>CM060939.1:120738838-121988838 GCA_030765085.1 Allium cepa
TTAATTTCATTAAGTAATTATCCTTTTAATTAATTAACCTTTAATTTATTTCATTAGGTAATTAACTAGCCTTTAATTACTTAGATTAATTTAACCCTTAATTAATTTCATTTTGAAAATATTTGGATTTATAATCTGTACATTTGAAACTTGTGAAAACTAGATCAGCACCTTTGTTTTGAAATATAGTTTAATATTTTACTTTGAAACTAGTTCATTTCCTTTTGCTTAACAAAATTACCTTTATTCAAAACTTAGCTACCATAATTTAAACCCGAGCACATCTCAAATATTCCCGAGCTAACACCGAGCCCAGACCAAAATTTCCCGAGCAAACACTCGAGCACTCCATCCTTCAAAAATCTCGCAAACAACCCGAGGAAATTTCCACGAAAACCCTAGTAAAAGCCTTCTTCTCCGATCCTCTTCAAACAACATCAGACATGACCGATACTCGTGCACGTGCACGCCGTGCCCAAACCTCTCCGACCAACGTTCTGATCACTAGCATGCCGCCGATGTTCCACTCAAACGACTCGACCACCTAGGACAACCCATCGCCCCTGAATTCAAAATCCAATGAGTCAGCACTACCAAGAAATCAATTGATCGCTGGAAACCACCTCATGCCGCCACCACCAGCCACCAGGACCTTCGCCCATTCGATAGAAGCTTTGCCAATCATCCTTCTAACTTTTCCCCCTCCACCGATCTACTCCGACGCCACTACGACACCGCAAAATGCCTCGCACCAACCTTTACCAAAAGGAGTCCTCAAACCCTACATCACCGTCTACACGACACCACAGTGATCGAGAATTTCACCAAGCATTTTTCCCGAACCATCCACCTCTGCAGCTACCTCCAGGCCTAATATCTTCCTACACCATTAATTGGTTCGCCAGGATTTAGCGAAAACAAGCTTTCCGTTCATCTCGTAACTACTACCCAAATACTCACCTAAAAAACTTGATATTATCACCAAAATTCATTATTTCTAAGCGCGATTCAGATTATATGATAAATTGTGAAATTTAGATAATCAAATTTCCTACCTAAGAATGTTTTTCTATCATTTCCTTATTACCATTAATCCTCTTGTTAATTATACTAAATACTATTTTTAAAAATCAATTCTTGCTATTACAAACAAATTTCCTTTAAAGATCCTAACATAAAACTATTTATAAAATGAGATATTAATTTTAGAAATGAAATCTTGAGCCTGTCGATCAGAAAAAAAGCTTGTAAATATATACACAGACATGCACACACAGTACTCCACTAAAATACTTACGAACAACATTTTAGAACTTGACATTAATTATTTATCGCATGCATCACCATAAAAAAAACAGATTATGCTTGAGAAATAATTGTTTACTTACCTTAAATGTCGAACAGAGGAACATAAATGTTTTGAATTTGAAAACTGTACTTGAAACAACAGGCTTGTTTAATTTGATTTTAGTTGATCTTGAACATGAATCTTGCTTTAAGTCTTTTGCTTAGCTTTGTTTCAGATGAAAACTTGAAGTAGTTGTTGTTTTGATTTGAACTTGTTTGAATTTGAAACTGAGACGTGGTTTTCTTTGAGTTTGATACGATCTGATCTTTTTTTTGAGATTGAATTGAAATTTTGTTTTAAGATTTTTTTTTGAATTTGGAATTTGCTCAAGTTTGTTTTACTAGTTTTTTGTTTCTCTAGTTTTAGTTTTCAAATGTATAAAAGAAAATGAGAAGAGAGGAAGTAGATGTATTTATAACTTGTTTCCTCTTTATCCATTAATTTCAAAAATAAAAAAGAATAAAACTAACACGACACTTGTTATTTTTGCATGTTAATATTATTACATTTGTTTATTTCAAGTTTAAAATACTTACACACGTCTTTGCATGCTAATTGATGTTTTTAATATATTTATATTACTTTCATGTTATAATTTCATACTATATTTTCAATTTAGTTATATATATATATATATTTATATGCTTTATAGTTTTATTTTTAATTAATGCATTTCATTTTTATATTGATATATGTAATTTTTAAAAGAAGGTATTTTAAACTTTTATTAAATTTTATTTTAAATAAAGCTATTATACTATTAAATTCAAAATATAACTTCCAAATCACTATATATATACCTATATATATATTAAAATTAGAAAACAAATTTTATTAATTTTAAAATATAGAGTTTTAAGTCCACATTATTTATAATATTTGTACCTTTGAAATTTTAAATCCAAATTCTATTTACAATCTACTTATATATATATATATATATGTATATACACATAAACAAATACATATCTTATCTGTTCAGCTTATAAATCAGTGATTTCAATTGTTAAAATAAGATAATTATCCAATTATCTGATGCTTAAAAATCCGGGTTATCACAACTGGGCATGACTATGCTGTATTAATAGGTAAATAAGAGGTCAAAAGGGGGAGCAACAGATAGAGTGAGCTAGCGTGGACGAGCGTATGGCCTCGGTGTAGGGATATAAGTTGCTGTTGAGTTCCAAAGCGCTATACAGGTGTCTTTTGCTGTAGGTCCCACACGATGGGACTAGCTTACAGTGGTGCAACAGAGATAGAAGGCCGATCAAAGGGTAGAATTTGGACTTCAGCCTAATTAAATTAGGATTAGAATTCAGCCTAATCAAAGCAGTTTTAGAAAAGTGCAAACAATCCAATCAAAACTACCTAAGCAAAGCAAACAGTTAAACAATATTTTATTCCAGCTTTATCTTTTCCTTTATTTTATTTTATACTAGAACTATTGCGAAGTCTATTAACTTTATCTTGCTTAAAAATACTTGTAATTACTTTCTTTCACTAGACTTTTAGTCTGACACACTCCTCTATTTTCCTCTTTTCCCCCCACAGGCCAAAAGAGGCAAAGGCAGCAGATTTTCAGCTACTTTGGAGAGATAATCTTGGAGCTTCTTTATGTATTCTTCTTCTTTTCAGTTTTCTTTTAATTAACTTTTGGGATGTACTGGTACCTGATCAAAGAGTTGATTTTATGATTTTATGCTTGTAACTGAGGTGGCACTTTTCATAAGACATGTGTATTTGGTATTTTGAAATATATTTGGTTTTATGACTATTTATGAAGTTTACTTTTTAACGAGTTACTATTTAAATGTTTCCGCTGTTTTATTTATTTTTCTTGTGAATCTTAGTCTCTATAAATTTTTTAGCTATACCTATAATGCACCATATTCTTTAGTGTGCCCTTTTTGGGTATACTAAGTGGTATGGGGTGTTTCACTTGATATCAGAGCCTAAGGTTATAAGATTCTTAGAACCTTATTTTAAAAATAAGGTATTTTTCAAAGTAACATGTTTTAAAGGTGTTTTTTAGAAAGAAACTCTTAGAAATAGTGTTTAAGTGTAAAAGAGTTTTTATAAAAACCCCTCAAAGTCCTGTTCAATCTTCCTTCGTTTCTTTTGAACCTAAGTTCTCCTTTTCTTTTCATAGGATGGCAGATGCCCTTAATCTTCTAGATGGTGTCTAAGTCCTAGGCTGGTTTTGTAGATACCTTCAAGTTACGACGGCATAGGTGCAAGGGCAAACGCCCAATCCATCACTAGTGGGCGGAAATCCCATCAATCCACCTACTGCAGCCAATTTCTCTAACCTATTCAAGGACACTGCTAATCTAAGAGGCGAGACATTTTTTGGTATGGAGGATTCTGTGGAGGCGCGAGCTTGGTTAAGGAGTACAGAGAGGATATTTGGGCTATTCGGATTAGAGGATTAGCAGAGAATTCAGCTTACATCTTGACAGCTGAAAGGAGGGGCTTCTTATCGGTGGGAGGTTGTTGAGTTGGAGAGAAGAGACGTTGGTTGGTTTGGATTCCGAGAGAGGTTTGAGAGGAAGTTTTTTTCACAAGCATAAGAGAGTATGTAGTTGGAAAGGTTTATTAGTTGGAAGCAAGGAAGTCTTTCTATAAAGGAGTACATCAACCAATTTAATGAGTTGTCGTGGATTGGGATGGAGCTAGTGAATACACCGCAGAAGAAGGCCGTGAAGTTCACGAAGGATTGAATCAACCCCTCCAAGGGCTGTTACTTACTCAAGTACGGATTGGAGCTACATACGAGTCATTTGGTGGAGATGGCCCTCATGTCTGATGCAGCTAAGGAAGGAGAGTCTAAGTAGGTCCTTAAGTTGGAAGGTTCTAAGAAGAAATGTTAGAGGAAAAATAAAGACAAGAAGAAAGGAGAAGGCCCTCAGAAGCAGATCAAGAAAGGAGGGAAGTGCAATAGCTGCGGATTGGGTAGTCACTACACAAAGACTGTAAGAAGGAGAAAATTAAGGGAAGGTGTTATAATTATGGACAACCCCGTGACCTTAGTAGATTTTGTCCCCAGAAGATGGTGTAGGTAGAGGGTGCACCTACATCATAGATTCAGGCATGGGATGTAGCACCTTCCAGTAGTGGACTAGATAGAGGTGAGAAAGTCACCTTGGAAAGTTTGATCTATATTTTTGATTTTCCCATTCGGACTCTTTTCGATTCTAGAGCATCACACTCTTTCATCTCTAGATCTTTGGTTGATTGTTTGCATTTAGATATCTCCTTAGTAGTAGACCCCATAGTTATTTCAAACCCCATAGGAGGATCGACACATTTATCTATAGCTTGTAGGGGTTTGAAATTTTTTATACTAGACGTAGAGTTTGACTGTGTTGCCTATGTATTAGGATTTTTGGGGTATGAGATGATTTTGGGAATGGATTGGCTATCCACTTATAGAGCGATATTGGACTGCAAGATGAGAGTCGTTAGACTAGAGACATGCAGTGGTAGGACTTTCGAGGTTTCTTGCGACCCATAGGTGCCAATCATGTTGAGCTTTCTTTATTCCCTCGGTTCATCATTAGCAAAATTAGAATCAGTTTCAGTCGTCAGAGATTTCCCAGACGTCTTTGAGGAGGTTAGGGACTACCCCCTAAGAGAAAGATCGAATTCAAGATCTATTTGAATGATAATGCAAAGCTAGTGGCATTGCCCGTGAGACATATGGCACCTAGGGTGAGGAAGAAGTTAAGTAAGCATATTCGTGAGCTATTGGAGAAAGGCTTCATTGGAAGGAGCATATTTGAGTGGCGAGCACCAGTCGTCTTCACTACAAAGACGGATGTTCCCTTCGACTTTGCGCAGGCTATAGAGAGTTGAATAAGCTCACTAAGAAGAACCGTTATCCACTTCCTAGGATAAATGATCTTTTCGATCAGTTGTTTGGCTCTTCAATATTTTCTCAGCTTGAATTAGCCACCGGATTTCATTAGCTTAGTGTCGCTGATGGTATCATTAATAAGACGACATCTAAGACACCCGATGGATTTTTTGAGTGGTTGGTTATGCCATTTGGGCTAAGCAATGCTCCAGCCTATTTTGTAGATTCGACGAGCCATGTTTTTGAGATGTCCTAAATAAGTTCATAGTAGTATTCATGGAAGCATTTTGGTGTTTTCCAAGAGTATGAAGGAGCATGATATTCATCTAGAGGAGGTTCTTCGTACACTTCATTGTCATCAGTTGAGAGTAAAGTTCTCGAAGTATCAATTTAGCGAGAGAAGGTGCGTTTCTTAGTTCATGTAGTCTCAAGAGAGGGTTTAGCTATTGATCCGGCTAAGGTAATTGCAATGCAAGATTAGAAGGCCCTAAGAATGTTACCGAAGTTAGAAGCTTGGTAGGATTGGCTGGGTATCATAGAAAGTTTATTATAGATTTTGCTTAGATTTCTACATCGCTTATTAGCCTCACTAAGAAGAATAAAGCATTCGTGTGGAACATGGATTGTGAGGATTCCTTCACGATGCTAAAGAGAGCCATTACTAGTACAGCAATGTTAGTTTTACACGATGGAGCTAAGCCTTTTATAGTATACACTGATGCATGTGGGAGGGTCTTGGAGCAGTGTTGATGTAAGAAGGGAGGGAAGTATGCTATGGAAGTAGACAGTTGAGGATGCATGAGAAGAACTACCCCACCCATGATTTGGAGTTAGCTACTATAGTTTTCGCACTCAAGTCTTGGAGGCATTACCTGCAAGGAGAGTGGTTCAAGCTTTTCAGTGACCATAAGTCATTGAAGTACCTATTCTCAAAGAAGGATTCAAATTTGAGGCAATAGCGATGGATGGAGTTTGTGGCATCATATGACTTTGAGATAGCTTATACCCCTGGTAAGGGAAACGTGCTTGTGGATGCGTTGAGTGGGAAGAAAGTAACCTTTAGTCCAATATTCATGGAGTGGAAGAGCCTAGAGTTTATTTTCACTTTTTATTTTAATCCCTATACGGACATTACCCCAAGATTGTTGGCAGCATTTGAGATTAAGCCTAGCCTCATAGATCAGATTAGCTCGAGACAACGAGAGGATTCAGAGCATATGGATTTTTGATAGAATTAGCAGATGAGAGGTCTCTAGACATCTCCAACGCTATTCCATCGATATCAAAGGGCGACTAAGGAGAGATGAGAGACTTTGTGTCCCCTGCACTAGTGATTTGAAGAGAGAAGTTCTAGAGGAAGCACACCATTCTCGAATGACTATTCATCTGGGTGGTGATAAGATGTATAGGGACATGAAGATAATGTTTTATTGGAGTGGCATGAAGAAGGATATGGTGGAGTTTGTAGCTAAGTGTCTTATATGCCAATGAGTTAAGGTGGAGTAGCAGAAGCCTGGTGTATTACTTCAGCCATTGGATGTACCAGATGGAAGTGGGATTGTGTTTCGATGGACTTCACAAATTGTTTATCCCGATCTAGGAAGGGGAATACTAATTTTTGGTGATTATAGATCGTTTGACTAAGAGCGCCCACTTCATTTCGGTCAAGAGTAAGAGGACGACACCTTATTTGGCATCCTTATATGTTCATGAGATAGTCCGACTTCATGGAGTTCCCTCTAGCATAGTGAGCGATAGAGAGCCTATTTTTACTAGCGAGTTTTGGAGGAGCTTACAGGAGGCTTTAGGGACGCAACTTAGATTGAGTACGGCCTATCACCCCCATACGGATGGCCAAACAGAGAGAGTTAATAGAGTGTTTGAGGATTTGTTAAGGATGTGCATTATTGATTTTAGAGAAACTTTGGAGGGTCATCTTCCTTTGATGGAGTTCGCATATAATAACAGTTTTCATGCTAGCATTAGGATGGCACCTTTCGAAGCTCTTTATGGAAAACCGTGCAAGTCACCTTCATGTAGGTTGGAGTCTATAGAGAGATTGCTACTTGGTCTTGAGATGGTTAAGGAGACTATCAAAGAAGATTGATTTGATTAGAAGAAAGATGAAGACAACCCAAGATAGACAGAAATCTTTTGCGGACAAGAGGAAGGGATATTGAGTTTGAAGTGGGAGACTTAGTTTTCATTAAAGTATCCCTGCTAAGGAAGGTGTGAGGTTTGGATTGAATGGGAAACTAGCTTCCAGATTCGTAAGACCGTTCCCCATCGTAGAAAAAGTAGGGAAGATGGCGTATCGAGCGAAACTACTTAAGAGGCTCGCGAGAGTACACGATGTTTTTCATGTTTCGCACTTGAGAAAGTGTTTACATGACTCAGTAGAGATTGTGGAGCCTAGTCAACTAGAGGAAGTTGAAGTAGAGAGAAAAGCATCGGTTCGTTGCATTCCTACTAAGATCATTGGATGTGACATCAAGAAGCTTAGGAATAAAGAAGTATCGTTAGTGATGGTGCAATGGGGAGATCATGTTGAAGACGCTACGTGGGAAGCTGAAGAGAAGATTCGTATCTCTTATCCATATCTCTTTGATAATAAGTTTTAGAATTTCCTATTTCCGGCTTTAGTTTTGAATAGGCTCTTTTCTTCATTATTCTTTGGGAGGGTAGATCTTAGGATTTAACCTATGGATGGTAAGATTTGATGTAAACACGTTATTATAACATGTTATTTATGATGGATACTAGTGGTTGCAAACGGTTGCCAGTGGATGCTAATGGACGCATATACTTACACTATGCATTATTGTCTCTTAGGGATCGACCTAACTAGGATACTAGAGCATATGCATATGGAAGTGTGCGCATTTGCATTTTATTTTAATTTCCATGGTTGCTATAAATGGATGATTATCACATGACTGTTGAATTTGGATGATGATTGTAGCACGCATATAGAACTACGAGTTATCATTAAGGAATTGCATTCATTTGGATCATGGTACGGACATGACTGCATAATAAAGAGTTCGACTGAATCAGTAGACTGCCTAATCTTTTGCATCTATTAGGAACATTGACACATTGTTTACATATATATCATGAATTGTGTTAGCAACAAAATTGGTCACTAATACCCTTGAATAGAATTGTGTAGAGAGATTAATGAAGAAAGTAAATTAAAGTAGAGAAGTAACATAGTTGAATTAAAAAAGAACAAGAAAAACGAGAACACCAGATTTATAGTGGTTCAGCGTAATTGCATGTGTCCACTTTAAATATAATCTTTATTACTTTTCCAATCACTTGAGTATAGATATAAACCGTAAACAAACAACTTGAATATAAGTTTGAACAGAAAAGAAGCGAATATAGAAAATGGTAGAGTTTCTTGGAGTTCCTAAAAAAAGGTCCATTCAACTGTACCCCCGCCCCTCTATTTATAAATGTAGGATGGGCCCTCTATGCAGGCCCATGACCAAGATAGCTTAGCCAATAGAAGACGAGCTGTGTAGGCGGACTCAGACATGCCGATCTAATGCCACCGATCCATCTGTTGCCGATCCAGGGGTCGTATCGTAGCTGACTCGAAGAAGGCACTTAAGGAATTCGGAGTAGCTAGTGGCGCGTCTCGAAGCAAAATACTACCGACCGCATCACCTTGCTGTAAATCTAAGAATATACTAACTCTCCTGATGTGCACCGACCTAGCTATGCCGAACCACCTAGGCCAACCCATTGGGGCTGACCCACTAAGAGCCGACCCACATGAAAGAATTCTTCTAATACCGATCCCACTCACACTGAACTACCTAGGCCGACCTAGAACTGCTGACCTACACTCACCGACCCACGTATGCCGAACCAATACACAACCAACCCACTTCCATTTAAGTAACTTGATCGATCCGTTGCCCAATGCCGACCTACATCTGGCTTTGATAATAGAACCAGTGCCAAGAATGCTGAACCATAAATATATTAAACCAATCAGGTTACACCGAACCCATATATTTCCATATCTATCTTGGCTCGAGTCTCGTCTAGGTTCAGCCATAACCACTGCAACTGTCACTTTGTAGCTGGGCCAAGTAGTCAGGTAACATTTCCCCCTCAAGTGCGTTTTGTGGATCAACATGACGCGCCTTGAATCAAAAAGTAACTCCTGCTTTAAGAGGCTAGCTCATTCCAAATGGTAACCGACTTTCATTTTTTCATTGGCCTTCAACGAAGCTTCGTGTCTTCTTAATGTATTAGCTCAATCTCGAAGAGGCTCTTAAAATTTTGCTTTCAACTTTTCAAAAGCTAGATGCATACAACCTTTCGAAGCGGAATCACGATGGATTTTCCAAACCCACGCTTCTCCATTTATCTGACGGTATCCAACTCTCTATCACATACCACCTTCAACTACCATTATATGTGTACATATCCATATATGCACATTTATTCCATTATCATTTATATTTCATTCATGATCATCATCATTATTATTTTTGACAATAGGTGAATCGGCATAAGAACACAGACTCACCCGCTCGGTTTACCTGGCAACGTTCAGCATGCTTCCTCACCGACCAACTAAGCACGCTGACCGGTTCTATAGGACATTTCCTGTTCATCTCACCTTCACCATATATAAAAGCCCACGCTCCCTCTTCTTCTTCTCACTTCTACTTCATTCTTCCAAGCTTGCTAACTTACTTCTCTCAAAGCCTTGTTTACCACTTAATACTCCCTTCCTCCTCTTAAACCCATACCGCCCACCTTGTAACTCCAACCGCCACCGAACCTGAACAATCCTCAATTTGAAATCCCAAAATTTCCACAAGTTTCAAACTTTTTATATAGGTATGAATTTCTCACTCAATTCATCCCCCTAAGTTTGGAGTCTTGTGTGTAGTTTGAGTACATGGGTAAATGATTCTCAAATAGGAATTTATAGGACTTGGCGAAGAAGATAGAGACAAATTGGAGATAAGAGCATGTTTTAGGATAGGGGTCCAGCTCGGTCTTAAGGGATTAGAAGACAAATTACTAGGAGAAGTAGTAGTAGCCTTAACTTTGAGGTTGGCGATGTGGAGAATAGAGTTTGGTGTCTTTGAGAAGGGAGGTTGGTGATTTATAGGGTTTGTTGTATAGGCTGTAGGCTCTTGCTCGGCATACCGATCGAGGGAGAGGTGTCGGTAGGTTTTTGGGGTATAGCTAGGTCGGTAAACCTTCAATGGAAGTATGGGCCAGTATATTTGAGAGAAAATGGGTCGGTACCTTGAGAGAGAGAGAGAGAGTGAGTCGGTATTCCATAGGAGAGTGGGTCGGTATTCCATAGGAGAGTGGATCGGTATCTAGGTTAGGTCGATCGGTATTGAGTGTTGGGATCGACGTTGGCAATCAAGACCATCTCAATTTGAACATCGCATACACCACACATTCCTACGCCTGAGCATAAAACAATGACAAGGACCAAATCATATAAGCCTATGGACTTAATTCAAATTAACAACCCCACAATTTAAGTAATTCTGAACACGAATTTAGCCCGACAAAAGCAAGTAACAGCCTTCACAATATATGATGCCAATGTTTGATTCCGAGACCTCTACTACCGAACATAGGATAAGCTGTCGGAGATGGCCAGCGATGACAGTTTCGAAGACGACAGTTTAAAGCTTTGTCATGCTTTACCAGTACTTAGAACTTTAGTTATTTTATACTCATGCTTGAATGGTTGCACTCACAAACCATACGGGGGGAATATTTTGTCATTATATTCTGATGTCGATCATCTTTCAAGTATAGCTTAAATAGATATCTATTCACATGAATCGCTTTTCAGAGATGTCTAAGAAGTCAAGCACCGCCACTGTTTCTGACAAGCCCGGACCCAGTTCATGACAAGAGGTAGTGGGGGCGTCAAGTCTGTCATTCGCACCCATTCCCAACATTCTAGTTCTCCTTGCTGATATTAGTGGCCCGGCCCTTGATGCTATAGACAGAGCTGTCATTTTAGACAATCCCATTGATTCACAGGCCTCTAAAATCGATGAAGCTGCTCTCCGTTGATTGTGCTATATCCATAGAATCCTTTCTGATGACGTCCTAGTTCCATTAGCTTAAGATCGGCCCCACTTACCCCATGTTGGCTACACTACGTGCAACAAGTTCATGTGTTGTGCCGGAAGCGTGCCACCCTTCAATTCATTTATCCGTGAAGTGCAACAATATGTAGGGATTGCTCCGGCATAGCAACACCCCAATAACCATGCATTTATTCACGGTACATACATTCTCTTCATGAGCTCCTATTTAGACCTCCAACTCCTGAGGACATCCGTTACATCTACCGCTTCAAGCGATGTACTAATAGTCCATCCTACATATTGCTCGAGCCATATCCCAAATGTCAAGTTCTGATGGGGACGTGGAACAAGCTTTCTCAGTTCAAACAAGAGTGGTTCTACATACATTGCCCTCCCCGCTTTGCGAGAGGATGGTTGAAGGACGTAAGTTTCATCCTTATCTCACTCTTCATTCTAAGACTTTTGATGCATTTTTTTAAAGTCTGAACTTCTTTTAATCCTTATAGGTATCCGCCCATGACCCGAAGATGCCAGGCGCTCTAAGGCCGTTGAGGCTATTCGAGCTACCCTTATGGAAGACCATGAAATCAAATCGGTAGTTACCAACGAACTACTTTCAAGATTCGGATTACTAGAAGAGGGTCATAGAGCTAGCCTTCTAAGTGGCCCCACAATTACAAGAATGACCATGGAAGCGAGTAAAGAACAAGCTGTCCCTTCGGTGCCCCCTACCGAAGGGGCCCCCGATACTACTGAGGAAAGTGAGATTAAGGAAACTGAGGCACCAGTGGTGACTGATGAGAATATAAGTTTCGGCCAAGCACTAGTAGATGATAGACCTGACGTCGAACAACCACCGCCTCCTTCGAAAAAGAAGAAGAGCTTAGCTTATAAGCTGAAAAGGAGAAAAGCCGGCGGAACTTCAAAGGTCATGATTACTCCTACCAACAAAAGAATCGTCTTCTCAAATATTGGAAAGCTCACTTAAGGGAACTATCTGACTCAACCATCCCCGACGATCTATTGAATTATAACTTCAATAATCCCGGCACTATGGGATTTAACTCGCCTATGAGAAGTGATGAAGGCGCCCAGCTTCACGATCATGAAAAGAAAACTCCGATGAGTAAAGCAAAAAACACTGGTCCGTTGGAGGGATGCACTAAACACCAACATCTCACATACGCAGCAGATAAAATATAATAACAAATAATAACAGTTTACAAAAGAATACTATATCTATCGATTACATTTTAATACTTCAGAGTTACACACATACTCAAATGCTAGACAAATACAAATCAACATGTCTCAGATAATAAGAAATATATTACAGTGGAAACACTCCATACGTTCCTGCCATCCAGCTCGCCTCCTGAGCTCTAGAACGTCCTTACCTGAAAATTTGTAATACTCGGTCTGACCCGAGCATTACATCAAAGTAACACCCGGGTCTGACTGGAAACCAGCGTGAGTAAACCCATCTAACAAGGAATACAAAGCATACAGCTTATATAAAACCCGGGGTAACTCATATCAATTCACAAATTCACAATTTGTTATAGACATCTCTAATTTCACACATCAAATCTCTAAGTACCAAAAACATAGATTAAATGGTCCAATTCACTTAAATCATTCCGTACGAGCCTATTGATTTCACATATCAATTTCTAAAGAATCGAGGTGGTTTCAGGAATTTTCTATTACCCGACTCCGTTCTCTTCGAGTCTCATTCAAGGCACCCAATACCATTCAATCATCCATAAGAAAACTTGATCACTTCCAAATTAATTTAATTAATTCTAGTTGAATTACTAACCTCAATCACTTAGATTCCTTCACTTGACATTAATTAATTTTAAATCAATAATCATCCCTAAATTATCCATCTTAATTAATTACCCTGGATTAATTATCCTTCAATTACATTCAAGTAATTATCTTTAATTAATTACATAAATTAATTAATCCTAACCAAACAGTAATTAATCTTTAATTACTTCACAAATTAATTAACTATAATTAATTACATTAACCCCTTAATTACTTATATTAATTAATTTCTCATAAATCACTTATTATTGATTAATTAATCTTCATTAGTCAACGTTTAATTACATCATTAATTATGTAAATTAATGATTTCTAATTACATTTAATTCATCCTAATATAAATTAATTACATTAAGTAATTAATCAATTAAACCACAAATATTAATCACGCTTGATTAATCTCAACCAGTAATTAACTACCTTTTTATTTACTTCATTTAATAAATTAATTACTCATTTTATAAAAGAAGTATAAGGGAATTTAAAACCAAATTCATTTTTAAATTCAAATCAATTTAAAGATGCACTTTGACATTCAGGTTGTTAAAATAAATTTAAATTTTAAAAACTTTATTTGTTTGAAAACTGAGATTCACCAACTTGAATTTCCAGATTTAACTTTGATTTAAAAACTTGTTTTAAATCTCTACTTTACAATTTAACTTCAGTTTTTGAAAATCACTTTTATTTATTTCCAATTTATTCTTATTTTTATGCTATAGTTATTTCACTTCCAAATTTTACTCTCATATTTCCTTTTTAAAAATCCAATTCTATATATTTTGATAACCCGGTATACCGGAATATCCAATTAAACCATGGTAACAAATATTCTACTTTTCAATATAATTCATCACAGCATATCAAACATTCATAAGACAGAATATTAAACAATCTATATAATTTTGAGGAATCCAGTTGGATCCCTCCAATCTGTTTTACTGCATCCACAGACGTTAACACAATAAAATACCAATTCCACGTCAAGGTGGAATATCGCAGTATTAGGGATTTATATAATATCATCCGCTATTATGCGACGCATAGGGTCTCATCCGCTCAGTCACTCCAATATATACTATATATTACTATATAATATACCACATCAAATCAATTCAATCATTTAACCAATTATTTAAATTTAACCATTTAAATTTAAATAATCCAGATGAGTGAGATTAACTCACCTTTCATTTTGCTGTTTGCAATCCACTTCAATATTGCCTTGATTTTCCCATATTTGACCTTTAATAAACAATTCATACGATTTATTAATATTCTGAATTATTTTAATAATCAATTTCCATGTAATAGTTTTAATGGCTAGTGATTTTAATTAAACTATTAATTCCCCTTTGAAACAACATATACACTAAAAATAAACTATAGATTTTCAAAAATCTACTTTTATAAATTTCTCAAACATTTTAAAATCCTTAAATATTTTCAAGCTCTTTTCTTTTGAAATCATATACATATACATATACATACATTTATAAAATATATACAGATTTAAAAATCTGATTTTATATAAACTCTTCTAATCCATTGTTTTTAAAATAAACTAGTAGATTAAAATATTTATTTATGTATATTTATTTTATTTCCTACTTAATTTAATTCTTATATCTACAAAATAAAATTTTACAGAAGAAGGAAAAACAGAATTCGAACCTTAATGCCTCGATGCACTAACACCAAAACCCTAGAGGACTACTCGAACAGCTCGCGACCTTCTTCTTGATCGTCACGTCGACCTCTCTCCATCGCCTCGCGCGCTCACCAGGCCACGCGCGTGAGCTCGCAGCCACTCCCAAAATCGATCGAACTTTCCCCATAGCCTCGACCACCCTAGCCACAAACTCCAACGTCGAATGATGTGGATCGGCGACTCACTACGCTGCCGCGACAGTCGAGCTTGAGCTCGATGCAATGATGATGGTTCGAATCGGTCCTCCCTCTATTATTCGAATGATAGTCGTTCGAATTTAAGTGTGGATTCAAGTTTTTTTTGTTATGCGTGAATTGATTTGGGAATACTAAAGTTTGGGAGGAGGCAAATTTTCTTTGACGAGCAGAAGGGACTCATATACCCTTTGTTTTCGAAAAGAATATTGTATGAGAGAAGCTAAGGAAGCGTATACACTTCAACCTGCAGGAAGGCGGCTATGACTTTGTCCCAGATGTGAATATATTCAAAGCTGATGTATATCTTGATCAATCAACAATGAATATATATATATATATATATATATATATATATTTAAAATTTAAACCGTCTCGGATCTGCAACTTAAAATCTTAACCTCCTATCGAGGCGTGCCGCCAGGCGTTCGTAATATTATACCCCTATTCCGAATGCAATGGAGAAGGTTTCGAGTCCTGATTCGATCGTATGGAGAATATAGCTTTTTAAACCCAGTTATTATATTGGATTCGATATAAATTTCAGCGCGTTTATATGTCGTACGCTCACACAACAACTCCGAACACTATGAAAATAGAAATTCGATAATAATATAATATTGAGGATCTAATGGAACTGGTTTCGTCGAATTTCAAGACCGGGCCCCGGAAGATTATTTTTAAATTCAATTTAAACGATATATTATTAAAACTGAACGAATCGCTTTTAAATTAAAGCTCAACCATTCTATAATCTTTAGTATCATCATTATAAATTTTATAAGCCTTCAAATTATGTGAACAGGCTTAAAACTGAATATTCAATAATTTACCCATATTCAAATTATTAAATTCAATAAATTAATTGCTAAATAATAATAATATTTGAAGTCAAGTTAAAAATTAACTTTTAAATATTTAAAATCAATTAAATATTCCAATCTAAATCACCCAAAATTCTGGGTCGTCACATTCCTCCCCCCTTAAAAGAATTTCGTCCTCGAAATTACTAGTTAAAAAGAATGGTCCAATACCCATTACTATTTTTCCAAAACCAACCAGTTTTATCCACTTGCCATAACCTATCTTTTATTAAAGACCCACTATTACTTCAACCAACTTCCCAAAACCCTCCATAGTTTCCAACAACATTATTTACTACACTTAATCAAATTTAAATTTAAATCCAAATTATAGATTATCAAAACTTTCTCAAAAAATTTCGAACTCTCTAAATTTTCGAAAATTTTGCCAGCATCTCCTTTGTGCGACTAGCTCGGTACAACTACAAAATGCCTCTACGGGCTCCCAAATTCCAAAAGAAAACAAAAAACCAAGTGGCTAGATCAAAAACCCAATCAAATTTCATACAGAAATTTAAACACATACCATTTTGTCGCGCAATTCAAATTTATCTTCAGAAATCAAAACCAATTTTCCTTTCCCTTTATAATACCTACATATCCTACTTAGCAATAATATCCAATCATTGCTTTTAAAATCATCTTATACATTTCCGTATGAATTCAATTTATCTTCAATTCTGAATATTGAATTTTATCTTCCATTTATAACTGGTTCATATCATTATTTTTAATTAGTTTCATCCACTAATTTATTTCAATTTCAAATTTGAAATCGTTTTGTCGCTAACAAAAATTTTCTAACTTCCAAAATTTTCGGAAAATTTTGGCAGTGTCTCCTTTGCACGAAGGAGCTTTTGCAATTTGACAAGAGATATAAATATATATACATCGACCCACACGGTCGGAAAAACAAAAACAATTCATATTTCCTATTTTTATTGCGTAGGCGTACCTTTATTTAGCATTTTAAGCAAGCGGCTTATTATTTTCGCAATTAACGCATCTAAATCCAGCCAAACGGCTTCTCGGTACCTGTATTTACTCAATTTAAACATATAAGCACTATATATATGAGGTTTATAACATTTCTCTTACTTAAACAACTACAACACATCAACTCTAAAAGAAATGCATTCTAAATAACTTCCACGAGCAATTTATATGATTTTAACACTAATTCAATTGCTTTCAACCTATTTATATACCATTTCGTTCAATTTTATTGGTTTACGACTCAACTGCTTACATTCAATTTATTTTAACCCAAACTTTTATTTAATGGTCTACCATTCTTACTCGAAACCAAGCTTTTATTGACTTAAGTAATTTTACTTCAAATTAATATGCCTCGTAACTTAAGTTCATTGTGATAACCCAATTCCAATTAAAAATTTGATTTAATTTTTATTCAACCAGACTTCATCCATTTATTATTTAATTCAATTAACTCACTTATTCACCCCATTTTAAATTTTTAATTCACCTACTTAATTCATTTTCGAATTTATTTTATTAATTCAGAACCATTCTCAGTTTATTTCTACTCACCTGGGTTTTGTTTACAACTCGAACCATTTCTATTATAATTCAATTCCATTTTATTTTTTACAACATCTCCACTTATTTTAATTCATTATCAAATCCAAATCGAATTCTATTTATAATTCGAGTTCATTTCCAAACTCCATTATTAGCTCCCAATTCAACTTCTATTTAACCAATTTAAATTTTATTAACATATTAGTTAACTAGTTTATTTGGCTAACTAGCTTATTTCCATTTTTTATATCAATGTTCAAATTTATTTCAAAAATCATTTCATTAATTTTTCCTATGTTCAAATTTGTTTTTCATAACTCCATTTTGGATTTTCTTTCATTTTCCAAAATTCTAACATTTTTATTTTAAAATTTTAGAAATATTTATAAATTTACATAATACTATTAAAATAGCTTTTTATAAAAGTACTTCTTATAACTCGATGTCTCAACCAGTCCATCCTTGTTCTCATAGAAATTCAGTCATACGTTGATCAGGCGTAGGACTGAAAATCTATAAGTACTTGGTAAGCCCGTTTCAACACTCAGTGAAAATACTTGGAAAATAATTTTATTGAAAATATAGGAAACAATTTTTTAAAATAGAGGAAATATCTCTGTTGAGAATGCTCTGGAAATCATCACCCCCATCCATGGTCGCAGTTGCATTCTAGGGTTACGTTGCCATCGCAGCAAAAGTCCATGTAACCGTAGGCACTCTGCGCCCCTCAATTACGCCATGGAACCCATAACAGATCGCGGTTACATTCCAGGGTTATGTTGCCATCACAGCAAAAGTCCATGTAATTGTAGGCATCAGCGCCCTACATTTTCGCTGTCAAAAATGAAACTTCTCCACTCCCACATAAGTCGCAGCCTATATAAAATCAAACGTAGACCGTTGGCTCTCGGCGGCACACACGACTTTCGCTATGTTACCATAGGTCACAGTCTATCGATATAAAATCAAACGTAGACTCTTGTCTCTCAGCGGCACACACGACTTTCGCTATGGTCTGTAGTAGATCGCAGTGGCATCGCGTTACACTATCGTCACAGAATAACCCAAATGCCTCTGTAGGCATCAGCGCCATCGACTTTCGCTACACACTACTCATAATCCTCAGGAACTAGTTTTGTCTAGACTCCTCACAGGATCAACTTTAGAACCCCCCTTAGGGTTCAAGGCAGTACCACCCTGTGGCACTTCTGAGAAGTTCATTTCAAGGGAGCGCCTTTTTCCCCAGAGCCATTATCAAAACATTTTATACTATACACATATAGTATCTTTCAAATCATACACCTAGTATGAATCTCATATAAATCTCCTTTTCTCAAAATCGATTATCCCAAAATCGATAATTCTCAAACTAGGATTTCCAAATTCCAATATTGATTTTTACCCAAAAATCAAAATCCTTTCCAAATCCAAAGGTTTCCAAAACCTTTTTCCAAAATCCTCATAAGATCCTTTATATATATATAGATAAATATAATTTTTTTTTTAAAAACTTTGGATCATTTCCAACTTGTATAAAATTTCTTTTATACCTCAAACACCTTCAAAATCCTTTCCTTCCGGCAATAGATTCAACAAGGGAGACTTATTTTATATAACAAAGATATATAACTTTGTTTATTCAAAATCAAATATTCAAATTTGATTACTCATTTTTTATAGTTGTTTCCATCTTACGTATCATCATAAAAATATCCAGCTTTCACTTTTATCCATTGTATATTTCACAAAATATACTTTCATTTCAAAAGAAATCATTTCACATTTCTTATTCACAAATTTTTAATATCAATTTCATTTAAATCCGTACGATGTACACATATCATCCGTACGCTATACCAACCCAATTGCTCACTCGATCACATAATTTCACTTCCGAACTTGTATCGTCCACCTGACTTCTTAGTGCGGACACAGATCTGGTTTCTTGATCAGAAACCGTCATTCTCCTTGCATAGCCATAACTATGATAGAGAATATCCAGAACCAATCAACAATCCATATCCAGGTTCGCCATCGAAAATCGAGCGAAAAATCCCAACTCGGATCGATAAACTATCTCGAAATCCTGTGCTCGAATCTGGATCAAATCGCTATGCGAATAGAATAATCTACGTACATCCTACGCATTTAACTACGTTGATTATCAACTAAATCAATTTCTCTTTCTATTCACATTTCCTCAAATTGTTGTCCACATAATCACAATTGTTTCAATTCCATTGCTCTTTAATCCTTATCCTAAATGGATATTCAATCATAAACAGTTTGAACTCCGACCAGCTTAAATTCTGAAAATATCTTGAAAGGTTTAAAGATAGATAAGTAGTTGAAAAACAATTAATAGTTTGTAAAATAGCTATAAAATAGTTAAGTAATTGTAAAATAGTTGAAAAATGTTAAATAGTTTCAGAAATTTTAGATAATTGCAAAATAGTTGTAGAATAGTAAATAATTTGTAAAATAGTTGAAAAACAGTAATTAGTTTATAAAACAGTTGAAAAATTGTTAAATGGTTTCAAAAAAAATTGTTGAATAAGTACAAAATAGTTTGAGGTTTACAAAGAAAGGTTATATATAGTAAATAGATAGGAAAATAGATTAAAAACAGTTTATATTAAAACAATTTATATTGAAATTAGTCTAGAGTCAAAACTGTTCACTTTCCCATCAGTTCAATTTAAATTTCCACTTCCATTTAAATTGACTCACTTCCAATTTGAATAACTTCAATTTCCATTGAAATTGATTTAACCCCAATTCAAGTTGAATCAATCTTGAATTCTTTCCAAATTCAAATCAAATTCCATTTGATTTTAAACCTACTCAACTTTAATTACTATTCCAAATTATTCTAATCAATTTGGACTAATATCAATTGAACCCACTTCAATTTCAAATTATTTCAATTCAATCCAATTCAAATTTTCCATTTAAAATTTTTAAACTTATACATCTTCAATCACAAAACCAATTAATTCAAATCAGATTCAATTTGAATGAATTCAATTCAAATTTCAAATTTAAACCATCCCGAATTCTATAAATCTGAGTTAAATTTTTAAATGTTGATTTAATCCTTTAAATCAAATCAACTTATCTCTTTAAACCATTTAATGCTGAATCCATTTCAATCTTACCTTCATTTAATTTTCATTTGGTTGTATTTCTATTATCATTTAATTCTCATTATTAAATTTTCAAATAATATAACAACCAATTACCTTAATATTTATTAGAAAGAAATATTGCTTTATATATAAAAATATATTCTTATATAAAATCATTTAAAACCTTTATATAAGGAAATAACAAGTACGCGCTCATATATATATATATATATATATATATATATATATATATATATATATATATATAGACACACACACATACTCAACTCATTCTAGGGTACCATTGACCCTATCCTTAATGAGTAATCCCAATAGAGCAAAGGTTCTCGCTTAACCTTCAGCTCGGATACCAACTGTAACGATTCGATCCCGAAAATTCCCGATAGTTATGAAAAAGAAGAAAGAGATAGAAGAATAAGAAGAACAGAAACACCAACATTTCACATTCGCAGCGGATAAAATATAATAACAAATAATAACAGTTTACAAAAGAATACTATATCTGTCGATTACATTTTAATACATCAAAGTTACACACATACTCAAATGCTGGACATATACAAATCAACGTGTCTCAGATAATCAGAAATATATTACAGTGGAAACACTCCATACGTTCCTACCATCCAGCTCGCATCCTGAGCTCCAGAATGTCTTTACCTGAAAATTTGTAATACTCGGTCTGACCCGAGCATTACATCAAAGTAACACCCGAGTCAGGCTGGAAACCAGCATGAGTAAACCATTCTAATAAGGCATGCAAAGCATACAACTTATATAAAACCCAGGGTAACTCGTATCAATTCACAAATTCACAATTTCATATACACATCTCTAATTTCACACTTCAAATCTCTAAGTACCAAAAACTTAGATTAAATGGTCCAATTCATTTAAATCATTCCATACGAGCCTATTAATTTCACATATCAATTTCTAAAGAATCGAAGTGGTTTGACTCTGGTCTCTTCGAGTCTCATTCGAGGCATCCAATACCATTCAATCATCCATAAGAAAACTTGATCACTTCCAAATTAATTTAATTAATTCTAATTGAATTACTAACCTCAATCACTTAGATTCCTTCACTTGACATTCATTTATTTTAAATCAATTAATTAATCATCCCTAAATTATCCATCTTAATTAATCACCCTGGATTAATTATCCTTCAATTACATTCAAGTAATTATCTTTAATTAATTACAAAAATTAAGTAATCCTAACCAAACAGTAATTAATCTTTAATTACTTCACAAATTAATTAACTATAATTAATTACATTAACCCCTTAATTACTTATATTAATTAATTTCTCATAAATCACTTATTATTGATTAATTAATCTTCATTAGTCAACCTTTAATTACATCATTAATTATGTAAATTAATGATTTCTAATTACATTTAATTCATCCTAATCTAAATTAATTACATTAAGTAATTAATCAATTAAACCACAAATATTAATCACGCTTGATTATTCTCAACCAGTAATTAACTACCTTTTTATTTACTTCATTTAATAAATTAATTACTCATTTTATAAAAGAAGTATAAGGGAATTTAAAACCAAATTCATTTTTAAATTCAAATCAATTTAAAGATGCACTTTAACATTCAGGTTGTTAAAATAAATTTAAATTTTAAAAACTTTATTTGTTTGAAAACTGAGATTCACCAACTTTAATTTCCAGATTTAATTTTTATTTAAAAACTTGTTTTAAATCTCTACTTTACAATTTAACTTCAGTTTTTAAAAATCACTTTTATTTCTTTCCAATTTATTCTTATTTTTATTCTATATTATTTCACTTCCAAATTTTACTCCTACATTTCCTTTTTAAAAATCCAGTTTTATATATTTTGATAACCCGGTGTACCGGAATATCCAATTAAACCATGGTAACCAATATTCCAATTTTCAATATAATTCATCACATCATATCAAACATTCATAACATAGAATAGTAAACAATCTAAATAATTTTAAGGAATCCAGTTGGATCCCTCCAACCTATTTTCCTGCGTCCACATACATTAACACAATAAAATACCTATTCCACTTCGAGGTGGAATATTGCAGCATATGGGATTTATATAATATCATCTGCTATTATGCGGGGTCTCATCCGCTATATAATGCGGGAAATCAATCACTCCAATATATACTATATATTACTATATAATATACCGCATAAAATCAATTCAATCATTTAGCTAATTATTTAAGTTTAACCATTTAAATTTAAATAATCCAGATGAGTGAGATTAACTCACCTTTCATATATGATTTTTGTTTGATGATAATAAAAATATATATTCGTTTAAATGTATTTGTTAATGTACTATTTTATTTTTCATAGATTAAATAAATATTTGCTGAATAAAATTAAATAACACATAATTTGAATTCAAACAGAAATTTTATTCAAACAAATATTTATTACAATTTTTAAATAGTACAAATTCAAGCTCTCACTATATACATATACAATTTCAATTACAATACAATTTCTAATTACATCACAATCTAATTTACATAAATTCCTCACTACATATCACTCACACTCACGGTTCATCTTCAATTTCATTCCAGTTATAATCCAGTATCCGAGCAATCTGCAAAAATATTCACTAACGCAGTAAAATTGAAAAAGAAATATTTTTGCAATATAAAATTATAATTTTGAAAATATTATTTGCCTCAGTTATTTGGGTTGTTCGTCATCATTTACATTTGAATTCATCACACACGAACAATGTGACATCACAGTGTATCACTGTACATGCCACAAGGTCGTGCACACTGATATACACTTGATTGATTTACAGGGACAGGTGAGCACGGGTCAAACCCAAATTAAAAGCCGGGTTCAATTCAAATGCAATATAAATAAAATCACAACACGCGCACAAGGTCAAACCCGAGCTATTAGTTGGATTCAACATAGGCAGTTGTACAGGCTACGATCTCAAGCATGCAAGCAAGATGGTGATCAATATGCAGTACAGTGAAGTACAAAACAAATGCATATAACCAAGACACAAAGGAATGTCAAAATGATACAAGTAGTGAAACCATGGAATGAACCAAGTAAAAAGCAAAGACCATGGCTACACAACGAACAACTACCAGAAACCATCAAACTTGTTACACATATGTAAGCAACTGAAGTGCAGCCTCAAACCACTGACTCCATTGAACAAATCAATAATGATGCAAGCAAGTACATGTGTGGTCAACAAACACAAAGCTAAAAAAACTCAGATGAAAACATGATCAGATCAAACTCAATTCAATACGACTGTAAACAGTGCCACAAGACCGCCATGCAAAGACCACAAAGTCAGTGCATAACAAACTTCAAATGACTCAAGTGAACATATCACAGTGAAGCTCAAAGTAACCAGAGGCAAATGGACAGAGACAATAACAATGAACCAGTGGCCATAAACAGAGTGCATGCTATAACAAAGTGACTCAAGCAACGAGACAAACCAAGCTACAAACATCAAGTATCGACCAGGTAGCAAGCAAGATCAACACAGTGCATACATGAAGTACATCAGTGACACAACAATGCTTGAAGACTACAAAGCCTTTAATAGTTATAACATATTCAAGTTGAAGCCGTGCAAATCCAGGATGACACAAATACAAACAGTGAAGAATCTCAAGTCAAGGCCGCAGCAGTACAAGAAAATTCATGAAATCAAAAATTGGGCAAAGTCAAAGGTAATCAAAGCCATGTTTCAAATCAAAATCAACACCGTAATGACCGAAATCAAAGTATGAACATGTCAAATTCGAAACCGTGATAGCCAAGTAAACAAACCAAGTCAGAAATCAACACCGTAATAATCAAGCAACGCATTTGATTTAGTCAATGAAATCATTAGCATCAAAACAATATCGAACGACAGAAGGGAATTATTGAATAAATCAGACGAACTAAAATTTAGGAGTTCGACTCCTATAAATTGCAACAATCATCATCGGCATAGGGGCATCAAGTTCAAGCAAGCCAAAAATAGTAAAAGCAAAAGAAAAAATTAACATACCAATTATAATTTGACTTGATCGAATTGAAGTAGCCATTAGAAATTCAAAGAGACAAATGATCGACGAACGCAAGTAACTGGAACATATTTATCTCAATCGAAGCTACTGGAGATCTCGATCAAAGCTACTAGAGCCGGTGACTTCAATCATACCAAAAGCCCTAATTTGGATCAAGAACGAAAGCCCTAATTGTAATCGAAAGAAAGCAACGGCCGCCATTTTCTCAAAGAAACAAATAAAAGAGGATCGGGTTAAATTATCAAAAGGGGGCCGACTTTATATTATTAAGGGATTTTTAATTTTTTAATTAGGGTTTTTTCCTTTTATTTTTTAAAATTGCTTTTTAAATTTTGTTTTTAAATTTTAAACCGTTGTACTTTCTAGTCGTGTGACTAGGGGACAAACTTCATGGCATAGTTTGAGAATTCGCAACTCAGTGGCTGAGTTATGGCAGGGTTTTGAGCGTAGAGTTAGGTTCAGTCGATAGCGGGTGTCGCGAGTTTACGTGTGTAAGCGTCTGACTATCTAATTTCTAGTAGAAACCTTGGGAGCAGCACGTAGGCAGGGTTTTGCCGAAGCTGGGTAAATTCTGTGTCGTTCTATTTCTGCATTTATTATTCTGCTATTATCTGTGCTGCTATTGTTCTGTGATCTGTGTTGAAATTATTTTAAAAGATTCCGCAATTAATTTTTATAATTTATACCATCACCCTATTCACCCCCCCTCTAGGGTAAAATCGATCCTATAAGTATCATCATTATAAATTTTATAAGGCTTCAAATTATTGTGAACATGCTTAAAACTGAAGATTCAATAATTTACCCAAATTCAAATTATTAAATTCAATAAATTAATCGCTAAATAATAATATTTGAATTCAAGTTAAAAATTAACTTTTAAATATTTAATATCAATTAAATATTCCAATCTAAATCATCTAAAATTCTGGGTCTTCACACTTACACTCCACCATGCACCTGAATTCAATTCATCATGTGGCTTCTACTAATTTGTTCTCGTTTAATCTTATGTATAGGTGAAATAGGGCGCACACATGGCATTGATCATCTCTGAGGATCTCCGTCTTCTATCATTTTGGTCGAGACTCAGGATCGGTAAATGAAGAGATAGGGACGAAGGCGGAGATAGAGACTATCATTCTAGAGAGTCGTCCTCATCCTCTCGAAGGAACTCCCACGGCCACTCTTTATATCCAAACGATCCGTAGTGGGGATAAGTTTGCTCAACAGGGCTCCCAGTCTGAAGTCCGTCGTGACCAACATTCTGGTTCCTCGAGCACCAAGCAAATCCACGAGCCTTACTAGAAATCCATGGATTCAGTAAGGCGGACTCCCTCGGCTCTCGCTCATCATCTGACCATGGCAGAAAAATAAGCCGAGCTCAGAGCTACGTTTTCCAAGATCTGTTTCGACGGACTGAAATTTCTCCCCGCAATTCATCCTATTCTTGGGCACATTAAACAGAGCACTATTGCTTGCAACAAGGATGCATATTTCTAGCTTGACGCGTTCGTCCACTTAGTGGAAAAAGTATTGAAAGTCTCCATTGAGTGCCAACATGAAATTGACCGCCTTAAGCTCGAAGCCATTCATGATAGAGATAACATAAAGGGCCAGGATAAGGAACTACTCTCATAGAAGTCTCAACTTGAGATTGGCCAAAAGAATTCCAAGGAGATAGCCGAGGTGGTCTGACGCTTAGAGGCCAATCATAAAAAAGAGTTAAACGAGGAAGTTCAACGCAACAGGGCTCTAGCTCTAGAGAAAGACTCTCTGCAAAAAGAGAAAGATGTCCTCGCCAATTGGGTCAATTAGTTAGAGGAGCTACTTTCCAAAGAAAAGGAAGAAACAATCGCAGCATAGGAAGAATCGCAAAAATACTGCGATGAAATCGTCTAGATGAGGAATTTTGAAACAAAACTTGATGAAGAGCTACTCAACATTGAAGTGCTAAAAGATGCTGCTAGCGAAAAAGGCAGAAAGGCAGCACTTGCTGAGGTAGACTCCCAAATTGAGGAAGCAACCAATGCCTGCAGAGAAGAGATTAAGTGTTCCTTTAACCCGCTCATCATCGAGTACAAAGCAAGAGTCCTCATGCACCGTGACCTATCTTTCTTGGGTGATGGTTATCTCGAATCACTAGCTGAAGCATGGGATACTTTGATAAAAATGAAGAAAGTGGAGCTAGGCATTGAAGAGGTTGATGAAGAGGCTCTCGTGAGGGAAGTGCTTCGAGGAAATGAGCCTTCAGACTTATCTGCGGCAAAAGTCCTCTTTGGAAGAGGCTCCTCGTCATCGAAGGATAAGGAAGACATTGCTAGCCCGTCCGACACCGAGTGTCAAGTTACTCCTTCTGTTCATCTGGCTAAGACTTTGTCACTTGGGCCACCCAAGCAGCATGTCGGTTGTGACTCGAAGAAGACCGGACTTGGCATTCACATTTTATCCTCAATCCTTGAGTGTGATACTCCGAGAGCGCCGAAAGTCAATTGGAAGCTGGTACATAGCTTCACCTTCTAGAATTTAGGAAATCGTCATTTTTGGCAAGAAATGGATGTATTCTAACATTTTCTTTCCATGAATTCATATAGGTCACTGTGGTCCCAATCCGACTCCAAGGAACGATGTCCCCATGGAGTGGGAAGAAAAAAAGGCCGAGGCACCTTACATCGGAGATACCCCTGGTCCCGATGCTTAAGCGATCGAGGTGCAAGAAGAGGATAAGCCTGAAGATCCCTCATTTGTAGAAGAACATGATGATTTCAAAATCACAGGTGCTTTCGAGCACACTTCCCAGGTTAGCATGAAGGAGCAACTCGAGCAGGAGGAGAAAGAGAGAATCAAAGTTAAGAAAAAATCCATGGTGGTGGAACTCGACGATCCCCTAAATAGGCCATTGAAGGTCGTTCTCCCTGGTGGGACGGCAGATCTGGAAGTTCCCCCTCCTTCCTCTGATACCACGTTGCTTGGAAGCAAGGGGTCCAAGAGAAAACACTCGGCTGAGGAGACTTTGGAAAATTCGAAGAAGGAAAGAAAGCCGAAGAAGTAGCTGTCGTCCTATCATGCCTCGCTTAGCTTAAATAAATCAAAATCATCTAGTCGTTTCCCTTTCTTTTTTTATTTTGTCAGTATTTGTTTTAGATAGACTTAGTCTTCGAACTTTTGGAGAAGTTATAAGGAATTTTTTTGGGAAGTAAATAAAAGCTTATTTCCTTGCATTCACGGATTCTCATCATTTATCCTATAATTTAATCTATAATTGAAATTCAAAGTCTTATGGGTCATTTAAACTCTAGTTCGCTTTCAAAGGGATTGGAGATTTTTGAACCATTTATACTCTAGTCTAGGATTTAGGGTCTCAAAGTGCTCTTGTCAGCACTTTGGGGACTTAGAGAATTTTGGATCTTTTATAATCTAGTCCATGCTCTGGGGACTCAGAGTACTCTTGTAACAACCCGCATATTTATCGATTTTATATTTAAATATTTTATTTAAATATTTTATCGTTAGTCGGATTTTAGTCCGAAAAGCTACTTTTTGCATACGGTCGAATTAGAAGTCGGGACCACTCCCATTGAGTTTAAAATGCCGTTTGCGACCTTTTTGAGTATAAGTTTCGATATGTTTGGAGAAATTTGATTTTTGCTACTTTTCACTTTGGGTTTGGTTTTGGGCTCAGCCCTATGTTAACTTATACTCCAAAACTGAACCACTCTCCCCATTCTCCCTCACTTCTTTCTCTTTTCAGTTTTCTTAGCATTAATGGCGGGAGAGATTGGAAGTTAAAACTCCAAAACCCTAGTTCCTCTTGCAAATCAAATTCCTAGCTCCAAACTCAAGAAGAACCCATTGGTAAGCTTCTCTTCTTCTTCTCCAACTTATTCTCTTACCAATTTCAGAAATTCCTAAACCTAATTTTGAGAATGTTCTTGTTTTTGAGCTTAGATTCAAGCTCTCATTTGGGTTGTGTTGAAGAGAGGTTGATTCTCCATTTGCTTTCAAGCTTCTTCTTGTTTGATTTTGTGAAAAGGTGAGATTTTTATCTCACATCTATGTCTATATCCATCTTTGTGGTTAGGTATGAATTCGTAACATTTGTGCATATTCATTTGCTTTTGAATTGGATCGAATGGGTGAATATTCCAATTTTTGTGAAAATCCTTTTATGGATGTTTGATTACGATATTTGGGGTGTATCGAAGAGCCTATAAGGCCGGGCTGTCATTTGACGTAAATCCTTAGTCGTCGTTGCTCGCTCGATCGCTCCCGACATCATTTGGGCCATATGGCCTAGGCAAATTGTTGCCCTTACCAGGTTTTCAGACGTCTGGAGACCAATGCCAGACGTCTGGTTTTGCAACCTGGAGAAAAATAAAAATACGGCAGAAGAATAAATAAGGCAGTGGTTAATTTCAGACGTCTGAATTATTGTTTCAGACGTCTGGAATAGGGTTAGACGTCTGATTTGTGTTTTCAGACGTCTAGTTGGTTTTCTGGAATATTTCCAGAAACCAAAACCAGACGTCTGGACTTTCCCCCAGACGTTTGAATATTTTTCAGACGTCTGATTTTAGGTTTCAGACGTTTGGATGGTTTTCTGGGAAATTTCCAGAAACCAAATCCAGACGTCTGGACATCCCCTCAGACGTTTGGAAATCCCTAGTTTTGCCTATTTGCCAAATTTTGAGTATATTTCCAACTTTAATCGATTCGTGTTGATTCCCTTTTTATTGTTATCATTTGTTATTGACTTTGATGACATTTTCTTCGTGATTTTTGGGAATATCCATTTCTATGGATTTGGTATCGATTTCTTTGGATTTTATTCACGTCTTTGAATGTGAATTTTGGTGATTGAATGTCCTACAATCATTTTTGTGATTTGTCACTTTAAAAATATAAAGGTTTCAATACTAGTATTAAATATCAAAACTCTTTCATCAAAACGATTCCAACACTATTTTATTTATAAAGCTCGTTTTTCTCAAACCGTTTTCCAATCTACTAGTATATACAAACCTTTACCTCACTCGTATGAGAAACTAATTAAACGGTTTTGTAAAACAAGTGGTATGAAACGCTTGCGTTTACTTGTTCGGTTAATTCTTGGACTTGTTCGATTGAATCTCTTGTGACAATTTTCTAGTGGAAACCTACAATTTGTTCGTAAATATTTAAGTTAAGCTAGTGGTTATGGGACATGATGCTAAACTCATATATTTACTAGCTTAGTGTAATTGACACTTCTTGATGATCATGACGATCATCTTTGTGATTTAGACTAGCAATGTGCGATGTCTCTTTGTCTGCAAGGGAGACTAAACCCCGTTTTGTGGAGTTTCGACTCAATTTGGTGGGGTAGAAACCCATGGTCTTCGGGCCGTTTGTGGAGCTTCGGCTCAATTTATGATGGTTAGCAACCATGGAATTAGCATTCCGTTTGTGATACACGTGTTGGTGGACTTTATGCTCCCGTTTGTGATAGGCCTTCCCCCCTTTGTGATTTCTGGATTTCTTGAGATGATTTCTAGAATTTGTGTTTCACCAATTTTCGTGATTTCCATTGATAAGTTTTATCAATATTTGTGCATTGGTGAATTTGTGTGTCATTGACTTTTGTGATTGACATTGATATTATTGTCAATATTTGTGCATTGGTGAATTTGTGTGTCATTGACTTTTGTGATTGACGTTGATATTATCGTCAATATTTGTGGTTTGGTGAACGAAATAAGGAGTATGACATTTCTTTGATTCTTGTGTAGATTTGGTGATATTGATTAATCTCTTGTTGATTTTCAATTACTTATATATATCACAGCTTGGCATAGTGATTATTATGTGTTTAGTCATATCTCTTATTCTATATCGTTTCACCTGATATTTATAGCTAGACTGATCTGTTTATTATTTTCTTATTAAATAATACTCGGGTCAGACCGAGATGTTACAGGTGCTTCTGCTTGACTTCTCTCTTGGGATTGATTCCTCTGACTTTTGGTTAACTATTTAGATTAGTAGTTTTTGTTGTATACATTTGAGATATAGACTCCATAATGTATACTTATTCTTTTGTTTAGTTCATGTAACTATTCTTTTGTGATATTGTGGATCTTTTTAGACCACTACTCTGATATACACTTTCATGTGTAATATTCATATCTATTTTCGCTTTTGTGATACGAATTGTCTGTGACTGATTTGTGTTATGTTTATTTCTATATTTGTTTCCGAAGACCTTTATAGCCACTATGTAGTAGCTTTGAGTTTGTGTCGGTATGTCGGATTTCCTCTGGAGATGAAAAGTTATATTTTTATCCGGTATATCAGTACTCGCACAAAGCAATTATACAGATGGTCGCTCCTCAACAGCCTTATTCTCCGTGCTAGTTGACAGCATTCACAGTAATGTTCTTGGCTAGCGTGGGTATAGAGGTGGGGCATCACAGCTTGGTATCAGAGCCAAACTTCGGAACAATATGGAATATTATAACAAGGATCGTCGTCTTAAGTCCATCTTAGGAGTCGTGCTTTAGGATTTTATTCGGGTCTACGTACCGTCCCATCCTATTTTCTTTTATGATTCCTTGTTTTGTCTATCAAGATTGCTTGATATTCAATTTGGTGAATAACCTTTTTCTTCTTCTTCTTTCTTTCTAAAGGAAGAGAAATGTCTAGACCTGGCCGCCCCAGAGCCGTGCCATCTAGCACTCCGCCCTAGGATGGAGTTTTCATGACTGCTCAACAGCTTCTTGATTTGATAACTAATGCTCAAGCAGCTGGAGCTAACCGGAACCTACTCACCCAAAGTCGGGATTTGCACGCTTGTGCACCGATTACACCAATTTGGGTGGAGAGCCATTCAAAGGTTCCAAAACTATTGTTGAAGTACAGGCTTGGCTAAGGTCATGCAATCGAATCTTTTCTCGCATAAATCTTATTGACCTTCACCGAGTTCAGGTGGCCTCTAGTATGCTCCGAGAAAGAGCATTGGACTGGTACGAGCTTCTTATTTCTAAGATTAATGAAGCGGATCTCACCAGGGAGCAATTCAGAGGACGCTTCGAATTGAAATTCGTGCCAGAAGCTGAGAAAGTGACGATGGCTCGTCGTTTCATTGACCTTGTTCAAGGCGATTCTGCCGTGACGGACTACGTTGCTTCTTTTGAATCACTCTCCAAATATAGGGTAGAATACATCAACACCCCTCTAAAGAAGAATCAGAGATTTGTTTATGGCTTAAACAAAAGTCTCAAGAAGCCATGACTTCTAAAATTAGAAGTTTCTTTCAACCAACTCGTTGATATCGCTCTTCGTCTTGAAGAGGCGGATAGAGAGAATGATGTTGAAGTGGTGGGTTCCAAACCAAACTTCAACAATAACAAGAAGAGGCCAAACAAATTTAAAGGTCCTTATCCCAATAAAAAGGGGAAACAAGCAACCTCCATGGCAAAGACTTCTTCCTTTGGCCGTGGGGAATGCTATAATTGTGGTTCGAAGGACTATTATGCGAACAAGTGCCCAAAGTCTCTCTCTTGTCGCTACTGCAAAGTTCCCGGACATGTTATATCTTCATGCCCCAAGCTTCAGGGCAGGAAGGAGGGAAAGTTAAATGTTGCTCAAGCCACTGGGAACACATCTCGTGGTCAAGGTATGCCTCATTCTATCCTTGATGGAATTATTTTATTTCGTGATCATCCTATTCGAGTTCTTTTTGATACGGGTGCGTCCCATTCTTTTATATCAAAAGAACTTGTTGATGCTTTTTCTTTGGATGTTTTGTGTTTGATGACTTCTTTGAGAATTGCGAATCCGGTTGGTGGATCCGCAACAATCAGTTTATTGTGTAAAGATGTCGAAATTATTTTGTGTGATTTTCCTTTCCTAGCCGATTTGCATGTCATGCGTTATTTAGGCTTTGGAATGATTTTGGGAATGGATTGGCTTAGCCGTTATGAAGCTCATATCCTATGTCCTGAGCGGACTATTCATCTGCGACATCCTCAATCTGTTAAGCAGATTTCTATTAATCTTAAAGATTCAGATTCCAGCTTGGTTGCATCTTTATATTCTTTAAATCCTCGTGATGACGATGATGATGATGAGAGTGATATTATTTCTCTTATTTACGTCGTTCGTGAATTTTCCGACATATTCGAGCCCGTTTTAGGATTACCACCTAAGCGAGCAATTGAGTTCAGAATTAATCTTATTCCTGGAGCTCAACCTATCACTCGTCCTCCGTATCGTATGTCTAATAAAGAAAACGAGAAGATGCGTAAACAATTATCCGAATTAGAGACGAAGCAATTTATTCGCTCTAGTTCCTCGCCTTGGGGAGCTTCGGCTATTTTTGTGAAGAAATCCGATGGAACACTTAGGCTTTGCGTTGACTACCGCAAGCTTAATGATCTTACTATCAAAAATAAATATCCTTTACCTCGGATTGATGATCTATTCGATCAACTTAGTGGTGCCAAAGTCTTTTCACAATTAGACTTAGCTACTGGATTTCATCAGCTTCGTATTGCAGAGGATAGTATTCCTTTGACCTCGTTCCGTAGTCGATATGGATCTTATGAATGGCTTGTCATGCCATTTGGTTTGACGAATGCCCCGGCTTATTCCGTTGACCTTATGAATCGAGTCTTCAAAGATTTTCTTGATCGATTTGTTCTCATCTTTATTGATGATATTCTTGTGTATTCAAAAACCGAAGAGGAGCATGAAAAACATCTTCGGATTGTGTTGGAAACTCTTAGGAGTAATCAATTAAAGGCAAAATTTTCTAAATGCCACTTTTGGCAATCTCATGTGAAGTTTCTCGGTCATATTATTTCCGAATCCGGAATTTCCGTGGAACCTTCAAAGATTGAAGCGATTCAAGATTGGAAGAGACCGGAGAGTGTGACAGAGATTCGTAGTTTTCTTGGATTGGCGGGCTATTACCGTCGCTTTATCAAAGACTTTTCCAAGATTGCCGTGCCTCTCACTGGCTTGACGAAGAAAGGTGTTAAATACATTTGGTCGGACAAATGTGAAGCATCTTTTCAGAAATTAAAAGAACTTCTTTCTGATGCTCCTATTCTCGTTATTCCCGAGGGGAATCAAGATTTCGTTGTTTATACCGATGCTAGTCGCGTTGGTTTGGGTGTCGTTCTCATGCAAAGAGAACGTGTTATTGCTTATGCTTCTAGGCAATTGAAGCCGGCTGAGACTAGATATGCCACTCATGATTTAGAGCTCGCGGCTATTGTTTTCCCCCTTCGTATTTGGCGTCATTATCTTTCAGGAGAGAAATTTGTTCTTTATACCGATCATAAGTCCTTGAAGTATTTATTCTCTCAGAAGGAACTTAATTTGCGTCAACAGCGTTGGCTCGAGTTTCTTGCACCTTATGGTTTTGATATTCTTTATACCCCCGGTAAGGGTAATCGTGTCGCCGATGCTCTTAGCCGTAAATAATAAGCTGTTGTTTCTATGATGATATCCGAATGGAACGATCTCGAGATCTTAACCACTTGTGAGATTCGAGAGCGTGTTCCCAATTTATGTTCATCTCTTGTTTTATGTAGCCTTGAGGCTCATCCTTCTCTTTTAGACCGCATTCTTGAAGCTCAAAGGATAGATCCCGAATTGGTTCTTCTTAGCCAAAATATTAAGGATAAGATTGATATTGAAGGATTGAAAGACTTTGATATCGATTCTCGTGGCGGCGTTCGGAAATTTGGTAGACTCATCGTGCCAAATATTAGTGATCTTCGTAAAGATATTTTAGAAGATTCACATCGTTCTAAATTCACCATTCATCCCGGTAGTAGTAAAATGTACGCGGATATGAAGCGACTTTATTATTGGGAGGGAATGAAACTTGACATCGCTAACTTCGTTAAGCGTTGCATGACTTGCCAACTCGTTAAAGCCGAACATCAAAGGCCCGGTGGGTTATTGCAACCTTTAGAAATTCCTATTTGCAAGTGGGATCAAATTTCCATGGATTTTATTGACGGCCTTCCCCGTTCTCGTTCGGGTCATGATAGCTTATGGGTGATCGTTGATAGACTTACTAAATCCGCCCATTTTATTCCCGTTCGATCTAATCGAACCGTTCCTCTTTTGGCCAAAATCTTTATCAAAGAAATTGTTAAATTGCATGGAGTTCCTACTTCTATTGTTAGCGATCGTGATCCATTGTTTACTAGTGGATTTTGGAAGAGTCTTAAAAAAGCTTTGGGAACGAAGCTTAATTTTAGCACCGCTTATCACCCCCAGTCCGATGGACAAACCGAGCGTGTGAATCAAACTCTTGAAGATCTTCTTCGTGCTTGTGTTCTTGATTTTGGTGGAAGTTGCAAAGATCATATTTCACTTGTTGAATTTTTCTATAATAATAGCTTCCAATCTAGTATTGGTATGGCACCTTTTGAGGCACTCTATGGAAGTCCATGCCGATCTCCTTCTTGTTGGCTTGAGGCCAGTGAGAAGCTGGTTTTAGGTCCAGATTTTATTCGTGATTCCACAGAAAAGATTGATCTTATTCGTCATAGGATGAAAGAAGCCCAGAGTAGACAAAAATCCTATGCCGATAACCGGAGAAGGAAATTAGAATTTTCTGTGGGAAATCTTGTGTTCATTCGTGTTTCACCTATGAAAGGTGTTGTGCGTTTCAGTCGCTCGGGAAAACTAGCGCCTCGATATATTGGGCCATTTCCTATCACCGAACGTATTGGTTCCATGGCTTATCTCCTTTTATTACCGGCTCAATTTTCTGCTATCCATGACGTGTTTCACGTTTCTCAACTTCGGAAATGTCTTCGAGATTCCGATTCTGTTCTTGAGCCCGGTGTTGTGGAAGAGATTGAAGTTTATCCTAATTTAACTTACGAGCAACATCCTATTCGTATCATTACTTCGGAAGTCAAACGACTTCGAAATAAAGATGTTCCGCTTGTTAAAGTTCAATGGTCTTCAAATCCTAAGGATTGTTCTTGGGAATCTAGAGAGTACATCGAGCGAACACATCCGGACTTACTTTCTCGTGCTTTTTGAGGTGAACTTCTTATTTCAAGTTTCTTTTGTGATTGAATATGCTTTTATGGTTGTTACTTTATGTTCTCTTCTTAAATATTGCGAGGATGCAATTTCTTTAAGGAGGGGAGTCTGTAACAACCCGCATATTTATCGATTTTATATTTAAATATTTTATTTAAATATTTTATCGTTAGTCGGATTTTAGTCCGAAAAGCTACTTTTAGCATACGGTAGAATTAGGACTCGGGACCACTCCCATTGAGTTTAAAATGTCGTTTGCGACCTTTTTGAGTATAAGCTTCGATATGTTTGAAGAAAGTTGATTTTTGTTACTTTTCACTTTGGGTTTGGTTTTGGGCTCAGCCCTATGTTAACTTATACTCCAAAACTGAACCACTCTCCCCATTCTCCCTCACTTCTTTCTCTTTTCAGTTTTCTTAGCATTAATGGTGGGAGAGACTGGAAGTTAAAACTCCAAAACCCTAGTTCCTCTTGCAAATCAAATTCCTAGCTCCAAACTCAAGAAGAACCCAATGGTAAGCTTCTCTTCTTCTTCTCCAACTTATTCTCTTACCAATTTCAGAAATTCGTAAACCTAATTTTGGGAATGTTCTTGTTTTTAAGCTTAGATTCAAGCTCATTTGGGTTGTGTTAAAGAGAGGTTGATTCTCCATTTGCTTTCAAGCTTCTTCTTGTTTGATTTTGTGAAAAGGTGAGATTTTTATCTCACATCTATGTCTATATCCATCTTTGTGGTTAGGTATGAATTCGTAACATTTGTGCATATTCATTTGCTTTTGATTTGGATCGAATGGGTGAATATTCCAATTTTTGTGAAAATCCTTTTATGCATGTTTGATTACGATATTTGGGGTGTATCGAAGAGCCTATAAGGCCGGGCTGTCATTTGACGTAAATCCTTAGTCGTCGTTGCTCGCTCGATCGCTCCCGACATCGTTTGGGCCATATGGCCTAGGCAAATTGTTGCCCTTACCAGGTTTTCAGACGTCTGGAGACCAATGCCAGACGTCTGGTTTTGCAACCTGGAGAAAAATAAAAATACGGCAGAAGAATAAATAAGGCAGTGGTTAATTTCAGACGTCTGAATTATTGTTTCAGACGTCTGGAATAGGGTTAGACGTCTGATTTGTGTTTTCAGACGTCTGGTTGGTTTTCTGGAATATTTCCAGAAACCAAAACCAGACGTCTGGACTTTCCCCCAGACGTCTGAATATTTTTCAGACGTCTGATTTTAGGTTTCAGACGTTTGGATGGTTTTCTGGGAAATTTCCAGAAACCAAATCCAGACGTCTGGACATCCCCTCAGACGTCTGGAAATCCCTAGTTTTGCCTATTTGCCAAATTTTGAGTATATTTCCAACTTTAATCGATTCGTGTTGATTCCCTTTTTATTGTTATCATTTGTTATTGACTTTGATGACATTTTCTTCGTGATTTTTGGGAATATCCATTTCTATGGATTTGGTATCGATTTCTTTGGATTTTATTCACGTCTTTAAATGTGAATTTTGGTGATTGATTGTCCTACAATCATTTTTGTGATTTGTCACTTTAAAAATATAAAGGTTTCAATACTAGTATTAAATATCAAAACTCTTTCATCAAAACGATTCCAACACTATTTTATTTATAAAGCTCGTTTTTCTCAAACCGTTTTCCAATCTACTAGTATATACAAACCTTTACCTCACTCGTATGAGAAATCTAATTAAACGGTTTAGTAAAACAAGTGGTATGAAATGCTTGCGTTTACTTGTTTGGTTAATTCTTGGACTTATTCGATTGAATCTCTTGTGACAATTTTCTAGTGGAAACTTATAATTTTTTCGTAAATATTTAAGTTAAGCTAGTGGTTATGGGACATGATGCTAAATTCATATATTTACTAGCTTAGTGTAATTGACACTTCTTGATGATCATGACGATCATCTTTGTGATTTAGACTAGCAATGTGCGATGTCTCTTTGTCTGCGAGGGAGACTAAACCCCGTTTTGTGGAGTTTCGACTCAATTTGGTGGGGTAGCAACCCATGGTCTTCGGGCCGTTTGTGGAGCTTCGGCTCAATTTGTGATGGTTAGCAACCATGGAATTAGCATTCCGTTTGTGATACACGTGTTGGTGGGCTTTATGCTCCCGTTTGTGATAGGCCTTCCCTCTTTGTGATTTCTGGATTTCTTGAGATGATTTCTAGAATTTATGTTTCACCAATTTTCGTGATTTCCATTGATAAGTTTTATCAATTTGTGCATTGGTAAATTTGTGTGTCATTGACTTTTGTGATTGACATTGATATTATTGTCAATATTTGTGCATTGGTGAATTTGTGTGTCATTGACTTTTGTGATTGACGTTTATATTATCGTCAATATTTGTAGTTTGGTGAACGAAATAAGGAGTATGACATTTCTTTGATTCTTGTGTAGATTTGGTGATATTGATTAATCTCTTGTTGATTTTCAATTACTTATATATATCACAGCTTGGCATAGTGATTATTATGTGTTTAGTCATATCTCTTATTCTATATCGTTTCACCTGATATTTATAGCTATACTGATCCGTTTATTATTTTCTTATTAAATAATACTCGGGTCAGACCGAGATGTTACAGGTGCTTCTGCTTGACTTCTCTCTTGGGATTGATTCCTCTGACTTTTGGTTAACTACTTAGATTAGTAGTTTTTGTTGTATACATTTGAGATATAGACTCCATAATGTATACTTATTCTTTTGTGTAGTTCATGTAACTATTCTTTTGTGATATTGTGGATCTTTTTAGACCACTACTCTGATATACACTTTCATGTGTAATATTCATATCTATTTCCGCCTTTGTGATATGAATTGTTTGTGATTGATTTGTGTTATGTTTATTTCTATATTTGTTTTCGAAGACCTTTGTAGCCACTGTGTAGTAGCTTTGAGTTTGTGTCGGTATGTCGGCTTTCCTCTTGAGATGAAAAGTTATATTTTTATCCGGTATATCGGTACTCGCACAAAGCATTTATACAGATGGTCGCTCCTCAACAGCCTTATTCTCCGTGCTAGTTGATAGCATTCACAGTAATGTTCTTGGCTAGCGTAGGTATAGAGGTGGGGAGTCACAACTCTAGTCCGCACTGTGGGGACATAGAGATTTTGAGTCGTCTATACTATAGTCCGCACTTTGGGGACTCAGAGTATTTTAGTCCGCACTCTGGGGACATAGAGATTTTGAGTCCTTTATACTCCAGTCCGCACTCTAGGGACTTAGAGATTTTGAGTCATTTATACTCTAGTCCACAATCTGAGGGCTCAGAGTACTCTAGTCCACTTCGGGGACATAGAGCTTTTAGAATCATTTATACTAGTCCGCGCTCTGGGGACTCAGAGTACTCTACTCCGTACTCTGGGGACTTAGAGATTTTGAGTCGTTTATACTCTAGTCCGCACTTTGGGGACTTAGAGTAATCTAGTCCGCTTTGACGACTTAGAGATTTTAGAATCGTTTATAATCTAGTCCGCACTCTGGGGACTTAGAGATTTTGAGTCGTTTATATTCTAGTTTGCGCTCTGGGGACTCAGAGTACTCTAGTTCGCTTTGGAGACTTAGAGATTTTAGAATTGTTTATACTCTAGTCCGCACTCTGGGGACTCAGAGTACTCGTTCCGCACTCTGGGGACCTAGAGATTTTGAGTTGTTTATACTCTAGTCCGCAATCTGGAGACTTAGAGTATTCTAGTCCGCTTTGGGGACTTAGAGATTTTATAATCGTTTACACTCCTGTACGCACTATAGGGACTCAGAGTACTCTAATCCGCACTATGGGGACTTAGAGATTTTGAGTCGTTTATACTTTAGTCCGCACTTTTGGGAACTCAAAGTACTCTAGTCCGCTTCGGAGACTTAGAGATTTTTGAATGCATAGTTAGTCGACTTTTAGTTTTTTATGTGCGTTCATACGTCGGACAAATTAATTCATTAATTTTTCCATGAAATTATAAAACATGGAATATCAATAGTTTATAGAAAAACAGCTTCAAGCCTTTATTGATTGTAGAAAATAGAGACAAACTTAATTGTCTTATTACATGTTGGAAACAGAGGAAAAAAAAAGTAAAATATACTGGAAACAATTGCTACTAAAATGCAAAAGAAATAAACTAAGTATAATAACAGCGCAAATGCTCACTATTCCATGCTCTGGAGAGTGTCACGCCATTTATAGTCGCTAACTTGAAGGTTCCTTCTCCAAGCCTCCTTCGATGACGTAGGGACCTTCCCATATGAGATTCATATGTGATGGGACCGGAAAAAATCGCTTCAAAATAAGGTCGCCCACATCGAAAGCTCTTGGTTGAACTTTTTCATTATAATATCGAGCGACTTGGTGTCGATATGCGACCGCCCTTAAATCATCTTCTTCATGCTTCTTGTCGAGAAAGTCCAATGACTCCAGTAAAAGATCTCGATTTGTTCTAGGATCATAATGGGTCACCTGGTGAGAAGGAACTTCAAGTTCCACGGGTATAACAGCTTCAGTGTTTTATGCCAAGGCGAAAGGAGTGTGGCCAGTCGTGAACTTGTGGGTGGTTATATAGGCCCAATTGTTGTTTGAAGCTCATCTATCCACTTGCCTCTAGCCTTCACCAAATATTTTTTCAAGATGGACTTTATTATCTTATTTACGGATTTAACTTGCCTATTCGCCTTAGGATGAGTGACTGCTGCAAACCTTTCCCAATGCAATATTTTGACAGAACTCTTTGAATTCTCTACTCTCAAATTGAGTTCCACTATCAGTAACGATAGTCCGCAGGAGACCAAAGCGGCATATAATGTTTCGCATAACAAAGTTAACAACCTTTTTGGTGGTGATCGTAGCTAATGGCTTCGCTTCTGCCCATTTGGTGAAGTAATCAACCGCGACAATTGTGTATTTCGCACCACCTTTGGAGATTGGCAAGGAGCCGATTATATCGATCCTCCATACCGCAAAGGCCATGGACTAACCATTTGCATGAGTTCCGTTGGTGGTGCTCTGGGGATCTTTGCGTACTTTTGACATTTGTTGCTTCTCCATACATAGTCCGCGACATTTCTATTTACGGTCGGCCAATAGTATCCATAGCGGAGTATCCTTTTGGCTAGTCTCTTCCCCCAAATATGGTCGCTACACTCTCCCTCATGGACTTCTCTTAAAACCCTCTTTATCTCATCATGGCCGATGCAGCTAAGCAAGGGATCGGAGAATCCCTTCTGATACATCATTCCATCCTGCATTATATACCGTGAGTCCTTGCGAACAATTTGTCGTCTCTCATTCTTTCTCTTGGGCAAGGTTCCGTGTAGCAAGTATACTTTGAACGGGGTCATCCACGACTCCCTTTCAGCTTCCATCTCCGCCACAAAATCTACATCTACCTCATTTATATTCATGGCATGTAAAGTTTCAATGGGGACCAAGCCCATCTACTGTGCATCACCAGTACTTGCAAACTTTGCAAACGAATCAGATTCCCGGTTTTGTTCACGTGGAATGTGCAAAATATCATAGTATTTGAGTCCTCCAACAATTCTTGAACCCGAGCGAGGTATGGGGCAAGCCTTTGTTCCTTTGTTGATATTCTCCTTGTACTTGATACACTACCAACAGTGAGTCACAAAAGATTCCAACCGATTTCACTCCAAGTTCTTTGGTAAGCTTCAGTCCAGTGATCAACGCTTCATACTCGGGTTCATTGTTCATAGCAGGGAAATTAAGTTTCAAAGCATAACAAATTGATCGGTTCTCAAGAGTTACAACAATAAAACCAGCCCCAGAATAATGGTCGTTGGATGCCCCATCAGTATATAGCTTCCATCGAACAGCGGGATTCACATCACTTCCACTTGGCTCGTTTGATATAGTAAGCTCCATAATGAAATCTGCTAGCCCTTATCCCTGGATAGCCCTCCGTGGCAAGTAGGTGATGTCAAATTGACTTAGCTCAATGTTCCATTTGAGTAACCTTCCAGAAGTCTTTGGTCGTTGGAGCACCTATCGCAAAGGTTGATCGGTATAGATATTGATCATATGTGCCTGGAAATACAAACGGAGCTTGCGTGATTCGATCACAAACAGTAAGCCAACATCTCAATCTTAGGATAATTTCTCTCTACCTCCGTTAAATGCTTACTAACATAGTACACTGGCTTTTAGATTTGATCCTCCTCACGAATCAAAGCTACACTGAGGGCACGCTGGGATACGGCCAAGTAAACATACAACTCGTCATGGTCTACGGGGTTTGACAAAACATGGGGCCTCTCTAAATGACTAACCAGAGCTCGGAATGCATCCTTACAGTCTGATGTCCATTCAAAATTTCTTTTCCCTTTCCTTATCATATTAAAGAAAGGAATACACTTGTCGGTTGCTCAAGATATAAATCGACTGAGCGCAACCACTTTCTCATTCACTTTGAATTTGCTTTATAGTTCGGGGTGTCTTGTAAATCTCGATAGCTTGAACCTTTTCTAGGTTCGCTTCGATTCCTTGCGCGTTGACAATGAAACCTAAAAACTTCCCCGACGTGACGCCAAAGGAACATTTCAATGGATTGATTTTCATTCCGTAAAGTCTGAGTATATCAAACATCTTTGCTAAGCCTCGAATGTGGTCATTTGACTATCATTACTTCATGAGCATATCATCCTCATAGACTTCCATTTTTCTACCAATCCGGTCTTTAAACATCTAATTCACCAAATACTGATAAGTTACCCCTGCGTTCTTCAACACGAAAGGCATCACTACATGGTAGTACAATCCAACGTCTGTGAAAAAATGGTATGCTCCTGATCCAGAATGTGCATCAGGATTTGATTGTATCCCGAATATGCATCCATAAATGACAATAACTCGTGTCCTGCTGTTGAGTCGTATTCTGGGCAGTGGAAAACTATCCTTAGGGCATGCGTTGTTCAGGTCCGAGTAATCAACACAGCTCCTCCATTTTCCATTTGCCTTCCTCACCAATACGGGATTAGATATCCATTTAGGTTAGAGGGCATCATGGATGAACCCATTGGCTTTGAGTTTATCCACCTCCTCCTTGAGAGTAACAGACCTCTCCGTGCCCATGCCTCTCCTCTTTTGTTTCACTGGCACATACTTCAGGTCAATGTTCAACATATGACTTGCAACGGCGGGACAAATCACACATATCAGAATGGTTCCAAGCGAAAACATCGAGATTTGCTCGGAGTAAATCAGTAAGATCCCCCATCATCGAGGGGTTGATCTGTGATCCAATCTTAAGCACCCGTCACGGGTCATCATGGCTGACTAGAATGTCAATTGTCAGTTCAGCCGGTGCCGCCTTGGCTTCCTTGGGTTCTTCATCATCATCCCTCTGATCTATGTCTTTATGGATCCAACTGTGTTTCCCAAGCCAAGGCTCAAGCGCTATTTGTTGATTTTCAGCAACATGGATGTGGACAGGCTTGTCCACACTCTTTCCCTTCTCTCTTTGTCGAGCCTCTATCAGCTTAGCTACATAACACGCACGATCAGTCACTTGATCGCCATGCACTTCACCAATTCCACCGTCCTTTGGAAATTTCAAGGTCAAACACCACGAGGCCAAAGCTGCTCTAAACTCCACCAGAGCCGGTCGGCCCAGTTACGGGGAATCAACATCAAAAACAACGAATGGTAGGATCCGTACCCTCCTACATTCACCTTCTCCTAGTTTAACTAGCAATTCGACAAAACCCACTACATTAGTAGCTTCCCCCAATAAAGCCGTGAATGCGGGCTTTAGATCATTTCAGATCTTTTGCCTCCATCTTCATTTGGTCATACAACTTCTTGAAGATAATATTAACAGAACTCCCATAATCAACTAGTATTCTTCTCATAAGCGCTGGTCCGATCGTAGCTGAGATAACCATCGGATCAATGGTAGGTGCCTCCACCCAATCGGCATCCTTGCTTCTGAATACTAGATCATTGGTCATCATTCGATGTTGTCTCTCTGGAGTCTCGTCTTCTGTGTTTGAGCAGGATTCGAAGCCCACATGCTTCAAGGAATTAGCATGGCGTTCCATTTCTTTTCAACTCTTGTCTATCGGATGAGGTCCACCAAATATCATGTTTATGACTAGTCTTCCTCCGGTCCGAGCAGACTCCTCAGGTCAGTATGAAGCTTGCCTGTGATTGGGGTCGGATGTCCCCTGTCCGCCTTCCTGCGGATTCTTAACAAACTATTGTAACTTATTCTGGCGAATCAGATTTTCCATAGCATCATAGAGGTGTTTGCACTCTTTAGTATTTTTCCCGTAGGTCTCGTGAAACCGACAATACTTTCTAGTCTTCTTTTGTTCCTCAGTCGATCCCTTTGGGCACGAATTTTGGTATTGGAATGTATTACAAGTTGATAGATAAATATTTTCCAAAAATGTATTCAGAGGTGTATATTCACTATAGGTTGGGATTCTTGGTTTCCACTTTTTTGCCTCCCTCTTTCGTTCAAAATTTTCTCCTTCGGATCCTTTAGACTACTTTGGCTTATTTTGAACATTGACTTGGACCTTACCTGTGTTTTTGTTAGATTGCTTTACCGCAATATTGCTTAGCGTCGCCTCCTTACTGGGTGTCCTGGTGCACTGCTCCATCTTGACTACTTAGCCTCTTCCTTTCTCATGAATTGGTTTGCCTTTGAATAAAGGCATCTAGAGTAGTCAGTGGTTTTCCTGTAAGCCAGTCACCAAACTCTTGAGTCTGGATCCACTCCTCGCATCATGGCAATAGGGATAGAATTGTCATTCAGATTGCTAACTTCGATAGCAGAAATGTGAAATCCTTGCAAATAATCCTTCAATGACTCCCCCGGATCCTGGATCACACTAGATAGCATCATCACATCCTTTAGGCGAGTGGCATGGATCCTAAAATGCTCCAAAAACTTCGTCTCCAAATCATTAAACATAGAGATCGATCGGGGGGAAATCTGGTGCACCACATAGTAGCAATTCCAGATAGGGTTATTGGGAAGCATCTATAATTGGTCGCATCATTTGCCCTAGTCGAGTCTATCATTGACTCGTATCTCATTATGTGCTGTTGGGGTTCGGTCTTCCCTTCATAAGATGTAGTAGTAGGCACACTGAATTTCCGGGGGTACTTAGCTTGTAGGATGGTATCTGCAAACGGAATATGGCTCCTTGATATGCCCTAATCATCGTTGGTTGAACCCTGATTCTCCCTCGTCAATTCCTGACCATAGCTGATATATCCGGAGTCTGGATGGGAGGTAGCAAGTCGATATCCATCGTACATGATTTCTATGGCTAGTACCTCCTCAGTAACCACGTAAGTGTGCACCCCGAGGACTTGCTTCATACGACCCTGGAAAGGTGGTTGACCAGCTCCCCAGCATGCTCCAGATCCTAAGTTTCCCACTCCAGGTTGGGTGTGACTCCCCAGGTGCAGTTGAGGGGCCACAAATCCAGCTAAGGAATATGGATCATTTCTATTGGTTTGTTCTTGGTGAATCGTCACCAATTGCTCTATTGCACCAGTTTGTGCCGTTTCAAGCATACGACATCTACACTTGGGGGTGGTGATCTGACGAAGTGGAGCTGTCGAATGATGAGTAGGAAGCAGTGCTTCCTCCAGCGTTTTAACGCTGCTGCTGAGCAATTTGGGTCATCAGGTTGGCGTTTGTTTGAATCTACTCATAAAGCCATCCCCTACTTTCCAAGAGCTCCCTCATCAGCTCATTAAAATCTACCCTAGTGACAGCTTCTACATGGTTTGGGATGATGGCGAGTTCTGCACCGGCATTACTTGTCGATTGCGAGGTCCTACTTGCTGGACGCTAGTAGTCTTATTAGCATCGGTGTTGTGGGAGGTGGATCTGGTACGGGATCTTGTCATCTTAGAGTTATCCGTAGGAACTCTGAGTAGAATCTATGAACTCTTGAGAATGGACTTGGATCTCCTTCGGGGGATTTCCTCAACTCAATAGCAACAAATAGATCCTAGCAGCATGAGAATGAACGTCTCTCAGCGAAAGCATCAAAATGTTAGCACCAAATTTGGTTACTAGCATCCTTGAATAAAATTTGTAGAGAGATTAATGAAGAAAGTAAATTAAAGAAGAGAAGTAACATAGTTGAATGCAAAATGAACAAAAAATGAGGACACCAGATTTTATAGTGGTTCAACATAATTGTCTATGTCCACTTTGAATATTATCTTTATTACTTTTCCAATCACTTGAGTACAGACACAATTTTCAAACAAACAACTTGAATGCAAGTTGAAAAGAAGTGAGTAAAGAAAATGGCAGAGTTCCCCGGAGTTCTCGTAAAAAGGTCCCTTCAACTGTGCCTCCACCCCTCTATTTATAGACGAAGACAGGCTGGACCCCCTATGCAGGCCCATAACCAAGGCAGCTTGGCCCATAGCTGACAGGCTCGGTAGACCGACCTAGACATGCCGATCCACTACCACCGATCCACCTGTTATCGATCCAGGGGTTGTCTCGTAGCTGACTCGAAGTAGGCCCTTAAGGAACTCATAGTTGCTAGTGGCGCGTCTCGAAGCAAAACATCGACCGCATCACCTTGCTGTAAATCTAAGAATATGCTAACTCTCTTGAAGTGCACCGACCTAGGTATGCCAAAGCACCTGGGCTGACCCAATATGGCCGACCCACTGGGGCCGACCCACTAAGAGCCGAGCTACATGAAAGAATTCTTTCGATGCCGATCCCACTCACACTGAAATATCTAGGCCGACCCAGAACTGCTGACCCATACTCGCTGACCCACGTATGCTGAACCAATACACAACCGAACCACTTCCATTTAAGTACCTTGACCGATCCATTGCCTAATAGAAAACCACTATAAATCATGCACCGACCTACACCTGGCTTTGATACTAGAACCAGTGCAAAGAATGCCGAACCATAAATATACTAAACCAATCGGGTTAGACCAAACCCTTTACTTCCATATCTATCTTGGATTGAGTCCCGTCTAGGCTCAACCATAACCTCTGCAGCTGTCGCTTTATGGCCGAGCCAAGTAGGCGGGTAATAAATTGCATTAGAAAAACTTAAGGACAGTGGGTGTAATGGATGATGGTTGAGTAGTTGGTTGTAGAACTTGGATGAAAATATTTATTTCATTCTTTTATCCTTAGAGATTTCGAGGACGAAATCCCTTAAGGAGGGGAGAATGTAACAACACAAAATTTAAGCTACAGTACTTAATTAATGAATTAGTTAAATAATAAAATAACTTTGTGAAATTATTAGAATTGGACTATGTGAGTTGCACCATTGTGTTCGTGGTAATTTTCTGGCCAATTTCCATATATAATTTGTCAAAATTGGAGCTTAAACGAAGAAATTACGGAATAAACAAGAAATCAAAAAATAAAAGAATATATATATATATATATATATATATATATATATATAGGTCGACCTTAGGGTCGACCTCTAATGTGTCTGGGTCGACCTAACACAAGCGAGGGTTGACGTGGCGGTCGACTGCCTTCCTACTTGGACGTGAATTCGTCCAGATTTTTATAGTGACGTGTTTTTCGATTTTTATCCAATCTTCTAAGTTCGTTCTTCAATTCGACGGTTTCCAGCGGGCCTATGATGTGGTTGCACTAGATTTAATCCTCAACTCCAACGGTCTGCGATCCACAAGTGACACTATAAATAAGACCCTAGGCCTAACAATTCTTCTCATTCATATTTTCTCCACCTGGGTTTATAACTGGAGGCTGGACCCTAAAAGGAATATTTTTCCAAGGAGAAGATCTTTTTAGTTAATATATTTTATACCCGACAAGTGGATCTGGGAAGGCAAAGGAAAATTGATAAGAACCACATGTGTGTGTTTAAGCAATTATTTTAGATTTTTAAGTAATATAAAATAATATAATTTCCAATAGTTGTAGTTTTTCTACAGTTTTGTGATAACCTTTATGCAAGTTTATTTATAGTTTGTTTTTAAATAAATTTAGACATGCTTTCCACTTTATTTTCTTTTAGCCATTCTACTTCAGTTATTTGCAATTATTTACTGTTAATTACAGTTTTTTCGATTGTTTACAGTTATTTACAGTATTTGCAGTTATTTATATTTTATTTATGTCTATTCTACATTGGGATTTATTCTATAAATGTTACTTCTTTTTAGTTCCCTTTTTACGCAAATAGAATAAATAAAAGAGAATAATTCGCTAATATGGACCAAAATATAAGAACACTAAATATATAGGAATTTGATGTAAAATAAGAAGAACAGGAATAAATTGGACATAGACTGAAATAGGCCAATTTAAGACATTAGTTATAACATGTAATTATAACTAAAAAGAGGAATAGAAAAAATTGCAGAAGAAGCTTATTTTTAGACTTAGACCTTGGGTTAAGTTAATAAGCAGAATTATAACACACAGGTTATAATTAGAGACAACAGAAAATGCTTATTTTAGAACTTATATTTAAGTTAATAAGCAAGCGTAGCAGAAGTAACAGAAGAGGCTTATTTTAAAACTTACACTAAGTTAATAAGCAAAGATAGAAGTAGGACCCATATCGGCATCATTCCCCATCAATCAGGAGCTGATGATCTCACAATAGATTAGGTGAGGCCGACACATACTTATGCTGTAGTAATGGTAAATAAGAGGTCAATAATAGAACCTCAAATCAGGGGATTTGGGAAAGGGGCGCAACTAGATTTTGTTTGTTAGGACCCATACCGGCAGCATTCACCTTCAATCAGGAATTGGTAGTCTCATAATAGATCAGGTGAGGCTGGGGACGCTTATGTTGTAGTAACAGGTAAATAAGAGGTCAAAATAGGAAGCAACAGATAGCGTGAGCCGCCTATGGCCGGGCATGCGGCCTCATTGTAGGGATATATATGCTATTGAGTTCCAAAACGCTAAACAGGTGTGTTTTTCTATAGGACCCACATGATGGGACTAGCTCATAGTGGCATAATAGAGATAGAAGGCTGATCAAAGGGTAGAGTTAGGACTTCGGCTTAATTAAACTAGGATTGCGATTCAGCCTAATCAAAGCAGTTTTAGAAAAGTGCAAACAATCCAATCAAAATTATCTATGCAAAGCAAACAGTTAAATAGTATTTTATTCCAGCTTTATCTTTTCCATTTTTACTACAACTGTTGCAAAGTCTATTAGTTTTATCTTGCTTAAAAATACTAGTGATTACTTTCATTCATTAGACTTTTAGTCTGACCCACTCCTTTATTTTCCTCCCCTCCCCCCCACAGGCCAGTAGAGGCAAGGGGAGTAGATTTTTAGCTTCTTTGGAGAGATATTCTTGGAGATTCTTCATGTATTCTTCCTCTTCTTTTCAGTTTTCTTTTGTTTGACTTTTGGGATGTACTAGTACTTGATGAGAGATATGATTTTATGATTTTATGTACTCTGATGTTGTGGCTGAGGTGGTATTTTTCATAAGACATGTGTATTTGGTATTTTGAAACGTACTTGGTTTTATGACTATTTATGAAGTTTAATTTGTAACGAGTTACTATTTAAATATTTCCACTGTTTTATTTATTTGTCTTGTGAATCTTAGTTATTGAAAAAAAATTAGCTATACCTATAACGCGCTATATTCTTTAGTGTGCCCTTTTTGGGTATACTAAGGGGTGTGGGATGTTTTAGTATATTTTATGTAGAGATAAACAACACTTGAAAGGAATTTTCTGACCCTTGTGCATGGAGTTTGAATTTGGCTTTCGCGAAGAGATCTCTATGGAAAAATCCATTATGCGAACGTTCCTTCTTGATCTTGGTTGTACCTCTATTATGCTGACTATTCCAGCTATAATTAATATGTATTTTAAACCTTAGACATAGTTATAATATCGCTAGATTCTCTTTAAATAGTTTGGTTATAGTAAGGTAAAACCCGTCCATGTTTATGTATGGCATGGCCTTATGAGATATCTTTATTTTCAAAGGTTTATATGACGTTAAGAGTCTATTTGACCAGTGCTTCTCATGCTAGTTTACTGGACTAATCCGCATGTTATTTTCTTAATCTCGGGTCAGCCCCGTGTATATTTCTGGATTTAGCTTTTGATGCTTTGGAGATTCTAGAAAAGAGTTGGAGTTCTACCTTTCATAATATTTATTTTTGCTACATTAGTTTATATATTTGATCAGCATTTGTCAGGACAGGTTGTTATAACTATCAGGGCTGATTATTGTAGCTCTGAAAAACTTTATATCTTAGGATGACAGTTTATACTATCTTTTGACGTTATATATGATTGTTCTATTATGAGATTCTGATATTGTGTTCCTTCTTCCTTGTTCAGTTTTCTCCTTCTCTTTTGTAAATTCATCTTTTCGACACTTGGGTGCTTGGCGCGGAATACCGTGGATGTATTAGTGTCGACATTCAGGGGTAAAAAAATCCAAGTCACTACAATTCACCTCCTCAATTATATGAGGTTAGTGTCATGGTCAACTCAATTCAACCCAAAGATAAAGTCTCTAGCCAGAGCATTTCGATTAATAATAATAATTATTATTATTGAACCAAGGAATTTTTGTTTAAACTATAGAGTTGAATATGGATGATATTGGAATTTTGACCATTATCAGATTCCATAAGTCCAAATGGATGTAGTTTGGACGAAGTAAATTAGTACAAATAAAAGTCACAACTGGGTAACGCTTAACAAAGTGAAACTATGTTTTACCAAAACCAAGTAAGCAATAAGTTTGATCAAAATGTCACGCCACTTGGTAAGTGACGTATGAACGTTAATATTCGAATAGTTTGATGTTAATTGCTGACAAAATTGACACCTAATTAGTCACACTACTGAAATGATGGATTTTTTTTGACTAAACAATTTAATTATTTTATAATTATTATAAATTAATTAAAGTAACTAATATTTATGAAATATTAATTATAAAATCATGATTACGATTTAAAAAATAAATGTTGTTAAATATATTTATAATAGTTATAAATATATCAATCGACCAACGATATCGATAAGTGATCAAAATGGATTTAGTTAAACAATATTTTCTTTAAGTTTAAATGAGATTTTGGTCCACCATGATGATAAGAGTTTCAACTGTAATATGGCAACATGGGATGGCTTAATAACGGTTAGGTGTTGGAATTTGATTCGCTCATATCGAGGGAGAGCTAGTGTGAGACGTGATCCACTATTTTCTATCTTCCATCCATTGTTTTAACATATCTAACCCTAATAGCAAATAGTTTTTGTTCATCACTCCATCATTCTATCTTTGGCCGAAATCACTCCATAGGGCTCCATTATACCAATCTTAAAACAATTCAAAATCAATCACTATCCAGTAGTCTATGGTCGGTGGTTTAAGAATTAGCAACCTGCCGAATCGAAAAACTTTATAAAGAGAGAAAGCTCATCATTTCAAGGTGTGCTTCATGGAATTAGTTCTTAGGTATATTTTACAATTAATTATGGTTTATAATTTTTTGAATAATATTTCATACACACACACAGATATATATATATATATATATATATATAAGTTAGGTGACGATTCTATTATGCATTGATGTTGTCACAAGCTAGATTGATTATATGAGTGTATTCATATAAAAAATGAATTTTGTACAAAATAGATCTGCACAATCGCCTATTTTAAATAAAATTAGTTATTACTTTATTGATTTGTATTATAGATATATGTTTTATATCTAATATAGTATATTTCTATAGTTAAAATTGATAATAACATTTTATACATGCATCTTTACAGCAATAAGAATCTTCAAAAAGGTAAAATAATTTTTATAGTTATTAATTGTTATTTAATATTATTTAAAGTAATATATTATCCAAATAAATCATATAAAACTAAATATGTTTCAAAAATTATTTTTAGAGTTTTTTAAAATTGTTGCATCATAAGGAAAGCTCTTGACCAAACAAATTCTATTTTTGAAAATTATTATAATAATCTATCAAAAATTATAAAAAATACAATTCAATCGAGAAAAATTAAGAAAAAATATTATAAACTTTAAAATACCAAATATAATTTAGTAGAAATTTAGATTCCGAAAAAATGTTTCATAAATAATTCTTTATTAATATTTTATGTATTTTAGAAAGAATGTTCAATTAATATACATTTTAAAACAAAAAAATTAATACTAAAATTTTTTGGTGTTATATATACGGTTTGGTCTTTTTTAAAATTTTTATTTTTGGGTAATATATGTGCGTGTACATATATCTTTGAATATTACAAATATATTCATGAATATATATATATATATATTTTGTCATTATGTATAGATATATATTTCGATCAATACATTATGCATGTTAAAAAAATAATGTGTGTGTGTATATATTAATATTTATTGTAATACTACAAATATATAAATATATGTTATTAATATTTAAGTATGCACATACATATATACATAAACACATATATACACACATTTAAATATTTTCATTTACATAAAATAATTTAAACAAAATTAACATATATGTATAATATTTATATTGTTGTATTTCAGCACTCTAATGTGTCCTCATGAATGTGCGTTCCACTGATCCATGACGATGCCATCTTAATAAAGGTTCTTATATGCCAGCGTCCCGATTGAACATCCCTCCATCACTTATCGGAACGGGCACATAAATGGTCTTGTAAATACTTGTTTATAATAGAAGGATTTTCTAATGTTACGTGCCACCAATCCCATATATACCATGTTGTGCATCATATTTCTTGCGATGTGGGACTCATCGTTCAGCCCACGCACTCTCAAATGTGAGCTACACCTGATAGATCTCCACCTTGGTGAGAATTTCCTCTAACCTTTATTTGGAGCATACTAAAGGAGCTCTGCAGTTGGCCAGGCTGCTTCCAGTTGTTTACGCACTTGGTGAGGCTGGGTTACCAAATCTCCACCTTAAGACGAATATTTTCGCTAAAGCCATCTTGGAGCATCAACAATGCAGGAGAGTAAGCTGCATATCTAGCAGCGAGGTCAGATTACTTACATATCTTCAAGCCTCAAGGAGTCTTTGCTTTGGTTATTTTCGCATCGTATAATGGGAATTATTGGCTCTGATACCATGTTGTGCTTCCGCACTTTAATGCATCCTCATGAATGCGTGCTTTAATGATCTGTAACGGCGCCATCTTAATGGAGCTTTCGATGTGCCAGCGTCCCGATTTAACATCCTTCCATTGCCTCCCGAAATGGGCACATACGTTGCCTTGGCGACACTTGCTTGTACCAAAAGAAATTCCAACATTGCATGCTACCAATCCCACATATACCACGTTATGCACCGTATTTCTTGCAGCGTAGGACTTAACGTTCATCCCATGAACTCTCAAACGCGAGCCACACCTAACATACATAAGTAACAAGTTTAAATACGTACACATATTTGGACAGTGTACAGTACATATCGGATGAGCTAATATGTCCGTTCCAATGTAAATCTAAACATCTATACGCCGGCATGTCATACCTTGCACAGGATATCATGTTACATATGCTCATACGTATGTGTATGATACACATGTGTCTATTCATATTTATATAAATTAAATAAAAGTATATATATTTTATAAATTTAAATAAAATAAAATATTTTATTTGAATAAAACTTAGAAATGTCATAAATAAATAGACTTCATAAGCCTAATATAGATCAAATAAAAGAAAAAATTGAAATTTACCTATAACTTCAGCTTAGGCTGTCCCAAATGTTAGAGCCCAATAGCCATTGCATTCTAATTAGTCATGTTAAAGTTAACTAATTAAGCTCACAACCCATATAGTAAGATGTCTAAAAAGGTAATATCAAGGATTGAGCTTGGGTAATCTAGTATCTCAATTTTACCTAATTACCGGTCTGATCCGAAAAAGTGTTTAAAAATTAAAGATATAAGATATAAAATTTTAAACAAGATACAAATGTATTATAAAAGTTATAATATAGTATTAAAAAAATTCAAAATATTTGAAAACAAACATTAATTTCGAAATTTAAAATTTATGAATAAGATTGATAAAATAAATTAATTAAATAAGTTAATTAATTAATAAATGTATACAGGTATTGTATATTAAGATATATGTTATATTATTTTAAAGTGTTTAAAATAACGTACGTATAGGTATATGGATTGATTTTTGAATTAATATAATTTAATTAAAAGTGTTAATTAAATAAATTAATTAAAGGTTAATTAATTACATAAATTTTAAAAGGTTAATCAATTAAATAATGTACACATATATATGACATACGTGTCATATTATAAAGACTACTGTACATAATAAGTATATAATTTAAATGTTATATTAAATAATAAAAAATTAATTAAAATGTTAAATTAAAATTATTAAAATTTAATTTAATTAATGTAATATTTCTGTTAGAATTAATAAGATTTTAATTAATATAAAATCAACCGCATCTTTTTGAATTTCTCATAATACCCTTCGTATATTTTGGTCTCCACTTCTCGCTTCTGCCTTCCTTTCCAAAATGAAAAAACTTTAACTCTCATATCTCCCTCATAGTAGAAAGATATGGGACTAATTCCACATCCTAGCCGATTCAAATCCATTATCTTCTCTAACGTCTCCTCCCATGATCAACCAATGGTTATTCTAGTGTGATTCCAGATCCACCACCTTCTCCAACTTTAGTGCAATTAATGACTATAGATTGAACAATGATCCAGTAAGGTTAGTTCAATCAACCACCATTGAAGATTTATAATTAATCGAATTATCGACCAAACATATATTGTTTTTTAACTGTCTATTCCTCACTCGTACTGTGCTCAGAACAAGTTTGGAATTTTGATTTCAATAACATTAGGAATTTACATTCGGCAACATTTTAATGGACTAATTATAAATTGTATGAGTCATTCCCGAGGATTGTCTATACGTTACTACTAATTAGTAATTATAGTGAAATTAACTGCTAACAATAAGTAAATAGTAGGCAATTAAACATATATACATCTTTCCAAATCTTCACTTCTTTTTAAAAGTTATCTATATCAGTTTGAGTTTATAAAATAATTAACAACTACTTTCTCACGTTATATTTTGTGTATTTTACAATTTTATTTTCTAGTCCAGTTCCATCATTGTTGTGCTAAGTGCTTTTATATTGATTGGTTCCATTTATGTAGCGTAGGTATTAGATAATAATTACATCATATTTTTCATTGTTTATATGTAACGACCCATAGATTTATCGCTTTGATAACTTTTATTTATTTTTAAATTTATTCAAATAAAAGGTTGATGATACAAATAATATTGTTTTGATTAATAATAAGTAATAATAATATTATTTTTAACAAATATTTTCCCTGAAATTTAGATGAAATGGTCGAACACTGACTAACTGTAAATAGCTTTTAAATCATTAAACGTCATACATTTATTTTTAAAATTGAACAAGAATATGTAGCAAAGTAATTGTATTTTGTGAAAATTAAATGTACTTATGGCATTTTTTAACGCTCTTAAATATAATAATTGATTTATTTTAATTTAAATCAAGATTCAATGATTTAATTATTATTTTAAATGATGATAATTCATTTTATATAGTTATAAAGTGACAATAAATTGTTTATGATAGTTTTAAAAAGATATATAAATATTTGATTTCAAAATATAAGGAAAAATCGATATCGCTTTATCGGTATAATAGTAACCATTGTGAATAATTTTTAATATTGATTTATATGGTATTCTAATTCGAATACGATCATTTTAATTATTTGAAATGATAAAAAGTTTGTTTTTAAATTTTATTTACAAGCATATGTACATTGATTAACAAGTGAAAATGTGAGCGATAATCGGTTTTCCAGTTTTCAACGATTTAACAAACAAAAATTGTTTGAAGATATTTGAAGTGCTATGCACATACATGTAAATGCATATATATGTCAAATGCACATAATAACATATGCATATACATCTACATAAACATTTAAATATATACATAATACAAAATAATTAAATACTTTCCTAAGATTTAACCTTTATGCAACCAAAAAGCAAACATTAACTCATCGTACCACACCATCATCACACCATCACCTCGCATTACCGTCATAATGCCTAAAGGGGAAGCCGTCCATGGAGGGGGTGCAGGAGTAGTGGAGGCTAAGGGCGTTTTGTTAAATTTTCCTTTAGATATTTTATTCCCAGTTTTCTCCTTTAAATACCCACCCACTTTCTCACATTTTCACCATATTTTTCTCATCTCCTTCTCCACTTCAAGTTTCTATTCATAGCTTCCATGCTTAATGGCAAAATATTTAGAAAAAGAAATTTTAAATCATATAATATATATAAGTTACCAATTCCACTTCAAATGGAAATAAAAATCCTCCCTACCTCTTCTAAATCCACGGCCACCACCTCCTAAATCTAGGCCAAGGCCTTGAGCTCCTCTTTGCATCCAAAGCCTAGGCCGATCCATTTTAAGTCATAGTGATCGTGAGCATAGATTTTGAGGTAGCGGAGCTATAATCGATTTTATACTAGCTCAAAGGGAAAATGAAGGTGGGAACTCCTAAACTACAGTATTATATGCTATTGGATGTTTCATATATTTGATTATGATTATTGATGATGATTGTTTAATATGAATGTTGAATATATGTGCAAGTCAAGGAAATACATGTCGATAAGCACAAAGAAAAGCATTTTTCTCTATATTAGTGAATTGGTGTAAGTGGAAAGTTAAACCTATTTGAAATGGTTCGATAATGAGTTTGAAATGTTTTATAAACATTTAAAAGTGTTTTGGTGAAGTTTGAATGAGAATTGAAAATTTGTTCACGATTTCACGCCATAAAAGACACACTGGTGTGTAAAATGGAATATAGCTTGGAATTCTTCATGATAAGAATTTCATGAACTATTATATCCATATTTTTCCAAAGAAGAAAGAAAATTGAGATTTTGATAAGTAGATTTTGAAATATGAGTAAAACGAGCTTTTTGAAAAATCATGGTTTTGCAATTCGGAATCAATAACTAGATTTCTATGGAAATAATATTCTAAAATTTCTTAAAAATATGGAACAAATCTCATAAATATTTTAAAATGTTTTAAAAGTGACTTGAGTTTCAAATACAAATCTTCTATTGATAAAAAGTCGTTTCGATCAATATAGCTTAAAAATCACTTTTTGCAACACTTTTTCATAGCACTTTTCTAGAACTCTTAAATTATAGTTTTAAATGAAACCGTTCTTTTCTAAATCTTTTGTATTATAGATAAATTATTTTAAAAGTAGTATGAAGGATTTATGGGATGGTTAAATGTTAAATGATTTTGAGTCAATCAAATTACTTGACCGTTTTATGGGTGTCAGAGAGACAATGTCTAGGCTATAAGTTTGGAAAACCAGTTTCCTACTCTCCCTGGCTATCAAATTAAAGAATGATTCTCTATTCGAAAAACCTCATTTTATCGTTTCAAAGGAACATAGGTCGATTTTGGGTAAATTCCTACCTGAAAACCACTTTCGAACTAATCTATGCATTCGAAAACCGATATAAAGAGAATGAGGGGCGAAAGGACTGTTTGTTGATAAGTCTGGTTAGCTCCCAAATACTAAAGAAGTAGTGATTCCCTTCATTTCTTAAACTCTTTGGGTTACAAGGACTTCCCGTTACTAATCCTAGGGGTAATTCCCGATAGGATGTGGTAAGAGAGTGCCTTCGGTTTGTCCTATTCCTAGACAACTTGTATGGTTGAGTTTTTGACATTGCATGTCTAGTTACATAAATGATCTCCATGAATGTATCATCTGCTTGGTGATGTAGAAGGCAATTTCTCGTAGCTTAACACCCTTTCCTAGGACATACGAGCTCAGAAGTTACACATTTGTAGAAATCAGTTGTGTGACCATGGAATGGTAGTGTGGCATTCAAAGTGAAATGTGCACAGTGAAAGATAGTCACTACCTCAGGCATCATACCTAGAAATGACTGAAACATGGTAGATGCGCAAGGTTATGTGGTTCGAACCATTAGGATATGACCATCCCCTTCTTGACATATTTATTCCCACTATGATGTGCGGGACTTAAATTATCATGGATGTATGATGTAAGGGCCTTCAGATAGATCGATAACGACCGGTAGATGACATATTCGGTACTATATAGTGAGAAAGGTAGGCCGGTCTTGTGCTAGTAGAGGTGCAGATGTTCTATTGACTTCAGTACATTCCTTAGAGATGTACTACCGGAAGGTAGTCCCTTCACCAGGTCATATATATAGAAATGCATTCTCCAATAAGCACCTGCCGTTTTGTTTATAGAGCAAACTATGCTGGAATTTAATAAAGGTTACAATTACGGCTAAGAATAATAAGTTTACTTGCAAATCCTTTTAAATAAATGTTACTAAAAATAATATCAAGTGATTTTACGTAGCAAATGATTTTGTTATCATAAGGTAAAAACCCATTCCGTGTTTATGTGCGACGTGTCTTATGAGATGCCTCTTTTTTTCAGAACATGTATTTTTAGTTCTCACACCAATCCCATGACTGAGCCACAGTTTTTTTTTGTTTACCTTAAACTCTAGGTGCCCAAATTTTTCCCGGGCAGCCCAGTAGTTAGCATTAATTTAGAAGAAATAAGGATGGAGCTCGAAGCACAAAGTTAGAAGATTTTTTTTCTAAAGATTGTTTCCACGACACTTGTGTAGTATTGTATTTCGCATTTGCAAGGACTAATATTATAACTGTCCATTCTTTAAACTCTAATAAATGTATTTAAGTTTCCTATATAAAGTTTATATCGAAGTAATATATATGAGATTCTGTTCTGTCTTTATTTATTTTTACCCTTGAGAATCTGCTTCCTCGGCTTTTGGATTTATGACACGTGAATACTGAAGATGTAATGGTATCGATTTACAAGAATTGAAGGAATGGGTCCTCACATTGTATATTGGAGTTCATTAAATATACACAATGTAATTAAATATGTTTTTATTTTGATGCATTGGTTATAGGAAATAACAAGTATAAAGGGAAATTTTAGAAAATTTATGATCAATATCAGTGATACATGGTAATTTTGACTATAAAATTTACTGTTCTTTCATAACCGAGTACATCCAACATGAGGATTGTCTATGATCGACATAGCCAACTCTTTATTTGTGCTCGTAGGTAAACAGAGGTCGTCTAAGATATTGTATTGCATCCTTTATTACTATAACGTTGAGGTACCCTTTTACATTATTTATGCATTTACATCCTTTTTTGAAGTATAATATAATTTATGTTTACTTAGAGTTAAGGTTTTGTATTGCCACTGAATTTGGAATCAGTGGTTAAAAAGGCTAAATAAGATTCCTCGACTATTGCTTCTTAGATACTGAACTTTGACCACTTTATGTATTTTTTTAACTATCATTTGGAACATTGTTATATATTTTAAACGTTGACCTTTTAAACCTAGATACAGTGTATGCGAGATTTATTATTCTTTTTTATAATCTCATTGTTCCTTTCATAATCACATTTATTTACAATTATTGTTCGTTTACGATGTGTTTCTAATGCTTAATTCATTTAGTAGCATTAGGAATTTGGAGTTATATTACTCCTTTCCTTATTCTAATTCACTATACTATATTCAATAATATATAATTTGTAACTCGGAATTTGATTCATAAATCGTTACTGATAAATTAATTCTGAATTGTCTAAGGCATTGTCTAATATTAACTGTCTGAAGTTAGATGCTAGTATATTAACTACGAATTCCCTTATTCGGATAACCATAAACATAAAGGAAACACATTTGTAGCATTATATAATTTTTATTCGATTGAAACTGCATTAGGAAATGTAATAGACTTTATTTAAGTCGAAGCCGAAGTAAAAATTATATGCTAAATAAATTTATTAAGTTATACATTGTCTGTTTCTTGGATAATGCTTTACTGAAATGTAACCAAAGTTTATAAAGTCTAAATTTTGTGTGATCTATACATATTTATCTATTCAAAATTTATTCCGGTTATAATTCTTATTATTAGTCATAACCCCATAATATAAATTCTTTATTCTAGTAGAAGAAGGTTAAGTATAATAAAATGAGTAGAAAAAGGTTAAGGATAATAAAATAAGATTTCGAAGTGAGCCTCCATCAGGACTGATATTATACATCAATAAATATCCATAAGTTGGAGACACTTCTATTTTGATTTCTGGAAAAATATCCTATCAAGTAGTCATTAATCTATATGCATCAAATAAATTGCAAAGAAAATCATTTGATCTTCAATTATTCATAGGTTGAATCTTGAGTCTGCCTTTGGTTATCCAAAATTTTAAATCAAATAGAATGTCTAATACTTCTCTAAAAACATTTGATTTAAATATTCTATTTAAATTCTTACCTAAATACATTTCAACCATGTATTAAGACTTTTATTTATTACACAAATTTGGCATTGAAAGCCTAAATATTTAAAATCTTTCTTTTAGCTTTCAATTTTGTACCATTTTGTCATACCATGACATGTTTTTTTATTTTTATAGCCAAATACTATTTATGTGAACAAAAGGGGGTAGAGCAACAAAGATTAAGCTAGATAATTGGTAGTTCCTTCCACGTAAGTACTCATACCCATGGCATGGCTTGTGATTATATATGTATGTGTGTATATATTGTGATTAAATGCAGGCCCAGTTGGACGTGCATACATACCTATATATGTAATGAAATATTATTCAAATATTATAACTTATAATTCTAAGTAAAACGTACCTAAGACCTATGCCTTGAAGAACACCTTTAAATGATGTCCTTTGGAAGTTTTTTTAATTTGGTTGATTGCTAAAGCTTGAACAGTTGACCTTTAACAATCAAATAATGATCGATTCTAAATTGGTTTGATTGATATAATGGAGCACCTATGGAGTAATTTTGACTAGAGACGGTATAATGAAGTGTTAGCCAAAAGCTTTTTGCAATTAGTTTAGAGACGTTTAAATAGTTGATGAAAAAGAGAAAATAGTAATCACATCTTATACCAGCTCTCCTTCAATCCGAGCAATCCAAATTCCAATACCTAACCCTAACTGAATCGCCTTTCATTTTGATATTGCATTCGAAATTCTCATTATCTAGGGCTATTAATTTTGCACGATTATCCGATGCCCATTCAAGTCCATGGTTGAAAAACGTCCACTTGAGTCCATTCGATTTTCATTAGGACATGAATTTGGACAACAAAACTTTCAACAAGTTTTGCAAAAGCAAAAATATCATCTGGCCATTGTTCATTTGAATTCATTCAAATTACTTATAATTCAATATATCTGTAATTTTCTTCAAAATATTTATGACAACTGATTGATCAGTTGATTATGCAAAGATTCATAATATGCTTATACTTTAATACATCCAGATAAAAATAAAATAATTGATAGAAACTTTTTTAAAAAAAAAATATGACTTAAACATCAATATGATTCAGTATCTATTTGAATTCATGGTCGAAAAAAATCCATCCATTTTCATTCGATTTTGTTTAGAGCATGAATTAGGATGGCAAAATTTGAATGAGCATAATCTCGTTCGGTCCGTGTTCGGTCCGATTTCATTTAGGACAGAAACTGAACATACCTACATCCGATACAAATCAACCGTTTTACACCGCTATCATGATATATCAAAATCCCATTTAAGCCTAAAGAATATATTTTTTATTAAATCCAATTTAATTGTTTATCGATATGGTATATCGATTGATACATTTATAATTATTATAAATATGTTTAATAATATTTATTCATCAAATCATAATAATAATTTTATAATTAATATTTCATAAATATTAACTAATTAAATTATAACAATTACAAAATAATAAAATCATTTGGTCAAAAGTGAATTCATCGCTTTGGTTGTGTGACTCGTCGGGTGTAAATTTGGTCATCGATTAATATCGAATTATTGAATATTAAGTTCACACCTCACCTAGTAGATGATATAATATTTTGGCTAGAGTTATATCACTTACTTGGTTTCGGTCCAATTTCACTTTATTAACCATTACCTAGTTGGGACTTTTATTTACATCAATTATCTTCATCAAAACTATATCACTTTGGACCTAGGGAATTTGGTAATTTTCCAAATTCCATTATCATCTACATTCAACTCTATAGTCCAAAAACAAAGTACCTGGTTCAATAATAACAATTATTATTAACGGAAATGCTTTGTCCAAAGACTTTGATTTTGGAGTGACTTCAGCTGACCATGATATTAAATCCATATAATTAAGGAGAAGAACCCTATATTATATAGTGCTTCGCTTTCAGTGCTTCTACTCGATCCATCTATAGTTACTCGAGGGATGTCGTGCCATGATTTGACTTTAATCAAAGCAAGTTTGTAACGACCCGGTATTTTCAACCATTCGCATCCGCATATGTCGGAGTTGAATTGCTCAAAATACCGCGTTGTAAATAAAATTTGGCAAATCTCAGAGTATACAGTAAATTAATAAATCATAGATCACAGACACAGAGTATTTAAAAATGCAGCGGAAGTAAAAGAGATAGTAGTTCATGAAGCTACTATATATAAGATACATTAGATTTAAACAAGAAACAACAGAATAGTAACAAGAAACATCACGTACAAATCAGAATACATCGTTGAAATCGTCGGATACTGAAAGCAAAATAGATGGCTGAATATTCAAGCAAAGCTCCAACTCCTAAGGTGAGTCTTGAATGCTGAATCACTCAGTCACACTCGAGCGTAAAGTAAAACACAAAACAATCGAGTCAGGATATACATACTTATGAACTGTAAATCAACTCAAGTGAACAGTAACAAAATGCATCAGTAACTCAAAGGATGCTTGGGATCGCCCATCCTTTAAGGATCCGTTAAACTATTTACTATGTAGTAATATTTGCTTTTATAATAATGTCTACAGTAAAATAAACTTACTTTAAAATAGTGTTAAGGGGTTACTCATATAGCCCTTAACATGTAATACTGCCAGTAGTCTATACAGTACCTACATATCTCCTGATCGGGAGACTACGAGAAGATACTTCATAGGTACGACACATATCAAACTCGTAGTAAAGCTCGCTATGGTAGGTGGTAATGTAGCAGCCACTACGCCCACCTTGGAACACATTCCCAATCAAAATCGGAGGTTGGCCATCAAATCAATCACAAGTAAGAGTATAGTATCGAAGAAATGTGTCTGATAGGAGGAATGACCTCACTTGGCCCGAGATCGCTCCTGTTTTAGCTACCATATGCCAACTCACGGGAGTCGGGTCCACGTTCATACCTCAATAGGATCGTCGCACCATCCTACTTCATTCTAGAAACTCCACCGCATACACAGTTGTTAAAGTGGTTTTCGGAGTTGGCAAAGAGTATGACAACTTTCGATTCCAGTCTCTTTAACAACTAGTCGTTATTATAATGCCGTGGTCATTTCAAAATAATTCATACTTCAAAATCAAATCATTTCATTTCCAAACTATATTCCTTTCAAAATAGTTTATATTTCGATACCAAAACCATTTTTATTTCAAAACTGTATTCAAATCAAAATAGTTTATACTTCAAAACCAAAACCATTTTTATTTCCAAACTATATTCAAATCAAAATAGTTTTATCATTTCCATTTCAAATATATATTCACCTTTCAAAAATCATAATATTTTCAAAGTTATAACTCTTTCGAAACCAAAATACTTGAAATCATTACACTTTGAAAATCATAACATTTCGAAATCATACATTTAAAGTCATGAAACATTCCTTTAATTTTTTACATTTTACAAATTTATTTGTCAACTCAAATTTCCAATTTAATTCAATTCAAACCATCAGTTTCAATTCAATTCAGATTCCCAACAAACCATTTCAAATCTTATCAATTTCAAATCTAGATTTGATCCACAAAATAAAGTATTCAATCTTTAGTATATTTCAAAGCTTTAATATCCCACATTTCAAAACTAATTTTTATAATTCATGTATCTCTGATTTAACTTCATTATTACTTAGTTTTGAAATATTCATTTCATAAATCCATATCATTTAAACAAACCGGAATTACAAGTAAACCAAATATCCTTCGTACTAATATAAACTTCTATGACGACCCAAAATTTTGAACATTTGAAATTAAATATTTGTTTTAAATTTTTAATAATTGGTAGTTAACTTTAATTTGAATTTCAAATATCAGAATGAATTTGGCAATTTAATTATTGAATTTAATTTATTGAAGTTGGATAAAAATTTGAATCTTCAATTTTAAACTGATTAAAAATATTTTCAAGCCTTAGAAAATTCATATTGATAGTACTGAAGATAATGGAAGCTTTAGGATTGGATTTGGAAATGTTTTATTCAGTTTTAAAATTATATCGTTTAAATCGATATTTAAAAATAGCCTTCCAAGGCACAGTCTCAGAATTCGACGAAACCAATTCCATTGGATCCATAATATTGTATTATTATCGGATTTCAATTTTCGTAATGTTTGGTGTGATCGTTTGGCCATACACAAGAAAACGCGCTGAAATTTAAATCGAAAATTCGATATTTTAACTGGGTTCAAAAAGCTATCTTCTCCATACGATCGAATTTGGACTCGAAACATTTTCAATTATGTTCGGAATAGGGGTTTAACATTATAAATGCCTAGCAGCACGCCTCGATTGGAGATCGAGATCTTGTGTGCGGAATCGAGACGATTACGATTTAAATTTAAATTTAAATAAATAATAAATTTTATTTGCAGTAGACAAGTCTCAGAATTTAAAAAGCACGTGTCACCATTAAAGACAAGTGTTAGAACAAATAGTAGTAGGTTTCAAATGAACAGACTTTCTACGTTCTTTTCAAATCAAAAGCAATCGAGAAATAAAAAACAAATGAAACGTTGTTCTCTTAGAATGGCAACGCTTGTAAATCTCATCCTCTCTGGTCATAATTCAGTTTCCCTCTTCATAATCGATCGAATTCAGATATGGCCGCCCCCCTTTTCAATTTGAATTTGCGAATTCGTTCGATAAAAAAATAAGTAAGTAATCGATCGAACTCGAGCACGATCGACTGGAAGGCCGCGCCTACACGTGATTGAGGCATGCGATTTGATTGCATCACGCACGGCAGAAGGGTTTTGCAATGGAGGCTCGGCAGTGTAGCTCGACTTCGTCAGTTAGGCACGTCGCGACAGCAAGGTGTCGCTCATGCGATTGGCGGCAGCAACACGCGTAGTCGACATGTAGATGGGCTCGGCGGCAAGCATGTCTCGATGGTGCAAGGGTTTCGTGAAGTCAAAGAGGTCAGCATCTTCAATCTCGAGACAGTTCGATTTAGGGTTCGGCGAGTTGGCTGTTGATAGCGTGAAGGTCGGCCACGTCGTGGTTTCAGGCAGTAAGGTATACGTACTGTTTCTTTTCAATTTGAAATTAGTAATGTCCTTATAGATTTGTACAAATAACATAAAAAGGTAATAATACTATATACATGCAGAAAGAAAAATAAAAATAAATTAAGTTGCAGTAAATTTTTATAAAGGAAGTGATATGTACTTATGTATCTATATATATACGAGTTAAAGTAATTTTGTTAACGGTAAGGTATTCGTTTTTTCTAATTAATTTCTTGGTTAAATTTAATTTAATTTATATATGTTTTAATAATATAGAAGAAAAATTATTTACAGTAAAAGATAATTTGATTTTCAGAAAAGAAATTTTTATATAAATAGAAATGATAATTAGTTGTTCAATTTATTTTGATATCCATTTTAATTTAGATTTTCTTTATAAAAAAGGGGGAAATAGTTAGTTTAATCAAATTATTAAATGTTAATAGATTGTTCGATTTATTCGAATATTAATAAATCATATAAATTATTCATACAAGGTCAAAATCTGAAAGAAAACAAGCCGAAACGGAAAATGGATTGCATTCATATTAAAGGTGAGATCTTCTCACTCAATCAAATTTTTCTGATTTAATTTTAAATAGTTAAATTTAAAATGGTTGATTGTGTGCTTGAATGATTAATTATTACCAATTGTATTGAATTAGACCTTATGTGCCGCATAATAGCGGATGATATTATATTAATCTCATATACCGCGATATTCCACCTCGAAGTGGAATTGGTATTATATATGTATTTGGAGTGATTGATTTCCCGCATTATATAGCAGATGAGACCCTATGCGCTGCATAATAGCGAATGATATTTTATAAATCCCATATACCGCGATATTCCACCTCGAAGTGGAATTGGCATTTAATTATTGTGCTAACGTCTATGGTTGTAGGGAAACAGGTTGGCGGGATCCAAATGGATTCCTCAAACACTTGAATTTGTTTCATATGTTGTGTGTTGATTATTTATAATCAGTATGTGATTATATTTGTGATTGAAACCGTTGAAGGCTATAATTTAGCCGAATATATTTTTGGTATCGTATGATACCCGAAATAAATAAAAATCGAATTTTTGAAATTTAAGTAGAAAATTAATAATAAATTCATTTAAAGACTTGGGTGAATTTAAAAGAAGAAATTTAAATAGATAAAGTTTAGTTGTTGAAAACTTGTTGAATAAATTCCAAAATATGGAAAAAGAATTTAATAAATGGATTTCGGGTAATATTATTCAAAGGTCGAAGAAATTATTTAAAATACAGATTTTAAATAGTTTGGAAAAAATGAAAGGAATTTATTTTAAAAGAAAAAATCAATATGGAAAATCAATTTGGAACTTGATTCGGTGTTCGAAAATAAATCTTTGGGAAACGGATTTGAAATTGATTTGGTGTTTAAAAAAAATGAATTTTGGGATATCAATTCTGAAATCCATTTGGTATTTGAAATAAATTTGGAAATCAATTTGAAAATCGATTTGGTGTTTGAAAGTGAATATTTGGAAATCGATTTAAAAATAATATTTTAATGGATATTTGGAAATTTAAAATTCACGTTTGGAATTTATAAAGGAAAGTGAAATTTGTTTTAAAAATAAAATATTGATTTATTTTTAAAATGTGGAAAGAAATTTGCGATTTGGAATGTGAATTGAAATAAATCAATAAGGATTTATTAATTGAATTAAATGAACCATTTTGAAATGGAAAGTGTACTTTCCTTGGAAAGCCGAGTATGTTTTTAAAATAGCTCTTGAAGATAAATTAAAAGTTCTAGAGTTGGTTTTAAAAGAATATTTGGAGAAATTAGTTCCTTAAGTTATTTTGTAAATCATTAAAGTAAAGATTTATTTAATTAATTAATTATATAAGGGGTTATTTTAAAGATTAAAATTGATATTTGTTTTAGAAAATGGATATTTAAATAGTTATACCCTATCTACTAATTTTATTTTAAAATTAGTTTGGACTTGAATTTTTATATGAGATATTAGTATAATATTTTCGTAACTAATGTTTTGAATAAAGTGTTTTAAAATAGTTTTATTTTAAATGTTTCCAAGTATATTTTGGGTAAGTATTTTAAATTATTTTTAAAATATTTGAACTCGTCAAATTTTCAGTGGAATTAAATAAATATTTGGAAATTATTCCACGTGAGGAAGGTGATTTGAAATTTGTTTTCAAAGGATTGAAATGTGGAAATTGATTTGAAAATTATTTTCAAAGTGTTGAAATGTGAAATTATATCTTGCGAAGATATTTTGAAAGTAATAATTGAGGGAAAATTATTTGAAAACCAGTAACTGTTGTGAATATTGATTTATAGTTAAACAATCGACTATCAATATTGGCCTTTTAATGGCATTTGAATTTCGATGCGATCGGGGGTCGGATTCCAAATGGATATTCGAAAACCACATCGAACCTTTGTGATAGTGATGGATCTTTTGTTTAAAGGATCAAAGTGGAAATTGTTGTGATTTGTTTGAAATCTGAATGTAACACTTATTTTTAAAATAAGCGCTCATTATTCGGATTATCCGAGAGAGGTCTTTGTGTCATAAAATTCATTTCGAATAATGATACGACGAAATGGGATTGCATTTGAAGACAGTGTTGAAGTCCGGGTATTTTTGAAAGCGAAAGAATTATCTGTCGAATGTATCTACACCGGGTTTCTCCGGTATGGAGATTTTATCACCTTTTATGATGGGGATTTTGGACGTGATTTGTGAATATCCGGATTTCCAAGGGATTCTTTAAAGTGGCTTCGGTTTCGTTCGATCCCGAAACGGACTTGTATGGATGTGTGTCTGACGTTACACTGTGAGATGTAAAGCTAGTTTATATCTAATACATTTCTGTTGGTGGCGGAGAATTTATTCTCTTAGCTTAACACCCTTCTTTGAGACGTACGACCTATGTAGTTGATGATTACTAGTGATATATTCCCATATTGGTAATGTGGCATACGAAGTGCTGCTGATCATTTGTTGATCGAAGCATGACTTTGTGAAAAGTGTAGCTTTGTGGACGAGACTTCGTCGGACCTCACACCTCAAAAATGGTCGAAACATGAAGAATGCGGCAAGGTTATGAGGGTCGTGCCCTTTAGGGTATGTCATTTCCTTTTGGAAAAGTGTGGTATCATGGTATGGAGCCTAGATATTTACCTATGTGGCTGCTGCAAATTTATTATACTTTGTGGTTGTTGCTTTGTGGTTGAGGATCCTCGGATAAAGGTCGCAAACGTCCAGGGGATGGCATACTCGAGTAGTGGTTACCTAGTTACAGAGGTAACCCGGCCTTGTGTTGGTAGAGATCCGAATAGGTTCTCAGGACGTCCCTCCCGAGGCGTACTCATGTGGCAGTAGGAAGCTCCTTAGCCTGGCCATTTGTTGGAAATCCAATCTCCAATACACGCCTCGTATGGTTTTAGTTGTATAACCTGCCATTTACTTATAGTGGTCACCACTGTTTAGATGGTAGCTATAGTAGGCGTAGTTCGAAATGTCTATGCTGGCTAAGATTAATATTATACTTTCGAAATATTTTATGCACTATGCACTAATAATAAGATCGAAAGGATTTTGCGTATTAAGCATGTTTGACTAATATAAGGAGAAATCTCCTCTAATTCTGCGTTTGCATTGTGTGTGTGGCAGGAGACCTTATGGTAGTTTTATTGTCCAAAAGCATAGCGGATTTCTCTTTATTTCTTTGTGAAAATAACTATTTTTAAGATCTCACACCAGTCCCATGACTGACTTGGAGTTTATTGTTCCCTTTCTAAACTCTGGGTGTCTATAATTTTCCACATGGGCAGCCTAGAGTCAGGTTATCAGTTATTCGAAAGCGAAGTCAAGAAGTTGATGTGGAGATCAGGAGTTGAAGCTGGATGGCGAGGCATATTACTTATACTATGTAGTGTCCACTGCGTACGGGTTGGTGCTAGTAAAATCTCTATGTAAGCAAGTTAAAATAACTGTCAGTGTTGTATTGTGTCGTTGTAAACTCTGATAATGTGATGTATAAACAGACATAGTGCTTTTGTTTTAAAGAAATTCATTTATCTATTATATGTTGTTTGAGATTCTTTTTATTGTTTCTGTTTCTCCTTCTATCTTCTTCTTCTTTAACCCTAATAGTTTGGTTTTCCAGCATTCGATTGTGCGGCATTTGATATAGTAGAAGTTCGACTTTCGAAAGTCGAAAAATCGGGTCGTTATAATGTGGTATCAGAGCATTTGGTTAAGCGACAACCTCGGCTCTGGTGGGGATTACTGATTATAGATAGAGTCAGTAGTACTCTAGAAGGAGTTTGAGTGTAATAATTGATATGAGTGCGTATTTGTTAACGAATATAAAATTGTTTTATATTGTGTTGATTGGTTTGTTGAGTGGTATATGGATTCTGGTCAATACGAGTGATTAACGTTATTGATAGGGATCACTAAACACTTGAATATAACAATTCGAGACGATATTGTTTTAAAATAGGGTAAATGAAATAATTTTACCCAAAACTATTTTGTATATAAAAGGAATAATTTTCCATAAATTATTATAGTATATGGTTGCTTGGCTGTTAGGAAATATTAAATCATTATCATTGGTTATTGAATAAGAAATTGAAATCATAACTTAAAGCTGAGAAATAAAATCCATATACAAATGGGATTTGTAAATGTAAATGTGATGCATAATTTGAAAGAGAATTCCACAGAATTATTTGGTAGAATTTGAAAGGATTTGAAAATAAATTTTGGTGAAAAGTTTAAATCCTTTTTGAGTTTGAAAATTATTTTCAAAGGTTTGGAAAACTGTTTTGAAGGGATGAAAGCTCTGAGCTCTATTCGGTCGTTGGAAAATAATTCCGATGATGATCGCGACATCAACGGTGTTCGTTTTCTAGTTTCCAGGAGAGGAATTGCTACCAAAATTATTTTAAAAGGAAGTTGTTTGCAAAATTTAGGTTTAGTTTTGGGAATTCAAAAGATAATTTGAATTTATTTCAAAAATGATTTTGAAATATTGGAAAAACTCTGGAATTTGATAAAAATAGTTATGGAATAAAATTTATTAAGGTGGAAAAATAATAATTGTGAATGAATAAATGAATTTACAATTGCCAGTAAATGAAATGAAATTAAATGTTGAAATTCATTTCTAGTTTGTAAGTAAAAGAAATTCTTGCTGGATATTGGAGATTGAATTTGATTTGCGATAAATTTAGTACAATGGAGAAATTTGTCAAATTGGACTAAATGAATAAAGTATTGAAATAAAATTAGTAAGTGAAACTAATTAAAGAAATAACAAATTTAATATGGTTGGAAAGGTAAATTAAATTCATATGGAATTTGAAATCAGTTTAAATATAAGTAGTTATAAACCAAAATGGTGAATTGAAATTGATTGTGTTTGGGAATGAACAATAGAATAAATCTGGAACTGAAACTGAATATTGAAAACCAATTTGAATTGTGTGAAATAAAATGAAGTTGTAAAATTGTTTCTAAGTGAACTAAAGATAATAAAGGTGGAAATAAAAAAATGTTTGAGATAAAATGAATTGGAATTTGTAATGAATTAGTAAATGAAACTAATTTAAAATAGTGATATGAATCAGTTGTGGATAGCTGATAAAATTCAATATTCAAAAGGTAAATTGAATCCAAATAGAATTGAAATTGTAAATTGAATTCAAATGAAATTGAAAATGCAAGATTAAATGAAAATGGATATATAACTTCAATAGTGAAGGAAAACAATGGTATAAGAAGTAAGTATTCAAACTTTTGTAATGGAATGTGCAAAATGATTTTGAATGTGAAAACTGGATATGGTTGTTAAATAGCATACAGGTGATATAAAGAAAAATGGAATTGAGATTTTGATTTCGAAGAATTTTTTTGAATTACTTGAAAAAGGTATGTATTTTAAATTTCTGTATGAAATTTGATGATTTTCTTGTCCAGTTGCTTGGCTTTTTGTTTTCTTTCTGAAATCTACGGGCCCTGTGGCGTTTTGTAGTCGTACCGAGTTAGCCGCGCAAAGGAGACCCTGGCGAAATTTTTTGAAAATTTAGGGAGTTAGAAAATTTTGAGAAAGTTTTTGAAAATTTGAAAATTTGAAATTTGAATTTGAATTTGAATTTGAATTGGTTAAGAAAACAATATTGTTTGTTGTTTATATTAAGGTCGAAACGTTAGTTGAATCGATAATGGGTTGTTAATAAAAGATTTGTTTTGGCAAATTGATAAAACTTTAGTTTCGGGAAAATAGAAAGGGTTATGGATCATTCTTCTTAACTAGTAATTTCGGGACGAAATTCTTTTAAGGGGGAAGAATGTGACGACCCAGAATTTTGAACATTTGAAATTGAAATATTTGATTTAAATTTTAATATTTGGTAGCTAATTTTAACTTGAATTTCAAATATCAGAATGAATTTGGCAATTTAGTTATTGAATTTAATTTATTGAAGTTGGATAAAAATTTGAATCTTCAGTTTTAAGATGATTAAAAATATTTTAAAGGCTTAGAAAATTTATATTGATAATACTGAAGGTAATGGAAGCTTTAGAATTGGATTTGGAAATGTTTTATTCAATTTTGAAATTATATCGTTTAAATCAATATTTAAAAATAGCCTTCCGAGGCATAGTCTCCGAATTCGACGAAACTAGTTCCATTGGATCCATAATATTGTATTATTATCGGATTTCAATTTCGTAATGTTTGGAGTGATCGTTTGGCCATACGATAAGAAAACGTGCTGAAATTTAAATCGAAAATTCGATATTTTAACTGGGTTAGAAAAGCTATCTTCTTCGTACGATCGAATTTGGACTCAAAACCTTTTCCATTGTGTTCGGAATAGGGGTTTAACATTATAAACGTCTAGCGACACGCCTCGATTGGAGATCGAGATCTTGTGTGCGGAATTGCGACGATTTCGATTTAAATTTAAATTTAAATAAATAATAAATTTTATTTCCAGTAGACACATCTCAGAATTTAAAAAGCACGTGTCACCATTAAAGACCCGCGTTAGAACAAATAATAGTAGATTTCAGAACAACACTCTTTCTTCGTTCTTTTCAAATTAAAAGCAATCGAGCAATAAAAAAACAAACGAAAACATTGTTCTCTTAGAATGGCAATGCCTGTAAATCTCATCCTCTCTGGTCATATTTTCGTTTCCCTCTTCATAATCGATCGAATTCAGATATGGCCGCCCCCTATTCAATTTGAATTTACAAATTCGTTCGATAAAAAAAAAATTAAGTAATCGATCGATCTCGAGCACGATCGACTGGAAGGCCACACCTACGCATGATTGAGGCACGCGATTTGATTGCATCGCACACGGCAGAAGGGTTTCACAATAGATGCTCGGCAGTGTAGCTCGACTTCGTCAGTTAGGCGCGTCGCGACAACAAGGAGTCGCTCGTGCACTTGGCGACAGCATCGCACGTAGTCGCGATGTAGATGGGCTCGATGGCGAGCATGTCGCGATGGTGCAAGGGTTTCGCGAAGTCAAAGAGGTCGGCCTCTTCAATCTCGAGGTAGTTCGATTTAGGGTTCGGCGAGGTGGCTGTTGATAGGGTGAAGGTCGACCACGACGTGGTTTCAGGCAGTAAGGTATACATACTGTTTCATTTCAATTTGAAATTGGTAATGTCCTCATAGATTTGTATAAATAACATAAAAAAGTAATTATACTATATACATGCAGAAAGAAAAAAAAAATTGAATTAAGTTGTAGTAAGTTTTTATAAAGGAAGTGATATGTACGTATGTATATATATATGTATATACGAGTTAAAGTAATTTTGTTAACAGTAAGGTATTCATTTTTTCTAATTAATTTCTGGGTTAAATTTAATTTAAATTTATATATGCTTTGATAATATAGAAGAAAAATTATTTACAGTAAAAGATAATTTGATTTTCAGAAAAGAAATTTTAAATATAAATAGAAATGATAATTAGTTGTTCAATTTATTTTGATTCCATTTTAATTTAGATTTTCTTTATAAAAAAAGGGGGAAATAGTTAGTTTAATCAAATTATTAAATGTTAATAGATTGTTCGATTTATTCGAATATTAATAAATCGTATAAATTATTCATACAAGGTCAAAATCTGAAAGAAAACAAGCCGAAACGGAAAATGGATTGCATTCGTATTAAAGCTGAGATCTTCTCACTCAATCAAATTTTTCTGATTTAATTTTAAATAGTTAAATTTAAAATGGTTGATCGTGTGCTTGGATGATTAATTATTACCAGTTGTATTGAATTAGACCTTATGTGCCGCATAATAGCGGATGATATTATATTAATCCCATATACCATGATGTTCCACCTCGAAGTGGAATTGGTATTATATATGTATTTGGAGTGATTGATTTCCCGCATTATATAGCGGATGAGACCCTATGCACCGCATAATAGCGGATGATATTTTATAAATCCCATATACCGTGATATTCCACCTCGAAGTGGAATTGGTATTTAATTATTGTGCTAACGTCTGTAGATGCAGAAAAACAGGTTGGCGGGATCCAAATGGATTCCTCAAACATTTGGTTTTGTTTCATATGTTGTGTGTTGATTATTTATAATCTGTATGTGATTATATTTGTGATTGAAACCGTTGAGGCTATAATTTAGCCGAATATATTTTTGGTATCGTAGGATACCAGAAATAAATAAAAATTGAATTTTTGAAATTTAAGAAGAAAATTTATAATAAATTCATTTAAAGACTTGGGTGAATTTAAAAGAAGAAATTTAAATAGATAAAGTTTAATTTTTGGAAACTTATTGAATAAATTCCAAAATATGGGAAAAGATTTTAATAAATGGATTTCAGGTAATATTATTCAAAGGTCGAAGAAATTATTTAACATACGGATTTTAAATAGTTTGGAAAAAATGAAAGGAATTTATTTTGAAAAAAAAAATTGGAATTTGATTCGGTGTTTGAAAATAAATCTTTAGGAAACCGATTTGAAATTGATTTGGTGTTTAAAAAAATGAATTTTGGGAAATCAATTCTGAAATCGATTTGGTATTTGAAATATATTATGAAATCAAATTGAAAAGTGATTTGGTGTTTGAAAGTGAATAGTTGGAAATCGATTTGAAAATCGTATATCAGTGGATATTTGGAAATTTAAAATTCACATTTGGAATTTATAAAGGAAAGGGAAATTTGTTTTAAAAATAAAATATTGGTTTATTTTTAAAGTGTGGAAAGAAATTTGCAGATTTGGAATGTGAATTGAAATAAATCAAAAAGGATTTATTAATTAAATTAAATGAACAATTTTGAAATGGAAAGTGTATTTTCCCTGGAAAGCGGAGTATGTTATTCAAGTAGCTTTTGAAATATAAATTAAAAGTTCTAGAGTTGGTTTTAAAAGAATATTTTAGAGAAATTAGCTTCTTAAGTTATTTTGTAAATCTTTAAAGTAAATATTTATTTATTTAATTAATTATAGAAGGCATTATTTTAAAGATTAAAATTGATATTTGTTTTAGAAAATGGATATTTAAATAGTTATACCCTATCTACTAAATTTATTTTAAAATTAGTTGGACTTGAATTTTTATATGGGATACTAGTATAATATTTTCATAACTAATGTTTTGAATAAAGTGTTTTAAAATAGTTTTATTTTAAATGTTTACAAGTATATTTTGGATAAGTATTTTAAATTATTTTTAAAGTATTTGAACTTGGCAAATTTCAGTGGAATTAAATAAATATTTGAAAATTTATTCCACGTGAGCAAGGTGATTGGAAATTTGTTTTCGAAGGATTGAAATGTGGAAATTGATTTGAAATTTGTTGTGTTGAAATGTGAAATTATATCTTATGAGGATATTTCGAAAGTAATAATTAGGGGAAAATTATTTGAAAACCAGTGACTGTTGTGAATATTGATTGATCGTTAAACAACCGACCATCAATATTGGCCTTTTAATGACATTTGAATTTCCATGCGACTGGGGTTCGGATTCCAAATGGATATTCGAAAACCACATCGAACCTTTGTGATAGTGATGGATCTTTTGTTTAAAGGATCAAAGTGGAAATTGTTGTGATTTGTCTGAAATCTTAATGTGACACTTATTTTTAAAATAAGCGCTCATTATTCGGATTAGTCGGGAGAGGACTTTGTGTCATAAAACTCATTCCGAATAATGATACGACGAAATGGGATTACATTTGACGATGGTGCTGAAGTCCTGGTATTTTCGAAAGTGAAAGGATTACCTGTCGAATGTCTATGCACCAGGTTGCTCCGGTATGGAGATTTTATCACCTTCTGTGATGGGGATTCCGGACGTGATTTGTGAATATCCGGATTTCCAAGGGCTTCTTTGAAGTGCCTTCGGTTCCGTTCGATCCCGGAACGGACTTGTATGGATGTGTGTCTGACGTTACACTTTGAGATGTAAAGCTAGTTTCTATCAAATACATTTCTGTTGGTGGCGGAGAATTTATTCTCTTAGCTTAGCACCCTTCTCTGAGACGTACGAGCTCAGAGGTTATGTAGTTGATGGTTACTAGTGATATATTTCCAAATTGGTAATGTGGCTTATGAAGTGCTGCTGATCATTTGTTGATAGAAGCATGACTTTTTGAAAAGTGTAGCTTTGTGCATGAGACTTCGTCGGACCTCACACCTCGGAAATGGTCGAAACAGGAAGAATGCGGTAAGGTTACAAGGGTCGCTCCCTTTAGGGTATGTCATTTCCTTTTGTAAAAGGGTAGTATCATGGTATGGAGCCCAGATATTTAACCTATGTGGTTGCTGCAAATTTATTATACTTTGTGCTTGTTGCTTTATGGTTGAGTATCCTCGAATAAAGGTCGCAAACGACTGGGGGATGGCATACTCGAGTAGTAGTTACCTAGTTACAGAGGTAACCTGGCCTTATGTTGGCAGAAATCCGGGTAGTTCTCAGGACGTCCCTCTAGAGGCGTACTCATGTGGGAGTAGGAAGTTCCTTAGCCTGACCATTTGTTGGAAATCCAATCTCCAATACGCGCCTTATACGGTTTTAGTTGTATAACCTACCATTTACTTATGGTGGTCACCGCTGTTTAGATGGTAATTATAGTAGGCATAGTTCGAAATATCTATGCTGGCCAAGATTAATATTATACTTTCAAAATGTTTTCTGCACTATGCACTAATAATAATATCGATAGGACTTTGCGTATTAAGCATGTTTGACTATCATAAGGAGAAATCTCCTCCAATTCTGCATTTGCATTGTGTGTGTGACGGGAGGCCTTATGGTAGTTTCATTTTTCAAAAGCATAGCGGATTTCTCTTTATTTCTTTGTGAAATAACTGTTTTTAAGATCTCACACCTGTCCCATGACTGACCTGGAGTTTATTATTCAGTTTCTAAACTCTGGGGTTCCTAAAATTTTCCACAAGGGCAGCCTAGAGTCAGGTTATCAATTATTCGAAAGCGAAGTCAAGAAGTTGCTGTGGAGATCAAGAGTTGAAGCTAGATAGCGAGGCATATTACTTATACTATGTAGTGTCCGCTGCGTACAGGTTGGTGCAAGTCAAATCTCTATGTAAAGAAGTTAAAATTACTACCAGTGTTCTATTATGTCGTTGTAAACTCTGATAATGTGATGTATAAACTGACATAGTGATTTGGTTTTAAAGATATTAATTTATCTATTATATTTTGTTCCACTGTGAATTGTGAGATTCTTTATATTGTCTTTGTTTCTTCTTCTATCTTCTTCTTCTTTAACCCTAATGGTTTGGTTTTTCGGCATTCGATTGTGCGGCATTTGATACAGTAGACGTATTAATGTCAACTTTCGAAAGTCGAAAAATCGGGTCGTTACAACTTCAAATATTACTTATCTAATAAATCGAATAAATAAAGATCAAATATCATTCCAAATTCACATTCTTTATCAAAATAAAGATCGGTTCATTCAAAACCATTTCAAAATCATTTCCTTTTCAAATCCATTATAACTTCATTATCATTCAAAATCAAATATTCAAATTTAAATACCTTTTTAAAAATCAATTATGTTATTCATTTATTATTTCAAATATCATTACAAAATACATTTCAAAATTCCATTCAAAAATTCATTTATCTCATTTCATTTCATTCCATTTAACACATAACCAAGTAAACCTTGTTTAAATTCAAATTTAATTTAAATTCCTTAAAAATTCAAATTTAAATATTAAAATATATTCAAAACTCCTTAAACTTCACAAATAATTAATTCCAAAAGTTAAATCATTTAACAATTTTAAATATAACTCAAACGGTGTTAAAATCTATAACATTTCAAAACATTGTCAAATTTCAGCAACGACAGCATTTATAAAGTGCTACCGTAGGTATGCAGTTTCCAAAGTAGTTTAGTTCAGGAATAACGGCATTTATAAAATACCGTAATAGATATTTGGTTATTTCAAACATTATTAAATTCAAAAATAACAGCACTTCAAAATGCTATCAAAAGACCACATCATTTTTGGAAATGCTATTAATAAAATTCCAGATTTTATTATAACTTCGAAAACGTTAACGCTCCAAATTTTTGTTATTTTAAACTTATAAATCATATTTTAGGCTTCAAATTTTCACATTTAAATCATTTTAACATATGATTTATCACAACAAAATTTTATAATTAAATATCCAATTTAAAACTCAATTCATTTGTTAAGTCAAAAATTCACTGTTTTCTGAACTTGTAAATTTAACAAAACTTAACATTTTACTTCAAATATCATTTCAAAACTTTAAATTTGATTTCCATTATTTACTTACATTTTAAAAATATAATATAATGTCAAAAATCACATTTACTTCAAATTTACATATTTAAATTCATAAATTCAAAACTTAATATTTAGCTTTCTCGAAATCATTAAATATATATTTTAAAATCAAAATTTCATACTTTAAAAATACATATCATAAAAAAAAATCATTTAAAAATATACCACGGGGTCTGTATAAAATTTTCTAATCTAGATCAAGTGATACGGATATATATCATTTCAACCGCAATATAAAAAGAAAACACCAATTCTATCATTTCAAACCGCAATCCCAAGTCAAATAAAATACAATAAATAATCACTTGAGCCCATCATTTCATCTCATAATGATTTTTTCCTATTCTAATGTCTATCCGGATATGTATCATTTCAACCCATAGTGATTCTATTCTAATAGCGAACTTGCAGTGTGGGTATATACATAAACAATACAAACAAATACACTAACATGTGAATGTCACAATATACTGTCATATATCATATGTCAGGTCATAATTAACAAATTTAACATGGTAATAACGTGAAATAACATATCATATAATCATAACTAACTTGCATAAATATTTTAATTACTAATCACTTGTCATCCATTTACCATTTCATAAGTAATAATGTCAGAGTGAGAAGGACTCGCCTTTTCCAAAGTTAGTGACCACTACGACACACAAGAACGATTCCAAAGGCACGACAAGCACGATTAGCTTTGAATGGATGAAGAGCTAAGATATTTGTCTTGTATACAACAATTAAACAAAGCAATATATATATATATATATATATATATATATATATATATTCAACACAAACTATATAATAGAAATTTAAAAAAATGAAAAAGATAAGAATTGAAATGGTACCACCTTGCTTTAAACATCAAGTGGGCTTGGCCACGGTCAAGTGGGCTTGACCACACCATACCTAGGCTCGGCCAAAGGCTTGATGCTACCTGAAACTCATGGCCATGGTGGTTTACATGCACGTTAGGCTCAGCCATAGAGGAAGATGGCAAGGCAAAACAAGTGGAAGGTGAAGGCAAGCAAGTGGAAGGGTTTAGATCAAGGAATGTAAGGTTTTGGTGCACCTATGCTCGGCCTATGGTGCTAACATGGCTCGGCCATGTTCATTTCAGGTCAGTTCAGAGGTAGAGCTGATGTTTAGAGGTCAATGGAAACAAGTGGTGGGGGTGTTAGAGGTGGTGGCCAAGGCTCAACATGAAGGTGATAGTGGAAATGGCTTAGCTAGGCATTGTTTTGGAGTTTTTGCAACGTTTTTGTGGTGGAAGCTCTACTTGGTTATCACAGCCAGATCTGGATAGAGAAGAGGGGAGGTTAGCCGTGTATGATGAGGAGAAGGAGATGGTGATGGTGGTCGGTGAAGATGGTGGTGGTTGTGGCCGAGCAAAGCTAGTGGAGAGCAAGTCAAAATTCAAAGAAAATGAAGGAGAAAGTAAGGAAGAAGGACGCCATATCTTATGATATTTTTCAGAAATTTAGAATGCCATGAGAATGAAGGGGATTACAAGTTTTTCATGTGAAAAAAAAATGAAATACATGGCGAAAGCAAAATAAATGGACGGCCAAAGCAAATGAAGAGACAATAAAAGGAAAGGTCACAAGATAATGTGAAAAGCTTTGTCTCTTTGAATTCCAAATTCTGTTAATTCAATAAAACAAATGAAAAAAAGTAAATAAAATAAAAGCTAAAAAAAATAAAGTGAAAATGAAAATAAAATAATGTCTTAGGAAAATAGAAAAATATATAAAGAAAATACTTTATTTAATCGAAACTAGAAATTAAAAATTATAAACAAAATACAACTGACATTGGAAAATTTCAACTACACTTTTAAAAATGTTCTAAAAATAAAATATATATATATATATATATATATATACATAACATGTCATGTTACACATGTAAACATAAATTAGAGCATGACATGGCAAACAAAAATATTATTTATATAAATTAAAATAAATAATTTTGTTAAATAAAACAATTTACATACAATGGTTTAAAAAGCATAACTTCCACAATATTAATCGGATTTCAACGAGACGAAATGTAGTATACTTAAAATTTTATTTGCTTTCAGAAAATAAAGATAAATTGCAAGAGTTCAAAATTTTAAATTTTAAATTAAAAATCAAAGTTTGACATATCGACCAAAATTCACATTTCTAGAAAATATTCTATTTATTCATGTTTGGAATTATAATTCACATACAAATCAAAATTTATATTTAAAATAATAAGAATTATCCATTTTAATAAATAAAGTAAAGTGTTATCCATTTTAATAAATAAAATAAAGTTTTTAAATCAGGAAATTCAATTAAAAATAATGAAAATATACAATTAAAATAATCACAAAATACAGGGTTGTTACACTCTCCCCCACTCAAAACTTTTCGTCCTCGAAAAGGAATGAGGTTCGGGAAAACAAAGAAAAGATAGAATGAAATAGGATTAAGACAAGATGACAAGGAGATTGAAACTATAACTGATAACTGTTGTTATAAGTAAGTTTAACAAGGTGGAGATGATCTTCCCAAGATCCTCCAGAATCAAGAACACAAGCACGAAAAAAAATCCTCTAGAATATGATTCACCCTTTCCGCTTGACCGATGGTCTATGGATGGCAAGTAGTGCTCAGATTCAAAAATGAGTACCAAAAATTATAGAAAGGTTTTCAAACAAACTGGTATAAGCAATAGTCTCCCCATTATGTAGCAAGATAAGGGAAATAACGACAACCGAAAGATAGTTTGAAAAACAAAACAAAATAATAAATTTGAAACCATGAAAATTTCAACTTAAATTGTTAATTAATTTTACATAAGTTAAATAAATCTTAACCATCTCTAATTTCATTATCTTATCATCCAATTATTCTAAATAAACAATTTTTAAAATGATGGATTTGAAAAAAATCATTTATTATACTCATAATGTACTCAATAAAATTATTTCTTCTTTATTCCTAATTATAATTAAATTTATTCCTCTTAATATATTTTATCACCTATGTTAAATATATTTATACTTATTATAACTGCTTTAAATTTATTCTTAGTTCCTTTAACATTATTTTATATTGTAAATTATTCCATTACCCGTTTTTTTCTTTATTTACCTCTGTTTGTCTTTTTATAACTAAAATTTAAGTGTATAACATTTATTATAACCACTCAAATTTTATTTATAAAATCCTTTTTATATTATATATTATCCAGTTACATATTCAACTTCTGTATAATTTAGGTAAGTTATATTGAATGAAATTGTGTATTATACAAATAAAACTATCCAATTCAATCATTTCAAGCTTGAATATTTATCCAAATCCTGAAATTATACTTGAAATTATCCTTCAAGATAAAATTTAGGAATTAAATTCTCGATAAAATCCAAACTACTTAGAGATAAATAAATGCATATATACTATATATATATATATATCCATTCAAATTTAAATCATATATCAGCATATTTATAAATCCAGTCTTATTTTAGAAATTCAAATCAATTAAATTTCCTAAAACAAAACTGTAGCAAGACTATAGAACGGTCTCTTCACTTTGAAACTCGAAAAAGAATGTCTATGATGCTTTAGTCATCACCGAAGTTATTTTCCAGCGACAAAGAGAAGAGCAATAATTTTAAACTTAAAAATTCTTTGGAAACAAATTTCTATTCGAAAATACTTTAAATAATATATCCTTTAAAACTTTAAATACAAGGTTTGAAATCCATCAGAAATTAAATTCTCAAATTCTTGTTTTAAATTCATTTTAAATTTCCAAATAAATTTATAACCATGTTTTATAGTTCAATTATTTATATATATGAAACTAGGGATAATTATATATATCAAATATTATTTCTTAACAACTAATTCAATAAAAAATACAGAAAAATTTATAATATAGTTATAAAATCATTGCTAAATTTGAAAAATCATATTGTGTTAGTTTGCTCTATTCAAGTGTTTTGGAAATCTTATCGATAGCATTGATCAGACAAATCGATCAGAAACCCAAATCAACATCAACAACTCAAACAACACAATATATAAAACATTAAATATAAATTTACAAGTACAATTCAAAAATGTTTGAAGATGGATTGGAAACAAAAGACAGGATGATTAAATAACAAAATAGGGAGATGGATAAGCTTAAATAAATCATGGGCAACCTTAGCTTGGTCAACCGTGGCTTAAAGAATAAGATCGATGTGGATTTCTGGGGTAAATCTACATTAGATCTCAAGAGATAGAGTACGGAATTATAAGAGATACTAGCATCTAAACCGAGGATATAAAATCTTTGGTGAATCGATGCTGTTGTAAAGGAGTTTCACCCCTTTACAAATCAATTTGAGATTGGCGGGACCACAGACTCATTATAAAGATCATTCGAAGTGGAGTTATGGGATACTCTAGAATCAAAAGAAGACGAATAGTGAGGGACATGAATGGATTTTGGAACAGGAAACGTTCCAAAATTCAAAGGAATCGAGTCAAAAAGGAAGAGATTCAAACTCGAATGAAAGTGATTCTGTAAATACATTTACCATATATGATAAGTTTTAACTAAAAGCAAAGCTCTGATACCACATGTAACGACCCGATATTTTTAACCATTCGCATCTTCATATGTCGGACTTGAATTGCTCAAAATACCGCGTTGTAAATAAAATTTGGCAAATCTTAGAATATACAGCAAATTAATAAATCACAGATCACAAACACAGAGTATTTAATAATGCACCGGAAGTAAAAGAGATAAAAGTTCATGAAGGTACTATATATATATAAGATACATCAGAGTTAAACAAGATGCAATATAAGAGTAGCAAGATGCAACATCAGAGTAATAAGATGCATCAGGTACAAACCAGAATACATAACTGAAATCGTTGGATACTGAAAGCAAAATAGATGGCTGGATCTTCAAGCAAAGCTCCAACTCCGAAGGTGAGTCTTGAATGATGAATCACTCAGTCTGACTCGAGCGTAAAGCAAAACACAAAACAGTCGAGTCAGGATATACATACTTATGAACTGTAAATCAACTCAAGTCAACAGTAACAAAATGCATCAATAACTCAAAGGATGCTTGGGATCGCCCATCCTTTAAGGATCCGTTAAACTATATACTACGTAGTAATATTCGCTATTATAATAATGTCTACAGTAAAATAAACTTACTTTAAAATAGCGTTAAGAGGTTACCCATATAGCCCTTAACACGTAATAGTGCCAGTAGTCTATACAGTACCTGCATATCTACTGATCGGAAGACTACGAGAAGATATTCCATAGGTACGACACAATTCAAACTCGTAGTAAAGCTCGCTATGGTAGGTGACAGGCACACATAGCAATGCCAAGGTAGATATACCAATTACGCACACGGGCTGGTGGTAACGTAGCAGCCACTATACCCACCTCGGATACACTCCTAATCAAAATCGGAGGATGGCCATCAAATCAATTACAAGTAATAGTATAGTATCAAAGAAATGTGTCTGATAGGAGGAATGACCTCACTTGGCCCGAGATCGCTCCTGTTTTAGCAACCTTATGCCAACTCACGGGAGTCGGGTCCACGTTCATACCTCAATAGGATCGTCGCCACCATCCTACTTCATTCTAGAAACTCCACTGTGTACACAATTGTTAAAGTGGTTTTCGGAGTTGGCATAGAGTATGACAACTTCCGACCCCGGTCTCTTTAACAACCAATCGTTATTATAACGTTGTGGTCATTTCAAAATAGTTCATAATTCAAAATCAAATCATTTCATTTCCAAACTATATTCCTTTCAAAATACTTTATACTTCGATACCAAAACCATTTTAATTTCAAAACTATATTCAAATCAAAATAGTTTATACTTCGAAACCAAAACCATTTTTATTTCAAAACTATATTCAAATCAAAATAGTTTATCATTTCCATTTCAAACATATATTCACCTTTCAAAAATCATAATACTTTCAAAGTTATAACTCTTTCGAAACCAAAATCTTAAAATCATTACACTTTGAAAATCATAACATTTCGAAATCATACATTTAAAATCATGAAACATTCCTTTAATTCTTTACATTTTACAAATTTATTCGAATTAACTCAAATTTTCAAATTTCCAATTTAATTCAATTCAAACCATCTATTTCAATTCAATTCGGTTTCCCAACAAACCATTTCAAATCTTATCAATTTTAAGTATAGATATGATTCAAAAAATAAACTATTCATTCTTTAGTATATTTCAAAGCTTTAATATCCCACATTTCAAAAATAATTTTTATAATTTCATATATCTCTGATTTAACTTCATTATTACTTCGTTTTGAAATATTCATTTCATAAATCCAGTATCATTTAAATAAACCAGAATTACAAGTAAACCAAATATCCTTCATACTAATATAAATTTCAAATATTCATTTATCGTCGAATAAATAAAAATCAAATATCATTCCAAATTCACATTCTTTATCAAAATAAAGATCATGTCATTCAAAACCATTTCAAAATCATTTCCTTTTCAAATCCGTTATAAATTCATTACCATTCAAATCAAATATTCAAATTTCAATACCTTTTTAAAAATCAATTATGTCATTCATTTATTATTTCAAATATCATTACAAAATACATTTCAAAATTCCATTCAAAAATTCATTTATCTCATTCCATTTAACACACAACCAAGTAAACCTTATTTAAATTAAAATTTAATTTAAATTCCTTAAAAATTCAAATTTAAATATTAAAATATATTCAAAACTCCTTAAATTTCACAAATAATCAATTCCAAAAGTTAAATCATTTAACACTTTTAAAATATAACTCAAATAGTGTTAAAATCTATAAAATTTCAAAACATTGTCAAATTTCAGCAACGACAACATTTATAAAGTGCTACAGTAGGTATTCAGTTTCCAAGATAGTTTAATTTAGGAATAACGTCATTTATAAAATGCGGCAATAGATATTTGGTTATTTCAAATATAGTTAAATTCAAAAACAACAGCACTTAAAAATGCTGTCATAAGACCACAACATTTTTGGAAATGCTATTAATAAAATTCCAGATTTTATTATAATTCCAGAAACATTAACACTCCAAATTTTTGTTATTTTAAACTTATAAATCATATTTTAGGCTTCAAAATTTCACATTTAAATCATTTTAACATATGATTTATCACAACAAAATTTTATAATTAAATATCCAATTTAAAACTCAATTCTTTTGTTAAGTCAAAAATTCACTTTTCTTAACATGTAAATTTAACAAAACTTAACATTTTACTTCAAATATCATTTCAAAACTTTAAATTTAATTTCCATTATTTACTTACATTTTAAATATATAATTTAAAGTCAAAAATCACATTTACTTCAAATTTACATACTTAAATTCACAAATTCAAAACTTAATATTTAGTTTTCTCAAAACCATAAAATATATATTTTTAAATCAAAATTTCATACTTTATAAATACATATCATAAGGAAAATCATTTAAAAATATACCACGAGGTCTGTATAAAATTTTCTAACCAAGGTCAAGTGCTACGGATATGTATCATTTCAATCCGCAATTTCAAAAGAATATCCAGGTTCTATCATTTCAAACCCGCAATCCCAAGTCAAATAAAATACAATAAAAATCACTTAAGCCTATCATTTCAGCTCATAATGATTTTTTTTCTATTCTAATGTCCATTCGGCTATGTATCATTTCAACCCATAGTGATTCTATTCTAACAGGGAACTTGCAGTGCGAGTATATACATTAACAATACAAACAAATACACTAACATGTCAATGTCACAATATACTGTCATATATCATATGTCAGGTGATAATTAACAAAGTTAACATAGTAATAACATGAAATAACATAACATATAATCATCATTAACTTGCTTAAACATTTTATTTACTAATCACTTATCATCCATTTACCACTTCATAAGTAAAAATGTCAGAATGAGAAGGACTCGCCTTTTCCAAAGTTAGAGACACAACGACACACAAGAACGATTCCAAAGGCATGACAAGCACGATTAGCTTTGAATGGATGGAGAGCCAAGATATTGCTCTTACATACAACAATTAAACAAAGTAATATAAATATATATATTCAACACAAACTATATAATAGAAATTTATGACAATGAAAAAGATAAGAATTGAAATGGCACCACGTTGCTTGTAACATCATGTGGGCTTGGCTATCACCAAGTGGGCTTGACCACACCACACCTAGGCTCGGCCAATGGCTTGATGCTACCTGAAATTCACGGCCATGGTAGTTTACATGCATGTTAGGCTCGGCCATAGAGGAAGATGGCAAGGCAAAACAAGTGGAAGGTGAAGGCAAGCAAGTGGAAGGGTTTGAGTCAAGAAATGGAAGGTTTTGGTGCACATATGCTCGGCCTATGTTGCTAACATGGCTCGACAATATTCATTTCAGGTCAGATCAGAGGTGGAGCTGATGGTTAGAGGTCATGGTAGCAAGTGGTGGTGGTGTTAGAGGTGGCGGTCAAGGCTAAACATGAAGGTGATGGTGGATATGGCTTAGTTAGGCATTGTTTTGGAGTTTTTGCAATGTTTTTGTGGTGGAAGCTCTACTTGGTGGCCACCGCCAGATCTGGACAAAGAAGAGGGGTGGTTGGCTGTGTATGATGAGGAGAAGGAGATGGTGGTGGTGGTCGGTGAAGATGGTGGTGGTTGTGGCCGAGCAAAGCTAGTGAAGAGTAAGTCAAAATTCAAAGAAAATGAAGAAGAAAGTAAGGAAGAAGGAAGCCATATCTTACAATATTTTTCAGAAATTTAGAATAGATGTGAGAATGAAGGGGATGAGAAGTTTTACACATGAAAAACAAAATGAAATATACAGCTATAGCAAAAGCTATGGACGGCCAAAGAAAATGAAGAGACAAGAAATGGAAAGGTAACAAGATAATGTGAAAAGCTTTGTATCTTTGAATTCCCAATTCTATTAATTCAATATAAACAAATAACAAAAAGTAAATAAAATAAAAGCTGAACAAAATAAAGTGGAAATGAAGATAAAATAATGTCTTAGGAAAATTGAAAAATAAATAAAGAAAATACTTTATTTAATTGAAATAGAAATTAAAAATTGTAAACAAAATACAACTGACATTGAAAAATTTCAATTACACTTTTAAAAATGTTTTAAAAATAAAATATATACATAACATGTCATGTTACACATGTAAAAATAAATTAGAACGTGACATGACAAACAAAAATATTATTTATATAAATTAAAATAAACAATTTTGTAAAATAAAACAATTTACATACAATGGTTTAAAAAGCATAACTTTCACAATATTAATCGGATTTCAACGAAACGAAAAGCAGTATACTTAAAATTTTATCTACTTTCATAAAATAAAGATTAATTTCAAAAGTTAAAAATTTAAATTTTTAAATTAAAAGTCAAAGTTTGAGCATATTGACCGAAATTCACATTTCTGGAAAATATTCTATTTATTCATGTTTGGAATTATAATTCACATACAAATCAAAATTGATATTTAAAATAACAAGAATTATCCATTTTAATAAATAAAATAAATTATTTTCCATTTTAATAAATAAAATAAGATTTTTAAATCAGGAAATTCAATTAAAAACAATTAAAATATACAATTAAAATAATCATAAAATACAGGGTTGTTACAGAGTTTAATTATATTAACCAACAAAAAACTATCGAGTGAGTTATTTCATAGTTATCCAATAACTATCAATACGTAACCTCTTGTTCCCCAATAGTCATGAGTAACATACAATCCAACATTTGGAGAGCGTTGCGTACATTAGTCCCAATAGACACATCGATTTCCAGTCTTGATGCACCTTGACTATGAACATTATTGTGATCAATTACTCATGATTGCAACGCTTTGTAACTACTACCATAAAACATATTATTTATGAATTTTCTATTAGACATACTTTTAATTAAGTTACTTAATCAATATAACCATTATATCAAGTATGTAATAGAATGAATATACCTTTTATTTCAAACAAAGTTGGTTATCGAGTTAGATATATGTAACAAAGTCCATAATTGCCCTATGAGCATACCCATAACTCTATCAATCTCTCATTTGCACATATTGTCGATTATGTACTTATTCCAACTTCTAAAATCAATTCTTTCCAAATCCATTGGGTCAGTCTCTCGGTGAATTGTCATACCATTACGTTTAATTATCTACTCTTTCAATCAACTCTATTCGACGTTTTATAAACTACCTTTATCATGTGAAGCAATTCAGAGTACGATTCTCGATTTCCATTTCGCATTAAGTTCTGTTATGAACTATATCATGACATTGTTACCATATAACAATGTTATGGATTCTCAACCTTTGAATCTCACTCAGCATAGTAATAAACTTATGCATTTTTATTGGTATTCTTTATTTTTATTGCGTTGCTATTTAAGGCAGTGTACTTAGTTTATTTTATTGAATCAACTACAGCTTTTTATTTGGAACACTTCCAATTTAAATAATCTTAAATTAGATTAATTACTGACATATTATACTCATTACTACTTATGAAAGTTTGAGTTTGAATATTTCTTCATAAGGAGTTTGTTGTTTCTGTAAAAAAAATCTTTAATATTTCATAAATACATGTACTTTAAATAACCACTTAGTGATATCAATTTGGATTTGATATTTGCTTCATGTATCAAATACATGAACAAATCATGATATTGTATATATGTATAAGGAATTCATTTTACACGTCCAGTGTTAAACATTTTAATAAGGTGTCTTTGCATATCGATTTAGGGTATTCCCGATATCTTTTATACTTACTATAAAAGGCATCATTTACAAATCAAACTATTAACACAACTAGGTTGATTCTAACACAAGTACATCATTAAAAATCAATAATGATTTGTTTACTTATAGTTTAGAAATATCAATGTACCTTTTAATGTTCTTTCTTATGACACACACTTCCTCTATATTTTGACTGATAATCAAACTATTTGATACATCTACTAAAACACCTATTCAATTTGATGCTTTTGAGAATGATATTTCTTGTATTAGTTCTCAAATTGTATCTGAAAGCCCATAAACTAAGCATCGCTCCTACTGACTTTAATACATTTTAGTTGTTATGTGCAAGCAAACTAGAGTAAATCTATATTCAACATTTTCTTTTCCAACGCATATATATCAAAACATAAAGTCATACTAAGCAATGATTTTTTCAGTAAATTCTGAAATAACTTGAGTGCATCAAATGGTGAATTTGTTACGTTAAGAATTGAAATCATGGTATTATTTTTATTAATGTGGCTCACTATATCCAAACTACATTTGTCTTTCTCTTAAAGATAAATTTGCATCCAATGGATTATATCCCATTGGGTACAACTATTGGAATTGCGCTACCCTACAGCGAAAGAAATAAGTGAATTTCAAATTTTTTACCATTTTGGACCTACTTGAGCTTATGAAATCTATATTCATTTAGATATTACCTAAATTCTCTTTTAAATTAAAATTTTATTTCATTTAATTTGTAAATAAAGTTTCAAAAGGGTTTGAATATTATGTAAATTTAAATAAATAAGTGTATTACACTCATATGTGTACTAGTCAATTATTAAAATAAATTTGAGAAGGAAATCCATTGTTTCCTTCTCTAATATTTACGTAATCAATTAAAACAGTAAATTACATTAATTAAAGCATTAATTTCTCTCTCCGATTGGATTGATACTATGCTAAATAAACGTATTAATATTTCAACTAAATGTCTTATTAGTAATGCATTGGTTTAGTTTAATTTTAATTAAATGACAATGATTATGGGGACACCACATGCACCCTTGTTTGTAGTGCAAGTGAACATATAAAAATGTACAAAGTTAATGTAAACATTTAGGTGCTTGGATTTACACTACAACAGACATATTTCCCCTTTATTTATGCCTCTAACGCCTTAAGCATGAAAAGTTTTTATTTATTTATTTATAAATACACATACTTGTTGAGTATGCTAGCATATGGTTTTTGTTTGATGATAATAAACACATATATATTCAATTAAATGTATTTGTTATTGTACTATTTTATTTTCACATAATTTAATAAATATTTGTTGAATAAGATAAATGACACGGAATTTTAATTCAAATAGATATTTCATTTAAACAAATATTTATTACAATTTTGAATAGTACAAACTTATGCTCTCACTATATACACAATTTCAATTACAATACAAATTCGATTACATCATAATTTTCAGCTTACAATGTTCACCTCACTACATATTACTCATTCACTAGTATTTATCTTCAACTCTATTCCAGATTGAATTCAGCATCTGAGTTATCTGTAAAATAAACACTAACACTGTAAAATTGAAAACGAAATTTTTTTTGCAGCGTAAAATAAAATGTGTTTTTGAAAATATTGTTTGCCTCGGTTATTTGGGTTGTTCGTCATCATATTCATTTTGAATTCATCATACACGAACAACTTGTGACATGCATAGTGTATCATTGTACATGCCACAAGACCATGCAGACGGATATACACTTGATAAAACTGCAGGGACAGGTGAGCACAAGGTCAAACCCAATCAAAAGCTAGGTTCAACTAAAGTGCAATACAAATAAAGTCACGAAACAAGCACAAGGTCAAACACGAGGCAAAGCTAGGTTCAACTCAGGTGCAATACAAAAACACCACAAAATTGTAAAGTACAAGAATCCAGAAACCAATATAAAACAATCCTTGAACAAAAATTCATGTGTACACTTGAAAAATACTCAACCTCATCAAACAGTTCAACTATTCAGGCTAGTGGCATGGCGCAAAGGTAAAGACCATAAAAAGTAATGTGTGTATATATATGCGACCAGACCAGATATATGAAATCAAAGGCCAGACAGTCCAAATGGTACTGTGCACATGGAACACAAAGCCACATGTAGACCAGCAGTCAATGTACAACATAAACTCAATGACAACATGCTCAAATATACAAAGGTCAAAAAGAGAATGAAGACCAACAACAAATGCAAACATAGATTAGACTCGAGTAAATCACAAACCATGGCAACACAGTCCAAGTGTAAATTGCAACAGTCAATGGTTCAAACGGTCAGACTTACAAGTCCAGTGACAACAATAAACTGGCTCGAAGTAACATGAATACAAATCAATGCAAAACAACCAACAATGAAACAAAGGCTCGAAGCATGCATATGGTCAGGCAATGTTGAAGACACAATGCTATAGAGGTGACATCAATATACAGAGAATCAAGTGCAGACTCTATATATAAAAAACTGATTCAATTAGAGACCTGATCACGTGCAACAGCAGAGAGATGATGAAGTCAACATACATGCAATAGAGTGAAATGTCACAAGAGTCAGAGTAATATGAAGACAGGGAGCAAAATGCAACCATATGAAGACAGTTTTCTTAAACCAAGAAATGAATCGAAGCAATGTAAAGCTTCATACACGTATATGAAACCAAAGCTAACATACATATATACATGAGTGAACACACATGTATACATATATACATGCAAGCAATCAAGCTGCAATAGAGACTATAACTCAGTAAGGTTTCAAATGCAACAATACAGTGAACAACGGAATGCAATTAAGGTGAACAGACACATATATACATACATAAATGTGTGTATGTATCCAAGTGGAGATGACCATCAACCAAAGAGCAGACTCAAATATTAATGCATCAGTGATGATACAAGTGCAGCGCAAAACAACAAGAATTCAGACAAGTGAGCATGATACAAGAGCACGTGCACTTACGTACATATGCAACAGCAAATGAAAAATTAGAATACAGGTTTAAAGCATGCAAGAGAAGCCTCAATCAAGCTCCACATAAAACCAAAATACATAAACACACTAGAATTCAAATTCAACAAGGACAGAAGCAACACGGCAGTCATCATAGTAGTGCAGATCAACCCAGATCAAATAAATGCACACAATGACAAACTCAACCATATATGTTTAGACATGAACATAACTACACAAGTGAAGACAATCACAACTAAAGGCTATAGCAGATCAACAACACATATACACACATACATACATATGTATGTACATATATGGTGATACAGTAATGAGTAGTCGAGACAGGCCGCACAACTAAATAAGTCAATACTAACATGAAGTGCAACAAGACTCAAGTGAAACCGAGTGCAATATCAAGCAAAAAAATAGTGAAACTAGACTTAAACTAAATCATAAAAAAGCTTGCAGTCAAATAATCAAAGGAGGTAGTAGTTTGAATAAAAACTGCAAGCAAAAATTATAGAACAACAGTAAATAAAATTTTGAATTAAAGCCATGTTGACCAAGGTGATATCAAAAATCGAACAAGTGCAGTCTAACACAAATGGCCGAAGTCAACAAAGAAAAGAACGGAACCAAATTCCATAGCAAATCAAAGCCGTGGTGACCAAGGCAAAGAATCGAGCAAGTCAAAATCAAAGCTGGGGTTATCAAGCATAAAACATCAAAAAAAAAATAGGAACTGAAGAAGTCAGAAAACATCATCAGCATTCAAGCATAATCGAATGGCCGAGTTAAATTAACAAACGAATTCAAATGAATTAGGTCGAATGGAAATTAAGGGAATTAAACCCATTTAAACCATTAACATCTTCGGCATGAACATCATCGAGTTTAAGCATATTAACGATAATAGGAAAAGGAAATCACATACCAATTCGAACTCACCATTTTGAAGCAACCATGTGCAAATTGAAGAGACGATCAATTGACAAAGCAATCAACGTAAGAATATCAATTCAATGATCAACCATCCAGCGGCGCCTCAATTTACAGAAGCCCTAATTGTTAAAAAAGGAACGAGACAGCCATTATCATAAACGAAAGAGATACGGGCCAAAGAAGTAAGCAAAGAGAAGGGGGAAAATATTTTTACACTGCGTTCTTTTTTACTTTGGGCCGGCTATAATATATTATTTGGGCTTTAACTTTTGAAATTAGGGTTTTATTGTTTTAAATTGCTTTTTATTTAGTAATTTACTTTTAAACGTTTATTAAATTGTAGTTGTGTGACTAGGGCACGAACTAGGTGGTGTAGTTCGAGAATTCGCAGCTCGGTGGCTGAGTTGTGGCAGGGTTTTGAGCGTAGAGTTAGGTTAGTCGATAGTGGGTGTCGCAAGTTTACGTGTGTAAGCGTTCGACTGCTTAATTTCTAGTAGAAACCTTAGGGGCAGCACGTAGGTAGGGTTTTGCCGAAGCTGGGTAAATCTGTGTTGTTCTATTTCTGCTTTTAATGTTCTGCTATTATCAGTGCTGCTATTATTCTACTATTATCAGTGCTACAATTATTTTATATATTTCCACATTAATTTTTTATAATTAATAGTATCACCTTATTCACCCCCCTCTAGGGTGAAACCGATCCTACAACACACACACACACATATATATATATTATGCAAATATCGATACACGTACATACATACACAATTAATGTTAGCATAGTAATTCAAATAAAACCGATTTCGTACATACATACACAATTAGTGTTTAGCATAGTAATTCAAATAAAAAAGATTTCATTTCTATTAGAAGCAGTATATCGAAGAATATTAAGATAAATGAAAATGATTTGAAACTCTACCATTATATCTTATACCAAAATCCTTTTGAAAGCTTAGTTTAATTATAAATATACATACATGTAATGGATTTATATAAAACTCAAGTACATGTATAAATAAAGTAAATTGGAATAAGATGAATAATATAGAAGGCATTTGTAAAAGGAATCCTTCTTTCTTAAGCAAAGATTTAATTTCAAATTAGAAGCAATTGTAAATCATGAAATATATCATTAATTTAATGTTTCTCTTTTAAATTTTAATCAGTCTAATTAATTGATTACTCTTCTCACCGTTAAAGGATGGTCTAAGCACATTCCTAATGTGCAAATTTTCCAAATAAAATAAAAGAAAACTTTTATGTCATTATTTTATATTTAAACCATGTTTAAAATCATACCGATATCGCATATCAATATATACAAATACAACTTCTATATATGCATTTAAATAATTACCAACAATATTCAAATAATTAAATAAATTAATAAAAATTAATACTTCATAAATATTAATTAATTTATTCAATTTACAACATTTTACTAATTAATTAAATTATGTGATTTTTGGAGAAATCACAAATGCGGTTATATGACTCAGAGGTGTGAATTCAATTAGCGATTAATATTGAATAATTCAAATATTAATGTTCACACGTCACCTAGCTAGTGGTGGGACATTTTAGCTAATTTCATCACTTGTGGATCATTTTGGTGAAATAAAATTTCACAAAGTCTTAAGACCTTTCGGTGACCATTATTTACACAAATTCTCTTCATCAAAACTATATCACTTTGGACTTATGAAACTTAATAATGGTCAAATGTCCAGTATCGTCCATATTCACCTTCATATTCCAAATACAAAGTCCTTAGTTCAATGATACCATTTATCATCAACCAAAATGCTCTGGTCAGAGACTTTGACTTTGAGTTGATTTGAGTTGATCATGATACTAACCTCATATAAACGAGGAGACGAATCCTCTCTTGAGTAGTGCTTGAGCTCCAATGCTTCCATTCGACTCAACTATAGTCATTTGATGGATGTCGCACTATAATTTAACTATAATCAAAGAGGAGCTTCCACATTAAAAATTAGCAATATTCGCAAGTCGAGAGAACAGTGTAAATTAGTTACGTCGATATTTTCTGTTTTACCTTAGTTATGTTAACCACGTAAAACTATCAAGTGAGCCATTCCATAATTATCCATTAACTATCCATATGTAACCCCTTAGTGTCTCAAAACAACCACGAGTAATGTACTTCCTAATATTTGAAGAGCGTTAGGTGCTCAGGCCTCAATGGATACGTCAATATCCAATCTCGATGCATCTTGACTAGGTACATTTAAAAAGGTAAATATTTTTTCTATTGTGATAAAATACTCATGACTATAACATTTTGTAACTACTATCATAAAACATACCACTTATTGATTTCCTATTAAACATACTTTTAATTAAACTAATTGATATAATACATTTTATTATGTATATAATAGAAGGAAAACACCTTTTATTTCAAACAAGATTGGTTATCAAGTTAGATATATGTAACAAATTGTAATTGGCCATAAGGCATACACTTGGCTATATCAGTCTCCCATTTGCACTTGGTCAATTATATAATCTTATTCCAACTTTTCTAATCGGTTTTCTAAAAAACAATTGGTTTAATCCCTCAACGAATGTGTATGTTATTATGTTTTAATTATCTACTCAGTTAATCAACTCTTTCGATGCTTATAAAAAACATTTATCACATGGAACAATTGGGAGTATTTCTCTCGATTTCCTATGAGCTTTAAGTTCTATTATGAACTATATTGTAACAATTTTACCATATAAGAATATTATGGAATTATCTACATTTGGAATCACCTTGGGCTTGATTATAAATTTGTGCATTTATATTTTATACATCGTTTTATTGTGCCGCTATTAAACGCAATGTATTAGCCTTTTTCACAAATAAATCCATAGTCTTTCATTCTGAAAATTTTCAACTTACAAATTCTTAACTTGAATTATTGACATAATATACTCAAAATCATTTGCATAAGTTTGAATCCGAGTACTCCTTTATAAGGAGTTCATTTTTTCTATAAACGATAGTTCTCTGATGTTCCACAAATACACGAGTATACCTCAAACAACCATTTAGCGATATCAATTTGGTTTTTTGCTTATTGTACCAAATAAATAAACAATCATGATATCGTAGACAATATGACACCTATGATAATTTTTGTTGCCAATGTATATGGAATTCATCTAAAAATTTTCATATTAAACTTTTCAAAAAGGTGTCTCTGCGTTCGATTTGGGACATCCCTATATCTTTTATACTATAACTATGTCCTTGAGTAAGTTCATGTTCAAGAGAATACCAACGAAGCTTAGGAGAGGGTTTCTATCTTCCCATAAGAGGAGGGATAAGGTTGGTGCCATCGATTGTGTTGGCATTGGCTACTTTTAATCCTAAGGGATAAGGTTAGTGCCATCTTAGGCCGACCTTAGGCAGGGTCAATGTAATCATTTACTTCTTTTTCAAGTGTCAGTAGCGGACGTTCCATCAGTTGGGGAAGTTTTTTGGTAACAAGACCTGGAGATATCAGAAGTGAGAAGCTGACATGAGTACAAAATATCCTGTAAAAAAACACGATCGCCTGCCAGTGGATGTCTTTGTGCATTCAACCAATCTACCTAAAGTGAATCGGTCCATGAAAATGAAAAAGATGGTTTGACTACTTATTATAAAATACACCATTTACAAATCCAATGTCGAGTGTAAAAAACTAAGGCTGATTTTGCAAGTACATCATTAAAAATCAAAGATGTGTTGCTTACGTACAATTTAGGAATATCAATGTATCTTTTGATGTTCTTTTTTATAAACACAAGCTTTCTTTGTATTTTGATTGATAATCGAATTTTTTGATATTTTTATCAAAATACTTAGTTAATTCTAATGCTTATAAAATGGTACTTTTGTATCATTGTTGGATTATATCTAGTAAACCAACAAACTCAATATCGTTCCTACCGACTTCAAGACAGTTTGATTGCCGTGTGCATACCGACTGTCTAAATCTTTATTTAGAACTTTCTAGATCAATACATACATACAAAAATATGAAGTACGGGCAGTCTAGAGTTAGGTTTTTCAGATAGTAGATGTAGATTTGATATCTTGGGAGTCTTTGGAATTTGGTTATTACTTTATGCTTCTCTTCAATATTCTGGACCGATCTTGCTTAATACATCGTGATTGTAGTTTTTCGCTTCACGTTTGGAAAGCATGTTGGTAGTTCTAGCTTTTGGAGTCTTTGGAACTTTGGCAACGGAGTCGCTATTTTTTGGAGTATCTATCTTGTGGACCTATGAAGATATTATTTTTTGGAGTTATTTCTTTCTGTTGTATCTTGTATCTCTTATAGTACTGATCAATTAGTTGTATCATTGTTGTAATCAACTGTGTATATCAATGATATTATCTTTTTCTTCCGCTGTGTTGTTGTACTTAATGTGATATAAGCTCCGGCAAATCAGATTCGACGTTTGGATCTGCGGCATACGAATATGGGTGATGTATTTGAGTGTCGATTTTCGAAGGTCGAGTCAGGTTCGTTACAATTGAAACTTTAATTATTAATTAATTAAACCTTGATTGTTCATTAATTAATCCTTAATTATTAATTAATTAAATCCTTAATTATTGATAAATTAATCCTTAATTATTAATTAATTAATACTAGACAATAATTTAATGAGTAAAATTTGAACCAACTTAAGCACACTGAGCAATGAATCTATTACCTTAATTTCAACAATTGAAATCCACAGTGATATTCTTGAAAACGTGGCTCACTATATTCAAACAATATTTGTTTTTTTTCACAAAGACAGATTTGCGAACAGTGGATCTTACCCTTTCAGATACAACTATCAAAATCATATTCTGATAATAGGCTTGGAATCTATTTCAGATTTGCACATCGTACCATATTACAGAGTCAACGCTCTTAATGGTTTAATTAAACAACCAAGGATTGTGTATATCCATATGTGTGTGTGTGTATACACACATCATTTATAACAAACTCATAGTTTCTCTTTTATGTGTGAGAATACTTGTTAGACATTCTAATGTTATGTGGTTGTTTTGGTTAGTTTATTTCATTTCACCTCATAGAAATTAGTTTTATCCTTGGACTGTATCAAATTCCATTTTTACTACCAACAATTTCTGAAAGAAATTCCTTCAATGTGAAGTTGGGATTTCTTGAAACAACAATTGTTTATCCATGCAATAGAATAGGTACTCATAAACCCTTTATGAATTTCCTTTTATATAAAACTGATTTGGTTTTAGTTTACAAAAATTATGTTCAAAATATAATTTTGTCATCCAATGATTATCATGCCCAAACTTCTTTCAGGTTGATTCACACAAGATTCCTTATAAATCATTATCACATGTAGTTTTTTGACCCGCACAATGTGCCATATGAAAATAATGTTAACCTTGTGTACGAGTCTTAAGTACATGACCCTATAGAAAGAAATAACTCAACTTCGTTCACAATTGATCGTACTTTGTCCAACAAAGTTCAGATAACCCTTATCGATATATCATTATGTATCACATGGACCGTCCACTTTTATTACCAACAAACCAACAGTTAATACAAGAGAAAGGTGTAATTCATTTACTACTAATAAAAGGAAATAACAAACATAAGTGGGTGAAGATTCCTAAGCTACTATAAGTGTCCTAAAGCTAAACTATTTCAAAACAGAAGGGAATGCCTCCAACATCCGAAGAAATAGAGCCAATAGCCAGAAGAAAATCATCAAAGAGTGTGACAATGTTCGGAATATAACTAGAGAAATTCTTGCAATAAATAAAATTCATATCCTGGGTTTCATCATCAAGTACAACCCTATTCATAAACCAAGACCACCATTAACTGAAGGTGCAAGACCTTTCCCATCTACAGAGTAAAAAAGAAGTCTGGATTCCCTTTCAACTTCACTAACATACATTTGGAATTCACTTCAAATTGGGTCATATCTCATCTCAAATAGCTCGTGAAGCCATGTTTTCTCATTAGGGTTCCATACAACAACATAGGCATAGGCATCACGGGAAGTGTTAGGGTCAACAGCGGGATCAGAAGGAGGAATATCTAGGGAAACAACTTCATCAATTGAAGGGGAGGTAGGAAGAGACACAATTGTAGGGGAAATAGAAACATCACTAGGAAAAGGCACTGAAGGAAGCACCGAACACGCCTTCGGCACCGACTTTATGAACGAAAGACGAGGAAGTGGGGTCCTAACAGATAGTGGCAATGTCAAAACAGAAGGCTTGCGAGTACAAGCTTTCAATAGGTGAGCAAAAGACTGATAGAATGTGCAAATATCCGGTCTCCAACTGTGTAAAACAACAACCTCGACAACATGACCCTCGGAAACTCTAACCTTAGTCTTGTTAGGAGGTGGCTTTTCAGAAGATATTTCAATCATTGATTTAGCCTAAATTAGCCCTTGCAACAATATTACCCTCAAAATATTTCAATTTCTCAATAGTACTAGCTAGCCAATTTAGCCTAATGAAAGGTTGCAAAAAAGAAGGAATATGAGAAAAGTAAGCCCAAACTGGAATGAATAATACATGTTCCTTAGCACGATGAAAAGATGGACTCCAAATAGTAACAACAAAAGGCTTACCTCTAATAAAGGTAGGATCTAAAATATGGACAAAGAGACACTTCTCGGGCCATGAGAATTTGAAGAAGAACATAGAGTTATCCATATCGACCTGGAAACTACCTATAATCTTCTAAGCTTGCCACGGTGCTCTTTAACTAAGAATAAGGGTTTGAATCCAAGAAAAAGCCAACCAGAAACTCCGACCAATAGTTAAGCTCTGCGTGAATCACCTTCAGTGGAGGTACCATACCCCATCGATTTCCATTTTTTCAAACGTATGGGCATGAAAGCACATGCGCTCTTTGGCAAAGATGTGAACAATGAGGTCCATTTAAATAAATGGCTTATTAGTTTCAAAAGGCTGAATAGAGTTAGCAACATCAAAATTCGGGTACACATTAGCCTAAACACTAGGTGAGTAGAAAGATGGCTCAAGCAAAATCAAATTGCATTCTACATCTTTATTCCCTCCAACCAACTCATAGAAAACAGATTCATTATTCAGACCGTCAGTTTTCTCATTCCAACATGGATCATTACTAACGGCAGCTAACATGGGAGATAAGGAGTGCTTACTAATGATTTGGATGTGCTATCAAAACGAGGAGCATCAACAGATTGCAATTCAATATCAGCCAAGAGGCCGAGAAGGGGATTCGCCATAGTCTCGAGAACAATTTCAGAGCCTCTACACAATCAAAAGCATTGTTAGAGGCCAACGCTTCAGAAGAGCTAATCGTGCTTGAAAAGGTTGCCTTGTCACTTGAGAATCCGACGAAGCATTAAGCAAACTATTCGAATCACCGATTAGAGGAAGGAATTGGACTAAAATGTCTACCAAGACGAATAGTAAAGGCCCCCCAAAATCCAAATTTGAAGCATCCAAAAGTTTCTTATTCATTTTTCTTATGCATGGGAAGTGACAAAGAAAAAAGTGGTAGGCTATGGGAGAGTAGGCGGACGATAGATGGATTAAGGAGAAGCAAAATAGGTATGAGCGAAAGAAGAAGAGGTACAAGAAGCCAAAACATCCAAAGTCACCGAGGAGGCCATTAAAGAAAGAAGAAGAGGTAGCAGAAGAAAAAAATATGGTTTTTATATGATCAAATCGAATCATTTTATTGCAAATTATTTTATTTACTTCCATTTTATGCTCTATGATCTTATCATAAACATACTATATGTGTAACGAATACACATGCCCATATCAGCGATAAATCATCAATGAATATAACCGAATACATGGAAACAGTTTGGTATCAATAGACTAGTGATTGTGCACATCAATATGCATCAATCCAAAAGTTCATCAACTCTTATGATGCAAAACCGTTTTGGGTAACCTTAAAATCGAAAACTATAAGAACAATGGGATGTAGTAATCATTCACCTTGGCTTTGTGATTAAAGATGTGAGATTTGATGTTGAACAAGTGGATTTACTTCTTCTGTTGAAAATCCTAACTTTATCTTCCCTTGAGATTGAAAATAGTGGCCGACCTTAGAATATTGTTGTTTGAGAGAAAATGAACTGAATATATGTTTAGTTTCCTAAGGGTTTATGGTATAAGTTCATCCCATTTTCCATTTTGCCCTCCCTTATTTCCTAACAATTTTATTCATGTTATCTTATTTTGATTTACATTTAACATGGCACGATTACCCTTTGTTATAATCAAATCTCAATCCATTAATCATCAGATTATTTAGCTTAACTTAGCTAATTAAATATCCTAAATAATATTATAAAAGTATGGAATGTTACAGACTCCCCTCCTTAAAGAATTTCCTCCTTGAAATTATGATAAGATACACAAAAAATCAATCAACAAGGTAAAACATGCCATCAAAACAAATCAGGATTAGCATCTCTAATCCTGCTCCAAGTCTCCCAAGTATAGTGTCTAGTCACTCCACTGGACTTTCACTAGTCCGACTATCTTGTTTCTTAGCCTCTTCTCATCTCTCGTGACTATTTGAATTAGCTTTCTAACTATAGTCAAGTCCGGCTCTATTTAAATCTTCTAACATTGTCGGTGCAATAGTAGCCCCCATGTCTCTAACACGTTTTCTAAGATGAGAAACATGGAAAACATCATGGACTCTGGCCAAACTACTCAGTAACTCCACTCTATATGCGGGTTTCCCCATTCTCTCAACAGTAAGAAAAGGTCTAATGAATCTTGGTGCTAACTTTCCCAATCTTCTGAATCTAATCACATCATTCATCGGCGAAACCTTAACAAACACATAATCCGCAACAGAGAGTTCCATGTCTTTCCTTCTTCTATCTGCATAACTTTTTTACCTAGACTAAGCTTCCTTCATTCTAGTTCGAATCAACTTAATCTTCTATGCCGCTTCTCTTACTAAATCCAGACCAAGAACCAACCTATCTCGGTCTTCAACCAACATGTGGGAGATTTGCATGGCCTTCCGTACAAAGCTTCAAAAAGTGCCACCCAATGCTAGTCTGATATATGTTGTTATATGTAAACTCGACTAAATGAAGATGGTCTTTCCATGATCCCTCAAATCCAATACTCAAGCTCGTAACAAATCCTCCAAGATATTGTTAACTCTTTCCGTTTGCCCATAAGTCTATGGATGGTAAGCGACAGTCATCTTGAGCTTGGTTCCTAAGGCTTCCTGTAAACTCTTCTAGAACTCACTGGTAAACATAGAATCTCTATCACTAACAATACTATTAGGAATTTCGTGCAGTCTAACCACATTCTTCATGAACAACCTATGCAGTTAATGCCCCATTATTACCCTACTATAACCCTTCTATATCTCGTAGCGGATTTCTATCGCTATGATATTTCCATATAGCCCCAAATATAGCCTTTCCGCTTTAATCCCTGCTATTTCCGCTATATTTCGTTATTCCCGCTATTTCTGCTACATCTTCTTTAAAAAATGAATTGAAAATTGACATTTATACATTACACAAATTATGAAATTAATTTATTTAATTTAATCTTTAATTTGTTCTCAGAAATGGAAATACTCTAATATTCTACTAAATTCAACTATGTTATATAACAATTTTACGTTTATTTACAGTATATTCGCGGATGTTTTTATTTAAAATTAATTTATTATGAAATTAATTTATTTAATTGCATGTTAATTTTTCATTTAACGACCATTTATATATTTGTAAAAACATTAAGTATGAGTTTTATATGCTATGAACCAATGTCCTGGAGTGTACTCAATAAAAACATTAATTCAAGCATTGCTTTACAAATGAACCAATGTCCCGATTCATACCTTCCTAGAAGAAACTTCTCTTCATATTTTGATACATCTTTGTCCCTCCTAGATGCATAATGAACTTCGAACGGTGACATTCTTCCAAAAATTCTTTCCTCATGCTCCCTACATTCGGAACACATAACCTTTATTTCTTCCTCAACCACCCGTTTTGGTCAAGACTGAAATCCTTTAAGTCATTGCTCTTTATTCCGTCCCTAAACTTCATGATCCATTTTAGCTAAAACTGGATCCTCCTCCTATTTAGAACTTCTCAATCATTATAGGTCAAACTTCCAAATAAGACAACATAGCACTTCCTTCGTTAGAACTGGCCTCACATCTATACTGCACTTTACAAGCTTTATTAATACTTACAAATCTTTCCATTACATAATCATCGCCAACATTGCATTTTGATGTTTTCTGCTAAGTGCATCCGCTACCTTATTTTCTTTTCCCGGTATGTACTCAATTACAAAATCATAAGCAGCAATAAACTCTAACCATCTATGTTGTCTCATGTTTAGCACCTTCTGAGAGAACAAATAATTCAATGACTTATGATTCGTATATAACTCGAATCACTGTCCGAACTGGTTGTGGCTCCATACCTTCAAAACAAATATAACTGCGGCTAACTCCAAGTCATGCATTGGATATCTAATTTCATGCGATCTAAGCTGTCTAGAAACATAAGAAATCACCTTACCTCTCTGCATCAATACAGCTCCCAATCCTGTTCCACACGCATCTGTATAAACTACTAAATCTTGATTCCCCTCCGGGACCATCAACACCGGTGCATGGGTCAATAAGTGTTTCAAGCTCTAAAATGCTTCCTCACACTTATCAGTCCATACAAACTTCACATCCTTTCGTGTTAGCTTAGTCATCGGTGCAGTTATCCATGAAAAATCCTTTATAAATCATCGATAATATCCACCCAATCTAAGAAAACTCTTTGTCTCGATCACCATCGGGTCCCTTACAATTATTCGTAGCTTCGATCTTTGTCGGATCTACAGACAACTCTTTTAGTGAGACTACATGACCAAGAAACTTCATTTCCTTCTTCTAGAAATGGCACTTAGAAAACTTCACCTTCAACTGATGCTCCCTTAGCAGATCAAGCACAACTCTAAGATGAACTTCATGCTCCTTCTCATCCTTAGAGTATATCAGAATATCGTCTATGAAAACCAATATGAACCTATCTAAGTGCTCTTGGAAAATCCGATTCATCAAATCCACAAAGAATGCTAACTCATTAGTTAGTCCGAATGACACAACTAACCATTCATACAATCCATTTCTCGTCCAGACGCCATCAAAGGAATATTATCATCTGCCATCCTACCTTGATTAAATCCTATCACTAAATCCAAATAAGAAAATACCTTGGCTCCACTAAACTGATCGAACAAATTGTCAATTCTTGGCAACGGATGTCGGTTCTTTATTATTTTCTCATTCAACTTACGATAATTGATACATAGCCTTAATAATCCATCCAACTTCATAGAAAATACTCTGGTTGCTTCCAAGGTGAACTACTTGGTCAAATAAAACTCTTGCCTTCCAAATCCACGGACTACACCTTTAGCTCTTTCATATCTGTAGGTATTATTCTGCTTGACAGCCTACTCAACGGTTCTGCTCCAAGCACTAAATCAATCTGAAACTCAATGGCTCGCTTTCGTGGCAATCTTACTATCAACTCGAAGAAAGCGGCAAACTCTCTAACCATAAAAACTTGATGCAACTCATCCTCCAACTCCACAATACCCAATAAAGAATTTACTTTGCAACTAGTGTTTTCTATGGTATAAACTATCTGATTACTACAGTCAGAATGTCTAAGTGATATTTTTCTATCATGGAAAAATATCATAGCATCATATTTACATAACCAATCCATCCCAAGGATGATCTCAAAAAAGGTCAAACACATGCAAATAGCAAACAAAAGTATGACCTAGCAAGTCAAACTCTAAATGGTCACAGCTCATCCCAAGTGTCACATACCCTTCTATTGGATTTGCAACCCTTAAGGAAGTAACTAAATATGAGGGTTCTAGGTTAAGCTTATCTACTAATTGAAATAAAAGAATGTGATGCAGTAATGTAAAACAGAATGATAACAAACATACCGTGAATCTGTAGCGTGCCTCTAAAACAGCCTTTCCCTTCTCCTGCACCATTGGCCTTAAAGCTGTAGGTTCCAATGCATACACTTGGCCCTTTCCATCCCTTGCAGGCTCCTTGCATTGGTCCTTGTAGCGGTCGATCTGATCACAATCAAAGCACTTGATATTCTTCTTTCCAGTCACCTCCTTTCCTTTTCCCTTCCCTAGTACGACATGGTGAGCATGGTGTCCTTTCTTGTCACACTTGTAACGGACCACCTCTTGTTTTCCCTTCTTCACTGCTCCTCCCTTCTAAGCGTTCCTCTTATGGAAAAATTTCCTTTTCTAGCCTTGTCCAATCTGAACCTCCTTCTCTTTCTTCTTTTCCAAACGAGCGAACATTTCCTCATGCTTCAACGCCATTTCCACTACCACATCACATGGGTCTCTAAGGTGTAGTAAGGTAGCTCTCGCCAAATTCGATTTCAAACCTCCAATAAAGTTCTCATTTATTTTCATCATTGTATCAACAGTGGGATACCCGTATCGGGATAACTAGAACAGACATCTCTTCTTGTTCCAATTCAGCAAACTTTCTAACAAACACAGACTGCGCCATTACTAATATAAACCTTTCTTGAAACCTCCTCTTGAACTCTGCCCATGTCATCGTCTTCTCATCTACACTAGCAGTAACAGTATTCCACCAAAAGATAGCAGCTCCCTGATGCTGTCTTGAAATAAGTCTACCTTTTCTGCTCGTCGTTGCATCCTAAATCTACAAAAATTCTTTCACAATGTAGTAGCTAGTTTTCCACTTCAATTACATCCTTGATTCCAATGAACAGCTTCCCATCAAGCCTAGTATAGTCTCTGGGACAAGTTAGCATAGTGGTTGACTATCAGTGCTTCCTGAACTTGTCCTCTAGTGGTATTCTCTCCAACAATTTCAGTTGCAATTCCAGCTTGCATCATGTTTATGAAAAACTAATACAAGGCTCCCATATCCACTAAAGGAACCCCAGCACCAACATTTTTAGCCTGAGGCCGACCTTTAGTCCTTCTTGCATTTGGTCGGGCATTTCCATTTCTGGCGGTGCTTTCTCCTCTAAGATTAACTCCGCCTCTTCTTCCATCGATATCTTTATTCAAGCCTTGTGAGATACAAAAGAAAAGTCTAACAATGATAGGAGCCTAGACATATATCGTATACTCATATATAGCAAATACCAGTACGTTACTATAACGTTATCCCATACTCTGATCTTAACTCTAATTCCAAAAGACTATGTTTTCAAACACCATTTTTAGTTAAAGTTATTCATAAACCATGCTCTGATATCAAGTTGTAACATCCCCTAACCACAGGCTACAAACTTAGCATTGCAGATGCTGCAGACATCTATAGTATTAGCTTTCGATGACTAAATACGACTATGTTAATAGTATTTATAATATCAGAAGCACTTGAATATGAAATAAATTATAGATTTCACGACAACATTTTCCATTACATTTTAAAATAGATGTTCCATATTCATAATATACAATCCCAACATGTTCCCAGGCAATGATAAAAAATTCTTATTACAAAATATAATAAGAGCGACATAAGAAGATGCCCCCTTAGATGACACAATTATGTAGTAATAATTGACTTAATACATACACAACGGAAATAATAACAAAACAAAGAACTGCAATTCCTAAATAGTTATCTGTTAGTCGCCTTCTCGCCTCTGGTAGCTTTTTTCGTCATCATACTAAAAACCTATAAAGACCTTAATCTCTCAGCCTACTCAAATCAATTTTGAGCACCCGAGAGTCTAAGGGGAAAACATAAGCTTCGAGTCAGAAAAAAGCCCTATGTGAATATTACTATACATCCTTGTTATAAATGTTAAGTGAGACCACACCGCTTAGCAGAACGGGTTTCCCCTCACTAACATCCTTTTAAAACATATCTTTGCAAATCTTTTCCTACAACCAAAACTGGCTAACTACTGTAAAGCATCACTATGTATACATACATATCAAGCAATAAAAGAACTATCTATTCAATCACTTTAGTTTTATTTGGCTAACTATTAACCTTTGGATGACTCGAGCCTACTGAACAATATAAACAAAATTAATCTAACATCTGTCAGACACTCCACTTAATGATGGTCTGTCCTTAACAATATGTTAAATACTCATCTTCTGGACAGTCTGTCCCTAACTTAATCAACTCCCAAGGTCACCTGATCCTAATGGTTTTGCGGGCTCACCAATAACTTATATGTATATAGATATGTATATTCATTTCTATGTGTAACCATAATTTTACTCTTACCTGTGATAAAGCCCTACACACTGAAATTTTGGACAACAATTACTTAGGGCCAATATATAATGTATAGGGAACGATCCTATACCAGTTCCATCTAGTATTTTGAAATCTAAGCCATTTTACTTAGGGATCCCTTTCCATAATTTTTCCTTGAAAACCTGCTTAAAATGATTTAGAACCTTTAAACCAAACTCACCCAAGGAAAATAGATAGACTTGTGCTTTACTCAAAATCACCAACTCATGTTATATATATATATATATATGCACATACACTTTACTTAAACTTATTTGATGAAAACATTTAAACACTTGAAAGTACCCCTTTCGATTCCATTGAAAGTGCGGCTTTTTAAACCTTTGAATGCAACTCTTTCGAAACCAAGTAAAACCCTTTATTTACCTGGACCGAAAGGCCAAAGCTTCCCTTTCAAAACCATATTAAACCATTTCAAAATCTTTTAAAGCATTCCTTTTGAAAGCATTAAAACCTCAGACATCACATATTAAAACACTTCAAAATATTGCCTTAGAAAACCTTGGAAAAACCTTCCATTACAACCCTTTCGAAACCATCAGAAAATTGTACCTTTCGACTCCTTCGAAACCCTTTGGGAAGCCACCCCTTCGAAACCATGTTAAATACCTTTTGAAAGCATTAAACCTTTAGATACTCAAACCTTTTTAAAGCACTTGGGTTCAATTTAAAACATGTGGAAAAACACCTTTTGAAACCACTTAAACCATCTCCTTCGAAACCATTTAAATCAACTCTTTCGAAACCTTTGGGTTATACTTCAATCAAAAAAAAGGTTTATTTAAAACATCTAAGTCAAAAACTTCCTTTCCAAACCTGTTCCCAAGTAAAGAAGTGATGGCATCAAAACCATCCTTCGAAAGCATGGGAGAAGTGGATGATTTCAAGAGTTAAGTATACATTTCGAAACCATTGACTACGAAAGGTAGAAAGGCAACATCTAGGGGTTTCAACCCCTTCGAAATCATTACTTAAAATAAAAGAGTGCAATCAAGTCGAAACCTTTCCTCTGAAAATATTCGACCCAGTCAAAAGCCAATTAATTCGAACCTATCCTTTCAAAAGCAGAGCAGGCACTACTTTCTATTTTAAAATAAGGCATACTCCAACCCCTTCGGAACCTAGTGTTTTGGCCTAGTACTCTTACACCGTTATCCAGAGTGTTACGTACTAAGTAGCTTGATACCATGCATATTGGTTTCAAAACGATGGTGGCGAAAGGTCTGGGTCGGAACCCGCATGCCTAAAGTGGTGGAACATGCCAAAAAGATGATATTGTTTTTGACTTAAAAGAGAAAAAATTTCAAATAACTTGCTAATGTTTGAAAAATTCATATTGGTTGCTAAATAATTTTTTCAAAAAGCACTGGCAATATTTTCAGAGTTAAATAATTATTTTATTTTGCAAAATTCCACTTCTCCGTAATTAAATATATAAAACATTTAAGTCTTATACCTTAAATAATCTTATATATACATCAAAAACTTTGAAAAATTCTGTAAAAATTCCTGAAAATCTATTTTAATATGTTTTCTAACATATAAAAATTTCAAGCCCGAATAATTATCTATTTTGTCGTAAATAATTATAAAACCCAATAAATCATTTTCTTCACTAGAAAATAATTATGAAATCCACAGTAATTCAGAAAATTATGAAAATTGAAAGCCATCTCTATAATATCATTTCTTATCTACATTTAAATTTTCAAGGCATTTGGATGTCATTTAATTAGGTTTTCATATCAAACTTATCATAAAAACTAATATAACATGCATAAATCATCAATAACGTATATAAACACTAAATCATTCAAAACATGGCGTTATCATGCAAAATCATTTCGGGTAAACCTTAAAACAAAAAACTATAAGAAAAATGAGATGTAATAATCATTTACCTTAGCTTTGTGATTACAGATGTGAGATTTGATGTTGAACAAGCTGATTTACTTCTTCTCTTGAAAATCATAGCTTTATCTTCTTTGGGATTGAAAATGGTGGCCGTCCTTAGAATATTTTTGTTTGAGAGAAAATGAAATGAACGTATGTTTAGTTTCCTGAGAGTTTAGGGTATAAATTCATCCTATTTCCAATTTTGCCCTCCCACATTTCCTAATGCTTTTATTCATGTTATCTCATTTTGATTTACACTTTAACATGGCATGGCTACCCTTGGTTTTAATCAAATCTCAATCCATTAATTATCACATTATTTAATTTAATTTTGGCTAAGTAAATATCCAAAATAATGTTATAAAAATATAGGGCGTTGCAGCCGTGTTGGCGATGATAGCTGAATTAAAGGATTTGGAAGCATTGACAACTTGTAACATTTAGTGGATATCTGAGGGTGGATCTAGTGGAGAAAAATTTGTGTTGCCTTGTTTAGAAGTTCGACCGGTAATGATATAAAGGATAGCTCTAAACAGGAGGAAGATCTAGATTTGGTTGTACAGATCAAAAACTTAAGGGATGGAACGAAGAGCGATGACTTGAAGAATTTCATCTCGACCAAAATGGATAGTTGAGAAAGAAAGGGAGGTTATGTGTTTCGATTATGGGATACATTAGGAAAGAAATTTTGGAGAAATGTCTTCATTCGAAGTTCACTATTCATTCAGGAGAAACTAATATGTATTAGGACATGAAGAGAATTTCATCTGGGATGAAATGAAGAGGGATGTTGGCTTGTGAGTGAAGCAGTGTTTGAACTGCCAATAGGTAAAGATTGAACATCAGAGGCCAAGTGGGTTGTTTCAGCCATTGGATATTCTGAAATAAAAGTGGGATTCTATTTCTATGGATTTTATTGATGGGTTTCCAAGATCTATTAGAGTAAATGAAAGTGTATGTGTCATAGAGGATAGATTAACCAAGTGTGCCCATTTTATTCAAGTTAAGTCAACTATGGCAACACCTGTTTTAGTAATTATTTATGAAGAACATGGTTAGATTGCATGGAATTCCTAGCATTATTGTTAGTGATGATGATTCTTTGTTCACTAGCGAGTTCTAGAAGAGTCTATATGATATTTTAGAAACCAAGCTCAAGATGAATACCGCTTACCATCCACAGACTGATGGGCAAACGGAAAGAGTTAATAAAGTCTTGAAGGTTTTGTTAAGAGCTTATGTAGTAGATTTTCGGGGATCATGGGAAAACCACCTAAATTTAGTCGAGTTTTCATATAACAACAATTATCATACTACTATTGGGATAACACCATTTAAAGCTATGAATGGAAGGCTGTTAAAATCTCCTATTTGTTGGTTAGAAATCGGAGATAGGTCTGTTCTTAATCCGGATTTAGTGAGAGAAGCTGTAGAGAAGACTGAGTTGATTCGAACTAGAATGAAGGAGGCTCGGTCTAGGCAGAAGAGTTATGCCGATAGAAGAAGGAAAGACTTAGAGTTCTCAGTTCAAGATCATGTGTTCGTTAAGGTTTTACGATGAAGGGTATGATTAGTTTTGAAAGATCAAGAAAGTTGTAACGAGATTAGTTGGACCTTTTCATATTATTGAGAGGAATGGGAACTCGCATATAGAGTAGAGTTATCGAGTAACTTGGCAGGAGTCTATGATGTTTTTCATATTTCTCATCCTAGAAAGTGTGCTATAGACCCGAAGACTGGTGTAGCACCGACTGTGTTAGATGATTTAGTAGTAGAGCCAGACTTGACTATAGTTAAAAGCTAGTTCGCATACTCACGAGGGATGAGAAGAGGCTAAGGAACAAGACAGACAGATTAGTGAAAGTTCGATGGAGCGATGATGAGAGAGACTATACTTGGGAGATTGGGAGTAGTATTAGAGATGCTTATCCTAATTTGTTTGATGGTATGTTTTACCTTTTTGATTGATTTGTAATGTACCTTATCGTAATCTCTAGGGCGAAATTCTTTAAGGAGGGGAGTTTGTAATGACCCCATTTTTTTAGTAACATTATTTGGGATATTTAATTAGCTAAATTAAATAAAATAATATAAGGATTAGTGGATTGAGATTTGGGATTTACTTAAGGGTTGCCGTACCTTAGAAAATGAATGCACTAAGATAAACTAAAATGAAAAAGGAAGCAATATCGGAAAATAAGCATTCAAGTACCCTAAGCCTTTAGCTATCCATTTCATACATTCATTTACAAAAATCAAAACTAAGTCGAAGCTGGTCACCATTTTAAAATGCAAGAGGAAGAAAGCTAAAAGGGAAGCTTAAACAACATCAAATTCATTTAAATCTCAAACTCTTTAATCTCAGGTTAAGGTGAATAATGAATACATCTCATTTTCCTAAATGTTTTCAATCTTAAGGATAATCCAAAGTATTTTGCATGGTTATGCCATGTTTTTGTATGATTAAATGTTTACATATACTTATTGATGATTTATGCTTGTTTAGATAGATTTTATGATATATTTTGATATAAGAATCCTACTAAATGACATCCAAATGCCTTGCAAATTTATTTTTAGATCAGAAATGACATTTTAGAGATGAGTTTCAGTTTTCATAATTTTATGAATTAATGTGGATTTTATATTTATTTTCTAGTGTAAAAAATGATTGACTGGGTTTTAAATTATTTACGGCTAAATAATTAATTATTTGGGTCCATAAATTATATATTTTAGAATACATATTAAAAATAATTTAATAGAATTTTTATAGAATTTTCCTAAATGATTTGATGAATACATAAAATTATTTAAGGTATTGAACTTAAAAGTTTTATATATTTATACTAGAAGAAGGGCGGGGTGTTTTGAAAATAAATGTAACATCCCTAACTTTGGATAACATTATTCTTAAAATTTAATTAGATAAATTAAATAGAATAATGATGATAAGTAGATTGAGATTTGAATAAAACATATAGGGTTGTGCTTAACTATAAGATAAATGGGCTTTAATTTGCTTTATTGGATAATTAACTTAAACATGGGCGTATTAGTAAAATAGTACTCTACATGGCTATTGCTTACAACTTTGTCCATTCATGTTTCATTTTCTCATGGTTACAAACAAAAGTCTAAAACCTTAACCTAAAGCTGGCCATTACCAAGGAAGAGAAGGAGAAATTGTAATCTAAAGTTAAGGATAAAGCTAGAAAGGATTAATCAACAATCTCAAGTTCCTTATTAAATCTAAGGTGAATAATAATCCATTCCATCTCTTTTTAGTTTCTAAAGTCCTATGATTTCATATTTAAGTGTTATTTTCATTCTATGGGATTTGGACAATGATATGCTAAATGTTATCAATTTTTTGATTTAAACAATTATTTAAGTGCAAATATTCATATGGTTTTTAGAGTAAGACCATGAGATAATAATTTTGAAATTCCATGGAAATTTTTTATGTTAAGTAAAACATGATTTTGGAGTGGGGTTTTAATTTTTAGAATTTTCCAAGCTATGAAAATTTTATTATGATTTTCGATTGAAATTATGATATGGTTGGGTTAAATATTTATTATTTGAATTTCGAAGAGAAATCGGGTCTAAAATTTTAATATGTTTGATTACATGATTAATTTGAATTTCTATGATTTTTTGGGATTTTCCCAATTGATTTACTAAAGGAAATATATTATTTTGAAAGAGTGGTTTTCTTCAAATGTCGGTTTTGTTATATGAAATGACTTTATCGTTAGAGTCCTATGATTTAGATCTGGTATAAAGAGACAATTATACAAGAAAAGTATTTCAAAAGCCTTTGGGCACATTTCCAAATAGGAAAGTTGTTAAAAAGAAATTACTAAAAGTTGCTACATTTCATCCTTTTAATCAGAAAAGGGTGTTTTGCCATTATTAGAAGGTACCTTCCGACTCCCTTGGTTTCTCCCCTTCAAAACCTTCATAATCAAAATCAATGCACGTGGTATCTTCTGGAAGGTACGAAGTGGATTGGAAAGGCGGAAGCATTGGTGTCGAAGGGTAAGCTTCTAATGGGGTCGAAACCGTACCTTATTTTCATAAGTTAAAATCCTTGCCATGTTTTACTTAAAGGCTTTTGACTTGGTCAAAACATTTGTTTTTGAAAGGATGTATGTTTAGCTTTCGAAGAAGGTTACCATGTTAATACTAAAAGCTTTCGAAGGGGTACCTTTCCTTTATATAAAAAATTTCAAAAAGGGTTGGAAATATTATTCACATTGCTAGTAACCCATAAAAGTATTCTTGGGGAAAGGGTAGTCTAGTTAAGTTAACCTGGTAGTGAATATAACTTAACAGATGTTAAATTCTAAATTTAATGATATTGGAAGGGGCCAATAGATTTACAGTAAGCCCATGAATACTATATGATATTGGCAGGGGTCAATAGGTTTACAGTAAACCCATGAAAACTATATGATATTAGCAAGGGCCAATAGGTTCATAGTCAGACCATGAAAAATGTGATTTGGTACTAACAAGGGCCAGTAGGTTCGTAGTTAACCTATGAAAACTATATCCAGATTTAGATATTGGTAGTTAATCAATAGGTTCCTAGTTGGCCAATGAAAACTAGGATAACCAATATGATATTGGAGTTACCAATAGGTTCTTAGTGATCCCATAAAAACTAAAAAATTGGGCAGATAGTCTGTAAACATTTAACAGGTTAATAGTAATCCTACAAACTATATTTGAGATAGATAGTTAGAAAGAACGGGGATGGATAATCCAGATTTGATTTACTTTTTTTTCATATCATCATAATAATTCAAAATACTATGTTTGTAACCATTGTGGATGCAGGAAGCATGGTATACAATTTTGTAAACGTTTTAGGATACTAGTGAGGGGAATACCCGTTCTACTAAGCGGCGTGGTCGCACTAGATATCTAATGGTTTGAGATGGTAGATTATTAATCATACTAGGATTTTTTTCTAACTCTAAGTTTTTGTTTTTCCCTTAAACACTTGGGTACTCATTTGATTTTGAATAGGTTGAGAGTTAATGTTTTCAGATTTTCTCTTAGACGAATAAAGCTTCCAGAGACGTGCAAGAGGCGGATAGTTATTTAAAGTTATTTTGTTTCCACTGTATGTTTAGTTGTAAAGGAGAACTAGTTTAATGCCTTATTACTTTCTCTGATCAATCAAAGGGGCATCTTCATATGTCGCTTTTGACATATTTTGTTATTACATGTTATCTAAACGTGGTATGTGAACTAGATTATGTAATCAATTTGAAATATCTTGAAGCAGAATATGGATTTTATTTGTTGTTTAATTGTTTTCCATATTCTTGTGTTTCTACACCATATTTGGTCACCGATGATTAATAATTATAGATAATCGCAGCGTCCTAAGCTGCTAGTTTTGGGCCTCCAAGTAGGGTGACGTTATACGTTGAAATAAAAGCATGGTTTGTGAAACTTTAAAGGAAATTTAAACTAAAAGATTTTTCAAACATAATCTAAAGAATCAGATAATAGATTGGGTTTTGGGTTAATGCTATAATAGTGTACCTGTAAATGATATACATATAGTTATATATATAAGTATGTATATCCCGCTCTTTTTGACCTTTCTTCTGTATGTTACTAAGGCTCCTATGAAGATATACGAGAAAGGAGATATGGAAGCAAGAAGCGAAAGAGGAAATCTCGGTGGAGGAAGCAACAAAACTAATGGCAATGCTTGACCCACTATTGTGGGAAACCCGGGTCGACCGGCTAATCCTATTAACCAAAAGCTAAAGCTAATGTGAGTGTTGCAAATCCACTAGTAGATATGGAGGGATGTATTAGTTCTTTGCTAGTTTGATGCAAGATGGAGCTACTGCTGGAGTTGCTAGAAATGTAGGAGGAGCTAATCATGTGACTCTAGTTGGGAATATTGCTTTGTTGAGTATAGATTACACCAGTTTGGGTGGGAAGCCATTCGAGAAAAGAAAGCGTCATGGAAGTTCAAAATTGGTTGTTGCATTGAGAGCAAATATTTACTAATATGGGTCTGAATGACGGAAAAAGAGAAGGTTGGCCTCTGGGCAGTTACAGGGGTCAGCACTGCACTAGTGGAATAGTGTCACTGCCAGAGTACTGGAAGAGCAGTAAACTTGGGCTAATTTTAAGATAAGATTTGAGCAGAAGTTGTGTTTGAATTTGCCAAGTCCGAGCTGATAAGGAAATATATGGGTTTAGTGCAAGGAGAGATGTTAGCAGTTGAATTTGTTACTAAGTTTGAAGTACTGTCTTGATATAGGTATGCTCTTATAGATACTGGCATCAAAAGGAATGAGAAGTTCATTCAAGGAATGACGCCTGAGCTTGCTGGAATGACTATGACGCATGACCGCAATTCTTGTAATATAGTGGTGGAGATGGCTATTCGTCATGAGGAGTTGCTTGCCGATCTCTCTAAAGAGATCGGTGAAAACCGAGGGTTCTCAAGGAAGAAGAGGAAGTTCTTTAAAAACAAGGGAGCCCAGAAGGGAGACATTGCTAAGAGGTTGAAGGCTGAGATTATTTGTTACAAGTGTGAAAAGAAGGATCACTTCGCTAATAAATGCCGATCAGGAAATATGAAGAAGGCTACAGTTAAGAAGAATGTGAAATTCTTTAATTGTGATCAAATTGGGCATTACGAAAATCAGCGACCAAAGCTAGTTAGGGAGGACAAAAAAATGTCTTTGCTATTGGATCAGCTAGGACTACTGCAGCCGATAAAGGGAAGACTGTGATGGAAGGTGCACTTTTCATTCAGAGTATTTCAGTTAGAGTACTTTTTGGACACCGGTGCATCACATTCATTTATATCTCAGTGTTTGGTCAATAGATTATGCCTAGAACCCACCTACCTTATTATTTCCTTAAGGGTTGCGAATCCTAAAGGGGGTATGCAACTCTAAGGTTGAGACGTGACTAGTTAGAGCTTGATCTATTAGGTCATAAATTTGCATGCAGTTTGTATGATATTGATTTCGTGATTTCGGGTTCATTTTGGGAATGGGTTGGTTGGGTAAGTGTGAGGCTGGAATATTTTGTCATGATAGAGTGATATCACTGAGATACCCTAATATTCATAACCGAGTGATTTTCTCAACATAAAATACTGTCCGGAGTGTTAGCGTTTTGCTTAATGTTATGGAGAAAGGTGATGAATTAAATAAGGTCCACGTTGCCAGAGAGTTTTCAAATGTCTTTGAACCAGTCACTGAATTACCCACTAAAAGAGCTGTTGAGTTCAGAATAAATCTTATGCTCGAAGACGAACATGTGAGTAGACCACCTAGCAGAATGACACCAACCAAGACGAAGGAATTAAAGGTGCAGGTAGTGGATCTAGATGGAAATATTTTTATCAGACCAAGTAGTTCACATTGGTTAGCGACCGTGTGCTCATGAAGTAATCAGATGGGTCGTTAAGGATATGCATTGACTATCATAAGTTGAATGAAAGGACAAATAAGAATGACATATCCATTGCCTAGAATAGATGATCTATTCGATCAGTTGAATGAAGCCAGAGCACTCTCCCAGTTAGACTTAGAAACAGGTTTCCATTAGTTAAGAGTGGCGGAGGATAGTATTCCCTTGACATCATTTTGAACTAGATATGGTTCAATGAGTGGTTGGTGATGTCCTTTGGATGGACGAGCACCTACTTTATTCATAGACTTGATGAACCGAGTTTTCAGAGAGTACTTAGATAGATTTTTTTCGAGTATTTATAAATGACATCCTAGTATACTCTAAGGATGAAAGAGAGCACGTAGTTCATCTTAGAGTGGTGCTTAAGACGCAGAGGCAGAATCAACTAAAGGCGAAGTTTACCAAGTATCATTTTTGAAAGAAAGAGGTTAAGTTTCTTGGTCACATGGTTTCAGGGAATGGAATTTTGGTCCATCCAAATAAGATTGAAGTTGTTAATAATTGAAAAAGACCAGAGATGGTGGCTGATATCAGAAGTTTTCTTGGACTTGTTGGCTACTACCGGAGATTCATTGAGGATTTCTCACAGATAGCAGCACCCTTAACTAAGTTGACCGGCAAAGTGGTGAAGTTTGTTTGGTTTGACAAATGTGAGGAAGCATCCCTTAAGTTAAAGCATTTATCGAATAATATACCCATGTTAGTAGTTCTTGACGAAAACCAAGGGTTGGTGCTATATACTGATGCATGTTGAACCAGATTAGGAGCAGTATTGATGCATAATGGTAAGGTTATTGCCTACGCATCCCTACAGCTTAAAACGCGTGAGGTAATACATCCTACTTATGTTTGGAGTTGGCAATAGTGACCTCCGCATTGAAAATTTGGAGAAATTATCTCTTAGGGAAGAGGTTTGAGCATTATACTGATCATATGTTGTTACGGTATTTATTCTATCAGAAGGAGTTGAATATGAGATAGCAGAGGTGGTTGGAGTTTTTGGCAAATTATGATTTTGGTATAGAGTATAAACCAAGAAAACGTAATAAGATAGAAGATGCTTTTAGTAGAAAACATCAGAATATGGTGTTAGTTGTATGGGCGGAGTGGAATATTTGAAAGCATTAGCCAGTTATGGTGCACAGTTAAGGTCAACTGCTAGTTCTAGTCAGAACTCTGCCAGATTTTCTTTTTTGGAAGTTCGACCAGTATTGATTGAGAGAGTTGCTTCGATGCAGAAGGAGGCCAGTACTAGCTAACAGGATCAGGAGACTTGAGGTCGGAATAGAGATCAATGATTTAAAGGATTTTAGCCTTGACCAAAAAGAGTAGTTTGAAAAAAGGGACGATTGTGCGTTCCGAATGTAGAGGACTTGAGAAAGGAAGTTCCTGGAGAATGTCATCGATCCAAGTTTAGGATTCATCCTGAGGGAACCAGGATGTATGAGGGTATAAAGAGAAGCTTCTATTGGAAGGCATGAAGACGGATGTTGGCATGTGGGTTAGACAGTGTGCAAACTGTCAACAAGTGAAAAATGAACATCAGAAGCCAAGTAGATTGCTTCAAAGTTTAGAGATTCCAATTTGGAAATGGGATTCGATGTCCATGGATTTCATAGAAGGGTTGCCAAGGTTAAATAGTGATAATGAAAGTAAATAGATTATAGTGGACAGACTAACCAAGAGTGCCTATTTCATTCCAGTTAAGTCAACCAAGACGGCACCTGTTTTAACAAAGTTATTCATGAAGAATATATTTAGACTGCATGGAGTCGCCTGTAGTATAGTTAGTGATGGAAATGATTTGTTGATTAGTGAATTCTGAAAGAGTCTACATGAAGTAATGAGTGCCAAGCTTAATATGAGTATTGCATATTACCCTCAGATAGACGAGCAGACAAAGAGAGTCAATAATGTACTCGAGAATTTATTAAGAGCTTGTGTATTGGACTTTTGTGGATCTTGGGAAGATCACCTACACTTGGTTGAGCTTTCATATAATAATAGTTATCAGACTAGTATAGAAATGATGCCATTTTATTTTCCTAATTTTCTTTGAGGGTATGTCTATACTAGATTTATGTAGACTGTTGCTAATCAGTTAGACTAGTATGATTGTTAGGAGTTGTTACAGATGATTGTTGTATTTAGTATTTAGTACTTACTGAATTTCATGGACGAAAGTACTCAAATAGGAGCCTATAACATCCTTAATTTTTGATAACATTATTCAGAAATTTTAATTAAATAAATTAAACATGATAATGATGATAATGAGATTGAGATTTTAAAAAAAACATATAGGGTCGCGCTTAACTCTAAGATAAATGGGATTTAATTTGGTTTACTGGATAATTTAATTTAACATGGGCATATTAATAAAACAACCTCCTTATTCTACATGGCTATTACTTTTCCATTCATGTTTCATTTCCCCACAGTCACAAACAAAAATCTGAAACATAAAACTAAAGCTAGCCATTGCTAAGCAAGAGCAGGAGAAATTGTAATCTAAAGTAAGGATCAAGATAGGAAGGATTGACCAACAACAAATCTCAAGTTCCTTATCAAATCTAAGGTGAATAAATATCCATTCCATCACCTTTTGGTTTCTAAAATCCTATGATTTCAGATTTAAGTGTTATTTTGATTCTATGAGATTTTGGATGATGATATGCAAAATATTATTAATTTTTTGATTTAAAAAATTATTTAAATGCAAAAACCGTATGGTTTTAAGATTAAAATAGTTTTTTAAATGCAAAAACCGTATGGTTTTAAGATTAAAATAGTGAGATATTGGTTTTGAAATGGCACGCAAAATTTTCATGTCAAGTAAAACATGATTCTAGAGATGGGTTTTGATTTTCAGAATTTTCCAAGCTGTGGAAATTTTATTGTGAATTTCCATGGCAATTATGATATGATTGGGTCAAATATTTATTTTGTGAATTTCTGGAAGAAATTGGGTCTAAAATTTTAATATGTTTGATTACATGATTAATTCGAATCACTATGACTTTTGAGGATTTTATCCAAATGATTTACTAGGGAAAATAAATTATTTTGAAAGATGGGCTTTTCTGCAAATGTTGGTTTTTTATATGGAAAGACTTTAAGTTAGAATCCTATAATTTAAATTTGGTATAAAAGCAGCAGTTATACAAGAAAAGTATTTGAAAAGCTTTTGGGCAAATAATTAATGATTTCCAAATAGGCAAGTTGTTAAAAAATTACTAAAGTTGCTACATTTTAGCATTTTAATTTGAAAATGGTGTTTTGCCTTTATTAGAAGTTACCTTACGACTATCTTGGTTCTGCCCCATCGAAACCTTCATAACCGTAACCAATACACATGTTATCTTTTGGAAGGTAATAAGTGGATTCGAAGATAAGCGGAAGCACTGGTGTTGAAGGGTAAGCTTCCGATGTGGTTGAAACCCTACCTTACTTTCATAAGTTAAAGTCCTTACCCTGTTTTACTTAAAAGCTTTTGACGTAATCGAAACATTTGTTTTCGAAAGGATGTATTTTTCGCTTTCGTAGAAGGTTTCCATGTTGACACTAAAAGCTTTCGAAGGGGTTCCTTTCCTTTAAATAAAAGCTTCGTAAAAGGGTTGGTTTCGACCTAGTTGAAGCCTAGCCGTTACTCTACCTTTTAACCATGTTGATCAGTAATGCTTTCGAAGGATTGCCCTTATTTTTACTTTTAATGAAGCCTTTTACTTAATTTCTTTTGAAAGGGGTTGGGGTTATGAAGGAGATGGAGCCAAAAGGGGGTTTCGACTCAGAGATTCGAAGTCTTGGTTTTAAAGTCTTTTGCTTTCTAACTAGATAACTCCAACACCATCAACTTTTCCTCAAAACTATTTTTGTTGGTTTCGAAAGAGATGCTTTTGTATATAACCATTTTGACCCAACTATTGATTTTAAAGAAGTAAAACCAATGCTTTCGAAAGGGGTACTTTTGTATGTTTCAAAGCTTTATATTTTAAAAACAACTTAATACTTTCGAAAGGTACCAATGGTTTCAGAAGAGGATATTTTCCAAGTGTTTCGAAAGGTATGTATACTATGTTTTGAAAAGAAGTCTTTGCTTTCGAAGAAGGCTATTTGGGATTTCGAAAGAGATGTTTTTATGATTTCAAAACACAAACTCAATCTCAATTTTAAAAGTAATAACGATGGCATAAATAAAGATTTTGGAAGGATTATTCACATTACTTGTAACCCATAACGGTATTTTGGGGAAAGGGTAGAATAACCAGTAGTGAATATGATTTACCATATTTTAAATTCTTAATTTAATGATATTGGTAGGGGCCAATAGGTTTACTGTAAGCCCACCAAAATTGTAAGATATTAGAAAGGGCCAATAGGTTCATAGTCAGCCAATGAAAACTATGATTTGATACTAACACGAGCCAGTAGGTACATACTTAGCTTATGAAAAATAGGATAAGCAATATGATATTCGAGTTACCAATAAGTTCTTAGCGATCCCATGAAAACTATGAAATTGGATAGATAGTCCATAAACATTTAATAGGTTAATAGTAACCCTAGAAACTATAATTGAGACAGATAGTCAGAATGAATGGGAATGGGCACTCCATATTTGATTTACTTATTTTCCATATCATCGTAATAATTCAAAATGCTATGTTTTCAACCATTATGGATGCTGGAAGTACAGTATATAGTTTTGTAAATGTTTTAGGATTCTAGCGAGGGGAATACCTGTTTCGCTAAGCAATGTGGCCTCACTATATTTCTAATAGTTTGACATGATAGATTATTATTCATACTAGGTTTTTTGTCTGACTTGAAGTTTTTTACCCTTAACTCTCGGGTACTTAACTAATTTTAAGTAGGTTAAGAGTTATGGTTTTTAGGTTTTCTCTTAAACGAATAAAGCTTCCGGAGGCGTGTAGGAGGCAGATAGTTATTTAAAGTTATTTTGTTTCCGCTGTATGTTTAGTTGTAAAGGTAAACCGTTTTAATGCCTTATTATGTACTCTAATCAACCAGAGGGCATCTTCATATGTCGCTCTTGGCGTATTTTGTTATTATATGTTATCTAAACGTGGTTTGCGAATTGGGATTATATAATCAACTTTAAATATCTTGAAACGAAATATGGATTTTATTTGTTGTTTAACTTTTTTCCATATTCATGCGTTTCTGTTTATCAATGTACTTAATATCGTCGTATTTGGTCATCGAGGATTAATAATTATGGATGACTACAACATCCGCAGCCGTTAGTTTTGGGCCTCCAAATATGGGGATGTTACAGTAAATTATTTTTTTATTTTTGAAACCTTGGCAGCACTTTTGGAAAAGAAAATTAGCTACCAATATGAATTTGACAAACATAGGAGGTTAGCTAAAAATTATTTCTCTTTTAAGTTAAAATATCGGGTTTTCTTAATTTTTACCTGTTCTGCCACTTTCGGTACCCAAGTTTTCAATCGGGTTCCATCGCCTCCACCTTGATTGAAACCAATACATATGGTATCAGTTGACTGGCACGTGGCATATTGGAAAAGGCAAAATGCACTGTGTCGAGAAAAGGGGTTTCGATAGGGTCGGAGGGTTACTTTGCTTTTAAATGAAAAGCGCAGGCTTTGCTTACGTAGGAAGCGCTTCCGATTTGGTTGGCTTTCGAGCAAGTCAAATGGTTTTGGAGGAATGGTTTCGAATAGGTCGGCCTTTGTTTCAAATAATTGCTTTTAAAGGAGTCAAAAGCCCTAGCTTCCGCTTTTTCTACCTTTCAAAGTCAATGGTTTCGGAAGGTATACTTTGCTTTTAAACTTGGCCACTTCTCCAAAGCTTTTGGAAAGTTGGTTTCGACACCATCACTTCTTTGCTTAGGAATTATTTTTGAAAGCTAGGCTTTCAGCTTAAAGGGTTTTAATGAAAGTTTTGCTCAGTTGAAATATAACCCAAGTGGTTTAGAAGAAGATGGTTTAAATGGTTTCGAAAGTTGTTTTTTCACATGTTCAAATTGAACCCAAGAACTTTTGAAAGGTTTTTTAAGAAAGGTTCCTAAGAGGTGATTCCCCAATGGTTTCGAAAAGGTTGAAAGGGAAGGTTTGTAACTGTTTCGAAAGGTTTTCTAAAGGTTTCGAAAGGCAATGTTCAAAGGTTTTAAAAGGAAGATGCCTAAGGTTTTTGAAAGATTTCGAAAGGAAGGTTTTTTCATGGTTTCAAAAGTTTTCTATGAATGGATTTGAAAGGACGGTTTTGGCCTTTTGGCCTAGGTTGAGGTACTTTCAATGGTTTCAAAAGGGATACTTTCAACAGATACGAAAGTGGTACTTTCAAAGGTTAAATGTTTTCATCAACAAAGATTTGAGTAAAGTATATATATAACATGGCAATGTGATTTTGGGTAAAGCATAGAGATTATATATTTCCTTGTTTAAGTTTGGTTTAAAGGATTTAAATCAGTTTAAGAAGAAAAGGTTTTCAAGAAAAATTTATGGGAATGTTTCCCTAAGTAACATGACTCAGATATTAGAATACCATATGGAACTGGTATAGGTCGCTCACTCTACATTAGCAATTAGCCCCCGCAAATTTAGTCCAAAATTCTAGTGTATAGAGCTTTGTCACAGTTAGGACTAAAATTATGATTATACACAGAAGAGAATATACATATATTTGTATGAAATAGGTTATTGGTGAGCCCACAAAACCACTAGGATCAGGTGACCCTAGGAGAAATTAAGTTAGGGATAGACCATCCAGAAGAGAAGTATTTAGTAAATAGTTAAGGGCAGACCGTCCAGAAGAGGAGTGTCGAATATGTGTTAGATTTATTTTATTTATATTATCTAGTAGGCCAGAGTCAGCCAAAGGTTGGTAGTTAGCCAAACATAACTATAATGTCCGAACAGATAATTCTTTTATTACCTGATATGTATGTTTACATAATGATGCTTTATAGTTTTACCTATTTTGGTTGCAAGAAAAGATTTTCGAAGGATATGTTTTAAACGGATTTTAGTGAGGGAAATCCTGTTCCGCTAAGCGGCTTGGTCTCACTTAATATCAAATAACCGAGATGTATATTATGGTTCGCACCAAGCTTTATGTCCGACTCGAAGTTTATGTTTTTTCCCTTAAACTCTTGGGTGCTCAAAATTGATTTGAGTAGGCTGAGGGTTGAGGTGTACAAGCTTTAGTAGGATGAAAAATAAAGCTACCGAAGATGAGCTAGAGGCTAATGGATGCCTATTTGGGAGTTGTAGTTCTTTTTTGTTTGTTTATTTCCGTTGTGTTGTATTATGCTAGTGATGGCAATATAGTACTCTGGCCAACCAAGGAGGCATCATCATATGTCGATCTTGGTGTATTTATATTATAATTATATTTTTTTTACTTGGGAAACATTATGTGATTGTGTAATCTAGATATGAAACATGTGTTTTGAAATGTAATGAAAAATAATGTTTTGAAATCTATGATTCGTTTCATATTCAAGTGTTTTTGATATTATAGATATCATCAACATAGCCATATTTAGTCGCCGGAAGTTAATACTATTGATGACTGCAGCATCTGTAGTGTTTTGGCATGTTTATTTAATAATTATATTTGATCTTTACCTGAGAAACGTTACGGGACTGTGTAATCTAGATATGAAACATGTGTTTTGAAATGTATTGAAAAATTTTGTTTTGAAATCTGTGATTTGTTTCATCTTCAAGTGCTTCCAATATTATAAATACCATTAACGTAGCCATATTTAGTCGTCGGAAGTTAATACTATAGATGACTGTCGTATCAATAGTGTTTAGCTTTGGGCCTCTATATAGGGGATTTTACACCCATAGCGTCAAAGGACAAGGTGAATAACGATTATATTATGGTGAATCTAATAGAAGGTATGATGGAGGATGTAGCATGATCAGTATTCCCTACCAACGATAAAGACGAAAATGTCGAAGAAGAATCAGATGTTGAAGCACAAAGGAACTATGATTTATTGGATGCTACTAAAAGGCTGTTGTGGAATGGTTGTAAAAGCAGAACCGAATTATCAATAACTGCCAAATGCATTACTATGAAATCAAAATTCAACTTTACAGATGCTAGATTTACATTAGTTGTATAATCTGCAAAATGACATATGCCACCCAATAATTTAATATGCGACAGTCATTATAAGGTGAAAAAACTTATGTCCGCTTTTGATCCACTGTACCAAAAGATAGATACATGTATAAAAGTTTGGATGTTATATTAAAAAGAAGATGTAAACCTAAGAAAACATAAAATATATAATGAGGAAAGGTACAAACCAAGAAAAAAGAAAGAAAAGGAAGTTCCATACAAGAGAATGCATTATTTATCCATCATTCCAAGACTTCAAAGGTTATATGTGTCTTCTGCTATAGTAGTCATATGCAATGGTACGGTGTGAGAACACAGGAAGAACGAACTTTAACACATACATTTGATAAAGAAGCATGGAAAATTTTGATAAGACTTATCCTGCGTTTGCTGTAGAGAGCCGTAATGTCTGACTTGGTTTATGTATTGATGGATTTTCTTCATTCTCTCAATTTGGTAGTAAATATTCATCTTGGTCTATTATCATTACACCTTATAATTTACCTCCATGGATATGTATGAAAACTGCATATATTTTCTCACTATTGTCTTTCATGGTCCTAATGATCCGACATAAAGAATCGATGTTTATTTGCAGTCATTGATTGAAGAATTGAATACATGTTGGCAAGAAAGGGTTGATACGTATGACATTTATAAATAAATAATTTTCGTATGTTTGCTTATTTTTTATGGACTGTTGGTGACTTTTCGGCTTATGTAATGCTTTCAGGTGGAGTATGGTTGATCGTCTTGCTTGTCCTTATTGCATAAAAGAAACACGAGCATGTATGGAAGGAAAATTAAATGTTTTGATTATTATTGGTGTTTTCTCCATATTAACCATCCTTTTAGAAAAGATAAAAAAATTTAACTAATAGGCCAGAGAGTAGACAACCACCAACAATTTGGTCAAGCATAGAAATATAAGATCTTGTAAAGTAATATCGAAGGAAACATGAAATTAGAGTATAGGCTGAAATTCCAAGTAAATCGATAATTCATAATTGTTGCAAACATAGTATATTTTGGAAGTTCTCTTATTGGAAAGATCTCTTACTTCGACATAATATTGATGTGACTCAAAAAAATGTGTTTAATAATGTGTTAATACAATTTTGAATCTTAATGGGAAAACTAAGGACGATCTAAATTCAAGATGTGATATAGAAGAATTATGTAAACGTCTCAAACTTCATATGAAACCTATTTATAGTAAAAAACCTAAAGCATGCAATGAGCTAGACAACAAGCAAAACTCGTGTTAAAGTGGATAGAAGAACTAAGATGTCATGATGAGATTTCTTCTAATTTTCGTAGATGTGTTGACTTTAAAAACAATAATCCATGTGAGATAAAAAAGTTATGATTTCCACGGCATGATGGAAAATTTGTTACCCATGGTTTTCAAAGAACCATCGTCCGTAAAAGTATGGAGTGTTATGACAGAATTAAGTTTGTTTTAAAAGAGCTTTGTTTTACTATGTTAAAAGTCCAACGTATATGTAAACTTGAAAAGGATATCTCTATACAGCTCTGCAAACTTGAGGAAACATTTTGTCCAGGATTTTTTAATATAATGAAGCATTTGCCAATTCATCTTCCATTTGAAGCACTTCTTTGAGGTCATGAGACATATTGATGGATGGATCCATTCGAGAGGTAAAATTGAATTTACATATTATTAATTTTAATTAAAATTAAAATTTACATAATTAAATTTAAATTGAATTAATTTCGTAATAGGTACTTGAAGCATCTAAAAAAGTTAGACAAAAAGCATAAATTGAAGGTTCGATCTATAAGTCATATCTTGAAGAAGAAGCTTCATTCTTTTTCTCTCTTTATTTCATTGACCGTGTAAACTTATCATTTGTAAGTATTACTCGTAATAAAGAAGCTGTTGACCAAGATTGTTCTCAAACTATGTTATCTATTTTTAGACAACATGGTCGACCTGTTGGAAAATGTGTGGAAATATAATTAGACGATTAGCATACACACATGTTCTGCTTAATTATGCTAAAGCTCCACCGTTTTTTAAGTAATATTATATTTATTACAATTTACTATGTATTATAATATAATATATTATATATATTTGTAGTATTTACGAATCATAACATCCATGTGGCAGTCTTAGCAAAGAATTTGCTAATTGGGTTTCGAACTAAGTTTATGATCTAATAAATTTCGTCGATGATGAAGGATTAAAACATTTTGCGCTAGGACCAAAAAGAAATATCAAGACTTATCCAATATTCTTTATCAATGGTTTTCAATTCAACACCAAGAAATATGGTGCTGAAAAATTAACCCATAACACCTGCGTATTTGTCAAAAGTTGTGATTATCCAAATGGGGATACCAAAGATATTTATAGTGTCTTAACATAGATTTAGAATTAACATATTTTATATGACCTGTAGAAAAAAATTTTATTCAAATGCAGTTGGTTCGGTAATTTTCCTAGTTCTAAAATCAACGTGCACCAAGATTATTGTTATTCTTCCCTTTGGTCAAGGCCAGAATATCAACAAATAGGTTAGAACGAGATAAAGACAAGTATTAGGGATCGATTGGAAATAAGGCTACGATCGATATCATCAAAATTTAACGATCTCCAATCAAGACGGGATCTATTGAAATGATGAACAGGATTGGGTGAGGCTACTTTCAAATTTCAGGTCAACCGGAGTTCGTTTGCTCGAGGTATATATGGATCAATATTAGCGAGAAATGGTTGGCATCAATATCTTCGCATAGATATGACTCGTATCGATCGGCATGGGTCACTTTGGATCGACAGAAGTTGTTTGAATCGATACGATTCGTATCAATCGGCATGGGTTTCTTTGGATCGATGGAAGTTGTTCGAATCAATACAGTTCGTATCGATCGGCATAGGTCACTTTGGATCGATGGAAGCTATTTTATCGACACAGTTCGTATCGATACAATAGATGAAGCAATTTGATGGATACAAAGAGCATGCATCGAATTGGGTCTGATGGACACGAGAAGCAAGCAGGGGTCGATACAAATGGGACAACATGTATATGTTGATCGATGCGAAGGGGGATTGATGGATGGATATGAAAAGGCCATCGAATACTTGATGTGAAACAGGCATCTCAGATCGATACAAGGGGAACGTGTTCAAATGAGGAAACAATCAACTCGGTATCAAAAATGGATCTACCCTGGGTTTTCGAGCCACGTCATCGATGCGAATGGAATGGACACGAAGGGTAGATGGATACGAAGGTATGGAGACGAATTCATGGGTACAAACGCTTCAGCTATCATACAAACTACAACTTGGATCCATTATATCTCACAATCTACAAGTCCAAATGCTACCAAATTTTCACAGGAGTTTGCATACATCTTCAAGAATGTTCATGATTGATCTCGGCGATCGGATGAAATATTGATCAATACGAAATGCGTTCATATCAATCACGAACCGAGTGCAAATGTCATGGGATCGGTCGTGTGGGCCTACCTAACTCCATTAGTATCGAACCGAATGCAAATGTCGTGGGATCTCGATAGGGAATCTTCTGGTTCTTTTACGCTATTACTCTACCAAACTCCATTGTAACTCGATGGTTTCAACTATATTCTTGTAACCAACGAGTGTTTTTTATAAAATAGCAACTCTTCAAAGTAGACGTAGGCTGGAGATAGCCGAACCATTATAAACCTTGTGTTTTACCGTATTCTTTTTAATTTTTGAGTGTTCTTCATGTTTATTTTCTCTACATATTTGCTACCTGTGATCTGTGATTGTAAATAAGTGCTTTCATCGGTAATTGGGTGTTTGTGACCAATTTTGGCGCAAATAATTGTAGGCTTATTAAAAAAAAGGATAACTTGCATTACTATAAGTATGATCCTTTCATATTAGCCAAACAAGCATTAAAAGTTTATTTTGCTCTGTATCCATCCCTAAAAGAGATAAAGCAGATTAGTTAGCTATTTTTAAAACAAAGGTAAAATTGACCAAAATAATACTCAAGATGAAGCAGCTTTTCAAGCAGATCTTGATCTAAATAATGAAATAAAAATAATGATTGATGATCATGCTGATTTAGGGCCGTTGAACAATGAATCAGATGCTCTAATAGAAGCAGTTGAGAGTATAGAGGAAAAACGATGTAAAGTACAAGACCTATTCTAAGTCAGAAAATGATGAGGGCTGATTATTAATTACTGATGATGTAATGTAGATGTGACTGATATTTGTATCACTTGTTGTATAATTTATATTTTGAATTTCCATCGTTATTAATAAAGATGACTCTATTGTGAGATATGTATCATATTATTTTATTAGTTCTATGTATTTCGGAGATCTTGTCAATTTTTGTAGTTTTAATGGAAGTTTTATATGCTTATTAATGAGACATGTTTTCTAATAATAAAACAATACATTTTTTCATTATTTGAAATGATATATTTCTAGCAAATATTGTATCTGTCTCACAGGGGATCTCTCAAATCTCATGCTTCTCCTGCTGCTGGTAAGGGTGCCAGCAGCTTGGCTGATTTTTGCCTAAGGGCATTATGATTCCGAAGAGTGGAGGGTAAGTACCAAATTTACTGTACTATCAACAATATTTAGTGCATGTGTATTATTTAAAATTTATTTATTGTCTACATCAAAATTAGTATAGAATATTTGAGCTGGAGCCTTCCGATTTTATCATGACTGTCCCTAAGAAGGCATATATGAGTACTTTTTCTGATTTTTTGCTCCCACTGTATACTAAGAATGCTATATTGGCCGAATCAATGGTAAGTATAAATTTATAATTCGTTTAAAAATGATATATCTAATCTTTGAAATTAATATATTGCATATAATCCATTTTAATTTCAATGTGTAAGTTGCAATAGTTGTGGAAGAGAAAGATCAAGATCTGTTTAAGAATCACTAGAACAAGAAGCTGAGGAAAAATTACAGGGACACCCTCTCAAGCATAAAAATTAAAAATTAAAAAAAAACTGATTAGATGAGTACTAGTATTTGGATGGATATTCAACAACAAGGGAAACTCCCATCGTGAATGCATATTTTCTAGTTTCATATTAATATTATAATTTTTTTAAAGTTTATATAATAATTGTATTAATTTAAACAATCATATATTTAAATTTATAGGAAATTGCCGAGCAGAATTCAACAAACGAGAAAAAAAAATCTTATTGCGCACTGTGGTTAATTAAAATCCTTCTAATAATATCAAAAGGAAATGGTAAATATATAAATTACAATTATAAAATACTTATAACATTATTTAGTCATATATACACGTTATTTTATTCATATATAATTTCATAAGAAGGAGAAAGGTCGTAAGCCTACATATGAGGAAGTCTTCACTCGAACTCTTGCCACCGAGCACACCAATAAAGATGGGTCCAACCATAAATCTCAAGCTATAATAGTAAACATGCTTTAATTTTTTCTTTTTATTTCATATTAAATAAATTGTAAATTGAATATTTATTATGGAAAAACTATATTCCTAATTGTAGGATAAGTTTGAAATGGAGCGAGCTCGAGTGCCGAAGGTGACCGGCCGAGTGGAGTTGACCATTGAGGAGAGGAAAGAGGTTTTGATCATGTGACCGACAAGATGATGCGGAATAGACACTATGGTTAACAATCAGGAGGTTAACTAGCTTCATTAATTTATATATAAATTTTATTTAATATTACGTATGAATTATAACTAGCTATTATCTAATTACAAGCGAAGAATTCCCCGGCTGAATATAGGGAATCACAAATGGAAGAGAAGATAGCACTGTTAAGAGCTCTGAAAGAAGAATTTAATCATTGATGGAAGAATGGGTTGACTATGCTACTAGTTGAATGAATTGAAGCATACATGGTAGAGCATGGAACAGTTCCTTTCTAGGGGTCGGAAAATGATGGAAATGATGATGATGATGATGAGTAAGTGCGGTTTGATACTTGTTTGATTTTTTTGTTTTGTATTATTTGACATGTGTTGATGAATTTGATACTTGTTTGATGGTTGTATTGTTTGTGAATGTTTGATGGATTTGTAGATGTTTTATCGTTGTTTTGTTTGATGGACATGATGATAGATTTGTAGGTATGGTTGTCTGTTGTTTGATGGAATATTGATGTAAATATTGATTTTTGCAATATATTGGTTATGGATGGTACGTAAGATATTATGCGATATATGCGATGGTTGTACTTATGAAATTAGGTTTATATGTTTTATATATGAAGTGGATAGATAGATGAATATTTTTATGTGGCTTAATGGTCGAAACTGCAGCTGATATGCAACATAGGTTTTTGAAGTTTGCGACAAGCAAGCAACAGATAGCAACGGCCTATAGGTCACAGAGCAACGATGGCTAACAACCCCAATAGCAAATACGTGATGCATATGTTGTCATCCATGTTATAACGTTCCTTGCATATGTTATATTATGGAATGGTTTTTGTCAGATTAAATACATTGTTAATATACATCATATGACTAAAAATTGTATGTCTTTGTTTTATAACATCTAATTTGTTAATTAAAAATTTGCCTGTCTTGTGAATAATGATATCAAACGCATAAACTATTTCCAATTTCAGATATATTCCACCTTTAGGTACAAATAGTAAGTGTGGGAAGAAGGCTACGCTATGTGTAGCAACAAAGTTAGCTCTCATGTTGGAGAGTGCAATGTGTAGTAGCTAAAATAATTGCAAGGGTAATATATACGTGCTTTACAATGCATGGTCAAGGGGTTTTAAGGACCAAATGTTTAATAGTTTGAACATGATCAAGTCATACATGAATATATCTTATAGGAAACAACAAGCTGAAAGATGGCATTGAAGGGTAGTATTATTTATAGCCATTTTGCAAGATTATGTTTTAAGGAAGTAGGTAAGTTAGAGTTAAAGAAATGCAGTATTATTGTACTGAATGAATTGATACAACTATTTAGATAATTTGCATTGTACATGGATATTTACGTAATAAGCTTGGCCCGCTCCAAAGTCTAACTAATTATAAAAGTGCCCCTCAATATAAAAACTTGGTCATATTGACCCGTTACATTCTACCATACTCTTCTAATGCACCTCATCAAATCGAGCTAGGTTTTTCAGCTCTCTTTCCATCTTCAGCCGCCATCTCTCGTTCCCAATTCAGGCTTTAATCTTTCAAAGTTCTTTTGAAATAGCGGCTTTGTAAGAAAATCCTCCTTCTGGTAAGTCCATGGTACCCACATAATTTCTGTCTGGCTTGAATTCCTAATTCATATAATAGAGGCCAACCCACATAATTTCTGTAGTTGCACATGAAATCCTCCTATATTCTGCTTTTTGCTAGAACGAGAAACATGATTGTTTTCTGAAGCTCAATGAAATGGGGTTTTCACCTAAGTATATACAATGACTTATAAATGAGCGATGACCATTGGCCCAATTTGCATCACAAATCCTTGTATGCCTAAATTATCGCATGCATTTAGAAATAGCCTTTGATTTATTATGCATGTCAAGTATCTTAGTATTATTTTTACTGCTTTCTAATGTTCGTCAAGTGGTTGTTACATGATTGGCATAACATGTCGACAATATAAGCTATTTCAGGTCTTGTAATAGTCTTGCATTGAAGTGCACCTATTATACTTCTGTATTGCTTTTCATTTGTTATGGCTTCTCCTTTGTGGTTGGATTAGTGAAGGCTGCTTAGCATATTAGTAGGCAGAGAGTTCGCATGATCCAATTTACTTTTGATGAGAATTTCTATAATATACTTCATTTGACATAGTATTATTTTTTCTTATTGATTTCCTTTTCATCTTGTAACAACCTAAATTTCAAGGGGTCCAGATTTTTCACAAAAATGTTAAAATCCAAGCCCACTAACGCCCGAGTTGGTATTTGGTATTCTGCAAAAAGGCAAAGACAAATATATCGGAGCTCAAATAAATATCTCACAGCGAAACTAACTAAAATATAATAGTAATTAAATACTTACCAATATAATGACACTTTCTAAACAAGTGTCTCAAAGCTGGAAAGTCTATATCATCTACCTAACCTGTAGGATGTTATGAGGAGGGGGTAAAAACTAAAGTTTTGGTGAATGGACAAATTATACACTTCGAAGCTTAATTCTATATATACTGTTTTATTTCCATTTTCTGTTATATTAGGTTTAATAGGTTTATAATGCTCTCGCTTCTGTGCATGAATCGTACCCATCTACTCCTTAGTAGATTCAAACCTAATAACTAATATATACATAACTATATGCCCAATGACCGCATCGGTCCTAGGTACTATCCATAGTACCTTCTGTATCCTTCACGAAAAGGACTCCATCATCTTGCCCCAAGAGCGTTCTATGTCTACATCTGTAAAGGATAGCCTCGTGAAGCCTACAATACAGATATTCTGTCATCTCATATGAAAATGTAAAACTACATCCGCACTAGCCTATACAAATGCTCGAACATCCATAGTGTAGCACACAGTGCGCACCTTGAGGACCATACGTAATCGTTCTGTCTACTCCCTGAATCCCTCTTAACAAGGTCTACTTTATACGAAACTCAGTCGGGGATTCTCTATGTCTATAAAGGACTACTTCGTTAGGCCTACAATACAGATATTCTACTTGGCATGCCTCTTTTCTTATCATGGCTATGGCCCCATGCAACGAACCCTCAACTAATCGAAAGACTCCTAAAGAGCTAAGTGGTTGTACCGTACAACAAACAATCTAAACATTCAATTGGTTGCGCCCGTCATCCAATGTCTCGATTGTGAAAGAATCATCGGCATGTTGGTTTAACTCAAGTCTTTCTCGAACTTGCTTCTTGGTTTGATGATGGCATGATCTCCTTATGCGACTATCCTTTATGGTCATGCCTACTAAAACCTACTTGCAAGTCGGAGTACGATGTCATACGAATATCCTACTACATTCATCAACCCTTTTGACTGCCTACAAAGGTATTGGAATGCAAAAGCAGTCATGGCATACTTTCTTGATGGAATACCTACAGACCTACCTCCGTGGGACTACTTTGTTAGGCCTACCCCAGAGGGCCATCCTAGAGCACCCTCACATCCCGCTGAAGTCTCGTACTTCCTTCCAGCCTAAAATAACTAAGTTGGACGTGCTCTTCTATGGTAAAATCTGTGATGAACTGCTTCGTAGGCTTTTCATCCTTTGGGCTGCTTCAAACGCATCTTACTATTTCATTAGACCCTAAGTCTAATCTTTTATTTTGCATTTAGTTTAATTTTCTTATTCTGTTAGCTAGTTATTTACCCTAATCAGCATAAGATTGTCCCAACCTCACCTAACTATTGTGAGACCATTAGTTCCTAACTAAAAAGAAATGCTATTGGTATGGACCCTGTTTCTGTGTTTTCTTATTAACTTAGTGTAAGTTTTTTAATAAGCTTCTTCGATTATTTCTACTTTATTTACTTGTTAACTTAATCTAAGCCTTAAAATAAGCCTTTTTTGTTCTTTTTTCTTAATTATAACCTATATTATAATTTTACTTATAATTGTCACTTCTATATTATTTTATAATCTATATATTATGAATATAATTACAAGTGTCTCTTTCTATGCTAGTCTGTTTTCTTTTATTATGATATTGAATTCGCTTTAGTTCTCCTGTATTATATGGCAATCTTGGCTTAGGACTACGTCCGACTGTCACAAATTTACTTATCATAACAAAAGCTTTGCTTTTATTCTACTATCAGTGTAATAAATGCAAATCTTGGCACATTGACTCTAGTCTTGTCAAATAATTTACTCGATTCTTCTTTAATTTCTTTAACTCTTTACTTTATTTGATTTTATTGTAGCAAATAGTTCTATTCTATTTGGTTGGTTACAAAGTTGTGCTAAAATTCCATTTCCATATTTAATTAATACTAAATACTAAAAGAAATGCTATAAACAATAATCCGTAATTATGAGATATTTCTTTTATTATTTCTTTAATTTTCGGGTAATGCAAAATAAAGTAATGTCTCTATTTTTCTCCATTTTTCTTGTTTTTATTTTTGTAATTGCATTTTCATTATTCTTACAATATTAATTATGGAAATGTATTCTCTTTTCTAAACCAACCAATTGATATATTACTAATTTCTAAATCAAGTTATTAGTTTTCCTTCCTTTTAGTTTATTTTTCCCATTTTGGCATAATTTACTGTAAATCTCTTGCTTCTAGGGTTAAGCCTTTCTCTATAGCTGTTAAGCCTAATATTATTCATATTTAGTTGGATTTCTTTCTTTCTTTTCCATATAAATAATAATTAAATATAAGTTCTCATATAAATTTACATTCTTAGCATAACTAATTAACAGAACTAATTACTGAAATAAATGCTGAATTTGAATTTTTAACGGGAATTCTAACAATAATATATCATAAACATAAAAGATATATAATTTAAATCCACCCACCTGTCACCCGAAGCTTTGTTTGTGTTCAGCTTGGCTCCATGGTCTTCCAGGATCCCCTTCTAAGGTGTCTAATATTTTTATTGAGAAGATATTCTCCCTATAACTATTTATTTTTAGGGTCCAGCCTCAGGCAATGAACCCAAAGAAATATTTTCTATTTAGGGTTCAGCTCTAAGCAATGAACCTAATTGGGAGAAAATCTGATTGTGAGGAAAATACCTAGGCATAGGGTTCTATTTATAGTGGATTTTGAGGATCTTAGACCATTGGATTTTTGGATTGAATCTGGAGTCACCGCGTCACTGGCTTGCTGCGAATCGTTGGATCCAGAAAACAATGCTCGAGATTGCACGAAAATCAAATTATTAAACGTTAACTTTTAACTGTTGTCTATTCATTCTAATTAACCCTCATTAATTCGCTGATTTAATACTCTTATAACGCACATCTATTTTGGATTTTAAACATGCCTTATTTGTTTTATTAATTGTTATTTATAAAAGTTAACTTTTAAGCATTATAAATTATAAACGTTTAACTTGTTTTATTGCTTGTTATTCTAACTAATCACCATCAATTGCTTGATTAATTTCCCCATATAAAACTTGTCTATTTTGAATTTCACATATGACCAATTAATGTAAATTTATTTCCTCTAATAGTTGATTTGATTACATTGCCTGCTAATGTTAATTAGTTGTCTTTAATACTGATATCAATTAATTTCCTTTATGATGGCAATGTTAATTAATTGCCTTATAACGCGCGTCTATTTTAAAATTCAAATGTGCGTTATTTCAAGAATTTCACACGCACATATATTAATTTATAACAAATATATTTATGTACATTGACATGTATAATTATTTCTCGATATAGGACTTCGAACGTCAATAACTTTTTCATACGCACTCCGCTTGACACATATTATTTATGTAAACTGATTATAAAATCACCATGAACAAAATGGAATAGGTTTCAAGACCAAATTCCGACAATTCCAAAAATGCTTATTTTCACTGTTCATAATTATTTGATTATTTAATTATATAAATATAAGGTGTGTTACATTCTCCCACCCTTTAGGAAATTTCATCCCTGAAATTTGGCAATGGTAAAACTATGTAATTCCTCGCATTAATTACATCTATTTTGTGTACATTCAATTTTTCAACCATCCGTGTCATTGTGTAAATTGCAATACATCATAAAATATATGCATGGACAGGAATTTCTAAGCGGTACCTCCTATATGAATGCGTTTTCTTTTAGAAATTTCTTTTAAAACATGATGCACACATCCTAATTATACTTGGAATTTTTAAATGAATGCAATTGTTTGAAAACTCAAAACATTTTTCATCCAATTTTTCCCACACTTTTATTGAATGGGAGCATAGTTCAACATATTTTACATCCAAACCTACCACACAACTTTTAATTTTCAAAATTTAAAAATTCAAATTTTCTAATTCAATTTTGTATGTTATAAAGAAGGTGGAAAACAGAAAACCTCACATTTCCCGTTTTACTTTTGTGCATCTTTTTCTCTATACTTGAGAATTATGCCACTATTCTACAAAAATCCCTATTTTCTTTCCCAAGCACAATTTACATAAGAAAATTTTCTTTTCAAATCATTTTTTTCAAACTTAATTTGGAAAAATTCATTTTTTTTCTTATTTTACCGTTCGCATTTCTTTTTGTCATCTTAGGTTGCTTTCTTTAAATTTGTTGTTTTCCTTTTAGTTACAATCTCTTCTTTCATTTTCTTATTTTGTTGGTCACTTATTTCCAGCTCAAGCATACCCAACCTCACTCTAATTGAAATCATTAGTGGTATCCTGAAAGGGAATGCCATTAGGACGGGACAATACTCTAGCTTATTTACCTTAATCCAAGACCTAAGTTTAATTTTAACAAGCCTTCTCTATTTTCTCATAACTAAAAGGGAAAACAAATACTACTACATACCTATCATCTAGGGCTAGAAGGCCTAGGACCATGTCCCCATTGACAAAGAGGTCCTAATCAAAGAACCCAAACAACTGATATGCTCTTCCTACCATCTACTACTCACTACTAGTTCTTGTTGTGCACTAACATCCTTATTCTATGTTGCATTACTCATGTTGAACAAGGTTTATTCATCGCTTAAATTCCATTCTTAACCATAGAACAGCAAAATCTCAATATTACAAGGGACAAGAATTCCAATATAAGGAATCTTCACATCAAACGACAATTAATGCTCAGAAAAATCCTCTACATGTGTTATACTCTCTCAATGCCATTAATTTCCACACACATATACCCAAGTAACATACCTAGGCTTTACAGTGCTTTACACACTCTACGGGAATTCCCTATTACTCTCTAAAAATAATTCTTGCTATCTTCTTCATAGCCTCAAACATTTCCCGTCTTACCTAGGCACTTATCCTCATCTACTCCATATTTTAAAACTTGGTTTGGCTTTTATTTTACCTTTTCCTTTCACAATTAAAATTTTCAAAAGTTTGCTTATCTATTTATTTATTTTGAAATGTCAATTCCCAAGATTCTAACCTTCAAAAAGTGTTAACTCAAATTTTCCAAAAATTCCTAGTGCCATAGTCATTTCTACTTTCAAAAATCTATATATTATAGTTTTTGACTTTAGGCCATCCCTTTAAATCTAGCGGGTAATATGCAATAATTCTAAGTTTAAAATTTAGCCTTCTCTTCCTTTTTAGAGCACTTTTTTCAATAAATTCTTGTGTTCCTTAGTTTAAGTTTTTTCCCCATTAAAACTTGTTTTTCACCAAACCATTTCTAAAAAATGTCACCTCATTATTTCAAACAAATTTTTTTTTTCATAATTTCCTATCATAAAAACTAGAGTAGATAAGAACAACTATTCCTCTATTATCTTCATAACAACTCATATTCTTCATTCAAGGCGGATTTTCTAAAGGCACGGAATTCATTGCGCATAACAAGGGAAAACGTTTATTTTCCCTTGCTTAGCCTCTCTAATTATATTCTCTATAGTATAACTATTATTACCCAATAGTACAGTCTCTTATTACTGCATTTTCTACCTAGATATTTCACACTTTAATGCATTGGAACTATTTCTTTTAAGGGAAGCTATCAACGCTAAAATTTTCTATAAATACTATAAAGGAGGATGTGTTTTTTGTGTGAAATAACAATTAATTATTGTTTAATTTCTGTGTTGAAATAGATAGTACAAAATACCGTGTTTTTCATATTTTGTTCATCTCTTTCGCTATGTTTGCTTTTATTATTATTTCAACAAAATGTCCTCATTTATAATGTGGCTGATTCATAGAAACCAATAACATTAAACCATGTCAAATTTATATTTAATCTATAATGATTCTCGTCTCTATTTAATTTATTTGAGTTCTTACTACATTAGTGCAGTTACCTACCACTAGAAGTCGATTGCTAAACTTCCTCCAAACATCAACTCTATTTCCGAAGTTTGAACAACTTATTTTGCCCAACCACCAAAATATTTATATCAAAAAAATTCGAGCTATATTACCCCTTTTTTCAAAAGAATAGAGTTTTACAAAGTTTTCCTTACTGAAAATTTTTAGTTTCCTTTAAAAATTTAATCTTTACTGGGTTTTCATATTTAATTCTTTCCTACTTTGCAACCCCAAAACTAGCGAGCTATACATGCTCTATAATTTTTGAAAGAATATTTGTTTTAAACAAAAAAATTCATATGAAAACTTTTTTCCTCAAACTGCTTTTTTTTTCAAAACCATATATGTACTTTTCAAATATGTTACTTACATGATTTTAAAATTTTCAAATCTCAAAAATATCTCCTTTTCTTTCAAAAATTGTTTTCACAAAATTTTCCATGTTCGAACCAGTACATATTTACAATTGTAAACTTTTAAGTTTAAAATTTGAACGCTCTCTAAATCTCTTTTTCTCAAACTCTTAAAATTTATTTATCGGGCTAGACTCAAAGTGGGTTCTTAACTTGCTTATACTTCCTCAAATATTCCCTCGAAGTCATTCTTCTTAATCCAATTATATATGTTTGTAATCTATTTCCTCTCTTATGCTTCTATTTATTCTAAGGCGCCACTCCCACACCTATAATCTGAAACAATTATAAATTTCCAAATATTAACATATGGACTTCCATTTTTATACTAAATCTATTGTACATCCCATACTTTGCCACTCTAGTGCCTATAACTCTTGGATTCTCACAATCATAATATTAATGTACAAAACTGTTACTCAAAATCTTCCCATATGTCATTTCTCTTAAAAGTGGGTATTTCTATGGATCTAGGTATATATAATATAATATATTAATATTTTAAAAAATAAAATATATTCACTCTCTATTTATTTAGGAACCCTAAACCTTTCTCTAATACCAAATGTAACATCCCGAATTCCAGTAGGTACGATTTTTTCTCAAAAATGCTAAAATCCAAGCCCACTAAAGCCTAAGTTAGGTATATGGCATCCTGCAAATAGGCAAAGACAAATATATCAAAACTCAAATAAATATCTCACAGCGGAACCGACTAAAATAAAATAGTAAATAAATACTTACCGATATAATAACACTTTTTAAACAAGTGTCTCAAAGATGGAAAGTTTCTGCCATCTACCTAACCTGTAGGATGTTATGAGGAGGGGGTCAGAACAAAAGTTCTGGTAAATGGAAAATTATATACTTATAAGCTTAATTCTACATATACCATTTTATTTCATTTTCTATCATATTAGGTTTATTGGGTTTATAATACTCACGCCTCTATGCGTGAATCGTACACATCTGCTCATTACTAGATTAAAACCTAATAACTAATATATGTGTAACTATATGCCCAATGACTGTAGAGGTCCTAGGTACTACCCATAGTACCCTCCGTATCCTCCTTGGAAAGGACTCCATCGTCTTGCTCCTAGAGCGTTCTGTGACTATACCTGTAAAGGATAGCTTCATGAGGCCTACAATACAGATGTTCTGTTGTCTATTATGAAAACGTAAAATTGCGTTTGCACTAGCCTACACTAATGCTTGGACATCCACAATGTACCACCCAGTGCATACCTTGAGGACTGTACGTAATCGTTCTGTCTACTCCTTGAATCCTGCTTAACAAGGTCCACCTTATACAAAACTCGGTCGGAGATTTTCTATATCTGTAAAAGGACTGCTTCGTTAGGCCTACTGTTCGAACGGCTAAATATCTATGGACTAGAAAATAGCCGAATGAATTTTATAATAAAAGCAACCGCAAGCGCACGACGTACTATTGTAGTACGTGGTGAATACGGGTCGATCCGCAGGGAATTGTTTGAGTTTAAAGTTCTATTCAATCAAATTAGACCAAATGGAGGAGGAATTGTTAACTAGAAATAAAATGAGGCTAAAACTAGAATTAAAATAATTTTAAAAACTATGAAATTAGAGAACAATTTAGAGGAAAATTCACTCTCATATTTTTGTAAATCGACAAACAAACAATTTACGATCTCTAGTTTTGATATTAAGTGAAATATTGTTGTATTTATCATAAGTATGGTTTATTTATGTTATTAGTTAGCATAACTCAAACCATCAAATTATAATACAACAAATAAACCATTTATAATTCTCTTGAAAATAAATCCAAAGCAAAAGCTATTTTAAGTATGATCTATTTACTATTGTGACTAATAATATAGATCATCAAATTTCATTTTTACTTAAATTTCACAATCAAAATTGGATTAGCAAATGATGATGCAAATTGTGTTTATGTTGAATAAGAATAGCTCATTTGCATAAGCAATATAAGCTATCAAACCCACTTGTATAAACTTGCATCAAAATTCACATTCATGAAGTATAAACAAAGAGATCATAAATCATAAAAATGTTGAAATTACATAAAGTTAGAGAGCTTCATCACCCCTAAATTGAAGGGGTTTAGCTACTCATTTGTGGCATTGAAGCAACACAAGTAAGTTTCAACATTAAAAAGAAAAGAAAATAGAAAATAAGCAAAGAAAGCAAAGAAAGCAAAAGAGATTGGCTACTAACTACTTGCATAAATGTGAATCTAAGCTATGAACATAAGGAGAAAGAGAGCATAGAAAAACATTAATAATAAAACAAACAAAAGCATGTAGAAAAGAGAGAAGAAAGAGGCTTGGAAGCCATTTTTATTTCATAGAACATTGAGCTTACACTTTGATCTCTTAATTTTCTAAGTAAAATGAAAGAGTAGAAGATGATTTGTTCATGTACATAAGAGGGCTATTTATACATGCATAAAACCCTAATTCCATTTTTAGGAAGCTTTTCAAATTGCCTTTGAGGTAGTGTGGTCACCAAGTAATCATTAGCATAGGTTAATTCTCCATTTAAATGTACATGAAGCTTTAATGACCTTTTAGCATGTGTTTAGCTCCTAATTGGAAATCAAGGTAAGTGGGTGGAGTCATCCATGATCTTGAACTTGAATTATTTCCTCTTCATTCCTTTGTAGTGCCTTGTGTATGCATATATCTTTATAAATCCCTCTTCCATATGTATCAAAATATCCTATAAAAATCATAAAAATTGTCTGTAACAACCCGGATATTTTAACGGTTTTAATTCATTTAATTTACTGGATTTGTGCAATTTAATTAAAAAGAAATAAATAAATAAAATTTTTAAATAAGAATTTGATATTTGGAATGCGTATAGTTAAACATAGCAACTAATAAATTTTCGTCTGAAAATATGAAAGTTTATTTCGCGCGTAAATTTACTTCAATTTAATCAGTTAAAAAGCGATGAAAATAAAACGTTTTCGAAACCTAAATATATTTACATAGAAAAATTCTAAACCATCTTTTGAGCAAGTTGTCAGTTTGTCGTTTTTCCAAATTCGGACATCTTTGGCTCCGTCGATCTTATTTTTCTACGTTTTTCATGCATTTTCCGCTAGTAGAAAATTCGAATTTTTATAATTCAATCGTACCAATGATATATGTATACCGTTTTAATCGTCTCGTCATGATAATCTCTACGGTATATTCATTTCTGTGTTTTAAAGTCCGGTACGCAGCAAAATCTGTAAAATAGTGATCCTTATCGGTATCGAGCTTTCTGAATTCTAGTGTCTATTCAAATTTTCTCAGTATTAACCCAACAGTCTTTAGCATTTATGTCTTCCTGGTTTCAAGTCAGTACCTTTTTCTATTCCTATTCGTGTGTCAATATTTGTGCTAAATTTATGGTTTCTTCTAGTTGTTGTTGCATTTCCAACATTATGCATGGATTAGTGGTTCCCATTTCCTTCTTTCGTGACTCTCTGTAACTTTCATTCAAAAAAAAAATTATAAAGCATCTCAACTTTATCAAACGCCAAATCTCCAGACTCCTCTCCCTACTTCTCCCTTCCCCTCCATCTGCAATTCAAGCACAAACGAAAAATGAAAAATGTGTGTTGCGATTTGCATGTTGAAATCCAATGCAACAGTTTGCATGATGACATGCACCCTTCATATCCAAACTTTCCTCCTAATCACCACGCAATGGTCTCCGCCCATCTCCCACTTCCCTCTCCTCTTCATTCACCTGCGCCGTACTCGACTTCCGCCGCCAACGGCCCTCCATCCAAACGCCGACCTGCCCACCCTCCAGCCAGCTCACGCAAGAAGCCCGGGCCCCATCTCCACCAGCTCCCGAAAATCCTTACTCTCCTTCACATGCTCGGCCACCAAAAATCCTCCTGCGTCACCAATCCGTCCACTCGCCTCATCCCTTTCCTTTGCCACACCCATCTGCGCCTGGACCCCACTACATGGCTTACTGAAGGCAAAAATGAAAGCACTGATCGTGGTCCTTTTGATGACAAAGATCTTATTTTGAAATATCTTGTTAGTTTTCCTGCAAGCTTTACAGATCAAACACATTTGTGCGCCACTTTATTTTTGACAATGATGATTTATAAGCATTAGTGTTCGAGGCATAAACCTGGGCGAGATTTCTTTTTCTTGTTGCTGATACGGCGTTATGTTTGGATCCAATCCTTATGTTTTTCAAAGAACACTGCCTCAACCTTTGCAGAGAGGATCTTAATACATGGATTTATTCTGTTAAGCTTCTTATTCCTATTAAATTTGTGGTCGACGAACTACTTCGGGAGTGGGAAAAATTCGTCAGCCACAACTCGAGCACGGCTTCACCAGAGCTCGACCTCCACTCATCATTTGCAGTCGTGCCTCCCAATCCTGCCGTGAGTTCCCTTCCCTATTTATATATTAGGGCATGTATACGCAAGCTTTGTTATATTTTCAATTGTGTAGTGGTGACAGTTTGTCACATTTTTTTTATATATATAAACATAAATGATGACAGTAACATAGTGAGTTGTATAACTTTGTTTACAATCAGATTTCGTATGCTATGGGTTCATATTTTAATATATATATTAGCTTATAAAACTCTTGTTTTGGTTATGGTATAAGTTATTTATAAAATTGCTTGCATATTGAGTTTACAGTTTATATGTATATTTTTGTATGAAAGTTGTTTGTTCTTTTTATATAAGTTACATATTAAATAAGGTTACTACAGTTGTGTACATATCATTTTACAGCTATTTTATGTTGGATTTATGGGCTTATTTTACAAATGCATTTATATATATGTAGTTTGCTGGAGTGATTTGCATATGGTATGTATTTTAAAGTTTTAAAATTACTATATATAGCTATAAAGTTGAAGCTCCTTTATTTGATATGAGTTCGGGAAAAAAGGGACAATATACAGCAGTTTATGAATGTATGCGAGTTTAGCTTGGATAAAGTAAATTTGGATCTGAGCCAATTATATGCCATATACATTGACTTTTAAGTATTGATTTTATATAAGGTAACCTTTCCTACTTGAAGTTGTGTGTGGTAAAGCAATATTATATATTTTTTAAAGTACATGAGTTATAATTTATATATATATATATATATCCTTATTTATTTTCAAGGTACATATATACTTGTTTCGTATAACTATTTACAGACCATCAAGTTTTACAGTGTATGTTATAGTTTCAGTGTTATCTCATATATGATATATATCGTCTATTAGCATGCATAAGTTTAAAACTGTATATAGTATAAAAGATAGATCAGTTTATCCTCTAGTTATATATATGTGTTGCAGTAAGTTTTGATGTGTTTAAAGATATATGGGTTTGGATATGATAATGATTTGTACATACACGTAAATGTTTGATCCTAATATAGATATGCTTTAAATGCAATACATATGTTTAAAATTTAAGATTTGATTTTTTTTAAAATGTATATGTATTTTTTTTAATTTGAACAATTGTTTTAGGGAAAATGTTTTTATAATGAGCATCTCGTTTAAATTCCATCGAATAAATTTTGACTTATTCTTATCAATTTCTCTTACCAGTTTCAGTCGTCAATTCGTGCTCAATCTTGCTTTGATTTAGAATTCGTGCTTGGATCCGTAACTCAATTCCTTGTTGAATCTATCTAGCCTCGAAAGGTGAGAAATCACTCACGATTAATATTCTTTTGTTTATTAAATTTGATTTCAATTGTAACGACAATTTAAATATATTGCTGTTATTTACTGCACTGTTATGTATAAGTTCACCTGTGACATCTGACACCATTATCTGTTAATTATTTATGCGATAATAATATAGTTTCGTTGATAATGGTTTGATTGTTTGTTATTTATATTGGACGTTAAAATTGTAATGTATAAAGTGATAAATATTATGCAATTGAATTTGACATAGGATAGTTAAAATTTGAATCGACATATGTGTTGAATTTGGTTAGTTAAACATGACCCCTTAAATGTTTAATTATTTGAAACGAAGAAAATAGTTAATTACTCTTAAACCACTTGAATTTATGTTGTATTGATTGATGAAGTATGATATTGAATAATCAATGTGAAGTGAAGAACCGTAATGTAATAATCTTTAGTCTACATGAAATGATAGTGTAGATTATAGAAATAATTATATTAATTTGCACAAAAAACAATGTGAATTAATACGGTTATTTCGGGATTATTTGAATTAATTATTGGATTGTTATTGATTGTTGTTATTGCTTGTTTATTTACTTTGACACCATCCCAGTTATCACACTGCAAGTTCCCTTTTTTATGCTTGATCTTGAATTGAATTTGGAATCGGGTTGAAATGATATATACCCAAATGAATTTGTCCTAGGATAGAGAATTAAATAAATCCGATTGGTCAAAAAATTTGATTTAAAAACAAAATAATGATTTTATTCCAGTAAAGAATAAGTTTTGAAATGAAGTTGGTATTTGAATTTTGAAAGGAAAATGTAAAGATTGAAATATGAAGCAAATATTAACATAGTAATTGACGAAAGAACGTTGTTTGAAATTTAATTATTTAATAATTAAATTTGGAATTATTAATAAATAATTTGGAATTATTAATAATTGAGTTTTGAAATTATTAAGTTCGAAACCATTTAATAATCAAATTTGGAATTATAATTAAGTTTGGAATGATAATTAAGTTTGAAATTATTAAGTTGAATTTATAACTAAGTTGAAATGATTTGATAATTAAGTTTGAATTCATAATTAAGTGGAAATGATTTAATAATTAAGTTGAATTTATAATCAAGTTGTAATTATTAAGTTTTGAAATTATTTAATAATTATGTTTGAAATTATTAATAATTGAATAAGATTTAATTATTTGATAATTGAATAAAAATTGAATTCTTTGATAAGAGAAATTGAGCTTTTGAATAAATGGATTTGAACTTCGTTAATAATGAAATTGGGTTTCTTTATCAAAGTTTTGGAAAAATTATTTAAGTGAAATTGAAACTTCTCGATCATGTGAAATTTAGTTCTTTATTAATTGAGTTTGAAATTGTAACGGAGTCAATAAATAAGTGAAAATTGAATTTCTTTAACAAGGAATAAAATGTGATTTATTGAAATGAATGGGATTTGTTGAAATTAACGTAAGACTTGTAATTTAAAGAATTGATTTGATGAAATTAATTTATTTCAATTTGAAGTTTTGATGTAATGAAGTTGAACTTAAGTAATTGATTTAATGAATTGAAACTTATATAGGAATTGTTTTGAATGATAATTAACTTAACGTATAGTGAATGAAATCGATAAATGATTTTAAATTGATTTGAATGTTAAATTAAATTAATTTAAATGATTTTGGAATAAAACTTATATACGAACTTGAATCAATAATTTGAATTGTTTAAATAAAATTTGAAATTGAATTGTAAGACTTTGAAATGGTTATTTGGAAGTTCTGAAACGTAAATTTTGAAAATTGATTTAGAAAGACAAACAAAATGATGGTTTACGAATTCTAATTGAAATTGAAATTGATTTGATTTTGAAATATATTAAACAACAAATCGCTGAAATAATTAGGCAAGTTATTAAAGAAACCGGAATCGGTTTTGGATATACTCTCTGTCCAAACCGAAAACTACTTTAATAACTATACGCGGAGTGTGATACAGAATAAAGTAGTTGGAATAATGTACGTGATGACGGAAGAAAGAGAACGATAATGGATAGCCTTGACACTTGTGTCAAATTGGAAATGACTAAAACAGGAGTCGTGCCGGGCCAAATGGGGTTAGCCACCTCGAGCGAACACACTTCTTCGTAAACTACTTATTACTTGTTATTGATTGGTGCACCCTCAACATTTCAGGAGTGTTGTTCGCGGTGTTGCGATCGTTGCGGCGATGCGTTCTCACCAGTCCGGATCGGGCAAACGGTAGTTTCACTACCTTGGGTATTGCCTCATGTGCCTTGTCATACTTGTATCCCTATATATGCAACCACTACGAATTTGTTTTGTGTTATACCTATGGAGTACTCCCTGATATCCCACCAGTTTATGGTGGAGTTTACAGTGCTGTATAGACTATGATGCTAATAAAATGTGTTAAGGGGGATAATGGTAACGCCTTAACATTATTTTGATATTTTATATTACTGATAGACATTATCTATTTAGCGTATACTACTACGTAGTAGATAGTTTAACGGATCCTTAAAGGATGGTTATTCCAACGTCCTTTGAGTTACTTGTATTTCAATTGTTATTTCACTTGAGTTGGATTTATTGATATAAGAATGTTAATCCTGACTCGAGTCTTTGTGTTTTGCTTTATGCTCGGGTCAAACTGAGTGGTTCAGTTTTCGAGACTCACCTTTAGAGTTGGAGCTTTTCTTGAAGATCCATCCATCTATTCTGCCTTCAGTATTAGATGATTCCAGTGATGTATTTTGATTTGTATTGATGTATCGTGTTAGTCTTCTGCTGTAAACTCTGATGTATCTTATATATTTATATAGTAGCTTCATGAACTACTATCACTTTTATTTCCACTGCATATTATTGCTCTGTGTCTGTGATACTGTGATTATTTATTTACTGTATATCTGAGTTTTGCCAAATTTAAATTAATAATTCGGTATTTTGAATTATCCAAGTCCGACATCTGCGGATGCAAATAGTCCAAAATAGCGGGTCGTTACATTGTCCAAGCAAAAATTCTTACATTGGCACATGCACAAAATGACCGTTTTGCCCCTTAATGAAGATGAAAATATGATGGTTTGAAAATAATTGAATTTAGGTTTTAAACATGTTAAAATACCCAAATATGATGTTTATTTAAATAAAAATAGATAAAATATGGATGTAAATATATGCACATTTATGTGCCATCAAATACCCCGACACTTATCTTTTTATTCGTCCTCAAGTAAAGCAAAACTAAGATAAATCCGTTTTCGTAGGGAGCATCATTGTATTGAGCATATGCAATAAGCCGTTAAACCTCTAGGTGGCCCCAATAGGACGAGTGTTGTCTCGTGAGGGTTTTCAGGGTATACTACCTACAAAATCCAATGCAAAGTGAAAATATTTACAAAATGCAAGATTTATTTACAAAGAGATGAATGCGAGTTTTTGGAAATATTTACAAATGAAAGGTTTACTTTTAAATATACACAAATAAGTTAAATACAAGTTCTGGTTATCGTCTTGAAAATTTAAGTCATTTACTCATCAAAATTTCCAATAAAAATCAAGTTTTCATAACAGATAGACCATAGTTTGGCTAGTTGTTTTGGTTGATAACACAATGTAATTATGAAATGGATCTTTAGTCAATTATCAAAGTTTATTAAAGTGGTATTTTCATTTCTTTTCAATAACAAGTTTAATCAAACAAGTTAAAATAGTGCTAGGATTTCAATTGTTTGCTCTCTCATTATTTGCAAGAAAAATTACACACCTAGCTCGGGAAAACCGAGGCCAGATATACCACCCATGCATTGCCTTTCGGGCTTATGTCAGGGGAGTATAGAGCATGGCTGTCATGGTCTAAATTTCAACGTTCAAAAATCGACACCGTACTCCACTCATACTTGAATGCTGCAGATCCAAACGTCAAAATTTGACTCGTGCCGGAGCTTATAACACATTAAGTATTACAACACAGCGGAAGAAAATGAATAATACATTTGATACAATATTCAGATATAATGATGATACAATAGAATGATACACTAAATATCAATACTATCAGAGATACAAGAAATAGCAGCGGAACAGAATATCTTCAATAGAATACATCTCCAAAATGCAACAGCAAACTATCTCCAAACTAAAGATAGCTCGAACAACCATCAAGTTGCACCAAGCTAAGCAAGGTTAGCCGTGAAAACCGAAATGTAGCAAATGCGATCCATAAATCCAAAAGGGCTTCGAAGGCTAACGAATCAAATCCTACTATTCGACTATCTGAAAAACCCAACTCTAGACTGTCCGTGTGGAAAATTATGGGCACCCAGAGTTTAGGAAAGGAACAATAAACTCCAGGTCAGTTATGGAACTGGTGTGAGCAAACAAAAACAGTTTGTCTTAAAAAAAAAAACAAAAGAATTTAGATTGAAATCTGCAATGCCTTTGGAAAATGAAACTACCATAAGGCCTCCCGGCACACACATAATGCAATCGCACACGTGGGGAAGATTTTTCCTTATGATAGTGAAATATGCTTAATACGCAAAACCCTTTTTGATATTATTGTTAGTACATAGTGGAAAACATTTCGAAAGTATAATATTAATCTTAGCCAGCATAGGTACCATTATATTATGCCAGCTATAGCTACCATTTTAAATGGAAGGTTCTACAAATAAAACTGTACAAGGCTCGTATTGTTTTGTTTGGATTTCCAACAAATGGTCAGGCTAAGGAACTTCCTATTGCCACATGGGAATGCCTCTGTAGGGACTCCCCAAGAACCTACCCGGCTCTCTACCAACACAAGGCCGGTTACCCCCTTCCCAGGAAGTAAAATCTAAGATTTGCCACCCCCGGTCGTTTGCAACCTTTATACGAGGATCCTCTACACCAACAACATCACACAGTAATAAATATACTACAATGCCCCCCATGAGTAAGTATCTGGGCTCCATACTATGATACTACCATTTTCCAGAAAGAATGGACATAACCTAGGGGAGCTACCCCTGAAACCTTGCCGCATATTTCCTGTTTCGACCATTACCGGTTTGTGAGGCTCGATGAGGTCTCGTCCACAAAGCTATGCTTTACACGAAAGCCATGCTTTGATCAACAAATAATCAGCAGCACTTCGTATGTCACACTACCAAATTGGGAATGTATCACTAGTAACCATCAACAACATAACCTCTGAGCTCGTACGTCTCAAAGAAGGGTGTTAAGCTAAGAAAATGAATTCTCCGCCACCAATAGAAATGTATTTGGTAGAAACCGGCTTTACATCTCAAAGTGTAATGTCAGACACACATCCATACAAGTCTGTTCTAGGTTCGAACAGAATCGAAGGCATTTCCGAAGAAGCCCTTGCAAATCCGGGTTTTCACAATCCCGATCGGAGTTCCCATCACTTAGAGAATCTCTATACCAGCGCGACTTAGTGTAGAGACAATCGACGGGTTATCCTTTCGTTCTCGAAAATACCCGCTTCACCACCGGTCTTCAAATGTTATCCATATCGACGTATCATTATTCAGAATGGATTATATAACACAAGGTCCTCTCCCGGCTAAACTGAATAATGAGCGTAATATTTAAAAACATATGGATATAGGATTTTAGTTAAATCATAACTTATTATCTAAAATTTTCTTTCAAATGGTTTAAACAAATTACCATTTCAAATCTTTTTAATTAAAAAGATTTATTTCACAAAGTTTGCCAATCTTTCACAAAGATTAATTTACGGCTTTTCAAAATAATTCCCTTTCAAATTGAATTAACTCATCAATCTTTCAATTAAAGATTTAATTCATAACTTTTCAAACCAATTCTAATTCAGATCTTATATATGGAAGATATACCATTTAAAATCCTCTTCGATTTCAAAACAAGATTTAATCATCTTCACAAAGGTTAATTCAAAGTTTTTTTTCCAAACTATTTACAATTCATTTCATACTTGAAATCTTTCGATACAAATAAATATCCTTTCTTTTTATGAAAGCTATTATTATTTGAAACAAATAGTTCTTGTTTTGGGACTAATTACATTTACATAAGTTAAAGCCATTCAAGTATAAAACTTGGAATTATGTTTAAATTTCCAAAACCATACTTTTTAAATGGTTAAAATTCCATATAAACACCTTTATAACTTGTATAATCTTTTTAGACCATAATTTCCAAATCATTAAATTCAACTTCAAATATTGAATTCAAATTTAAATCAAATAATTTAAATTTCAAGTTTTATCAAGTTATTTAAAATAACTTCTATTTTTGAAACTCATTTTCAAAGCTTTCAATTCCAATTCCAAAACTATTTTGGATTCAAAAACTCGATATTTAAAATTGTTAAAAATTTGTGACTTAGCCGATTTCCTCGTGCAATCCATATTTGTGTGTGTATAGTGTGGTCCAGGGGTTTTTACACAATAGTGCAACAACATCAATCATCATAGATTCAATCATAACAATATCGATAAGCGGTATATTCCAATAACGCTTATCTATATACATAGATTCACAAATAAATAAGTTACATCACGAATGAATAAAATTACATCACATATGAATAAATCATATCACAGTTTACAGCATGAATCATAATACAAAGCATCACATATGAGGAATATCAAACCATTCAAACATTCAATAGAATCCAAACATTCATAAGTAAAATTTATTAATCAACTGGTTAATTTAAATCAGGTTAATTACTTATGAAAAATTTACTAATCCTGGTTAACTAATATTAATTAATTACAAATCAATTTGATTAATTACTCTCTAATCATTTGTAAATTAACCTTTAATTTATAATTAATGCTTTGACTAATTATCCTTACTTAATTCAGAAATTTATTAATTAATCCTTAATTAATAGTCATTTCTTAATCACTTTCATTAATTAATAAACCCTTTGAATCAATTATCCTTAAATTGTTAAATTAATGATTAATTAACTAATCTTAATTAATAAATCAATTAACCTTTAAATAATTGACCTTTAAATCATTTAATCATTCTTTAATTAATTATCCTCAAATTAATCACCTTAATTAATTAATCACATAAATCAATTATCCTTAAATTATAAATTAATTAACCTTTCAATCATTAATTAATTACCTAAATCATGTAATTAATTAACCTTAATAAATCTTTAAATAAATATTTGATTAATCTTTAATTAAACCTCTAATTAAGTAATTCTTCTTTGAATAATTAATCTTTAATTACTTTTAATAATAAGATCTCGAATATTTAAGATAATTCATTTATCTCGACTATCACTTAATTACATCATCAAATTAAATTTGAAGACACTTAGGGTAATTTAAATGATTAACTTAATATGATTATTCAAAACTAATACAAGTTTTAAAATCATTTAAATTTAGATTTAGGGTTTGTTTTGAAAATTTTGTTAATACTTTTCTTTTGGAAATTTAATTTATATAACTTTGTTTTAATTTGTTTTAAAACTAAATCCTTTCATAATTTTTAAAACTTGTTTAAATTATCAAACTCAGGAAACCCGAGCCAAAACCGTTAAAAACTCGAGCTATCACACGTTTTACCGAGCTCACCTTCGAGTTCTTTCCCGCGCCTCATATCTTCTATATTTTAGAAACCTTTTCTTGTTTTAAATTCGAAAACCTGGTAACTTAACTCAAATAGCCCGAGACCATCAAATAAAACCCCGGAAAAATCACAATCTACTTCAAGTTCGACCCTATGTTTGCGCGTGCTAGAAACCTGAGCTCTTCCTTCTTCCCCAAAACTGCTTCAAACCCAGATGCACAAACACGAATCGTGCACGTGTACAAATGCTCCGAGCCACTTCGATGATCGCCGCGACCATCCTCCAGTACACGACCACCTCCTCTGACGAACTTGTTGCCCAAATTGCCTCAACGACATCAAACTCAAATTCGTGCTACTTAACACCACCAGGATCCAACACTCGCCTGAAAAAAAAACCCTCTGCCTCGTCGCCACAAGCCATCAGAAAGTGTATGATTACTTCCAAAGCTACTCCACACTTCGACGATCGAAAACCCCCTACTGCGATCCCCCAAAATCCACCATGGGCTACGCATTTGTCTCGCGAATGTCGTCGACCAAATGTAGCACTTAAACCCTTAATCAGTGCATAACTCCAAACATACTGAATAAAAAAAATTCTTGCATTTTTCCTATGATCCCGTACGTGCCAGCTTCCTTCACCCTAAATTTCATCGCCCAGTTCGATGTGGTTCACCGGAAATTACCGAAATTCAGTCTTCGTTCATCTGGTAATTTCGTTCGATTTTCAAACTTAAAAATCATGTATCAAAAATCATTATTTTCGATTACGAGTGAAGTTATGAATTCAAAATTTGGAATCTAATTGATTGAATTTTCAACATGTATTTGATCATCACTGTACATCCCGGTTTTGAAATAATCACTTGATAAATCCACTTGAATTTATTTTTAAAAATGATGTTACATTCATATGATCATTTTTCATTTAGGAATTAGGGTCTAAAACAGATTATATAAGAAATCACTGGATTTTCTTTCTCATTTTTTTGAACCTGTATATATCAGAGATACGTAACATAATGTACATAGGCATACACAAGAATTACAGAATAAATTCATGCTATAATCCAAACATCTATCATCCATGCAAACAATTTCACCCCAGAATTAACACACATATCAAAGTATAACACAGATCTAACTGTATTTGGGATAGTTTGCTCACCGGAATAGTTTGAAATAGAGAACTGCTTCCTGTTTTGAAAACTGCAGATTTTGTATTTAAGTTTTGGAAATGTAGTGATGCTTATATTATTATTTTTCTTTCTCGGATTTGTTGAGTTTTGATGAACGAATTGAAACAAAAAGATACCCATCTATATGTAGAAGTGAGGCTTTGTACAGGGGAGGCTTAACTGGTACAAGCCTTTCTTTTGGTTAGATTTTTCTTTGTTGACTAAAGATTTTTTTCTTTTTTTGTTCAGTTGAAGGTTGAGATGATGGCTTTTAAGTCCATATGTTTCCATTTTTGTTTACATGCATTATCTCATTTGGCTTTTGTGTATGTAGATTTTTTTTTTTTTCTTTGTTTTATTTTCTTGCATACATTTTGTTTTTATTAACTTGCCTACACTTGTTAACATCTCATTCTTGTATGTTCTTAGATTTTTATTTGTTTTTTTATCTTGCATACTTTTATTAATGTCATACTTCATTTATCTTACATTGGTTATAATTAGCTTTTTATGTTAAAGACCTTTATATAAATAAATTTAAAATTTAAAGTTTAAACCTTATTTACAAATTAATTTATAACTTTGTTTTTTAAACCCTCATTTAATTTTAATTTAATTCTTTCACAAAAATAAAACTAAATGACACTTGTATTTCTCATGAATCAAAAGCTTTTAAACAAATTTTAAATTACAGTTTTCTTGTTATTTCATAAATACATCTTCTTAATCATTACTATATACATATTATTTAAAAGAAAATGCTTTTAAAACTAACTACCCATTGATTAGTTTACATAAATAATAATTTTAAACCCAAATCATTTTTCTAAGTCATTTATTAAACTTTTAAATTCAAACACAAATTCAATATTCAAATTCAAATTCTAAATTCAAATTCAAATTTACTCATATATACATATACATATATATTTCAAATTCAAATTAATTCCAAAATTTACATTAACTATTAATTTAAATTTAATTCAAAATTGGGATCGTTACAGATTCGCCCCCTTAAAAAAATTTCGTCCTCGAAATTTGCAGGCACGGAAACAACAAATATAGATACACAAAGATAGAGAAACAGTTTTCCAGGTCAAACTGGATATATATTCTGTATTCAGCTCACCAAACCAGAATATCTACAATAGATACAAGAACGAATCTATTTAACACTTCACAAGATACTCGGGGTCATCCAGATCTACGAAATATACATGGGCATTGATTAGTTCAAAGGATAGCTAACTGCTCATAGAATATTTTTAGACCCAAAAGAACGAACAAATGGATTTAATCTTTCACAATTTTCAAACACTAGATATGTATTCCAAACTCAAGTCGGAATACCCCAAAGTATATATAACTTGTCCTTCTTGGGACTTTGATATTCACAAGAAATTACAATGGAATTTTGAATTTGGTTTTAATCGAAATTGTTTTATCGATACAAATCTTCAGATTCAACTTTATATTTAATTTACCAACTTATTTCAAATAGAATTTCAAATTCATTGAAGTCAAAAACGAAAAACTGATAGAAGTTTAACGAAGGGAATACAAAATAGAGACTAATCTACATGATTCGTAAGGCCACCATCACACCGAAGCTTCTCCCTCGAGCTGCCACGAAGCCAATCAAAGAATTGAAACTGAATCAAAGAAGATTGATAGAGAAAGATTGTTACCGTTGTTGCAGGGTATTGACCATTTTTAGTGACACTTCCCTGTCCCCTATGTCGTTCTCTTCTTGCACTCATACTTACTATCAGTGGATAGTAAGAGAATTTACTGGGGTATTCGAATGGATATCTTAGGGATATGCTCATTCTAGGGTATACGTCACCCTATCTCTAATGAGTCACCTAAAGTGTTATACTCCTGAGCTAAAGATTTAACCTTCAGCTCTGATACCAAGATGTCACGTTTCAAATTTCAGCGTTTAAAAATCGACACCCGTACTCCACTCGTACTTGAATGCCGCAGATCCAAACGTCAAAATTTGACTAGTGCCGGAGCTTATAACACATTAAGTATAACAACACAGCAGAAGAAAATGAATAATACATTTGATACAATATTCAGATACAATGATGATACAATAGAATGATACATTAAATATCAATACTACCAGAGATACAAGAAATAGAAGCAGAACGGAATATCTTCAATAGAATACATCTCCAAAATGCAACTGCAAACTATCTCCAAACTAAGGATAGCTCGAACAACCATCAAGTTGCACCAAGCTAAGAAAGGTCAGCCGTGAAAACTGAAGTGTAGCAAATGCGATCCACAAATCCCAAAGGGCTTCGAAGGCTAACGAATCAATTCCTACTACTCGACTATCTGAAAAACCCAACTCTAGACTGCCCGTGTGGAAAATTGTGGGCACCCAGAGTTTAGGAAAGAAACAATAAACTCCAGGTCAGTCATGGGACTGGTGTAAGCAAACAAAAACAGTTTGTCTTAAAAAACAAACAAAAGAATTTAGATTGAAATCCGCAATGCCTTTGGAAAATGAAACTACCATAAGGCCTCCCGGCACACACACTATGCAATCGCACACATGGGGGAGATTTCTCCTTACGAGAGTCAAATATGCTTAATAAGCAAAACCTTTTTGATATTATTATTAATTCGTGGTGGAAAACATTTCGAAAGTATAATATTAATCTTAGCCAGCATAGGTACCATTATATTATGCCATCTATAGCTACCGTTTTAAATGGCAGGTTCTACAACTAAAACCGTACAAGGCTCGTATTGTTTTGTTTGGATTTCCAACAAATAGTCAGGCTAAGGAACTTCCTATTGCACATGGGAACGCCTCTGGAGGGACACCCCGAGAACCTACCTGGCTCTCTGCCAACACAAGGCCGGTTACCCCCTTCCCGGGAAGTAAAACCTAAAATATGCCACCCCCGGTCGTTTGCGACCTTTATACGAGGATCCTAGACACCAAAAATCACACAGTAATAAATGTACTACAGTGCCCACATGAGTAAGTATCTGCGCTGCATACCATGATACTACCCTTTTCCCGAAGGAATGGACATACCCTAGGGGAGCTACCCCTAAAAACTGGCCGCATCTTCCCTGTTTTGACCATTACCGGTTTGTGAGGCTCGATGAGGTCTCGTCCACAAAGCTACGCTTTACACGAAAGCCATGCTTTGATCAACAAATGATCAGCAGCACTTCGTATGTCACACTACCAAATTGGGAATGTATCACTAGTAACCATCAACCATATAACCTCTAAGCTCATACGTCTCAGAGAAGGGTGCTAAGCTAAGAGAATGAATTCTCCGCCACCAACAGAAATGTATTTGATAGAAACCAATTTTACATCTTAAAGTGTGATGTCAGACACACATCCATATAAGTCTGTTCCGGGTTCGAACAGAACTGAAGGCACTTCCGAAGAAGCGCTTGCAAATCCGGGTATTCACAATCCCGATCGGACTTCCCATCACTTAGTGAATCTCTATACCGGCGGGTCTCAGTGCAGAGACAATCGACGGGTTATCCTTTCGTTCTCGAAAATACCCGGTCTTCACCACCGGTCTTCAAATGTTATCTATATCGACGTATCATTATTCGAAATGGGTTATATGAAACAAGGTCCACTCCCGGCTAAACTGAATAATGAGCGTAATAGTTAAAAACATATGGATATAGGATTTTAGTTTAGTCACAACTTATTATCTAAAATTTTCTTTCAAATGGTTTAGACAAATTACCATTTACAATCTTTTTAATTAAAAAGATTTATTTCACAAAGTTTGCCAATCTTTCACAAAGATTAATTTACGTCTTTTCAAAACAATCCCATTTCAAATTGAATTAACTCATCAATCTTTCAATTAAAGATTTAATTCATTACTTTTCAAACCAATTCTAATTCAAATCTTGTATATGGAAGATATACCATTTAAAATCCTCTTCGATTTCAAAACAAGATTTAATCATCTTCACAAAGGTTTATTCGTAGTTTTTTTTCCAAACTATTTACAATTTCATTTCAAACTTGAAATCTTTCGATACAAATTGGAAATCCTTTCTTTTTATAAAAGCTATTATTTGAAACAAATAGTTCTTGTTTTGGGAAAACTAATTACATTAAATAAGTTAAAGCCATTCAAGTATAAAACTTGGATTATGTTTAAATTTCCAAAACCGTACTTTTTAAATGGTTAAAAACCCATATAAACACCTTTATAACTTGTATAATCTTTTTAGACCATAATTTCCAAATCATTGAATTCAACTTCAAATATTGAATTCAAATTTAAATCAAATTATTTAAATTTCAAGTTTTATTAAGTTATTTAAAATAACTTTTATTTTTGAAACTCATTTTCAAAGCTTTCAATTCCAATTCCATAACTATTTTGGATTAAAAAATTCAATCTTTAAAATTGTTAAAAATCTGTAACTTAGCCGATTTCTTTGTGCAATCCATATTTGTGTGTGTACAGTGTGGTCCAGGGGTTTTTACACAATAGTGCAACAACATCAATCATAATAGATTCAATCATAACAATATCGATAAGCGGTATATTCCAATAACGCTTATCTATATACACAGATTCGCAGATAAATAAGTTACATCACGAATGAATAAAATTACATCGCATATGAATAAATCATATCACAGTTTACAGATAATACAAAGCATCGCATATGAGGAATATCAAACCATTCAACCATTCAATAGAATTCAAACATTCATAAGTAAAATTTATTAATCAACTGGTTAATTTAAATCAGGTTAATTATTTATGAAAAATTTACTAATCCTGGTTAATTAATGTTAATTAGTTACAAATCAATTTGATTAATTACTCTCTAATCATTTATAAATTAACCTTTAATTTATAATTAATGCTTTGATTAATTATCCTTACTTAATTCAGAAATTTATTAATTAATCCTTAATTGATATTCATTTCTTAATCACTTTCATTAATTAATAATCCCTTTGAATTAATAATCCTTAAATTACTAAATTAATGATTAATTAACTAATATTAATTAATAAATCAATTAACCTTTAAATAATTGACCTTTAAATCATTTAATCATTCTTTAATTAATTATCCTCAAATTAATCACCTTAATTAATTAATCACATAAATCAATTATATTATAAATTAATTAACCTTTTAATCATTAATTAATTATCTAAATCATGTAATTAATTAACCTTAATAAATATTTAAATAAATCTTTGATTAATCTTTAATTAAACCTCTAATTAAGTAATTCTTCTTTGAGTAATTAATCTTTAATTACTTTTATTAATAAGACCTCAAATATTTAAGCTAATTCATTTATCTCGACTATCACTTAATTATATCATCATATAAAATTTGAAGACACATAGGGCAGTTTAAATGATTAACTTAATATGATTATTCAAAACTAAAACAAGTTTTAAAATCATTTAAATTTAGATTTGGGGTTTGTTTTGAAATACTTTTCTTTTGGAAATTTAATTTATATAACTTTGTTTTAATTTGTTTTAAAACTAAATCCTTTCATAATTTTTTAAACTTGCTTAAATTATCAAACTCAGGAAACCCGAGCAAAACCGTTAAAAACTCGAGCTATCACACGATTTACCCGAGCTCATCTTCGAGTTCTTTCCCGCACCTTATATCTTCTATATTTTAAAAACCTGTTCTTGTTTTAAATTAGAAAACCTGGTAACTTAACTCAAATAGCCCGAGACCATCAGACCAAACACCGGCAAAATCACAATCTACTTCGAGTTCGACACCATGTTTACGCGTGCTAGAACCCGAGTGCTTCCTTCTTCCCCCAAAAACTGCTTCAAACCCAGATGCACAAACACGAATCATGCACGTGTACAAATGCTCCGACCCACTTCGACGATCGCCGTGACTATCCTCCAGTACACGACCACCTCCGCTGACAACCCTGTCGCCCAAATTGCCTCAAGGACGTCAAACTCAAATTCGAGCTACTTAACACCACCAGGATCCAACACTCGCCTGGAAGAAAAAGCCCTCCGCCTCGTCGCCACAAGCCATCAGAAAGTGTACGATTCCTTCCAAAGCTACTCCGCACTTCGACGATCGAAAAACCCCTACTGTGATCCCCCAAAATCCACCATGGGCTGCGAATTTGTCTCGCGAATGTCGTCGACCAAATGTAGCACTTAAACCCTAAATCAGTGCATAACTCCAACCATACTGAATAAAAAAATTCTTGCATTTTTTCCATGATCCCTTATGTGCTAGCTTCCTTCACCCTAAATTTCATCGCCCAGTTCGACGTGGTTCACCGAAAATTGACCGAAATACAGTCTCCATTCATCTCGCAATTTTTTTCGATTTTCAAACTTAAAAATCACGAAACCTTTATCAAAAATCATTATTTTCAATTACGAGTGAAGTTATGAATTCAAAACTTGGAATTTAATTGATTGAATTTTCAACATGTATTTGATCATCACTTTACATCCCGGTTTTGAAATAATCACTTGGTAAATCTACTTGAATTTATTTTTAAAAATGATGTTACATTCGTATGATCATTTTTCATTTAGGAATTAAGGTGTAAAATAGATTATATAAGAAATCATTGGATTTTCTTTCTCATTTTTTTGAACCTGTATATATTAGAGATATATGACATAATGTACACAGGCATACACATGAATTACATAATAAATTCATGCTATAATCCAAACATCTATCATCCATGCAAATAATTTCACCCCAGAATTAACACACATATCAAATTATAACATTGATCTATCTGTATTTGGGATAGTTTGCTCACCTGGAACAGTTTGAAACAGAGAACTGCTTCCTGTTTTGAAAACTGCAGATTTTGTATTTAAGTTTGGGAAATATAGTGATGCTTATATTATTTTTTTCTTTCTCTGATTTGCTGAGTTTTGATGAATGAATTGAAACAAAAAGATACCCATCTATATGTAGAAGAGAGGCTTTGTACAGGGGAGGCTTAACTGGTACAAGCCTTTCTTTTGGTCAGATTTTTCTTTGTTGACTAAAGATTTATTTCCTTTTTTGTTCAGTTGGAGGCTGAGATGATGGCTTTTAAGTACATATGTTTCCATTTTTGTTTACATGCATTATCTCATTTGGCTTTTGTGCGTGTAGATATTTTTTTTCTTTTCTTTATTTTATTATCTTGCATACATTTTGTTTTTATTAACTTGCCTACACTTGTTAACATCTCATTCTTGTATGTTCTTAGATTTTTATTTGTTTTTTTTATCTTGCATACTTTTGTTAATGTCATACTTCATTTATCTTACAATGGTTATAATTAGCATTTTTATGTTAAAGGCCTTTATGTAAATAAATTTAAAATTTAAAGTTTAAACCTTATTTACAAATTAATTTATAACTTTGTATTTTAAACCCTCATTTCATTTTCGTTTAATTCTTTCACAAAAATAAAACTAAATGACGCTTGTATTTCTCATGAATTAAAAGCTTTTAAATAAATTTTATATTACATTTTTCTTATTATTTTGTAAATACATCTTCTTAATCATTATTATGTACATATTATTTAAAAGAAAATGCTTTTAAAACTAACTACCCATTAATTAGTTTAATAAATAATAATTTAAACCCAAATAATTTTTCTAAGTCATTTATTTAAATTTTAAATTCAAATACAAATTCAATATTCAAATTCAAATTCTAAATTCAAATTCAAATTTACTCATATATACATATACATATATATTTCAAATTCAAATTAATTCCAAAATTTACATTAACTATTAATTTAAATTTAATTAAAAGTTGGGATCGTTACAATGGCGAGTGCACACACTTTCGTGCATACACCTATCGACAGTAGGTGGTTTTTATTAAGTCTTTTTTTTACATGTGTTCCATACTTGCATAACCGTGAGGACTTTTAAATGAGTATGAAAGCACATAATCAAATATTCCAAGTAATTCACCCATGCATAACCGTGATGACTTTTAAATGAGAGTGAATACTTTGGATGTTATTTTTTTTTTTATATTTTATATTTTTTTTAAGAGAGAGAATTTTGTAAAATCATCTTAGCACCATTTAACTTAGAAGATAAAAATGTTATATCGTTTACTTTAAATTTACCACTTTTTTTAAACAAAGATTTTCAATTAGAACATACTTCATAATTAACACATAGAACCTTCCTATATACTAGTTAAACCATTGTTATTTGTAATCAAACTTTATTTTTATTTTTGTTAGGACAAATAAATTTTCAAAAATTTCAATTTTATTAACCAAAACTTATACTTATCTCATAGTGTTTCTTCAAAAATAAATCAAAATGCTAGAAAATGTTTTTGAGATTTAGAAATTTTGAGATTTTTTTAAGTAAGAAAATAAAATTTCAAAAATGCCATGAAACTAAAAAATAAAATAAAAATGAGACTCCCCCGCACTTAATTTTGACTGTGTCCCCATAGTAGATGCATGATATAATGAGTGTAACAGGAATAATATGTACATATTTACAAAAGAGGATTAACATTCTTACTAGACATAGCTTGGCACATGAAGGATCATGAGCTCCTCCTCTTGGTTATTTGGCAATTCTAAGAAAGGTTTCAAACGATGATCATTGACTTTGAAATTGATCCATCCTTGGGGTTTTCTATTTCTATGGCACCATGTGAAAAAACAGTTCGTACCACAAATGGTCCGGTCCATCTTGATTTCAGTTCCCCGAAAATAAATAAAGTCTCGAGTCATATAAAAGAACTTTCTGGTTAGGCGAAAACGTTTTCCTTATGATTGACTTATCGGGAAATACTTTGGTTCTTTCTTTGTAAATTTTCTCATTTTCATACGCATCGTTCCTAAGTTCTTCTAGTTCGTTGAGTTATAGTTTTCGGTTTTCGCTAGCTTTTTCAAGGTCAAAGTTTAAGGTCTTTATTGCCCACAATACTTTGTGTTCAATTTCAATAGGTAAATGGCAAGCTTTACCGTAAACTAAATGAAATGGGGACATCCCAAGGTTAGTTTTAAAAGCAGTACGGTAAGCCCAAAGTGCATCGGTCAATTTCTGAGACCAATCTTTTCGTTTTTTGTTGACAGTTTTCTCCAAGATTTGTTTTATTTGACGATTCGAAACTTCAACTTGCCCACAAGTCTGAGGATGATATGGAGTGGATAACTTGTGGGTTATCGAGTATTTCTTCATTAAAGTTTCAAAAGAACGATTACAAAAATGGGTTCCGTTATCACTGATTATTGTGCGAGATGTGCCGAACCTCGAAAAGATATTTTCTTTGAGAAATTTCACAATAATTCTGTGGTCATTGGTCGTGCACGGGATGACTTCGACCCATTTTGAAACGTAACCGACAGCGAGAAGGATATACAAGTTTCCAAAAGAATTGGGAAAAGGTACCATAAAATCGATATCACTTACATCAAAGATTTCGATCGTAAGAATGGGGTTTAGAGGCATCATATCTGGTCGAGAAATTCGTCCCAGCATTTGACATCGATCGCAAGTTTTACAAAATTCAAACGAGTCTTTAAAAAGAGAATGCCAATAGAAACCACACTGAAGCACTTTTTCCGTAGTTTTTCTAGGATCGTAATGTCCACCACACGCTTGATCGTGACAAAATGAAAGAACACTCCTTATCTCATTATCTGGAATGCAACGTCGGATGATTTGGTCAGGATAATATTTGAACAAGTATGGATCGTCCCAATAGAAATATTTTACTTGGGACATGAATTTGTATTTGTCCTGTTTGGACCACGATGAGGGAGTTTTTTTAGTGACGAAGTAGTTCACTATATCAGTGTACCATGGGTCAATAGAAATTGAAAGAAGTTGTTCATCGGGGAAGTATTCATTGATCGACAAAGAAGATGGTGCGTTCGAAAGATGAGACAAGTGATCAGCTATGACATTATCAGATCCTTTTTTGTCTTTGATTGTAAGGTCAAATTCTTGAAGTAAAAGATGCAACGAATCAAACGTGATTTAGCATCCTTTTTAGCGAAGAGATTTCGAAGCGCAAAATGATCAGTGTAGATCATAATGTGTGAACCTATCAAGTAAGGTCGAAACTTTTCGAGAGCAAAAACTACAGCTAGAAGCTCTTTTTCGGTTGTTGTGTAGTTTAGTTGAGCGACGTTCAAAGTCATACTCACGTAGTAAATGACGTGAAGGATCTTGTTGATGCATTGTCCTAAGACAACACCAACAGCAAAGTTCGAAGCATCACACATTATTTCGAAAGGAAGATCCCAATTAGGTGCACAAATGATTGGAGTAGAAATGAGTTCGTTCTTAAGACGTTCAAAAGAAGAGATGCACTCAGAGTTAAAATCGAAAGGAACGTCTTTTCCAAGAAGAGTTGTCAAAGGACAAGCGATTTTGCTAAAGTCTTTCACAAAGCGTCGGTAAAAGCCATCGTGTTCTAAAAATGATCGAATGTCCTTAACAGATTTGGGAATGGGTAGATTTGCAATTACGTTGATTTTCGCTTTATCTACCTCAATGCCTTTATTTGAGATGATATGTCCAAGGACTATGCCTTGTTTGACCATAAAGTGGCATTTTTTCCAATTCAAAGTCAAATGTTTTTCTTTACATCGTCTTAGAACCAACTCGAGATGATGTAAACATTGGAAAAAAGAATCACCAAAGATTGAGAAATCGTCCATAAAAACTTCTAGAAAGCGTTTTATCATGTCGGAAAAGATTCCAACCATGCATCGTTGGAAAGTCGCAGGAGCGTTGCAAAGTCCGAATGGCATACGTCGATACGCGAAGGTACTGAATGGACACGTACAAGTCGTTTTCTCTTGATCTTCGGGAGCGATTGGAATTCGGTTATAGCCAGAATAACCATCAAGGAAGCAGTAAAATTCATGACCGGCTAAACATTCGGGCATTTGATCGATGAAAGGGAGGGAAAGTGATCCTTACGTGTTGCGGCATTTAGTTTTCGATAAACAATGCAAACATGCCAACCCCTTTGAGTACGAGTTGGAATAAGCTCATTTGAATCGTTCTTGACAATGGTTAGCCAAGACTTTTTTGGTACAACGTGAATTGGGCTAACCCATAAACTATCAGAGATTGGTTAAATGATTCCATTATCGAGAAGTTTAAAAATTTCATCACACACCGCATCTTTCATTTTGGATTAAGCCTTCGCTACGCGTCACAAGTAGGCTTGGCATCATCGATTAAATAGATGCGATGTTGAACAAGAATGGGACTAATTCCCTTTATATCGGAAATCGACCATCCAATTGCTTCTCTGTTTTTCGAAAGAATAGAAAGTAACGAGGTTTCTTGATCAAGAGAGAGAGTTGCGGAAATTATGACGGGTAACGTTTCGTCTTCACCTAAGTATGCGTACTTAAGATGATCGGGAAGTGGTTTGAGGTCCTACTTCGGGAGTTTTTCGATCAAAGAGTTGGATTGATATTCAGACTCAACTTGAAGCAATTCAAAGGGAAAAGTGTATTCAATCTCGTTGGGAATTTCGGGAAACAACTTCTCGTAATCAGCTTCACGTTCGTGGTTAAGGTCAAGTGTCTCGTTTTTGAAGTTTTCGTGAATGGCACTAACTTCCAACTTTTCGTCACGAGGTTCATTCGATTGGCTTTCAAGATTGAAAATGTTAAGATCCAAAGTCATGTTTCCAAAAGAGATTTTCATTGATCCGTTACGACAATTGATTAAAGCATTTGAGGTGGCTAAGAATGGTCGGCCTAAAATCAATGGAATTTGACTAGAGGGATTTATCACGGGTTATGTTTCGAGAACTATAAAGTCAACAAGAAATATGAATTGCCTTACTCGAATGAGCACGTCCTCGATTTCTCCCACGGGTTTCTTAATCAAACGATCGGCGAATTGAAGTGTAACTTTTGTGGGTTTGAGCTCACCTAAACCTAATTGTTCGTACATGGAGTATGGAATCAAGTTGACACTCGCGCCTAAGTCTATCAAACATTTGTTAATTGTCTTATCTCCAATTGTATAAGAAATTGTAGGGCAACCAGAATCTTTGTATTTAACGGGCATGGAATGGGATAAGACTTCACTTAAATTGGCGGCTAAGAAGACCTTTTTGGGCACCTGAGTGTGTCGCTTTTGGGTGCACAAGTCCTTAAGAAATTTTGCGTACGTGGGGACTTGCTGAACGATGTCAAGAAACGGAATGTTAATTTTAGTTTAAAAATTTCCAACATCTTTTCCATTTGGTCCGAGTGTTTCTTGGGTCGAAGACGATGTGGAAATGGAACACAAAACTCGGTAGGTGGGTTTACTCGAGTAGAAGAGGAAGAGTTTTGAATGGCATTCGATTCGACGTTTGGCTCCTCGTTCTTTTCAGATTCGCTTGTTGTTTTAGAAATGTCGAGAGAGATTTTCCGTGCATCGTTTGGGTTAACGACTTAATTATCGATTTGTTTACCGGTACGTATTTGTGATAGCATTCAATTGGGTGACATTGCTATCTTGAACAACATAGGCTTGATTTGAATTTTCATTTTGATTTCTGGGATTTGGAAGGGGGTGGCTTGGAAAGTGCCTCATTCGCGTTCATTTAAAGATGTGGCTAATTGACTTATTTGCATTTCGAGTTTTGCAATTGATTGGTTCGTGTTTTGCATATATGAAGTCAATGAATTTTGCAAATTGTTGTTTGATTGAAGGCTTTGAGTAGTTGCCTTAGCCAGGGGAGGATGAGCAGAATTTGTTTGAAAATTTGATTGTTGTGATTGATTATGGGACGGACCCGCAAAGTTTGGTTGAAAATTGTTGGGTTGAAAGGGAGGATACGAAGCATTATTCGGGAATGCTTGAAAATTAGGAAGAATCGTATTCGTGTTGGGATTGTTTTGGTTCTATGCAAAATTCAGATGATTTCTCCAACCAGGATTGTAAGTTGGAGAAAACGGGTCGTTTTTGGCTTTATTGAAAGCATTTATTTGCTCGACAGAATTGGGACACTGATCGGCTATATAATTAGGATCGTTGCATTTATAACACATTGGTTGGGAAGCTTGGTTCATTTGACTCTATGAGAAAACGTTGTCGAATTTTTTAATCATTGCGTCGATTTTAGCTTCCAAAGCAAAAGAAGATCCTATCGAGTGTGCACTCGACCGTGAGTAAATTGATTTCTCGTTCGAACGTTCCCATTGGGACGAATTTTCAGCGAGGTTTTCAAGAAATTGCCAAGCGTCATCGTGATGTTGGGTATGAAAGTTGCCTTGGCACATTGATTCGAGCATTGTTCGCGAGCTGTTTTCGAGTCCATCGTATAAGATTTGGTAAATTGTCCATTTTTCAAAGTTATGATGTGGACATTTTATCAAAAGCTCTTTGAACCTTTCAAAATATTTTCCAAATGGTTCTCCCTTGAATTGATGAAAATTTACAATTTCATTTCGAATTTTACTTGTTTTTTCCAAAGGGTAGAATTTTTTCAAGAAAACTTTTACGAATTCTTCCCTGGTTTTAATCGAGTTTGATGATAAGCTGTACAACCATTTTTTGGCATAATCCGTAAGAGCGAATGTGATTAATCGAAGTTTGATTCCATCATCGGAAATTTGTTGGAGTTTAATGGTTGCGCAAACTTGTTCGAATTTAGTCAAGAAGATCCATGGGTCATCGTGCTTGAACTTGCCAAATTTCGAAAGTGTGGCAATATGGTTCGAGTGAATTTCGAAATGGTTACCCGTAGGGGCGGGTAACGTGATGCAAGATGGAATAGAAACTCTACAGGGAAAGATTCTATCCATAAGAGTTCGTGGGCCATTTTCGTTCACCATTTCAGAAGGATTGTCTGTTCGAGTTAAATGGTTTGTAGAATGGTCGCGAGTCCAACGATTTGTTGTTGTGTCACGAGTCCAAGTACTCATGCATAAGTGAAAGTCGAGAAGAAAAATGAGTTAGAATCGAGTTTAGAGAGTGAAAGAAGATTTGAAAAATTGTTTTTATTTTTTTATTTTTTTGAATTTTTCTTTTCTTTTACATGGAAGAAAAATATTTACCAAGTGAGATTTATTTTCAAAAGAAAAGTTTGATTTTTTTTTTTTTTTTTGGTTTTTCAAATGTTTTTTCTTTTTCAAAAGATTTTTTTATTTTTGTTTTTGATTGAAAATTTTCAAAGGGAATGAAATTTTTTTTGGATTAAAAACTAAGTTAAGTAAAATTTATAATTTTTTTTTGGATTTTGGATTTTTTTTAAATATTCATGAACTAATGCAACTAAATGAATGCGAAGGACTTAATTATTGTTTTCTGTCCTTAGTAGCTCCTAACCCAAAATTGTATAATCACACTTTGTCTTAAATCAACAAAAATATTTCTCAGCCAAGTAAGAGACAGAAGTTATCGGTGCACCACGAATCACCGTAGCAATGCAGCCGAAAGTTTAAGTACCTTCAGAGGAACAACCAGTATAATATTTACATATCACCGTAATTTTTATGACTGGTTATTACTCTGCCGTAGCCTAGACACCAAGAAATAAAATCGTTCAAATAAAACAATTGTGAAGATACAATTAAGCCCTAAATGGGCTCGTGACACCCTTAGGTCCAACGTGTAGCCTTTATTATTAGTCAAATTTTACGATGAAATGCGTTTGTGGGCTAAGAAAAGGGTGATGAAATTCCTCACCTTACGTGAATTTGGGTATTGCCCTTAGAAAAGAAAAATAAGATGAGATAAATGCAAAGCAGAAATTAAACGTGAAATTACAATGCAACTAAAATGAAGTTTGTTTTTGTTTTTGAATTTTGAATTTTTTTTTATATATACACAAATGCGAATGCAAGCAATCAACAATACAATTCAAATAAAAACAAGGAAAAAGGTGCACCATACCAGAGCATGCAGATTATTTAGCAATATTTATTTTTTTAGCGGCGATTTTTTTTAGCAAGCAAGCGGTTTATTTATTGGCAAGTGGTGCTTCCTTGCAATTATCTGCTTTGGAAACCTGAAATAAAAACAAGATATATGCAATTATTTTATTTATTATTGTTTTTATATCAAGGAAGATATTAAATAAAAACAAAACAAACAGGGTAGACAACACAGATTAAAACAAAACGAAACAAAATTTTAAAACCTCTTTTTTTAAGATAAAACAAAAGTAAAAGAAAAAAAAAGCAAACTTTTGTTTTATTTTTATGATTGGACTAAAAACAATTTAAACAAAACAAAACAAATTCCAAGAATTTAAAAGAAAAAGAACTTAAAACAAATTAACAACAAAACAAAACACAGCACAAAATAGACCAAACCCGGCCCAAAATCAATTAACGCACTCCCCAAATATCACTAAAATCAGTTACACTCTAATGAGCATGAAATTCTCACGAACTCATTTCAACAGAAAATCACTCACACAATTTCGAACTGTCCAAAATTCGAATCCCAATCCAAAATTCTCGAAGCTCAAAATCAATCAATTGTTCCCAAATTCTTAACTACGAGAGTAGATGAATTTGTGGTTGTGGGTTATAGCGTTCGAGGTCGATGGGGTTTGTATTCGCAGCGGAATTGGTTGGAAGTCAGGTGGAGGCGATTCGAAATTGGGTGGGTTGTCTAGGTGAAGACGAACGAATTGTCTGACTTAGTTACGATTTCGAGATTCATTGGCGAGGTTAGTGAAAAGGCGGTGAGGAGTTGCTGGCGGCAGTGGGTCGATTCGTGGTGGTTAATAGATGATTTAAAGGCGGTGGATTTGAATCGTGATTTGGTTTGGGGGCAATTGTATGAGTACGGCTGCGAATTCGTGATGATGGTGAGGTCTTTCTGGCGATTGTGACGGTCAGGATATTTGTAATGATGGTGCGGTTGTGAGTTGGATGGAGAATGGTCGATGGGTTGTTTGATGATGGTGATTCAGAAGTGTGACTGGTGATGGTAGATATTTGAGAAGTTATGAGGAGATGATTTGGTTATGGTTTTGGCGAGGGGTTATGACTGGTTTGTGGTAGGACTTGTGGTGGAAATGTTGCAATGCTGTGTTGAGGAGACTGCGCAGTAGTCTGTAGTGTGAAGTCAGTGAAGCAGAAACTCAGTAGAGGTGATATGTGGTAGTTATTGATGTTTTGTGGTTGAAGAGGGAATATATGGTGATTGTAATGGTTGAAGTCTATTTGGGTATGTTGAGATGACTGTGGTTGGTTGATATGTAGATTTAAGGAGTTGTAGCAGTTTTATATGTAGGGGTTGATATGGCTGTTTTGGTTAGAGAAGGGTGAAGAGGTAAGTATGTGATGGCAGACTGCAGTGGTGGACTGGGTATGGTGGTATTAGAGCAGAAGGTGGATATCAGTGAAGTGATGATGATGGGTTTGGAAACAAAGGAATTGCGGTTGTGTAGTAGTTCGTAGATGATGTAGTCTGGTAGATGAGTGGGAATGTTAGAGGGTTGCAGTGATGGCAGCAAATCGTTTGGGTGTGGGATGTTGTATATATGTAAATGGTTGGCTGTGAAGCAGAAGTTTGAGATGATGGAGAGTTTGGCAAGGGGATTTGAAGCCAAGAGAGGCTGTGCGGTTGTTTTAGAAGTGAATGCAGGGAGGAAGGGAAGTCTGCCAAGAGAGGCTGTGCAGTTGTTTTAGAAGTGAATGCAGGGAGGAAGGGAAGTCTGGTAGTTTGTTGTGGCTGAAGCTTTGATAGGGGCAGAGATGAAAGTTGAAGTAGGAGATTGTGGGAAATGTGGTAATGGTGGAGCAGTTATATGTCATGCAACAGAAATGAAGTCGGTACTAAAGTTGACTTCAAGGCAGTGAATGTTTAGACAGTGATGAATTGTTGTGCAGTAACAGTGACAGAGAGGGTAGGAAATGCACAAGAAACAGAGAGAGAAATATGCATAAAAATGTACACTGTTTTTTTTTGTAAATTGTAAAATGAAAACTTGTAAATGAAATAGAAAATTGAATGGAATAATATATTTTTTTCTTTTAGAAATTGTGTATGCTCTTTTTTTAAGGTAAAATGAGATGCAAATGCAAATGAAAATAAACAACAACCACACAAACAAGAATAAAAATCACACAAACACACACATTTTTTTTTTAATTGTACAAACACACAAAACAAACACACGAAAATCAAAAAATAATACTTCAAAGAATAGAAAATCAAAATCAAAACAAACTCCCCGGCAACGGCGCCAAAAACTTGTTCGGATGAATAAATGTTTATGAACTAGAAAATAGCCGAACGAATTTTATAATAAAAATAACCGCAAGCACACGACGTATTATTGTAGTACGGATCAATCCGCAGGGAATTATTTGAGTTTAAAGTTTTATTCAATCAAATTAGACCAAATGGAGGAGGAATTGTTAACTAGAAATAAAATGTGGCTAAAACTAGAATTAAAATGATTTTAAAAACTATGAAATTAGAGAACAATTTAGAGGCAAATTCACTCTCATATTTTTGTAAATCAACAAACAAATAATTTATGATCTCTAGTTTTGATATTAAGTGAAATATTGTTGTATTTATCATAAGTATGGTTTGTTTATATTATTAATTAACGTAACTCAAACTATCAAACTATAATACAACAAATAAACCATTTATAATTCTCTTGAAAATGAAGCCAGAGCAAAAGCTATTTTAAGTATGATCTATTTACTATTGTAACTAGTAATATAGATCATCAAATTTCATTTTTACATGAATTTCACAATCAAAATTGGATTAGCAAATGATGATGCAAATTGTGTTTATGTTGAATAAGAATATCTCATTTGCATAAGCAATATAAGCTATCAAACCCACTTGTATAAATTTGCATCAAAATTCACATTCATGAAACATAAACAAAGAAATCATAAATCATAAAAATGTTGAAATTACATAAAGTTAGAGAGATTCATCACCCCTAAATTGAAGGGGTTTAGCTACTCATTTGTGGCATTGAAGCAACACAAGTAAGTTTTAACATTAAAAAGAAAAGAAAATAGAAAATAAGCAAAGAAAACAAAAGAGATTAGCTACTAAATACTTACATAAATGTAAATCTAAGCTATGAACATAAGAAGAAAGAGAGCATAGAAATAAAGATTAATAATAAAACAAAGAAAAGCATGTAGAAAATAGAGAAGAAAGAGACTTGGAAGCCATTTTATTTCCTAGAACATTGAGCTTACACTTTGATCTCTTAATTTTCTTAGTAAAATGAAAGAGTAGAAGATGATTTATTCATGTACATAAAAGGGCTATTTATACATGCATAAAACCCTAATTCCATTTTTAGGGAGCTTTCCAAATTGCCCTTGAGGTAGTGTGGCCATCAAGTAATCATTAGCATAGGTTAATTCTCCACTTAAATGTACATGAAGTTTTAATGGCCTTTTAGCATGTGCTTAGCTCCTAATTGGAAATCAAGGTAAGTGGGTGGGGTCCTCCATGATCTTGAACTTGAATTATTTTCTCTTCATTCCTTTGTAGTTCCTTGTGCATGCATATATCTTTATAAATCCCGCTTCCATATGTATCGAAATATCCTATAAAAATCATAAAAATTGTCCAAGTAAAAATTCTTACGTTGACACATGCACAAAATGACCGTTTTCCACTGAATGAAAATGAAAATATGATGGTTTGAAAATAATTGAATTTAGGTATTAAACATGTTAAAATGCCCAAATATGATGTTTATTCAAAATAAAAGAGATAAAATATGGATATAAATATATGCACATTTACGTGCACATCACCTACAATACAGATATTGTACTTGGTCTGTCTCTTTTCTCATCGTGGCTATGGGCCCATGCTGCTACCCCTCAACTTATCGAAATACCTCTAAAGAGCTAAGTTGTTGTGCCCTACTACAAACAGTCTAAACATTCAATTGGCTGCACCCCTCATCCACTGTCTCGATAGTGAAAGAATCATTGGCATGTTGGTTTAACTCCAGTCTTTCTCGAAATTACTTCTTAGTTTGATGATGGCTCGATCTCCGCATGCGACTATCCTTTTGGGTCCTGCCCACTAAAACATACTCGTAAGTTAGAGTACGGTGTCATATGAATATCCTACTCCATTCATCAAACCTTTTGACTACCGACAAAGGTCCTGCAACACAAAAGCAGTCAAGGCATACTCTCTTGATGAAACATCTATGGCCCAGCCTCTGTGGGAGTGCTTCATTGGGCCTGCCTGAGAGGGCCATCCTAGAGTACCCCCACGTCCCGTTGAAGTCTCGTACTTCCTTCTAGCCCAAAATAACAACGTTGGACATGCTCTTTTGTGATAAAATCTGTGATGAACTGTTTCGTTGGGCTCTTCATTCTTTGGGATGCTTCAAATGCATCTTACTATTTTATTAGACCCTAAGTCTAATCTTTTATTTTGCATTTAGTTTACTTTTCTTATTGTGTGGGCAACTTATTTAACCTAATAGGCATAAGCTTGTCCCCGCCTCACCTAATTATTGCGAGACCATTAGATTCTGACTGGAAGGGAATGTTGTTGGTATGGGCCTTGTTTCTATATTTACTTATTAACTTAATGTAAGTTTTAAAATAAGCCTCTTCTATTATTTCTGATCTATTTTCTTATTAACTTAATCTAAGTCTTAAAATAAGTCTTTTATGTTCTTTCTGCTTAATTTTAATCTATGTTATAATTTTACTTGCAATTGTCACTTCTATATTCTTTTATAATCTATATAGTATAAATATAATTACAAGTGTCTCTTTTCTATTCTAGTCTGTTTTCTTTTATTATGATATTGAATTCTCTTTGGTCCTCTTATATTATATGACAATCTTGGCGCGGGACTACGTCCGACTGTCACAAATTTACTTACCATAATAAATGATTTGCTTTTATTCTACTATCTGCGTAGTAAATGTAAACCTAGGCACATTTCTACTTATTGACCATAATCTTATCAAATAATTAACTTGATTTCTTCTTTAAATTTAACCCTTTACTTTATTTGCTTTTATTCTAGGAAGTAGTTCTATTCTATTTGGTTTGTTACAAAACTGTGTTAAAAATCCATTTCCATATTTAATACTAAATACCAAAAGAAACGCTATAAACAATAATCCGTAATTGCAAGATATTTCTTTTACTATTTCTTTAATTTCTGGGTAATGCAAAATAAAGTGACGTCTTTATTTTTGCACTAATTCCATTTTTCTTGTTTTTATTCTTGCAATTACATTTATTGTTATTCTTACAATATTAAATTATGGAAATGTATTCTCTTTTCTTAACCAACCAATTAATCTATTACTAACTTCCAATCAAGTTATTAGTTTTTCTTCTTTTTAATATATTTTTCCCGTTTTGACATAATTTACTGCAAATTTTTTGCTTCTAGGCTTAAGCCTTTATCTATAGCTGTTAATCCTAATATCATTCATATTTAATTAGATTTCTTTCTTTCTTTTCCATATAAATAATAATTAAATATAAATTCTCAAATAAATTTATAGTCTTAGCATAGCTAAGTAACAGAACTAATCACTGAAATAAATTTTGAATTAAAATATTTTACTGGAATTCTAACGATAACATATCATAAACGTAAAAGGTATATAATTTAAATCCACTCACATGTCATCCTTAGTTTTTCTTGTGCTCAGCTTGGCTCCATGGTCTTCCTACATCCCCTTCTAAGGTGTCTAATGTTTTTATTGAGAAGATCTTCTTCCTAGAAATATTTTCTTTTTAGGATGCAGCCTCAGGCAATGAACCCAAAGAAATATTTTCTATATAGGTTTAGCCTCAGGCAATGAAAAAAGTTGGGTAAAATCTGATTGTGAGGAAAATATCTAGGCCTAGGGTTCTATTTATAGTGGTGTTTGGGGATCTCAAACCGTTGGATTTTTGGATTGAACCTGGAGTCATCACGTAACAGGCTTGCGGCGAATCGTTGGATCCAGAAAACAACGCTTGAGATTGCGTGAAAATCAAATTATTAAACGTTAACTTTTAACCGTTGTCTATTCATTCTAATTGACTCTCATTAATTCTCTGATTTAATGCTCTTTCAAACGCACATCTATTTTGGATTTTAAACATGCCTTATATGTTTTATTAAATGTTATTTATAAACATTAACTTTTAAACGTTATAAATTATAAACGTTTAACTTTTTTATGTTGCTTGTTTATTCTAATTAATCACTATTAATTGCTTGATTAGTTTCCAATATAAAACTTATCTATTTTGAATTTCAATTGTGACCAATTAATGTAAATTAATTTCCTCCAATAGGTGTTTTGATTACATTTCTTGTTAATGTTAATTAATTGCCTCAAATTACTGATATCAATTAATTTCCTTTATGATATAAATGTTAATTAATTGCCTTTAGGACGCGCGTCTATATTAAAATTCAAATGCTCTGATTCCAGGAATTTCATTTGCACATATATTAATTTATAACAAGTATATTTACGTACATTTGCATGTATAATTAATACTCGATATAAAACATTGAAATGACATCCGTTGAAAACATATTATATATATGAATTGATTAGAAAATCGCCATGAACACAATGAAATAAGTTTTAAGGCCAAATTCTGACTATTCCAAAATGCTTATTTTCAACGTTCATATTTAGTTGATTATTTATTATATAAAGATATGGGGTGTTACACACCTTTATGCCCAAAAAATAATGAAATTCACCTAGATCCTTGATAGAAAACTCTTGATTCTATTGTTGTATCACTTTGTTGATTTTTATAATATTGCTTCCCATGATGATAAGGCCATCAACATACACTAATATATATATTGCACAATAACCACTATGCTTAATATATAATGAATTGTCTAATTTGGTTGGTGCATATCCCAGTTTGACACGTGTTGTTTTAATTTATCATTCCTTACTCTAGGTGCTTACTTAAGACCATAGATGGCTTTGTCTAATTTGTAGACCATGCCTTCATTGCTAGTTTGTTTGAATCCTTGTGGATGTTCCATATATACTTCTTCCTTTAGTTCACCATTTAGAAGTTCATTGTTCACATCCAATTGCCTTATTTTCCAATTCTTGTGAGAGCAACGGATAAAATGATTCTGAATGTGGTTGGTTTTAGAATCGAAGAAAAGTTCTCTATAAAATCAAACTCATATTGTTGAGTGTATCCTTTGCTAAAAGTCTTGCCTTATGTTTGTTGGTGATCCCATCTGGATATTTTTTTAGTTTAAAAGTCCATTTGCACCTAATTATGTTCTTGTATTCTGGTTTCTTTACAAGCTCCTTTGTTTTGTTTTTCATAAGTGCTTTATATTCTTCTGTCGTTGCTGCCTTTTATTTATTGATTTTTACCGATTTTTCATATGTGACTGGCTCTTCGTATTTAGATACCGTTGTACATACTTTGGACTTGAAAATCCTTTTTTTGTTCTAGTTGTCATATGATGACCTGTTTGTGCAGATGGCTGTACATGTGACTGAGAATCTACATGATGATGTGCATCTTCATGAAAAACTTGCTTATGAACTTTGGTTGAGGAAGTATCATGTAAGTAAATGGAGTGACTGGGTTTTAAAATGACTCGGTTGGTTCTGAATCTAGACCATGCAATGACTTGCTATGTTGCTCACTAGTTTCCTTGCAAGGGGTTGCATCTGCTTCTTCTTCACATTCTTTCCTAATATTGATATAAGAGGTATTGATACTCTTACATTGTACACCTTTTGATTGATTTTTACACCTTTCTTTGAAAAAGGAAAGATATTTTCATTGAAAGCAAGATGTCTAGAAATAATTACCTTACCACTCTTACTTAGATAATTTGTATCCTTTCTATTGAGATGCATATCCTAATAATGTGCATGGATCTGATCTAAAACTAAGCTTGTGAGCGTTTTATTAGGCATGGGATACATAGACATCCAAATGTCTTTAAGTTCGAATAGTCAATCTTGGTGTTGATAAGAGCTTCAATGGAGGCTTTTCCAGAGGTGAGAGGAAGTTCTATAGTGCCTTTTTCCAGAAATTTACTTGGAACCTTATTTGCTCCAGTAACTTCATCGGCTTCTCCTTTATTTTCTTCGTAACTCTTGAAAAGATTACGGTCTTTGCAAATGTGAATGGTTGCTCCAGTATCGAACCACCAATCATTATTATTGCCACTAACGGAGTTCGGCTCTTACACTACAGCCACAAGCGAGTCTTCGACCACATTCACTTTTTGTTGTTTCTTCCGCGGACGGCAGTCTCGGGCATAGTGGCCGGGCTTGTTACAAAAATAACAAGCACCTTTCTTTTTGTTGTTGGTTTTGGAATGATTTTTCTTCTTAAACTGTGTCTCATTCTTTGGCTTTAATTTATCAGTAATTTCAACATTATTTGCCTTAGAATGGGACTCAGTTTGCGGATTATCATCTAGATCGCATTTGCGTGAGTCTTCTTCAATGCGAAGATGACGCTGTAAACCGTCTAAATTATAATCCGTTTCCGCATGCTTCATCTTTTTCTTATAATCATTCCAACTATGTGGAAGTCTAGAAATTATAACTCCAACAACAAAAGATTCAGGGAGATCAATTCCATCATCTTTAAGTTGATTCACCAACAGTAAGATTTCGCTTACTTGTCCAATTATGGACTTATTGGTGACCATTTTGAAATCCATAAAATTAGAAATAAGAAATTTTTTATTACTTGCCTCAGATATGCGGTATTTATTCTCCAGAGCAGTCCAAAGTGCCTTCGCTGTTTCCAAGGTCCTATGAGCATTGTAGACTGGAGTAGATAGCGCATTTAGAATATGGCATCTACATAGGAAATCGTCATCTTTGCACTTTGCACGTTTAGCCTTTAGAGCAGCATCATCTTTATCAGTTTCCTTTGGGATTTCTTCCAACTCATCTTCCAAAATGTAGAATAACTTGACGGTGACCAAGAAAAATTTCATCATCTCTTGCCAACGAGTGAAATTGTCGCCATCAAAACGCTCCAATCGAGTTAGATGCTGATTCATAACTTGTAAAGCGCTCGAACCTTCCATGGTTGAAGACTATTGTCTGAAAATTTTGGTTGGGATTTTGCGGTTCGAGACGGATTTGATGGCGATAGAGATGGAGACGATGCTGTACTTCCGACTTCAAGGATCTATGGAATAGATTCTTTTAGACAATAGTTCAACCCACCAAGTACAAGCGGATTATCGAACTATCGACTTTCAGGATTCAATGAAGCCCTACAACAGCGTAATCGGATTCAAAGTTTGTACGACTTTGATCCGACCAAGAACACTTCATAAACTGTATCTGATGATGCAATTTGTAGAGAACAGAATGGAGAGGAAGGAGAGAGCAATTCTGCAATGGTTTCTGATTTCGCAACACCTTGGAGGCGTCACAAAACAGAGCAATGGAGGCGCGACGTTTTGCAACACTTTCTAGCGTTGCAGAATCGCTCTAGGAAGAAGAAGAAGATTCAGAACTATTTGCAACTATTTCTGGGCGTCGCTATTTATAGACGTGAAGAGGTGTCTATTCGCGAAGCGTCGCGACCGTTTGCAACGGTTCACAACTGTTGCGAATGGGTTCAAAAATTAAACGTCGCGACCTCTCGTTTGCAACGTTCAGAAAACCGTTGCAATTCAAACTTCGCGTCCATTCAGTTTGTAACGTTTAGAAAACGTTACAAATTCCCGCCCTTTATCCAAATTCAGATTTTCCGGTTCTGGGTCCTTAACGGGCTGAAATCTGGCCCGTTATTGTTCTTATTTTGATCCAAAAATATTTTCGGATCCGAACCGGAAACCCGTACCCGTCCCGGCCCCGTTCGGTTCGGTCAGACGGATGGACGGCGGTGGCGCACGTGTGGTGTTGCATGACTTCTCTCCTCACAACAAAGCAAACATGTGGGAGCCCCAAGGCCCCATCATCCACTTGAGAAAGCTATATTTATACAAGTATATTGTATAGCTTTCTATAATGTGGGACTTTGATTTCTTCTTTCTTCCTTCTTTCTTTTATTCTACTCTTCCAAAACAAAAAACCCAAACCCAAAGCATTTTGAAAATTTTACAACATCCATTACTTCGGAATTCTGTATTAGCTATTTTTAACAATAAATATGTTGTAATTAATTATAACAGCAAACTAACAACTATAGTAATAATGACTATAGCGATAAATCAAACGTTATATATTATTTAAAGAAATAACACAACGTAGAATGAAAATGATATGTGTATATATATGTATGTATGTATCAACTAGAAATCTAACCGGTTGAAGAAGGAAATTTCGTCTTAGGCTTGTCGTAAAAAATTTCTTAAGACTTTATTCATAATCTCTCAAGATACAACCAACCTAAGCTGCTCGAGATCGTGATATGTATGATCCTCTGTGTGATAGGACTGATTATGATTTAAGAAAATAAAGATAAAGAAGAGATGATTCAGTTTTAAAATTAAGTGAGGAAAGTGATCATATTTCCTCCTTATTTATATCTGAATTTCCAATGGCTACACCCGTTGAGAAAAGTAGCATCCCTTCATTTGCAACGCCAAAAAGTGTTACTGTTTGCAACAGTCGCGTCCGTTCATTTGCAATGCCAAAAAGCGTTACTGTTCGCAACAGTCGCGTCCATTCGTTTGCAACGGTTCAGAACTGTTGCTTTTCGTTGTAACGATCATCTGGAAAAATCGCGTCTCTTCATCTTTTTGCAACGGTCATAACCGTTGGAAAATCCGTATCTTTTTTAACACACTTCTGTTTTAAAATCAGTCCATTTTTTAGATAGCAAAAGTATATGACACAAGCCAATCTTATTGGACCCGCACCCGACCCGGCCCGACCCGGTTCGGTCGGTCGAACGAGCGTGCGGCGGAGCGCGCGCGTGTGTCAGTCCATGGTCATATAAGTCCTCCCCCTCGCACAAAATTACCTAACCCTAAGGGCCAATATAGGAATTGAGAGTATAGTATATAAATAAGAAAATGGACTTATTTTTGGCGATGAGAGATATATCTCATTCACTATTTTTTTTAAGAATTCTAACAATCCCCCACATGAATGACGATATATGTCTCCCCATACAAAGTGTAATATCACACAGTTCATATAAAAATAATGCTATATCGAGGATAAGTACATATTTCACTTTGAACTTTCCCTAGTTAAAACTTATCGGATATACTTGGCTAATCAGTGAATTATTTCATTTTGAACCGTCAGCTGTTATTGTATAAGCAGACAATAAGCTTTACAAAGCATTATTTCCCTTCACATCCAATCTCTTGGTTGTGTTCATTTTGGTCATGAATAAATTTTTTTGGTTCTGCGAGTGTTTATAGAGAATAAAAGCTTTTAATATTCTCATAGAGACGACCCAGCTCACACTAACATATGTGATCACAACCATTAAGAGTATCCTACATGTGTCCCACTTGTTATTTTCAAGATATGGTCATCATTAAAAAAAAATAGTTTTATCTTTTCAATACTTCTGTAGGCAGGCATTTATATTGTGCACCATAGGAATGGAGCATGACTAAGTCCAAACAAATGCATTATGTCTTGACTATTCAAAACTTTGATCCTAGTCTGTGGGATCTTCTGTCGCTAGGATAGGTTTCCGTATAAGATAACTCTTGTTGGTTTAGGCTTTCACACCCATTCAGCTCGATGCGCAGCTAATTTTCTCTCTTGATAAACATTTAGTAAATGGATCCGGTATGTTATCATTTGTTCGCACATAATCTATGGAAATAGCTCCATTTGAGAGTAACTGGCGTCGACGAATGTGTCGTGACTTTCCATTATACACAAAGTTTTGCGCTCTGCTTAATGCTGCTTGGTTATCACAGTGTATGCATATGGTCGGTACAGGTTTAGGCCAAAACGGAATATCTTCTAAAAAGTGACGAAGCCATTTTGCTATTTCGCCTGCTTTATCTAAAGCGATGAACTCCGATTGCATAGTGGATCGAGCTATGCATATTTGTTTAGTAGATTTCCATGACACTGCTGCCCGACTAAAGTAAATACATAACCACTCATTGATTTTGATTCCTCTAAATCGGCAATCCAGTTTGCATCACTATATCCTTCTAAGACGTTATGATATTTTCCATAACGTAAGGAATAGTTTGCGGTATTCTTTAAATATCCAAACACTCTCATTAGTGCTTTTCAGTGTTCCTTCCCTGGGTTGCTGTATACCTGCTTAATCGACTTACTGCATAAGCTATATCTGGTCTTTTGCAATTCATGAGATATATGATACATCCTATTACGTGAGAGTAACTTTCGTCTTCTTGGATGAGGACGATAATTTCTTCTAATTCCAGTTGCATTACACTCCCATTAGGGGTTTTTATACAGTACTTCCGATGGATTATACAGCGATCGTACTCCTTTAATTCCAAAATTTTGAAAATTTTCAATCAATTTTTCTACATAATGTGACTGAGATAATTCAGTTCCATTAGGTGTTCAAATTATTTTGATTCCCAAAATAACTTCTGCAACTCCTAAGTCTTTCATATCGAAATTGTTGATTAACATCTGCTTAGTGGTCTCTATTACCTTAGTATTTGGACCGAAAATTAGCATATCGTCTATGTATAGACAAATCATCAAGTATGATTGTCCAATTTGTTTGTAATAAACACATTTATCACATTCATTTATATGAAAACCATTTTTCATCATGATGCTATCAAATTTTGCTTGTCATTGTTTTGGAGCTGTTTTAGTTCGTATAATGATTTGACTAATCTACATACTTTGTTTTCATTCCCTTTGGATATAAAACCCTTAGGTTGCTCCATGTAAATCTTCTTATCGAGATTTCCATTTAAAAATGCCGTCTTTACATCCATTTGATGAATCTGTAGATTATAGATAGATGCAATTGCTATTAATATTCTTATAGAGGTTATTTAGGTTACTGGTGAATAGGTATCGAAGAAATCTACACCTTCTTTTTGATGATATCCTTTGGCTACTAATCTTACTTTGTATTTGTCGATGGAGCCATCTGGTTTCATCTTCTTTTTGAAGATCCATTTACAACCAACTGGTTTTATTCCAGGTGGAAGATCAACTATTTCCCAAGTTTTATTACTCAGAATTGAATCAATTTCACTTTGGATTGCTTCTTTCCAACATGAGGATTCAGAAGATGATATTGATTCCTAGTATGTTTGAGGTTCATGATCTAACATATATGTTAAAAATTCCGAACCAAATGTCTTGGAAGTTCTTGCCCTTACGCTTCTTCTTGGTTCAACTTTCTCAGTTTCATAACGAGTTTCATCTTCATGTGATTTACTCAATTCTTCTCTTGTCCTTTTGGGGACATTATTTCCTTTATTTCTTTTGTGCGGGAACACATCTCCAAAGAATGAGGCGTCTCTTTGATTCCATGATTGTTTTTACATGAATATCTATTATACCAGACTTGAATATCAAAAATCTGTAGGCACTACTATTTTGGGCTAACCCTAAATAGTAACAATCTATTTTTTTGGGTCCAAGTTTGACTTTCTTAGGAGGCGGAACTTAAACTTTTTCCAAGCACCCCACACTTTGAGGTATTTAATACTTGGTATGTGTCCTTTGCATAACTCATATGGAATTGTTCCTGTTTTATTATGAAGAACTTGTCTAATATGTGGTTAGACATATTTAAGGCTCCCTCCACAAGTTCGTCGGTAGGCCAAAAGTTAAGAGCATCGCATTAATCATATCTTTTAATATTCTACTCTCGCTCTATCGGCTATACCATTTTGTTATGATGAATATGGTGCTGTTATTTGATGAATTATACCATTTTCGGTACAGAATTATTCAAATGGTGATTCATATTCTCCATCTCGATCAGAGATCTCAATATTTTGACCTTTTTATTTAACTGATTTTCTACCTCAGCTTTGTACTTCATAAACGATGTAATTGCTTCATCCTTGCTATTTAAAAGATATACATAGCAATATCGTGTACAATCGTCAATAAAGGTAATAAAGTACATTTTTCCACCTCTTGTAGGTAATGATTTGAAATCACATAAATTAGTATGAACCAAACCTAATGGTTCGGTGCTTCTATCAACTGTATGAAATGGTTTTTTGACCATTTTTGCTTCTACGCATGTCTCACATTTGTAGTTTTTATCTACTTGGAATTTCGGAATTAATCCCAAGTTTGATAGTTTTTTCATTTTTCGAAAATTTATGTGTCCTAATCTATCATGCCATAGTAAAATTTCGTGCTCAAGCAAATAAGAAACTTTAATTTTATTAATAGCATAATTGGAATACATAGTTTTATTGCCGACAATGGCTGCATTTGCCTTAAATAGGCCATCACATAAATACCCCCTTCCTATATACAATCCAGCTTTGGACAGAACCATCTTGTCTGACTCGAAGACCATTTTGAATCCTTTCTTTGATAGCACTGGACCAGAGATGAGATTCTTGCATACGTCTGGAATGTGGAGCGCGTCATTCAACTTGACAGTTTTTACAGAAGTAAACTTGAGAATTACTGTACTACTGCCTTCGATCATGGAAATTGCAGAATTACCCATATAGATTTTTTCTTCCTGATCGACTTTCTGGTATGTAGAAAATATGGATTTGTCATAGCAAACATGACGAGTAGCTCCCGTGTCCATCCACTATTGGTTAGGGTTATGAACCAAATTGCATTCAGATATAATTGCTAAAAAAGTAGACTCTTCTACTTCCATATTATCCACCATATTTTCCTTTGAGTTGCGTTCCTTCTTGTATCTGCAATCTCTTGCGGCGTGTCCTGCTTTTCCACAAACCCAACATTCGCCATTAAACTTCTTGTCGTTTGTTGTCTTTGGATTCGTTTTCAAGCGCTTTTCTCTTCTACGGGAATTTCTTCTTCTTGTTTTTCTTGAAATTCCGTTTGTTCTTTGACTCTTCTGCCACAAATGCCTCTTCGGTTTGTTTTTCACTCCACAATTATCAGACTCAATTTTTAGTTTGACAACAAGATCTTTTAGGAAATCTTATTTTTCTTATGTTTTAGATAATTGCGTTAGTCTTTACATGATGGTGGTAATTTCCCTGTTATCGCTTCAACCAGGAAGGATTCTCTAACTTTATGTCTTTCTGCTTCAAGTTCGTGAATTATGAGTTGGAGTTCTTGCACTTGACTAGTTACAGATTTGGAGTTAACTATTTGTATTCCATAAACACTTCTATGATGAACTTCTTCAAACTGACATTCTGCGTTTTGTATTTATGTGCAAGTGCAGTCCATAAGGATTTTACTGTCTGGTATGGCTAATATACTTTATATAGTACTTTATCCAGACAATTCAGATTATAGTTTCGCACAGGAAGTCTGAATTCTTCCATGAGTCAATTCCGAGAAAAACAGCTGCATCTTTTCTCTAGTTTGTCCATCTTTAGGCTTTGGTTCATCCTCCTTGATGCACTTCTGTTGTCCTAGCGTGGTGAGATAAAACAGCATTTGATTTTGCCATGTTATGAAGTCATCACCACCTCCTTTGAATGGATCAGGCATGTTGTGAGTAGTAGCCTTTGTTGGTAGTTCAATTGTTACCATCTCTGTTTTGGTGAAAACAGGAAAGTCTTAAGATGTTATACATCTAGTATATCAAAACAGAGAATAATCAATAATAAACTCTTCTCACAAGTTTACAAATCAGATTTCGACTATTTGGAATTCTATATTAGCTATTTTTAACAGTAAGTATGTTTTAATTAGTTACAACAATAAACTAACAACTATAGTAATAATAACTATAGCGATAAATCAAATGTTATACTATTTAAAGAAATAGCACAACGTATAAATGAAAAAGATATATATATATATATATATATATATATATATATATATAAATCAATTAGAAATTTAACCGGTTGAAGAAGAAAATTTCGTCCGAGGCTTGTCGTAACAATTTCCTTAAGACTTTACTTAAAGTCTCCCAAGATACAACAGACGTAAGCTGCTCAAGATTGTGATGTGTATGATAATCTATGTGATAGGACTGATTATGATTTAAGAAAATGAAGATAAAGAAGAGATAATTCGGTTTAAAAACCAAGTGAAGAAAGTGATCGGGTTTCCTCCTTATTTATAGTCGAATTCCCAATGGCTACACCCGTTGAGAAAAGTACCATTCCTTCATTTGCAACGCCAAAAAGGGTTACTGTTCGGAACAGTCGCGTCCGTTCGTTTGCATCGCCAAAAAGTGTTACTGTTCGGAACAGTCGCGAACGTTCATTTGCAACGCCAAAAAGTGTTACTGTTTGCAATAGTCGCATCCATTCGTTTACAATGGTTCAGAATTGTTGCTTTTCGTTGTAATGGTCATCTAGAAAAATCGTGTCTCTTCATCAGTTTGCAACGGTTGTCACTGTTGAAAAATCCATATCTTTGTAAACACACTTCTATTTTATAATCAGTCCATTTTTTAGGTAGCAAAAATATATAACACAATCCAATTTTATTGGACCGGCACCAGACCCGGCCTGGCCCGGTTCGGTCGGTCGGTCGACGGCGTGCGCGGTGTTAGTCCATGGCTACATAGATCCTCCCCTTCGCACAAAATTACTCGACCCTAAGGGCCAATATAGGCATTAAGAGTACAATATATAAACATGAAAATGGACTTATTTTTGGCGATGTGGAATATATCTCATTCACTATTTTTTGAGAATTCTAACACTATTCACTTACATTTTTTAAGTTTCTCCATCTCACTCTTTGGTGCAGAAAACACATCAACCACATATTTTTGACTGAATGCAAACATATAAGCGAGATCAATAGTTCAAATGCTACTTCCAATGAAAAAGAGTTCAAATCCATTTTTAATTTGGATATGCTTTGCTTATGGTTACCATGCTCACTCAGTTAAATTTTATAATAATCAGTTAATTTTTATAAACTTTTAGTTAATCCAGTTAAATTTGTTTAAAACTTGATAACGTAGTATGGTGTGATAAATTAAAACTTAGTTATCTTAATTAAACTTTTGTACTTAGTTAATTTTCGTAAATTTATATAAATTTTATAAAATTTTATTAATATTTAGATATTAATTTAATTTTACAAAAATTAGTTCGATAGCACATCCTTTGTGTGGTTAGTGCTTTCCTGTACACTCCAATTGAATATATATTTACATGATCAAACAAGATTAGATTTATACCATATATAACAAAATATACTTCATAATAGTGTACAAATTCAAATGCATAAAAACATACCTTTTATTAGCAACTTTAGCTAACGATCTTCTATATAGCAAAGGAATGTTTTGTGTACCAAAGTAAATGGAATAATTAGGATGCAAATCTACAAAATAGTTAAGAACGGACCTAGGCTCAACAGCAGTACAAATCACCATGCCAACACTTGGATATGTAGCTTTGGAACTCACCAAGGATAAAGCTATATTCAAAAAGGAGCATATGGAGTTAAAAAAAGGTCTAAGATTTAAGTAGTGAAAATATATAAACTTAATCAATGAGCCATGCACAAACTCTCTAGATAGTTTGCTCTAGAACTATCCTATCCCATCTTTTAGTCTAACCTAGCCCAAGAAACCTTACTAGTATAATTCCAATACCCATAAAAAATCTTAGCAATCTGTCATATCCTGATAGTTTGCTTATAGGTCACATACATAAAACTTTATGCAAACACTCTAGATCAAAAATTCTATATCTTTCAAGAAATTTATTTTTATGGCGCATGTTCTATTTAAATTACCAGCATTCTAACAGTCTCTTGTGTAAATGATATATAATGAGCGTGTCAAGATATATAGGTTCATATTATGAAACTAATTTTATTAGAGAAAAATACATAGAACTAAAATTTGATAAACTCCTTTAACACAAAGCAGAGGAAAAGGAAGTATTAGAAGTTGAATCTATTACGTAACTATTATGAGTCTTCATGGAAAATAACGATATCCAAAATATTAGCAAGATTTGCAGGTACAAACTAGGCTATAGCACTACGTAAAAATAGAAATATATTGAAACTTAACAAGTACAAACACAGGTTAACTTTGAGAAAAAAAGAATTAATGTCTGTTGGGTTTGGTCAGCATGTAGAGCTACCTCTTTTTGGTGCTTTGTTATATCGAATGATGTCTATAAAACATGTCCCTAAATGATATAAGAAGAAATTTTTTTGCTCCAAATTGTACATATAAAAAAATGGTTATATATCTACTAAGTGAATTATTGGTATTTAACCATCAGCTAATGTAATGTATCGCATCAGCTAATCTAATCTCTATTAGTATGTAACAACCCAAAATTTGAGCTATAATGATTAATTAATGAATTAATTAAATAATAAAACAAGTTTGTGAAATTGTCAGAATTGAGTTGCGGGAGTTGCACCATTATGCCCATGGCGATTTTCTGATCAATTTCCATATATAGTTTGTCAGAATCCGAGCTAAAACGAAGAAGTTACGATTAAACAAGTATTCAGAATTTAAAAGAGAATATATATGTATATAAGGCAATGTCAACCCTAGGGTCGACCGTCACCATAGCTAGGTCGACCCCTAGCTTACATTGGTCGACATGCGGGTCGACCCACCCTGTACTTAGACGTTGTTTTGTCCAGATTAAAATATGACGTGTTTTTCCAACTTTCTTCGATCATGTGCATTCGTGCTTCTATCCAACGGTTCCCAACGAGAATATGACGTGGTTGCACCAGATTTAATCATCAAATCCAACGGCCTGAGATCCCTAAATGACGCTATAAATAAGACCCTAGACCTAGCTATTTTTCTCATTCAAATTTCTCCCTATTGGGTTCATTGCCTAAGGCTGGATCCTAAAATGAATTTTTTCTTTCTAGGAGGAGATCTTTTTAATTAAAATATTTTACACCCTAGAAGTGGATCCGGAAAGGCCAAGGACAAGGGCTAAGGACCACATGTGAGTGTATTTTAGATTTTTAAGCAATTTAAAATAATAGGGTTCTCAACAGATGTAGTTTTTCTGCAATTTTGAGACAATTTTTATAAAAATTATTTACAGTTAATTTTTATAGTTCTTTTCAGTCTATTTTATTTAGCTATTTTTATTTAGTTATTTTATTCAGTTATTTACAATCATTTACAGTTATTTAATGTTATGTACATTTTATTTACATCTATTCTACGTCGGGATTTAGCCCGTAAATGTTAGTTTCTTTTATTCCTTTTTACGCGAATAGAACAGTAAAAAGAGAATAATTCGCTAATATGGATTAAATAGAATTAAACACTAAATTTATACAAGTTAGATGTAAAATAAGAAAGACTATAATAAAAAGAAGATAAACTGAAATAGGTAAATTTGAGACATTTGCAAGCATGTTTATAACTAGTGGTTATAATTAAAAAGGTAGAAAAGAAGAATAACAATTATAACGTAGGTTATAATTAAGCAGAAAAGATAGTAAAGGCTTACTTTAAAACCTATAATTAAATTAATAAGCAGATGCAGCAGAAATAGCAAAAGAGGATTATTTTAAGAACTTACACTAAGTTAATAAGCAAAGATAGAAATAGGGTCACGGCAATAGCATTCCCTTTCAGACTAGGACTAGTGGTCTCACAACAAATTAGGCGAGGCTAAGCAAGACCCTTTCAGACTAGGACTGATGGTCTCACAATAGTTAGGTGAGGCTGAGATACAGGGTAATAAGTGGCCAATAGATAGAAGCTCAAATCGAGGGATTTTGGCAAGGGGCGCAACTATATATTTTTTTGTTAGGACCCGTACCAATAATATTCCCATTTCAGACTAGTCCTAATGGTATCATAATTAGGTGAGGCTGGACAGGACCATTTCAAGCTAGGACTGATGGTTTGACAAAAGATTAGATGAGGCTGGGGACGCTTATACTTACAAGGTGAGTAAGAGGTCACAAGAGGGGGCGATAGTATCAGTAATAGTATTTCAAGGCAAGCGGAATTTGGAATTCAGCCTAATTAAAATAGGATTAGGATTTCATCCTAATCACAGCAATCTAAGACAAGTGCAAACAATCAAATCAAACAATCACGATCAAAGCAAACAGAATCGGTAAATAGTATTTTATCCCAGTTTTATTATTTCTTTATTAAACTGTTGCTAAGTTTATTATCTTTATCTTGCTTAAAAATAATATTAGTTACTTTCACTCACTAGACTTATAGTCTGACCCACTTGTCTATTTCCCCTTTTCCCCCTAAAGGCTAGCAGGGGCAGGAACAGTAGATTCAGATTTCTTGGAGACTCATTCGTAGAGCTTTCTCATTCTTCATGTATTCTTCTTCTTTTCAATTACCTTTTCATTTGACTTTGGATGTACTAGTACTTTGTGAAAGGGATGATTTTTATTTTTACGTACTCTGATGATGAGACTGAGATGGTGTTTTTCGCGAGACATGCGTATTTGGATTTTATGACTTATTTGAAATGAAGTTTATTGTATGAAGTAATGAAGTTTAATTTTAAATGTTTCCGCTGTTATTATTTATTTATCTTGTGAATCTTAGTCTATGTGATGCTTTAGTTATACCTACAACACGCCACATCTTTTAGTTTGCTCTTTTTGGGTATACTAAGAGTTATGGGGTGTTTCACTTGATATCAGAGCCTTAGGTTACATGATTCCTGAAAACTTGTTTTAAAAGTAAGGTATTTTTTAAAGATAACATATTTTAAAAGTATTTTTCAGAAATAAACTCTTAGAAATAGTTTTCAAGTATAAAAGAGTTTTTATAAAAATCCCCTCAAAGTCCACTTCAACCTTCTTTGGATTCTTTTGAGCCTAAATTTACTTTTTCTTAGCATAGTATGGCGGACGCCATGAATCTGTGACGACCCGGAATTTTGAGCAATATCAATTTAATAATCTTTGTTAATAATTAAATTGATTTGATCATTTTATATTATAAATTGACAAGTTAAATCTATTTTAAAGGTTAATGATAACAATTTGGTAATATCTATTAATATTTTTTTTCTAACAATATAAATAGGCAAGATTAATTCTTTTGAAAGTTTATAATAATCTGATTTGAAAATATTTATTTTGGTAAATAAGAAGTCTTTAATGTAATAGAACTTTATATTCAAATTGTAATATATATGAATGTATATATATTGTGATTTGGTATTTATTTTAAAATTTAATTTGGAGATTAATAAATATAATGTTAGAATATGTTTCTATTTGAAATGTGTATATATATTTGTATATATATATTTGAAATAGGAAAATTATTAATTTAAATTTAACAAGAGTTTTTCAAACTTAAATATATATATATAGTTTTATAAATTGAAATGTTAATTTGACTTAATGTCTTTGAAATTTAAATTTTAAATCATAAAGTTAATTTCTTATTTTATAAACATATAGTTTAACTTTTGTTTTTAATAAGATAAAATTGTTTTAAAAATCTATGTAAAGAGTTAAACTAAGTTTCTCAATTTAGAAACAAATGATAAAATTAAATTGATTAATTTATAAGTTAGTCATAAATGTCTATATGAATTGGCTTTTGAAATATTTATTTAAAAGATCTAAAAGCTTGTTTATATAAGATAAAAATATTTTACAATCATACAAATATTACATAATAAAATCAATAATTAAGCATTAGAATACAATACATACATATACACATTTCATGCAAAATTTAAAATAAATTATAAAAGAATATAATAACACTTGTAAACATTTTAGGACATGTAAGTTACATTTGTAAGAATATAAAACATTTAAGAGACACATGGCATTCTCTTGTAAATATATTCAAAATTTAACTTGTAAATAATAAAAGGAAAGATTTTATCCTTCCAGCAAATTTTTCTCTTCATTTAAAAAAAAAGAAGATGAATTCAAATCTGAAAAGGAAAAAAAAACTGTAAAACCTGAAAACTAAATGAAGAAATCTGCAATTCAATCATAAGACATGGAAGAGGAAGAAGTCTGGAAATTCAAACAGAATGAATTTAAAAGCAAATGCAAAGCAGAGGCAAGCAAGATGTAAACTTCATCAATTCAAATGCTCAGCTACAAGATAAAAATCAACATGCAATTTATTCAAGCAATGCAGGATTAAAATCAACATGCAATAAGTTCAGGAAGGAATGCAGTGAAATTCAAAGCCTGGAGATGCAGTTCTGTTCTCTGCAATGAAAAGGTGAGTAAATGGAACTTTTAAAAACAGTTTTAATTCTGGGATTCAATTGTTTTTAAATAACTTGATGATATTTGCAATATTTCAATTAAAATTTGATGCATATGTGAATATGATGTTTGATTGCCTGTTGAGTGTGAATGAAGTTCCTGTGTGATGAAACAGGTTGCAATTTTCTTAATAAATTCAACAACTTCCTGTTGAATTCAATTTTGTTTAAGATATGTAAACAAAAGTTGTTTATAATCATGCAACTTCTCATCTAAAAATACTTGTAAGTTTTAAAAGTAAATAATTAGTATTCTTTTTAAAATTTACAGTAAAATACAATATTTGGTCAAAATTTGATGAAATCAATTTCAGGTTTTGATTTCATGATTGGATTGTAAACGGTAAATGATGATTTTAGAAGCTGGAATCAAAATTTTTAGTGGAGTATGTTGTGAGAATTTTGGAATTAACGGTTTTGGGTATTTTTGCAAAATTACGGCAAATCACGATGAATTGGTTGTCGCCGTTGAACTCGAAGGTCGAGGGGGGTTTAGAGATCATGCGAAAAATGGTTCAAGAATTTTTAATTGATTGGGTTGGCCATGGATTGAGTATGTAGGGTTTTGTGTGCTGTTGAAGCCGATGTTGCTCTTGGAGTTGTCGCGACATAATGTTGTTACCGGAGGGTGTCGCGAACATTGCAGAGGGTCGAGGGGGTAATGGTGGAGCTAAGGTAGCAACGGCGTGGTCTCTGGTGAGGGAATTGGTCGGCGGTGGTTGATTTTTGTTGGGGGTGGATTTCGAACAGTTTGGGTGAAGGTCGAAATCTCAATCTCGATTGAGTTTGGGTGTTCTGGGTGATGCAGTTGGATGTGGAGGACGAGAGTGACTTGGGGAGGGTCGGCATGGTGATCGCCGGCGTCCATCGGTGCCGTGCACGTTAACGTGCACGGTGACATGTTTTGGTGGTGGGTTCTGGAATTAGGAGTTGGAGAAGAAAGGGTAGACTCGAAGCAGGCATCGTGTTTTGTTTGATGGAACTCGAAGCAAGGGGTAGGCAGGGAAGACTCGGGTTGTTTTGCTTGTTTACTCGGGTGTGGCACGGGTTGTTGCTGGTTACTCGAGTATTCAGAGGGTCAGGCTTTAGAACTTTATGTTTAAGTTGTTAATTCAAAGAAAATTTGATTTTAGGAATTAAGTTTTTAAAACAAGGGTTAAACAAGTTCAAATTGAATTGGTTTTTCACAGTTATGTTTTAAAACAAGTTGATATATTTTAAAATATGGAGTTTTAAAATAAAATGGGTGAATTTTAAAATAAAGATTGTATTTAAACTTTATTAAATAAATTTGGAAAGGTTGTAAAGATTTCAAAGTTCAATTTAAAATATGTTTAAATTTAATTGATTTCTAAATCATTATATTTTATTTAAAATAAGTTTAATGATTTAGAATTTGATAATCAATTGTAATAAGAATTATCTTTAGTTATTTTGAATTTGATTTAATTAAAGATAATTAAATTTGTAAAGATAATTGAGATAATTAAATTAATTTTAATTATCAAGTTTTTATTGTTAATAAATGATTTAATTAAGATAATGGTTTCTTAATTAAGAATCTTTTAATATAATAAGATTAAGAATCATTTAATTAATTTTAAATGATTTAGTTAAATAGTTAATTAAGTAATTAACTTGTGATTAATTAAAATAATCACTTATGGATTAATATAATATAATTACTTGGGAAGTAATTAAAGTAATTAAGTGATTAATTACCAAAGGTAATTAAGTAAAGAATAATCACTTTATGAAAAGTAATTAGGTAAATGTGATTAAGGAATAATCACTTTAGTTATTAATTAAAGAATTAATTATAATTAGTTAAAGGTTTAAATTATTTGATTAATGATTAATTACTTGATTAAGAGTAATTAATTAAGATAGAATTTTAATTAATGAGTAATCATTAATTAATGAAAATAATTAATTAATTATTAATTAATAATTTAAAAATAATTAATTTGTAATTAAGTTTTAAATTACTAAATGTAATTAAAGTAATTAATCAAAGGTGATTAATTAAAAGTAATTAATTAAGTATGATTAATTAAGAGTAATTAATCAAATATGATTAATTAAAAATGATTAATCAAGTGTAACTGGTTAAAGATAATTAAGGAATAATTACCAGAATAATTAGAGAATAATTAATCAAGGTTGATTAATTTAGAAAGTAATTAAGGGGTAATTACTTAATATAATTTGGAGGTAATTAATCAGGATGATTAATTAATTTGGTAATTAAGTAATAATTACTTAAGTAATTAAGTGATAATTAATCAGGGAAGATTAATTGAAGTGGATAATAAAATGATGTTAATTAATTAATTTGTAATTAATTAATGAATAAGAAGTTGGATTGAGGATAATCCAAGTGATTTATTAAGGATTAATTTAATTTAAGGATTAATTAAATTAATCAAGTTTAAATCAAACTTGTTTATGAATGGTTAATGATTGGATGATATATGTATCATTGAATGAGTTAATGATATTGGTTGTTGTTGGATGGCATTGATTGATGGATGATGATATGTATATGCTATATCTGATTGTGATATATATGCTGCTTTGCGATATGTATAGATGCATGTGATAATAGATGCTTATCTATCTGTGTAATATGATACATTCATTTGTGTTAAGTGATATTTTCTAAATATCTATTGTTTAAATCCCTTAAGTACAACTTGGACATTAAAATGGCGTTTGGTTTCGGTGAGACCGGGATCGGGTTTCCATATTTGGATATCCGAAAACCACACCGTTTCCAATTAAACGTTAGATCGTTAATCCAAATGGAGCGAGTGAAGACTCGAGGTGTAAGGGCTATACGTCAGTATAACTCTGTGGGTGATTCCGTAATGAGTTTGACGGAATAGTGCTTATAGATTCGAGATGGTGAATCAGAGTGCAAGGGCTATGGTCGTTGACTCTGAGGGTGATTCCAAAACGAGTGCAACGAGATAGTGCCTTCGGTTCCGTTCGAACCCGGAACGGACTTGTATGGATTGAATGCTTTCAGCACATTGTCAGGCGGACGATGAGCATTCTAAGTGATATGTCCTATAAAGGTAATCGCAGCCTCAAGCCTCATCAACCGGGAATGGCTAAAACAGGGGAGGTGCAGCAAGGCTTCGTGGGTCGCGCCCACTGGAGGGCAAGATACATCCCTGTCTAGAGGTCCCTTTATATTTCGGCTTTGTGGGCGGTTGGAACTGCAGCCAACTGCGGGGTGGTCTTGTTCGGGACTGTTCAGTAAGGAATGGTCCCGGTCTTGTGTTGCAGGGGATGAAGGGAGTAATCCTCGGTACGGTGATCTAGGCCACGTACTGTGACGGGCGGTACCCCAGTAGCCCTGCCATTGTTGGAAACCCATTTTCCCTACGAGACCCTACGGTTTTGTTTGTATTACCCACTTTTGTGGCTAGTAGCTGGAATTTAATGAATGTAACAATTTCGGCTATTTCTTATTTACTTGAAAACCCTAGACACTATTATAATATCACTGGATTTCCTATCAAATGTTTTGGTTAGCGTAAGGTAAAAACTTTTCCATGTTTATGTGTGGGAAGTCTTACGTGATACCTTTTGTTTTCAAAGGATTTTCTAAAGTTAAGCAATCTTAAACCGTTTACTCACACCAGACCCCTGTCTGACCTGAGTGTTTATTTTCTGTTTTATTAAACTCTTGGGTACTCATATTATATATGAGTAGTCAAGTGATTCAGGTTATCTCTTGACGAATTCTGGAGGAGCTTTGGAGCAGGAGGCTTCAGCGTGTAGATATATGGTTAGAGTTTCCGCTGTGTGTTTTTCTGTGTGTTGTCTTGTATTGTATTAGACAGAAATGTTATAACTGTCTAAATTGAGATGTTTAGTTGTGTACTCTGATGTATATGATACTCTGTATATGTTCTATATTATATTTAAATCGTTCCGCTGTGAGATTCTGATGTGTTGTTTTCTCTTTCTTCTCTTTCTTTTCTTCTTCTATCCCTTTCTTTCTTAATTAGTGATGCGATTTTCCGGGAGTGGAAAGTCGGGTCGCTACAGCTGGTATCAGAGCGTTAGGTTGAGTAAATACCTAGGCTCTGGAGTGGTGTCTATCTTGAGAGAGCGTACTTGTAATTTTTATATATATATTTATATAACTACCTAATCTGTTGGGTTATCTGTTCGGATTTGCCAACATAGGTTATAAAGGTAGATAAGGTAGAAGTGTGTGGAACACGACTACCACTTTTGGTTGAGGCTTATATGTTGTGGTTAGAGGTGTTTATCGAGATTGTAGACCATATACTGTCTCGAATAAGATTTGGTGGATTGTAGAAAGGATTTCTTTGAGTCCAAAGGAAGTCTTTTTCAAGGATTGGAGTATATTCTTGAAGTGTGAGGTTAATTTGCTCTTAAGTGAGCAGGGGTTTCCGGGAGTTGAGTTGTCCGCTGAGCAGAAGCAAGTGATGGTGTCTTGATAGCTTCAAGAAGGAATAGCTGTGTGATGAGATGCAGTATCCATAGATGGTTCTGAAGATGTTTCTTTTGGAGCCGAGTTTCTTGAGGAGATGTTTACTCGTCTCAAGGATGTTTTAGAGGATTTGGGTGTTAGTTTTGAGTTTCAAGAAGCTTTTGGTTAAGGAAGACCTTTGGTTTAGCTGTATCATTGAAGTGAAGTTTGGAAGCAGCAGTGTGGATCTGTTTCTTCGATGATTCAGTAATCTGTGGGATTCTACTATCGGCAGACCAGGCAGATGGTGGAGCTTATTCTTTTCTTGGAGGCTCAGTAGAGCAAGATATTTGTTGGAAGTGATCTATCAGTTTCTGATAGTAAGCTATTCTTGAAGATTGGTCTTGGATAGGAAAAGCTGTTCTAGTTGGTGAAGACAGTTCTTTGGAATTTGAACTGTAGGATCGCAAAAGTGACTTGCGATTAGTTGGGAATCTTGGAGTATTCTTTGGTTTGAGATTGAGGCATCTCAAATAGAGGTGAAAGATATGGAAGCTATGGAAGTAGTCAGAGATCTCCAGATGTTTTTGAGGAAAGCTGAGGTATACCCGAATCAGAGATTGAGATTTCTTTTCGACTTGGATTTCCAAGAGCAGTTTTGATGGTTCAACCTTGTAGTGGGATGACTCTTAGAGCGAGAAGAGTTTGGTAAGGCAGCTCAGGATTCTTTGGATTGATCATCTTATTTTAAGTTGAGATTCTGTTGAGATGTTTTGACCAAGTGGAAGGGTCACTTAGATTTTATGAGTCGGATGAACTGTGTTTGGTGGTAGATTGTGCTTGTGTGCTTCGATAGCATTCTTATCTGCTCTAGATCAGAGTTGTGCAGCGGAAGCGAGTTGGGAATTATTCTTGTATGGAGCAACCGGATGTTGCAGTAAAGGAATTTCTACAGGAATTCAAGTATGAAGGAATTTTCTAGATTTGAAGGCAAGGTTGTCAAGTACAACTGTTGGCTATTCCAGATAGGAGAGGTATGTTTGAAGTCCATTGATGATTGTAGTATAGAATTGTGGATTGGATTTTGGCGAATTATTTTTGGGTAAGCCATTTTGTTGAGTAGGATCTGGAGATTTGATTTGAGTTGGTGCTGTTGTTTCATGGAGCAATCAGCAAGGGTTAGGCTGATCAGGAATATTGGAGGTGACTCAGAGCATCTGAAGAGTTGTGCAGTTAAGAATTGTGAAGTTTTGGAATGTGCAATTAGAGTTTGGATATTGATTTGGTTTTATCCAATCAAAGGAGATATAAGAATGGGTAAAACTGGAGTGTTAGCTTTGAAGGTATTTGGAGTTTTATCTGTGATCTCTAGAGATTTGATTTTGATCAACAGGATTGAATTGCCAGTTTGAATAGCTGGGAATTCATTGTATTTCACATATCTTTGAGGAATATGTGTATGATTCTTCGAGTGATAGAATCAGCTGTCCAGAAGGAATCTGGTAGTTGAGTTGGTTTTGAGTTTAGTCTGATATCTTGTTCAGATTTGTAGAATCAGATGAGGAAGTTCTTGGTTTTAGTAGTGTAGTTAGTTAAGATTTGTAGAGCAAGTATTCCAGTATAGGTATTTGGAAACTCTAGATAATATTAGAAGGTTCTATTCAGAATTTTTCTGGAATAGATAAATTATTTGTTTGTTTGTTTGAATTGGTTGCTATGATTGATAATGTATGATTGATTGTTTGATTGCTGATAGGAATTTAAAATCTTTATCTGGGTTATTAAATTATCTTTGCTTTTTAAATTTCGGGGACGAAATTCTTTTTAAGGGGGGAGGAATGTGACGACCCGGAATTTTGAGCAATATCAATTTAATAATCTTTGTTAATAATTAAATTGATTTGATCATTTTATATTATAAATTGACAAGTTAAATCTATTTTAAAGGTTAATGATAACAATTTGGTAATATCTATTAATATTTTTTTTTCTAACAATATAAATAGGCAAGATTAATTCTTTTGAAAGTTTATAATAATCTGATTTGAAAATATTTATTTTGGTAAATAAGAAGTCTTTAATGTAATAGAACTTTATATTCAAATTGTAATATATATGAATGTATATATATTGTGATTTGGTATTTATTTTAAAATTTAATTTGGAGATTAATAAATATAATGTTAGAATATGTTTCTATTTGAAATGTGTATATATATTTGTATATATATATTTGAAATAGGAAAATTATTAATTTAAATTTAACAAGAGTTTTTCAAACTTAAATATATATATATATAGTTTTATAAATTGAAATGTTAATTTGACTTAATGTCTTTGAAATTTAAATTTTAAATCATAAAGTTAATTTCTTATTTTATAAACATATAGTTTAACTTTTGTTTTTAATAAGATAAAATTGTTTTAAAAATCTATGTAAAGAGTTAAACTAAGTTTCTCAATTTAGAAACAAATGATAAAATTAAATTGATTAATTTATAAGTTAGTCATAAATGTCTATATGAATTGGCTTTTGAAATATTTATTTAAAAGATCTAAAAGCTTGTTTATATAAGATAAAAATATTTTACAATCATACAAATATTACATAATAAAATCAATAATTAAGCATTAGAATACAATACATACATATACACATTTCATGCAAAATTTAAAATAAATTATAAAAGAATATAATAACACTTGTAAACATTTTAGGACATGTAAGTTACATTTGTAAGAATATAAAACATTTAAGAGACACATGGCATTCTCTTGTAAATATATTCAAAATTTAACTTGTAAATAATAAAAGGAAAGATTTTATCCTTCCAGCAAATTTTTCTCTTCATTTAAAAAAAAAGAAGATGAATTCAAATCTGAAAAGGAAAAAAAAACTGTAAAACCTGAAAACTAAATGAAGAAATCTGCAATTCAATCATAAGACATGGAAGAGGAAGAAGTCTGGAAATTCAAACAGAATGAATTTAAAAGCAAATGCAAAGCAGAGGCAAGCAAGATGTAAACTTCATCAATTCAAATGCTCAGCTACAAGATAAAAATCAACATGCAATTTATTCAAGCAATGCAGGATTAAAATCAACATGCAATAAGTTCAGGAAGGAATGCAGTGAAATTCAAAGCCTGGAGATGCAGTTCTGTTCTCTGCAATGAAAAGGTGAGTAAATGGAACTTTTAAAAACAGTTTTAATTCTGGGATTCAACTGTTTTTAAATAACTTGATGATATTTGCAATATTTCAATTAAAATTTGATGCATATGTGAATATGATGTTTGATTGCCTGTTGAGTGTGAATGAAGTTCCTGTGTGATGAAACAGGTTGCAATTTTCTTAATAAATTCAACAACTTCCTGTTGAATTCAATTTTGTTTAAGATATGTAAACAAAAGTTGTTTATAATCATGCAACTTCTCATCTAAAAATACTTGTAAGTTTTAAAAGTAAATAATTAGTATTCTTTTTAAAATTTACAGTAAAATACAATATTTGGTCAAAATTTGATGAAATCAATTTCAGGTTTTGATTTCATGATTGGATTGTAAACGGTAAATGATGATTTTAGAAGCTGGAATCAAAATTTTTAGTGGAGTATGTTGTGAGAATTTTGGAATTAACGGTTTTGGGTATTTTTGCAAAATTACGGCAAATCACGATGAATTGGTTGTCGCCGTTGAACTCGAAGGTCGAGGGGGGTTTAGAGATCATGCGAAAAATGGTTCAAGAATTTTTAATTGATTGGGTTGGCCATGGATTGAGTATGTAGGGTTTTGTGTGCTGTTGAAGCCGATGTTGCTCTTGGAGTTGTCGCGACATAATGTTGTTACCGGAGGGTGTCGCGAACATTGCAGAGGGTCGAGGGGGTAATGGTGGAGCTAAGGTAGCAACGGCGTGGTCTCTGGTGAGGGAATTGGTCGGCGGTGGTTGATTTTTGTTGGGGGTGGATTTCGAACAGTTTGGGTGAAGGTCGAAATCTCAATCTCGATTGAGTTTGGGTGTTCTGGGTGATGCAGTTGGATGTGGAGGACGAGAGTGACTTGGGGAGGGTCGGCATGGTGATCGCCGGCGTCCATCGGTGCCGTGCACGTTAACGTGCACGGTGACATGTTTTGGTGGTGGGTTCTGGAATTAGGAGTTGGAGAAGAAAGGGTAGACTCGAAGCAGGCATCGTGTTTTGTTTGATGGAACTCGAAGCAAGGGGTAGGCAGGGAAGACTCGGGTTGTTTTGCTTGTTTACTCGGGTGTGGCACGGGTTGTTGCTGGTTACTCGAGTATTCAGAGGGTCAGGCTTTAGAACTTTATGTTTAAGTTGTTAATTCAAAGAAAATTTGATTTTAGGAATTAAGTTTTTAAAACAAGGGTTAAACAAGTTCAAATTGAATTGGTTTTTCACAGTTATGTTTTAAAACAAGTTGATATATTTTAAAATATGGAGTTTTAAAATAAAATGGGTGAATTTTAAAATAAAGATTGTATTTAAACTTTATTAAATAAATTTGGAAAGGTTGTAAAGATTTCAAAGTTCAATTTAAAATATGTTTAAATTTAATTGATTTCTAAATCATTATATTTTATTTAAAATAAGTTTAATGATTTAGAATTTGATAATCAATTGTAATAAGAATTATCTTTAGTTATTTTGAATTTGATTTAATTAAAGATAATTAAATTTGTAAAGATAATTGAGATAATTAAATTAATTTTAATTATCAAGTTTTTATTGTTAATAAATGATTTAATTAAGATAATGGTTTCTTAATTAAGAATCTTTTAATATAATAAGATTAAGAATCATTTAATTAATTTTAAATGATTTAGTTAAATAGTTAATTAAGTAATTAACTTGTGATTAATTAAAATAATCACTTATGGATTAATATAATATAATTACTTGGGAAGTAATTAAAGTAATTAAGTGATTAATTACCAAAGGTAATTAAGTAAAGAATAATCACTTTATGAAAAGTAATTAGGTAAATGTGATTAAGGAATAATCACTTTAGTTATTAATTAAAGAATTAATTATAATTAGTTAAAGGTTTAAATTATTTGATTAATGATTAATTACTTGATTAAGAGTAATTAATTAAGATAGAATTTTAATTAATGAGTAATCATTAATTAATGAAAATAATTAATTAATTATTAATTAATAATTTAAAAATAATTAATTTGTAATTAAGTTTTAAATTACTAAATGTAATTAAAGTAATTAATCAAAGGTGATTAATTAAAAGTAATTAATTAAGTATGATTAATTAAGAGTAATTAATCAAATATGATTAATTAAAAATGATTAATCAAGTGTAACTGGTTAAAGATAATTAAGGAATAATTACCAGAATAATTAGAGAATAATTAATCAAGGTTGATTAATTTAGAAAGTAATTAAGGGGTAATTACTTAATATAATTTGGAGGTAATTAATCAGGATGATTAATTAATTTGGTAATTAAGTAATAATTACTTAAGTAATTAAGTGATAATTAATCAGGGAAGATTAATTGAAGTGGATAATAAAATGATGTTAATTAATTAATTTGTAATTAATTAATGAATAAGAAGTTGGATTGAGGATAATCCAAGTGATTTATTAAGGATTAATTTAATTTAAGGATTAATTAAATTAATCAAGTTTAAATCAAACTTGTTTATGAATGGTTAATGATTGGATGATATATGTATCATTGAATGAGTTAATGATATTGGTTGTTGTTGGATGGCATTGATTGATGGATGATGATATGTATATGCTATATCTGATTGTGATATATATGCTGCTTTGCGATATGTATAGATGCATGTGATAATAGATGCTTATCTATCTGTGTAATATGATACATTCATTTGTGTTAAGTGATATTTTCTAAATATCTATTGTTTAAATCCCTTAAGTACAACTTGGACATTAAAATGGCGTTTGGTTTCGGTGAGACCGGGATCGGGTTTCCATATTTGGATATCCGAAAACCACACCGTTTCCAATTAAACGTTAGATCGTTAATCCAAATGGAGCGAGTGAAGACTCGAGGTGTAAGGGCTATACGTCAGTATAACTCTGTGGGTGATTCCGTAATGAGTTTGACGGAATAGTGCTTATAGATTCGAGATGGTGAATCAGAGTGCAAGGGCTATGGTCGTTGACTCTGAGGGTGATTCCAAAACGAGTGCAACGAGATAGTGCCTTCGGTTCCGTTCGAACCCGGAACGGACTTGTATGGATTGAATGCTTTCAGCACATTGTCAGGCGGACGATGAGCATTCTAAGTGATATGTCCTATAAAGGTAATCGCAGCCTCAAGCCTCATCAACCGGGAATGGCTAAAACAGGGGAGGTGCAGCAAGGCTTCGTGGGTCGCGCCCACTGGAGGGCAAGATACATCCCTGTCTAGAGGTCCCTTTATATTTCGGCTTTGTGGGCGGTTGGAACTGCAGCCAACTGCGGGGTGGTCTTGTTCGGGACTGTTCAGTAAGGAATGGTCCCGGTCTTGTGTTGCAGGGGATGAAGGGAGTAATCCTCGGTACGGTGATCTAGGCCACGTACTGTGACGGGCGGTACCCCAGTAGCCCTGCCATTGTTGGAAACCCATTTTCCCTACGAGACCCTACGGTTTTGTTTGTATTACCCACTTTTGTGGCTAGTAGCTGGAATTTAATGAATGTAACAATTTCGGCTATTTCTTATTTACTTGAAAACCCTAGACACTATTATAATATCACTGGATTTCCTATCAAATGTTTTGGTTAGCGTAAGGTAAAAACTTTTCCATGTTTATGTGTGGGAAGTCTTACGTGATACCTTTTGTTTTCAAAGGATTTTCTAAAGTTAAGCAATCTTAAACCGTTTACTCACACCAGACCCCTGTCTGACCCGAGTGTTTATTTTCTGTTTTATTAAACTCTTGGGTACTCATATTATATATGAGTAGTCAAGTGATTCAGGTTATCTCTTGACGAATTCTGGAGGAGCTTTGGAGCAGGAGGCTTCAGCGTGTAGATATATGGTTAGAGTTTCCGCTGTGTGTTTTTCTGTGTGTTGTCTTGTATTGTATTAGACAGAAATGTTATAACTGTCTAAATTGAGATGTTTAGTTGTGTACTCTGATGTATATGATACTCTGTATATGTTCTATATTATATTTAAATCGTTCCGCTGTGAGATTCTGATGTGTTGTTTTCTCTTTCTTCTCTTTCTTTTCTTCTTCTATCCCTTTCTTTCTTAATTAGTGATGCGATTTTCCGGGAGTGGAAAGTCGGGTCGCTACAGAATCTTCCAAAGGGTGTTCAAGTCCCTGGCTGGTTTCGTAGATACCTTCATGCTACGACACCAAAGGTGCAAGGGCAAGCGCCTAATCCATCACCAACGGGTGGAGATCCCTAATCCACCTGCAGCAGCCAATGTTTCTAAGCTATGCAAGAATTTTGGTAATCTTGGAGGCAAGACGTTGTTCGACACAGAGGATTTCACGGAGGCACGAACTTGGTTAAGGAATAGAAGTGGATATTTGGGTTGTTAGGATTGGAGGACCGGAGGAGAGTTCAGCTTGCATCTTAGCGGCTGAAAGGAGAGGCTTCTAATTGGTGGAAGATCATAGAAATGATAGTTAGAGACATTGGTTAGCTTGGATTTTGAGAGAGATTTGAGAGAAATTTTTTGTCACAAGTTGAGGAAAGTATGCAGTTGGAAAAGTTCATTAGTTTGAAGCAAGGGAGTCTTTCGGTGAAGGAGTATATAAATCAGTTCAATGAGTTATCGTGTTTCGGAATAGAGCTAGTGAATACACCGGACTAGAAGGAAATGAAGTTTGCTAAGGGATTGAATCAGCCCCTCCAAGGGTTGTTATTGACTCATGTACCGATGGGAGCGACATATGAGTCACTTATGGAGATGGCTCTCATGTATGATGCTGTTAAGGAAGGAGAGCTTAAGGAGGTTCTTAAGTCAGACAATTCCAAGAAGCAATGGTGGAAGAACAAGAAGGATAAAGATAAGGGGAAAGGAGGGGGTCCTCAAAAGCAGATCAAGAAAGGCGAGAAATGCAATATCTGTGAATTGGTTGGTCACTTCGCAAAGGACTATAAGAAGTATACGATGAAGGGGAGGTGTTACAACTGTGGGCAGCCTGGTTATCTTAGCAGAGCTTGTCCTCAGAAGACGGGGCAGGAAGCAGGCACAACTACAGCATAAGTGCAGGCTTTGGATGTAGCACCTTCTAGCAGCGGACCTGATAGAGGTAGGAAAGTCTCTGTAGAAGGTTTAATCTCTATTTCGGATTTTTCTATTCGGGCTCTTTTTGACTCTGGAGCATCGCATTCTTTCATTTCAAATTCTTTGGTTGATGGTTTGTGTAACAACATATTTTACGATTGAATATTTAAATATTTTATCGTTAGTCGGATTTTAGTCCGAAAACTTACTTTTTGCATACGGTCGAATTAGGACTCGGGACCACTTCCATTAGGTCCAAAACACCGTTTGCAATCTTTTTGAGTATAAACTTTGATATGTTTGGAGTTAGTGGAATTTTGCCACTTTTTCACTTTGGGCTTTGGGTTTGGTTTAGCCCATTAGCCTAAACTATTAACTCTAGCTCAACCCCCTCTTCCCTTCATGACTTCACTTTCATTTCCTAACACTCAAGCTTCATCAAAAATGGAGAGAGGAATGGGAAATTAAAACTGCAAGCCCTAGTTCATTTGCAAATCCAACATCTAACTCCAAAACCAAAGAGAAGCCATTGATTCAAGCTTCTTGTGTTGAGATTGAAGTGTGGTTGATTCTTCCTTTGCTTTTAAGCTTCTTCTTCATTGATTTTGTGAAAAGGTGAGATTTTTATCTCACATCTTTGTCTTTAACTATCTTTGATTGTTGAGTATGAATTCCTAACACTTATTCATGTCCATTTGCTTTTGGTTTGGATTGAATTGGTGAAAATCCCAATTTTTAGTGTTTTGGGTTCAAATCTTTAAAAATCCTAACTTTGATGATTGAACACGTTTTTGGTGATGCATCGAGGAGCCAATAGGACGGGTAGCCGATGGGCGTAATCCCCTAGCATTTGTGCTCGACCAGTTGCAAATTGAGAGAGTTTTTGCATTTCTGTTGCTTAGGTCGCTCGGCTCGCCCCAGTACCTTAGGTCGCTCGGCCTGTTAAGTCGCACCTGTTATGGTCGTGCCATGCTTTAAGTCACACCTGCTATGAGTCGGCCATGTTAGGTCGCAACCACTTAGGTCGCAACCACTTAGGTCGCTGACCCCTTAGGTCGCTCGTCTTGCTATGAGTCGGCCTGCCTTAGGTTGCTGACCCCTTAGGTCGCTCGGCTTGCTCGCACCCCTTTGCTCGCAACCACTTAGGTCGCTCAGCCTCACCTCCTTAAGTCGCTCTGCCTGCTTTAAGTCGCTGACCACTTAGGTCGCTCGGCTTGCTCGCACCCCTTAGGTCGCTAATCACTTAGGTCACTTGGCTTGCTCGCACCCCTTAGGTCGCTTGCCTTGCTATGAGTCGGCCTGCTTTAAGTCGCACCTGCTTTAAGTCGCATGCTACTCCTTAAGCCGCTAGCTCCTTAGGTCGCTTGCACCTTATGTCGTGCCATGTTAGGCCGCATGCTACTCCTTAAGCCGTTAGCTCCTTAGGTCGCTTGCATCTTATATCGCCCATTTCTTAGGTCGCTCAGTTAGGCCGCAGGCTATGTCGCTGATCCCTTATGTCGTATGTTGTGGAATCGCATGAGTTGAGCCGCTGATTCTTGTGTTGTATTGTGTTAATTCGTAAGTCATGGCTGTTAAGTCGCAAGGGTATTTCCATTTTGATGGATTTGGAATCGAATTCTTTGGATTTTATTCACGTCTTCGAATGTGAATTTTTGTGATTTATTGTTTCTACAATCATTTTTTTGATTCGTCACTTTAAAAATATAAAGGTTTCAATACTAGTAGTAAATATCAAAACTCTTTCATCAAAACGATTTCAACCCTATTTTATTACAAAGCTCGTTTCTTAAACCGTTTTCCAATCTACTAGTATATATAAACCTTTACCTCACTCATATGAGAAATCTAATTAAACTACTTAGTAAAACAAGTGGTATGAAATGCTTGCATTTACTTCGTTGGTTAATTCTTAGACTTTTTCGATTGAATCTCTTGTGACAATTTTCTAGTGGAAACTTACAATTTGTTCATAAATATTTATGTTAAGCTAGTGGTTATGAGACATGAGGCTAAGCTCATATATTTACTAGCTTACTGTAATTGACACTTCTTGATGATCGTTGATGATCATTTTTGTGATTTAGATTAGCAAATGTGTGATGTCTCTTTGTCTACAAGGGAGACTAAGCCCCGTTTCTGTGGAGCTTCGGCTCAATTTGGTGGGATAGCGACCCATAGACTTCGGACTGTTTTGTGGAGCCTCGGCTCAAAAATTAATGGTTAGCAACCATGGAATAGGATTCCATTTTGTGATACATGTGTTGGTGAGTTTTCATGCTCCCGTTTTGTGATAGGCCTCTCACTTTTTGTGATTTCTGGATTTCCATTGATGATTTCTAGAACTTGCGGTTCACCAATTTTCGTGATTTAAATTGATATGTTTTATCAATATTTGTGCATTGGTGAATTTGTGTGTCATTAAATTTTGTGATTGAAATTGATATAATTGTCAATATTTATGGTTTGGTGAATAATATAAAGAGTATGACATTCCTTTTGATCTTTGAGAAGATTCTTGTGATATTGATTAATCGCTTGTTGATTTTCAATTACATACTTATCACAGTATGGTTTTATGGTTATCATACGTTTTTGTCATATCTCTTATTCTATATCATTTCATTTGATATTTATAGCTAGACTAGTCCGTTTATTATTTTCTTATTAAATAATACTCGGGTCAGACCGAGTTGTTACAGGTGCTTCTACTTGACTCCTCATCTGGGATTATTATCCAGACTTTTGGCTAACTACTTAGATTGGTAGTTTATTTTGTTTTAACCTTTGAGATGTAGACTCCTTGATGTATACATATACTTTTTTCTAGCACTTGTAACTATTCTTTTGTGATATTGTGGATCTTGCCTGACCACTACTCTGATGAACACTTTTATGTGTGATATATATATATTTATATCTATTTCCGCCTTTGTGATATAGATGTCTGTAACTGATTTGTGTTATGTTTATTTCTATATTTGTTTCCGAAGAATATATATAGCCACCGGGTGGTAGCTTTGAGTTTGTATCGGTATTTTGGATTTCCTCCTGAAACCAGAAGCATGTTGTACTATCTGACATATCGGTGCTCGCACAAAGCAATTACGCGAATGGTCGCTCCTCAACAGCCTTATTCTCCACGTTAGTTGATGGCATTAGCCCATAGTATCCTTGGCTAGAGTGGGTATAGAGGTGGGGCGTCACAGCTTGGTATCAGAGCGAATCTTCGAAACAATGTAGAATAATATAGCAAGGATCATCGTCCTAAGTCCTTAGGAGTCGTGCTTTAGGATTTAATTCGAGTCTTCGTACCGATTCATCCTATTTTCTTTATGATTCCTTGTTTTATCTATCAAGATTGCTTGATATTCATTTGATGAATAACCTTTTCCTTCTTCTTTCTTTCTTTCTAAAGGAAGAGAAATGGTTAGACCTGGCCGTCCCAACGCCGGTCAATCTAGTGCTACTCAACAGGATGGAGTATTTATGTCTGCCAAGCATATTCTTGATCTAGTAAAGAATGCTCAAGCAGCCGGATCTAATCAGGAGTCTACTCACCCCAAGTCTGGATTTGCACGTTTGTGCAACGATTATACCAATTTGGGTGGGAAGCCATTCAAAGGTTCTGAAACTATTATTGAAGTCCAGTCTTGGTTGAGAACGTGCGATCGAATCTTTTCTCGCATGAATCTTATTGATCTTCACCGTGTTCAGGTGGCCTTTAGTATGCTCCAAGAAAGAGCATTAGATTGGTATGAGCTTCTGATTTCTGAAATAAATGAAGCGGATCTTACTTAGGAGAAATTCCGGAAACGCTTCGAGTTAAAATTTATGCCAGAAGTTGAGAAGGTGACTTTGGCTCGTCGTTTCATAGACCTTGTTCAAGGTGAATCTCCCGTGGCAGACTATGTCGCATCATTCGAGTCACTTTCTAGATATGGGGTCCAGTACATAAACACCCCATTGAAGAAAAACCAAAGATTTGTCTATGGCTTGAATAAAAATCTCAAGAGCCATTACTTCTAAAATTAGAAGTTTCTTTTGATCAGCTCATTGATATCGCTCTTCGACTTGAAGAGGCTGATATAGTAAGTGATGTTGAGGTTGGGAGTGCTAAACCGAACTTCACCAACAAGAAAAGGCCTAATAAGTTCAAAGGTCCTTATCCCAACAATAATAAAGGGAAGTAAGCCTCTCTGGCAATCAAGACTTCTATCTCACGTGGTGGGCAATGCTATAACTGTGGTTCTAAGGACCATAATGCGAATAAGTGTTCAAAGCCCCGTGCTTGTCGCTATCGCAAAAGCCCGGACCATTATATATCTTCATGTCCCAAACTTCAAAACAGGAAGAAGGGAAAGCTTAATGTGGTGCAAACTCCTAGTGACACTTCTCGTGGTCAAGGTATTTCTCATTCTATCCTTGATGGCATTATTTTATTACGTGATCAACCTATTCGGGTTCTTTTTGATACGGGTGCGTCCCATCTTTTATATCGAAAGAACTTGTTGATACTTTTTCTTTAAGTGTTGTTGCTTTAATGACTTCTTTGAGAATTGCGAATCCGGTTGGTGGATCCGCAACAATTAGTTTGCTTTGTAAAGATGTCCAGATTATTTTGTGTGATTTTTCTTTCCAAGCCAATTTGCATGTTATGCGCTACTTAGGCTTTGGAATGATTTTGGGAATGGATTGGCTTAACCGCTATGAAGCTCAAATCCTTTGTCCTGAGCGGACTATTCATCTTCGACATCCTCAATCTGTTAAGCAGATTTCTATTGATCTTAAAGATTCGAATTCCATCTTGGCTGCATCTTTATATTCTTTAAATCCTCATGATGATGATAATGATGATGAGGAAGATGTCATTTCTCTTATTCGCGTTGTTCGTGAATTTTTCGACATATTTAAGCCCGTTTTAGGATTACCACCTAAGCGAGCAATTGAGTTCAAAATTAATCTCATCCCTGAAGCTCAACCTATCACTCGTCCTCCTTATCGTATGTCCAATAAAGAAAATGAGGAGATGCGCAAACAATTATCTGAATTGGAGAGGAAGCAATTTATTCGCTCTAGTTCCTCTCCTTGGGGAGCTTCGGCTATTTTTGTGAAAAAATCCGATGGTACACTTAGGCTTTGCGTTGACTACCGCAAGCTTAATGATCTTACTATCAAGAATAAATATGCTTTACCTCGGATTGATGATCTATTTGATCAACTTAGTGGTGCTAGAGTCTTTTCACAATTGGACTTGGCAACGGGATTTCATAAGCTTCGTATTGCAGAGGATAGTATTCCTTTGACATCATTCTGTGCTCGTTATGGATCTTATGAATGGCTTGTTATGCCATTTGGTTTAACGAATGCTCCGGCTTATTTCGTTGACCTTATGAATAGACTTTTCAAAGACTTCCTCGATCGGTTTGTTCTCATCTTTATTGATGATATTCTTGTGTATTCAAAAACCGAGGAGGAGCATGAAAAGCATCTTCGGATTGTGTTGGAAACTCTTAGGCGTAATCAATTAAAAGCAAAATTTTCTAAATGCCACTTTTGGCAATCTCGTGTGATATTTCTCGGTCATATTATTTTCGATTCCGGAATTTCCGTGGTTCCTTCAAAGATTGAAGCGATTCAAAATTGGAAGAGACCGGAGAGTGTGACGGAGATCCGTAGCTTCCATGGATTGGCGGGCTATTACCGTCGTTTTATAAAAGACTTTTCATAAGTCTTTGCCTCTTACTAGTTTGACAAAGAAGGGAGTTAAATACTTTTGGTCTGACAAATGTGAAGCTTGTTTCCAGAAATTAAAAGAACTCCTTTCCGTTGCTCCTATTCTTGTGATTCCCGAGGGAAACCAAGATTTTATTGTTTACACCGATGCTAGTCGCGTTGGTTTGGGTGCCGTTCTTATGCAAAGAGAACGTGTTATTGCTTATGCTTCTAAGCAATTGAAGCCAGCCGAGACTAGATATGCCACTCATGGTTTAGAGTTCGTGGCTATTGTTTTCGCCTTTCGTATTTGGCGTCATTATCTTTTGGGAGAAAAATTTATTCTTTACACCGATCATAAATCTTTGAAGTATCTATTTTCTCAAAAGGAACTTAATTTGCATCAACAACGTTGGCTCGAATTTCTTGCAGCTTATGATCTTGATATTCTTTATACTCCCGGAAAGGGAAATCGTGTTGCCAATGCACTTAGTCGCAAGCAACAAGCGGTTGTTTCTATGATGATATCCGAATGGAATGATCTCAGGGTTTTATCCACTTGTGAGATTCAAGATCATGTATCCAATTTGTGTTCATCTCTTGTTTTATGTAGTCTTGAGGCTCATCCTTCTCTTTTAGACCGCATTCTTGAAGCTTAAAAGCTAGATCCCGAATTGGCTCTTCTTGACCAAAATTTTAGGGATAAAATTAATATTGAAGGTTTGAAAGACTTTGATATTGATTCTCGTGGCGGTAATCGAAAATTTGGTAGACTTATCGTGCCAAATATTAATGATCTTCGTAAAGACATTTTAGAAGATTCTCATTGTTCTAAATTTACCATTCATACCGGTAGTAGTAAAATGTACGCGGATATGAAGCGACTTTATTACTGGGATGGAATGAAATCTGATATTGCTAACTTTGTTAAGTGCTGCATGACTTGCCAACTCATTAAGGTCGAGCATCAAAGGCCCGGTGGGTTATTGCAACCTTTAGAAATTCCAATTTGGAAGTGGGACCAAATGTCCATGGATTTTATAGACGGCCTTCCCCGTTCTCGTTTGGGTCATGATAGCTTATAGGTGATAGTCGATAGACTTACTAAATCCGCCCATTTTATTCCCGTTCGGTCCAATCGAACCGTGTCTCTTTTGGCCAAACTCTTTATCAAAGAAATTGTTAAATTGCATGGAGTTCCTACTTCTATTGTTAGTGATCGTGATCTATTGTTTACTAGTGGATTTTGAAAGAGTCTTAAAAAAGCTTTGGAAACGAAGCATAATTTTAGCACCGCTTATCATCCCCAGTCCGATGGACAAACCGAGCGTGTGAATCAAACTCTTAAAGATCTTCTTTGTGCATGTGTTCTTGATTTTTGTGGAAGTTGGGAAGATCATATTTCTCTTGTTGAGTTTTCCTATAATAATAGCTTCCAATCTAGTATTGTTATGGCACCTTTCGAGGCACTCTATGGAAGACCATGCCGATCTCCTTCTTGTTGGCTTGAGGCCGTGAGAAGCTAGCTTTAGGTCCAGATTTTATTCATGATTCCACAGAGAAGATTGACCTTATTTTTCATAGGATGAAATAAGCCCAGAGCAGACAAAAATCCTATGTCGATAACCGGAGAAGGAAATTAGAATTTTCTGTTGGAGAACTAGTGTTTATTCGTGTTTCACCCATGAAGGGTGTTGTACGTTTCAGTCGATCGGGAAAGTTAGCACCTCGATATATTGGTCCATTTTCCATCACCGAACGTATTGGTTCCGTGGCTTATCATCTTTTATTACCGGCTCAGTTTTCTGCTATTCATGACGTGTTTCACGTTTCTCAATTAAGGAAATGCCTTCGAGATTCCGATTCTATTATTGAGCCCGGTGTTGTGGAAGAAATTGAAGTTTCGCCTAATTTAACTTATGAGCAACATCCTATTCGTATTATTGCTTCGGAGGTCAAGCGCCTTCGAAATAAAGATGTTCCGCTTGTTAAAGTTCAATGGTCCTCAAATCCTAAGGATTGCTCTTGGGAATCTAGAGAGTTCATCGGGTGAACACATCCGGACTTACTTTCCCATGCTCTTTGAGGTGAATTTCTAATTTCTAATTTCTTTTGTATTGATATGCTTTCATGGTTGTTACCTTATATTCTCTTCTTAAATATTGCGTGGATGCAATTTCTTTAAGGAGAGGAGTCTGTAACAACCCGCATATTTTACGATTGAATATTTAAATATTTTATTTAAATATTTTATCGTTAGTCGGATTTTAGTCCGAAAAGTTAGTTTTTGCATACGGTCGAATTAGGACTCGGGACTACATCCATTGGATTCAAAATACCGTTTGCGATCTTTTTGAGTATAAACTTTAATATGTTTGGAGTTAGTGGAATTTTGCAACTTTTTTACTTTGGGCTTTGGGTTTGGTTTAGCCCATTAGCCTAAACTATTAACTCTAGCTCAACCCCCTCTTCCCTTCATGACTTCACTTTCATTTCCTAACACTCAAGCTTCATCAAAAATGGAGAGAGGAATGGGAAATTAAAAATCCAAGCCCTAGTTCATTTGCAAATCCAACATCTAACTCCAAATCCAAAGAGAAGCCATTGATTCAAGCTTCTTTGTTGAGATTAAAGTGTGGTTGATTCTTTGCTTTTAAGCTTCTTCTTCACTGATTTTGTGAAAAGGTGAAATTTTTATCTCACATCTTTGTCTATAACTATCTTTGATTGTTGGGTATGAATTCCTAACACTTATTCATGTGCATTTACTTTTGGTTTGGATTGAATTGGTGAAAATCCCAATTTTAAGTGTTTTGGGTTCAAATATTTAAAAATCCTTTCTTTGATGATTGAACACGTTTTTGGTGATGCATCGAGGAGCCAATAGGACCGGGTAGCCGATGGGCGTAATCCCTTAGCGTCCGTGCTCGACCGGTTGCAAATTGAGAGAGTTTTTGCATTTCTGTTGCTTAGGTCGCTCGGCTTGCCCCAGTACCTTAGGTCGCTCGGCCTATTAAGTCGCACCTGTTATGGTCGCGCCATGCTTTAAGTCACACCTGCTATAAGTCGGCCATGTTAGGTCGCAACCACTTAGGTCGCTCGCCTTGCTATGAGTCGGCCGGTCTTAGGTCGCTGACCCCTTAGGTCGCTCGCCTTGCCATGAGTCGGCCTACCTTAGGTCGCTGACCCCTTAGGTCGCTCGGCTTGCTTGCATCCCTTTGGTCACAACCACTTAGGTCGCTCAGCCTCACCTCCTTAAGTCGCTCTGCCTGCTTTAGGTCGCTGACCACTTAGGTCGCTCGGCTTGCTCGCACCCCTTAGGTCGCTGACCACTTAGGTCGCTTGGCTTGCTCGCACCACTTAGGTCGCTCGCCTTGCTATGAGTCGACCTGCTTTGAGTCGCACCTGCTTTAAGCCGCATGCTACTCCTTAAGCCGCTAGCTCCTTAGGTCGCTTGCACCTTAGGTCGTGCCATGTTAGGCCGCATGCTACTCCTTAAGCCGCTAGCTCCTTAAGTCGCTTGCATCTTATGTCGCCCATTTCTTAGGTCGCTCAGTTAGGCCGCATGCTATGTCGCTGAACCCTTATGTTGTATGCCATGGAGTCGCATGAATTGAGCCGCTGATTTCTTGTGTTGTATTGTGTTAAGTCGTGGTTGTTAAGTCGCAAGGGTATTTCCATTTTGATGGATTTGGAATCGAATTCTTTGGATTTTATTCACGTCTTTGAATGTGAATTTTTGTGATTTATTGTTTCTACAATCATTTTTGTGATTCGTCACTTTAAAAATATAAAGGTTTCAATATTAGTAGTAAATATCAAAACTCTTTCATCAAAACGATTTCAACCCTATTTTATTACAAAGCTCGTTTCTTAAACCATTTTCCAATCTACTAGTATATACAAACATTTACCTTACTCGTATGAGAAATCTAATTAAAATACTTAGTAAAACAAGTGGTATTAAACGCTTGCGTTTACATCGGTGGTTAATTCTTGGACTTTTTCGATTGAATCTCTTGTGACAATTTTCTAGTGGAAACTTACAATTTGTTCGTAAATATTTAAGTTAAGCTAGTGGTTATGGGACATGAGGCTAAGCTCATATATTTACTAGCTTACTGTAATTGACACTTCTTGATGATCGTTGATGATCATTTTGTTGATTTAGACTAGCAAATGTGCGATGTCTCTTTGTCTACGAGGGAGACTAACCCCCGTTTCTGTGGAGCTTCGGCTCAATTTGGTGGGGTAGCGACTCATGGTCTTCGGACCGTTTTGTGGAGCCTCGGCTCAAAAATTAATGTCTAGAAACCATGGAATAGCGTTCCATTTTGTGATACACGTGTTGGTGAGTTTTCATGCTCCCGTTTTGTGATAGGCCTCGCCCTTTTTGTGATTTCTGGATTTCCATTGATGATTTCTAGAACTTGTATTTCACCAATTTTCGTGATTTACGTTGATATGTTTTATCAATATTTGTGCTTTGGTGAATTTGCGTGTCATTAACTTTTGTAATTGACATTGATATAATTGTCAATATTTATGGTTTGCTGAATAAAAATAAAGAGTATGACATTCCTTTTGATCTTTGAGAAGATTCTTGTGATATTGATTAATCTCTTATTGATTTTCAATTACATACTTATCATAGTATGGTTTTATGGTTATCATATGTTTTTATCATATCTCTTATTCTATATAATTTCATCTGATATTTATAGCTAGACTGATCTGTTTATTATTTTCTTATTAAATAATACTCGGGTCAGACTGAGTTATTACAGGTGCTTCTACTTGACTCCTCATCTGAGATTATTATCCAGACTTTTGGCTAACTACTTAGATTGGTAGTTTATTTTGTTGTATACCTTTGAGATATAGACTTCTTCATGTATACATATTCTTTTGTTTAGCACTTGTAACTATTCTTTGTGATATTGTGGATCTTGTCTGACCACTACTCTGATGAACACTTTTATGTGTTATATATTCATATCTATTTCCGCCTTTGTGATATGGATGCTTATGACTGATTTGTGTTATGTTTATTTCTATATTTGTTTTCGAAGAATATATATAGCCACCGAGTGGTAGCTTTGAGTTTGTATCGGTATGTCGGATTTCCTCCTGAAATCAGATGCATGTTGTACTATCTGACATATCGATGCTCGCACAAAGCAATTACGAGGATGGTCGCTCCTCAACAGCCTTATTCTCCATACTAGTTGACGGCATTACCTCGTAGTGTCCTTGGCTAGAGTGGGTATAGAGGTGGGGCGTCACAGCTTACACTTAGATATTTCTCTTGTTGTAGATCCTATTGTTGTTTCAAACCTCATAGGAGGATCAACACATTTATCCATGATTTGTAGGGGTTTGAAAATTTTATGTTAGGAATGATTTTGATTGTGAAGCCCATGTACTGGGATTTTCGGGATATGGGATGAATTTGGGGATGAATTGCTATCCACTTATGGAGCGATATTGGACTACGAGAGGAGAGTCATCAGACTAGAGACATGCAGCAGTAGGACTCTTGAGGTTTCTTACGACCCACAAGGGTCAGTCATCTTGAGCTTCCTTTATTTCCTTGATTCATCACTAGGAGAGTTAGATTATATTCCTATCGTTAGAGATTTCCCAGACGTTTTTAAGAAAGTTAGGGGACTACCCCCAAAGAGAGAGATCAATTTCAGGATTTATTTAAATGACAATGCTAAGCGGAATTTTCCGTGAGACATATGGCTTCTAGAGAGAAGGAGTTAAGTAAGAAGATTGGTGAGCTATTGGATAAAGGCTTCATAAAATGGAGCATATCTGAGTGTGGAGTGCCAGTCGTCTTCGCTACAAAGATGGATAGTTCCATTCGACTTTGCGTAGACTATAGAGAGTTGAATAAGCACACAAAGAAGAACCGTTACTCACTTCCTAGGATAGATTATCTTTTCGATCAGTTGGTTGGCTCTTCACTATTATCACAGCTTGATTTAGCCACTAGATTTCATCAGCTTAGGGTTGTTGAAGATAGTATTAATAAGACAGCATTTAAGACAACCAATGAATTCTTTGAGTGGTTGGTTATGCCGTTTGGGCTGATCAATGCCCCAGCCTATTTCGTAAATATGATGAGCCGTGTTTTTCGAGGTGTCCTAAATAAGTTCATGGTAGTATCTGTGGATGATATTTTGGTGTTTTCCAAGAGTATGGAAGAGCATGTTGTTCATCTTGAGGAGGTTCTTCGTATACTTCGTGTTCATCAGTTGAAGGCAAAGTTCTTGAAGTGTCACTTTTTGTGTGAGGAGGTGCGTTTCTTGGGGCATGTAATCTCAAAAGAGGGTTTAGCAGGTTATCCCGCTAAGGTAGTAGCAATGCGAGATTGGAAGGCCACCAAGAACGTTACTGTAGTTAGAAGCTTCCTAGGTTTGGCTGGCTATTATAGGAAGTTTATTAGAGATTTCACTAAGACTTCAACACCTCTTTCTCGCCTCACTAAGAAGAATGTGGCATTCGTGTGGGACGTAGATTGGGAGGATTCCTTCACGATGCTAAAGAGAGCCCTTACTAGTGCATCAGTGTTAGTTTTACCTGATGGAGCTAAGCCTTTTACAGTATACACTGATGCACGTGGGGCGAGTCTAGGAGCAGTGTTGATGAAAGAATGGAGGGTAATAGGTTATGGAAGTAGACAGTTGAGAACCCATGAGAAGAACTATCCCACCCACGATTTGGAGTTAGCTGCTATTGTTTTCACGCTCAAGTCTTGGAGGCATTACTAGCTAGGAGAAAGGTTCAAGATTTTTACTGACCAAAAATCATTGAAGTACTTGTTCTCACAAAAGGATTTAAACTTGAGGCAGCAGCGAGGGATGGAGTTTTTGGCATCGTATGACTTTGAGATGGCTTATACTCCTGGTAAAGGGAGCGTGGTTGCGGATACATTAAGTAGGAAGAAAGAAACCTTTAGTTCAATGTTTGTGGAGTGGAAAAGCCTAGATTTTATTTCCACCTTTGATTTAAACCCTCTACGACATTACCCCTGGATTATTGGCAGCACTTGAGGTTAAGCCTACACTCATAGATCATATTAGCTCAAGACAACGGGAGGATTCAGAGCTTGTGGATATTTTGGATAGGATTAGCAGAGGAGAGGTATGTAGACATCTCCAACATTATTTCATCGATAGTAAAGGGTGGATAAGGAGAGCTGGAAGACTTTGTGACCCCCGCACTAGTGATTTGATGAGAACAGTTCTAAAAGAGGCACACCATTCTCGAATGACTATTCCTCCGGGTGGTGCTAAGATGTATAGGGACATATATAGTGTTTTATTGGAGTGGCATGAAGAAGGATTTGGCAGAGTTTGTAGCTAAGTGTCTCGTATGCCAAAGAGTTAAGGCAGAGCAACAGAAGCTCGGCAGATTGCTTCAACCATTGGCTGTACCTGAATGAATGTGGATAGTGTTTCGATGGACTTCATAGATGGTTTTCCTCGATCTAGGAAGGAGAATACTTGTATTTGGGTAATTGTAGATCATTTGACTAAGAGCGCCCACTTTATTCCGATCAAGAGTAAGAGGACATCATCTTATTTGACATCCTTATATATTCGTGAGATAGTCCGACTTCATGGAGTTACCCATAGTATAGTGAGCGATAGAGACCCCATCTTTACTAGCGATTTTTGAAGAAGCTTGCAAGAGGCTTTAGGGATGCAGTTTAGATTGATTATGGCCTATCACTCTTAGATAGATGGACAGACGAAGAGAGTTAATAAAGTTCTTGAGGATTTGTTGAGGATGTGCATTCTTGACTTTGGCGGAACTTTGAAGGAGCATCTTCCTTTAGTGGAGTTCACATATAATAATAGTTTTCAAGCCAGCATCGGGATGGCACTTTTAGAAGCCCTTTATGGAAGACCTTGCAAGCCACCTTCGTGTTGATTGGAGTCTACAGAGAGATTACTACTTGGTCTCAATATGGTTAGAGAGACTTTGGAAAAGATCGATTTGATTAGAAGGAGGATGAAGATGGCCCAAGATAGGCAGAACTCCTATGCAGATAAGAGGAGAAGAGAAATTGAGTTTGAGATAGGAGACTTGGTTTTCATTAAGGTATCTCCGTTAAGAAAGGTAGCAAGATTTGTATCAAGTGGGAAACTAGCTCCTAAATTCGTAGGACCGTTCCACATTGTGGAATGGGTAGGGAAAATGGCATATCAGATAAAGCTACCGGAGAGGCTCGCAGGAGTTCATGATGGTTTCCATGTTTCTCACTTGAGAAAGTGCTTACATGATTCAACAGAGTTAGTGGAACCTAGTCAACTAGAGGAAATTGAAGTGGACAGAGAACCGGCGGTTCTCGCATTCCTAGCAAGATCGTTAGACATGATATCAAGAAGCTTAGAAATAAAAAGTACCTTTGGTCAAGATGTAGTGGGGAGATAACATTGAAGATGCTACATGGGAAGCTGAAAATAAAATACGTACCTCTTATCCATACGATGGTACACTTTGAATTTCTTATTTCCTTCTTTAGTTTTGAATAGGTTCTTTCCTTTAGTATCCTTTGGGAGGGTGGATCTTAGGATTTAACCTATATATGGTAGGACTGAATGTAAATATGTTACTAGAACATGTTATGTATGATGGATGCTAGTGGTTGCAAGTGTTTTCTAGTGGATGCTAATGGACGCATATGTATACAGTAGGCACTATTATCTCTTAAGAATCGGCCTAACTACATCACTAAAGCATAAGCATATGGATATGTGTGCATTTGCATTTTTATTTTATTTCCACGGTTGCTATAAATGGATGATTAGCATATGATTGTTGCATTTGGATGATGATTGTAGCACACATATATAACTATCAGCTATTATTAGGAAATTTACATTCATTTGGATATATGGCATGGACATAATTGCATAAAAATGAGGTCGACTAAATCAGTAGCCACCTAATCTTTTTGTATTGGTTAGGAACATTGACACTACACTATTTGCATATATATCATAAATTAAATTAGAAAGCCTAAGGATAATGGATGTAATGGATGGTGGTTGAATTTTAGTTTATAGAAATTGGATGAAAATATTTACTTCATTCTTCTGTCCTTGGAGATTTCGGGAATGAAATCCTTTAAGGAGGGGAGAATGTAACAACCCAAAATTTGAGCTGTAATAATTAATTAAAAAATTAATTAAATAATAAAATAAGTTTGTGAAATTTTCAAAATTGAGAAATGGGAGTTGCACCATTGTGTACGTGGCAATTTTTAGATCAATTTCCATATGTATATTTGTCAGAATCCGAGGTAAAACGAAGAAGTTACGAATTAAACAAGAATTCAAAATTAGAAATATTATATATATAAGGCAAGGTCGATCCTCACCAAAGCTAGGTCGACCCCTAGTTTACATTGGTCGGCATGGGGGTTGACTCGCCCCTGTATGTTCTCGTTGTTTTGTCTACATTAAAATATGATGTGTTTTTCCAACTTTCTTCGATCCTGTGCATTCATGCTTCCATCTGATAGTTCCCAGCGAGCCTATGACATGGTTGCACTAGATATAATCTTCAAATTCAATGGATGGAGATCCCTAAGTGACACTATAGATAAGACCCTAGTCCTAGCTATTTCACTCGGATTTTCTCCCTATTTTGTGCATTCCTGAGGCAGGACCCTAAAAGGAAATTTTTTGCTAGGAGGAGATCTTTTCAATTAAAATATTTTATACCCTAGAAGTGGATCCGAGAAAACTAAGGGCATGAGCTAAGGACCACAGGTGAGTGTTTAGTAATTATTTTAGATTTTTAAGTAATTTAAAATAATAGGGTTCTCAATAATTTTAGTTTTTCTGCAATTTTGAGACAATTTTTATAAAAGTTATTTGCAGTTAATTTTTAAAGTTCTTTTTAGTTTATTTTACTCGGCTATTTTTCTGTGGCTATTTTATTCAGTAATTTGCAGTTATTTACAGTTATTTACATTTTATTTACATCTACTATGCATTGGGATTTAGCCTGTAAATGTTAGTTTTTTTATTCCTTTTTACGCGAATAGAATATTAAAAAGAGAATAATTCGCTAATATGGATTAAATAGAATTACACACTAAACTTACAGAAATTAGATGTGACGACCCGAAATTTTGGGCAATATCAATTTAATAATCTTTATTAATAATTAAATTGAATTGATAATTTTCTTTTATAATTTTAATTTAAATTGGTAAATTAAATATTTTAAAAGGCTAATAATATTTAATCTAGCAATATTTATTTATATCTTTTCTAACAATTCAAAATTTGGTAAAATCATCTTTCAAAGTTAAAAGTATGTTCTATTTATAACGTATATATTGGTATATATATTGTGAATAGAGAGTCTTTTGTTTAATAAAAGATGTATTTTCAAATTGTAATATATATATATATATATATATGTATGTATGTATGTATGTATGTATATGTTATGATTTGAAGTTGTTTTAAAATTTAATATAATAATTCTCAAACTAATGCCAAAAATATTTTCTATTTAAAATGTATATGTATATTTGTATATATTGAAGTTTGGTTTGAATTTAATTAAAGTGTTTCAAATTATATATATATATATATATATATATATATATATATATATTGCAATTTGGAAAGTATAATACATATAATACTTTTTCAAAGGATATTTGGTATTTTAATTTATATTTCTTAAACAATAAAGATAAATATTTTCGATTTTAAAAATATTTGTATAAGATTTTATTTGTATACAATTGCTTTTATAATATTTTCTCTAAGTAATTTATATATACATATATTATGATAAATGTTTATTAATTAAGTAAATTAAGTATGAAAACTATATATTAACGTTTAAATTACATAAAAACTTATATAAAATACCTAATGACAAGTGTAATTACATTAACACATGTTAGTAACATGTGTAGAGCAATTAAGTAATATAGTTGCCAAATGTAAAATTTTAAACAAGTGCCATATCTTAATTTTTATTTTCTTTAATTTTTCATAAATTAGTTCATAAAAACATACACTTCTTCTTAAAATCTTTTACCTATTCTCAGCTGAAACAAAAGGAATTCAAACTAAAGTCCTATAAAACTTTTCACCAAATCAATAAGAAAAACCTGAAACAAAATCTGGAAAACTGGAAACAAATTCAAGTTCAGTCTAATTTTTCAAACAACCTGAGATGTTGCATATCAAAATAAAGATCTCAGATTCAACAGTAAGTTTCAAGCTTCAGATTCAACATATAGCAAAAAGAAGGCATGCAAAGATTTCAACTCTAACAGCAAAAGAAATTCAAAAAAATTTACAGTTCCAGGAAACAAGAAGCTTGACCTTTGTTTAAAACTATCAGGTGAGTAAATATTAAAAAAAAACAGTTTAATGTGGTTTTAACTAAAATGCATGTGATGATATTGGTTTGTATTGAATACTTCAGCCCGAATTTAGCTAGAATTGTATATATATGAATGTGAGATGTCTGTTTATATCTATACCCTGTTCTCTATTGTTCCAGTCTATGATTTTTGCTTTCAAAAATTCAAATCTCTCAATCAAACCAATATTAGACATTGATATATAAATGAAATTTGTTTGTTGACGTATAATGAAGATTTTCAAAATAGTTTCAGGTTTTTAAATGCAATAAATAATGTTTAAAAGGAAAATAACAGAGGAATTCATATTTATGATAAAAACCAACCAACTTAATTTTAGATTTGGATGGCATGATTGAGTTCGTAGCAGTAAATCATGAATTTAGTGATACAATCACGATTTTTAGGTCAGTTTTCATTGTGCTTTTCTAAGATGATCAAAATTGGCACTTTCGCCAAATTCCGACGAACGAAGAAGAATTGGGCAACGTGCTTTGGTCTGGAGGATGATGGTAGATCGGCGAGCAAGGGAAAAATGGTTGCTTGATTTTTCGTGCAACGTGGTGGTCGGAAATGGTTGTAATAGGGTTTCTCTTCGACCTTTATAGATGAGGTAATGTTGGATTCGTGCGTTGTCGTAGAGATGACGGAGGGGATCGCGATGGTGGAGATGGTTGTTGGAAGGTATGACGAGGCTTGGGTGAGGTGCGTCGGTGATCTCGGGGTCGGAGGTATGGGAACGGTGAAGATTCCCGTCGGAGTGTGTTTCCAGTTTTGGTTTAGTGGTCTTGTTTTCGTTTCGTCGGCGATGCGATCGATCTGGGTTAGCTTTTGAGGTCGCGTGGATTCATGTGGATGTCGAGAATAGTCACAATGACCTCCGCGGTCGGAATTGCCGGTGTACGTGCACCGCATGCACGTTGTGTCTAAGATTGAGGTGCTCAGGTCGTACTCGAGTGGACGGTGGAAATGTCTCGGAGCTGATGAAGGAAAGTGGATGACTCGAGGCAAGCACGGGTTTTGTAGGGGATTGACTCAGGTTTATTAGTGTTTAACTCGAGATTTCCTGTTGCAGTGTTAATCTGATTTAGTAAAGTAAAAACAAACTTTGGATAGAGAATCAAGCTTAAGTAAAGGCAAGTTTTATAAAAAATCAAGTTTTAAGTTGTAAAACAACTTTTTCAAACAAATGGAGATCAAAATTTTAATGGTGTTTAATTTAATATATTTTCAAATTCAAATGTATAAGATGGTTGATTTTAAAGTAGTTAATTAAATCGATTTTGAATTTTTAATTCAATATATTTTAAATTTAAAATAAGAAAGTTCAAATGAGATTGAAATAAGAACGTTTCAAGTTAAAGTTATATCCAAAGAAATTATAAAAGAATGTTTAAATTAGATTTAAAATATATTTAAATGAATAAGTTAAAATTGAGATTTCGAAGATAAATATTTAATTCAATTAAATATGTTTGAGAAAGGGTTTTCAAATATTCTAAGTATATTAAAATTAAGTGGTTGAATTGTTTTGTTTAAAGTAAAATTTTATTTCAAATATATAATAGATTTCTAAATTGGTTTTAATGAAGTAAAAAATTGGAATAAGTATTTAAAATAAATGAAGAGTTTATCTTTAAAGATTGAGACTGATTAGGGATAATTAATCAGTGAAGTAATTAAAGGTTAATTACTTATTTATAATTAAGAATAATTACTTAATCAAGTAATTAGTGGATGGTTAATGAATTAATTAGAGATTAAGTGACGATTAATTAGTTGATTAATTAATGTAATTAATTTTTGGTTAATTAATAAGTCTAATTAATTAAAGATAAATCACTTATGATTAATTAAGTGTGATTACTTAGTAAAGTAATTAGTGGATAGTTACTGAATGTAATTAAGAAAGAGAAATTACTTATGGAAGTAGTTAGTGGAAAATTATTTATGAAAGTAATTAAATGGAAGTGATTAAGAGTAATTCACTTGGTGTTATTAATTAAAGGATTAGTTAATATAATTAATTAAAGAGTTAATTAATTAATCAAAGAGTAATTAATTAATTAAAGGATAAAAGTTAATTAATGGTATGATTAATTACTTGCTAAGGCAATTAATTAATAGAGTAATTAACTAATGAAAGTAATTAGAGGATAATTAATGAAAGTAATTAAGGGTTAATTACTTAGTTAATTTGGTTAATTAATTGATGTGATTAATTAATTAATTAATTAATGTGATTAATTTAGGATTAATTACTAAATGTAATTAATTAAAAGTGTGATTAATTAATAAAGTAATTAATTAAGGATTATTAATTAATGTAATTAACTAATAATTACTTAATAAAGTAATTAAGGATTAATTAATTAGTGTAATTAATCAAGGATTAGTATAATTAATTAAGGAGTTAATTAATTAAGGTAAGTGATTACAAGATGATTAATTAAGACTAATTGATGAGTATGGTTAATTAAAGATTAATTAAAAGGTTAATTTAATTAGTGGGAATCATTAATTAATAAAATTAATGAGATTAATCATGGTTGATTAATGGAAGTAATTAATTAATGGAATTAAATGGAGGATCATTAATGATAGTAATTAAAGGTTAATTACTGTAATTGGTTGAGATTACTTACTTAATGTAATTAAAGATAATTGATCAAGGAAGATTAATTAAGGTAGAGCATTAAGAGATGGTTAATTAATTAATTTGTAATTAACTAATGTTAAGTAAACATGATTAAGGTAATCCAAGTGATTAAAGGTAAATAATTAATTTAATTAGAGGTTAATTTAACTGATTAAGAGTTAATTAAACCTTCTTATGGATGATTGATATTGGATGATTGAATGATATTGGATGATTTCGACGTGATATCTCTAACATGAGATCTGTACTGCGTTGTGATATGTTTGGTTGATTTAGATAATATGAATTATCTATTTGTGATAAGTGAATCATCTATCTGTTTATGTTATTCTGAATATAAATTTAATTATTTAAACCTTTAAACAACTTGCACTTTAAAATGGCATTTTGGAATTCGGTGAGACCGGGATCGGGTTTACAAATTTGGATATCCGAAAACCATATCGATCCAAATTAAACGTTAGATCGTGAATCCATGTGGAGTTCAAGATAAAGACTCGAGGTGTAAGAACTATTCATCGTTAAAAACTCTGAGGGTGATTCCAAAATGAATTAAATGGGATAGTACTTTCAGGTTCGAGATGGTGATTCAGAGTGCAAGGCCTTTTGTCATTAACTCTGAGGGTGATTCCAAAATGAATGTAACGTGATAGTGCCTTCGGTTTCGTTTGAACCCGAAACGGACTTGTATGGATTGAATGCTTTCAGAACATCGTCAGGTGGACGATGAGCATTCTAAGATAGATGTGTTCTATAAAGGTAATCGTAGCCTCAAGCCTCATCAATCGGGAATGGATAAAACAGGGGAGGTGCGGCAAGGTTAAGTGGATAGCACCCAAGTAGGACGAGATTTACCCCTGTCTAGAGGTCCCTTTCTATTTCGGCTCAGTGTATGGTCGGTCGCGCCAACGACGGGTTGGTCTTGTTCGGGACTATCCAGTAAGGGATGGTTCCGGCCTTGTATTACAGGGGATTTAGGGTGGATCCTCGCTACCGTGATCTAGGCCCCGTATTGTGACGGGCGGTACCCCAGTAACCCTGCCATTGACGGAAACTTGTTCTTCCTACTGCCCTTACGGTTTTGATTGTATTACCCACTTTTGTGGCTAGTAGCTGAAATTTAATCATGTAACAATTTCAGCTATTTCTTATTTACTTGAAAACCCTAGACATCATTATAATATCACTGGATTTCCTATCAAATGTTTTGATTAGCGTAAGGTAAAAACTGTTCCATGTTTATGTATGGGAAGTCTTACGTGATACCTTTCTTTCCAAAGGTTTTCAAAGTTAAGAAACTTTAAACCGTTTACTTACATCAGACCCATGTCTGACCCAAGTGTTTATTTTCTATTTTATTAAACTCTTGGGTACTCATATTATGTATGAGTAGTCGAGAGATTCTGGTTAGCTTTAATGAATTCTGGAGAAGATTTGGAGAAGGAGGCTTCAGCAAGTAGATATATTGTGGTTTCGTTGTGTTTGAGTTGTGTCTGTATCTCTGTGATATCTTGAGTTGTATAATTAGGCAGGTGTTTATAACTGTCTAATATGAGATGTATGAGTTGTGTAACTCTAATATATATGATACTATGTAATATCTTATGTGATATATTATATTTCATTCGTTCCGCTTTGAGAATCTATTAACGTTGAGTTTCTTCTTTCCTATCTTTTCTTCTTCTATCCCTTTCTTTCTTAAATCATTTTGCATCTTTCTGGTAGATGAAAAATGGGTCATGATAGTTGGTATCAGAGCACTAGGTTGAGTGAATACTTAGGCTTTGGAGTGATTTCTATCTTTCTTGAGAGAGCATGCTTGTATTTATATATATATATATATTTATATATCTACCTAATGGGTTACCTGTCCGGGTTTTCCAACATAAGTTTTAAATGTAGATGTATTTTTAAGCTAAATAATGTTAATGGTGGTTCTCTAATTATTTTGGTAAGTGCGAAATGACAATGAGAAGTCCCATCATCCCTCTTTTAGATGCTAATCCCGAAATGAGCATTGGGCTTAGCCACTAATCTCCTTAATTATCCACTAAACTGTTCAAAATCTAGTGAAATTTCATATAGAAACATCTTCCAAATGGTAAGTCCATTTTCCTATTATGACCACTCCATGGAAAGGGAAACCATTGTTTAATCTGATGGAAGTAAATTCAGACCCTAATTGGGCTCCTATAAAATTTATAGGTCATACAAGATTTTCAAAGTCAAAATCATACGATAAAAATGCTAAGGATGTAAAATGTCTTTGATAGTAATTTTCCAAAACTATAGAATCAACCCTATACAATTATTTTACGACCCTCGAATATGTAAAATACAGGTTGTTACAATGACCATCCAGATACCTCATTGTTTTGTTCGTCAACGACCAAATTGCCCAAATAATGCCAAACCTTGTTGTTCGTTCATACCCCTCCTTAGCAAAACATTCTCAATTACTTGCCTTACTTTGTTGTATGAAGATAGAGATCTATTAAAATCTCTCAACCGCTCTTGCAAAAAGAGGCGGCGACTCTATAACGTTCCTATAAGAAAAGCGGCATGATATACGGTTCCATTGACAAAAGCTCTATTATATAACAATTAATCCATGTGGTATACCAATCCTCTAACAAAAACATTCCACTATACTACCCACTGACTAATATGTATATATACTACTTTTCCCACAAGGCATTCGAGATGATCGAAAATAGCAATCAACAACACTAATGAAAAATAGCATCTAAAGCATCAATCCAATCCCTTCAAAGCATGATGGCCATGGCTATAAATAGTAGAATAAATTCACTTGTACAAGGATCAAATTTCAGGAGTAGGATATCTCTGTTATCTTCACTCTTGTTAATAGATTTAAGGGTATGCCTTAAGGAAAATTATGTAATTTGTTACATATATCTACCTCTATAACCAATCTTGTTCAAAATAAAATGTGTTTTTCTTTCTATCATATACTTGTTATATAATGATATAAATAGTTAAATAATTAATTTAAAGTAAATAATTGAAAATCTTTAAATGGTATGTTATGTGATAGTAATTACAAAGTATTGTAATCATGAGAAATTTATCACAATGAAAATAACGTAATGTTTTAAATATTCCTAATCAAGATGTTTCGGGAAAGGATATCAATTCATCTGTTGAAACTAGAGTACATAATGCTCTCCAAATGTTAGGCAGTGTATTTATCATGGTTGCTAGAGACACCAAGGGGTTATATACTAGTAGTTATTGGATAACTATGGAATGACTCACTCTAGGGTTCTGCTGGTTAATAACTAAGGTCAAACTGACAATCTTGAAGTGACATATTACACAATTCCCCAAACTTGAGAATACCGTGGAACTTCAATGTGCATAATCCACTTTGATAATAGTTAAACCGTGGCATAAAATTCATCGAATAACTATAATTGGGTTTAAGTTAAAGCCTTGGAAGTGAAACACTATTCAATAGGTAATTTTCCTCCTTAGTTATATGGGTTTAGTATCACGGTCAACTATAGTCAACTCAAAATCAAAGTCTCTGGCCAGAGCAGTATGATTAATAATAATTGTTATTATTGAAACTAGGATTTTATGTTTGGAATTACAAAGTTGAATGTGGATGATGTTGGAATTTTGAACAACACCAAATTCCGTAAGTTCTAATGTTGTACAGTTTTAACGAAGAGAATTGATGTAAATAATCTTTACTACCAGGTACTACTTATTATGTAAAATTGGATTTTTACCAAAAGATACATAAGCAATAAATTCAACAAAAATGCCACACCACTGGCTAAGAAGAGGTGTAAACACTAATATTTGAATTGTTCGATATTAACTGTTGATCGAATTTACACCTTTGAGTCACACAACCGTAATGATGAATCTTTAAAAAACCATATAATTTAAATAAGTTATAAAATGTTGTGAATTAATTATATTAATTAATATTTAAGAGTATTAATTATTATTTAATTGAGTTAATGTTTAGGAGTTGTTTGTAATTATTTGAATGCATTTGTAAAAGTTATATTTGTGCCCATTGATATACGATATCAATGTAATTTTAAATGGGTTTAAATAAAAGATAATTTCTTGAAGTGATTTATGGAAATTTTGTATCACTTGATGGCACATAATTGTGACGACCCACCTCCCCGACTCTTAGAAATTGACACTAATACATCCTCGGTATTCACTTGTTGTAAATCCAAGTGCCGGGGAGGTAGATTATCATATGGTAAAGAAATAAAGATAGAAGCAATAATAGAATCACACATCGTATTCAACACATAATTATACATATGAGTAGTAAATGAAATTACTCTAAATTGTTCCATGAAAGTTATGATAGGTACTAACCCAACTAGAATAGTTATAATGACCTATCCTTACAGTGCTGGTAAATACTAATACATAATATCGACACAATGGAAAGTGATAGATGACTTCAACAAAAGACCCAAAATGCTCCATTCTTCATCCTCCATTCCAAAATGCTCCAAGCTTACCTAACTAGTTGGCTGCACAGGAAAATAGGGCACTCAAAGTTTAAGGGGAAAAGAAAATAAATTCCGGGCCAGTCATGGGACTGGTGTGAGAAACTCAAAATATGATGTTTGAAAACAAAAGGTATCTCATAAGACCACGCCGCGCATAAACATGGAACGGGTTTTTACCTTATGACAGCCAAAACAATTGCTATACAGAATATGTGGATATTAATTTTAATGACATTCTTTTGAAAACACTTTTTAAGTAAGTATACATAATCTTAGCCGAAATTGTTACATTATTAAATTCCAACGTACAACGCTCTACAATCAAATCTGAAGGCACTTATTGGAGAATGGATTTCCATACAATAAGAAGGTAAGGGACTACCTTCCGATAGTACATCTCTAGAAAAATGCACCTGAGGCTCCAACCTCTACCAAAATAGAACTGACCTACCTTTACCATAGATAGTAGCGAATAAGTCATCAACTCGGTCGTTTCCGACCTACCCGAGAGCTCTCTTTGCGTGCACCACATTAATTTAAAACTTGACATCATAGCGGGAATAAATATATATAGAAAGGTGATGACTATACCCTAATGAGGGCGACCCACTTAGCTCTGCCGCATCTGCCCTATTTCTGTCATTTTCGGGTGACAAGGCTCGAGGTAACGATTACCTTACTCATAGCACATTCCACTTTGAATGCCACGTTGCCAATCTATAATCAGACAATTGATTTCTACAAATGTATAACTCCTGAGCTCGTATGTCTCAGGAAAGGTTATTAAGCTAAGAGAAGTTGCCTTCTTTGCCGCCAATCAGATGATACGTTCACAGAAATCAACCAATGAAATTACAATTGCAATGTCTAACATCCATCCATGCAAGTTGTCAAGGAATAGGACAAACCGAAGGCACTCTCTTACCACATCTTATCGGGAGTTAGTCCTAGGATTAGTAGCGATTAGTCCTTGCATTGGATATTTCATAATGAAGAGACTACTACTACTATATGTATATTGGGAGTTTATCCCTAAATGATCAACGAGCAATCCTTCATTACAGAAATCCTTAATATCATACCCATGTCTTCACTTCGACTACGTAAATTGGTTTGAAATGGTCTTCGGATAGGAATTACCCAAATCCAACACCGGTTCTTCCGAACCAATCATCGATTAAAAAGACGTTAAGTTCATATGTGATTATCAATCATCATTTAATTTAATTCATATTTTTATTTATTTATAGATATTCCTTAGAGATATATTCATTGAAATATTTCTTTATCTTTTTCAGGATATATGGAATCATCAAGCCACGGTTATCAAATCCTTTTGGTTAATTTAAACCTTTTTAAATCGTGAATAATTCCAAACCATTTCATATTTTACTCAGAAAAATATTTCCAATTCATTTCATTTAAATCTTAACAAAGATTTCCAAATTTAAAACTCACAATTTTAATTCGATTAAAAACATGTTATCTAGGATGTTAATCCAAAACTAGTAAATGTTAAGTGAGCAGAATCTATAGAAATAATCTAATTCTACTCAATATCAATTCTGGTATTCAACAAATACTATAGGTGGAATAATGGTGAAATTACCCTTTAAATTCCATAATAGTATGAGTTCCCTCTTCGGGCTTTAATACCGAGTACATTATCTCCATAAAATTCAAGTTATTTATATTTGGAGAATTATATCCTTTAACTTTGGAAAATTTTGATCCGAGTAAATCAAATTTACTACCCTATCCGTCGGGCCAGTCCGGATAGCCAGAGAGAGAGTAGGAAGCTGGTTTTCTAAACTCAAGCCTAGACACTATCTCTCCAACACCCATAAGGCGATCAAGTAATTTGATTGACTCTAAATCATTTAATATTTAACCATTCCGTAAATCCTTCAAATCATCTTTAAATAATTTATTAATCATTTGAAAATATTTACAAAAGATTGGAAATGAACGGTTGAGTTTAAAACTACATTTTGGAAGTTATACAAAAGTGCTGCGGAAAGTGCTTTTGTAGCTATATTGATCAAAATGACTTTTTTTATCATTTGAAAAATCATTTTATAACTCAAATCACTTATAAAAGATTTCAAATATTTTTTGAATTTGTTTCATATTTTTAAACAATTTTAAAGAGGTTTAACATTCCATATACACTAATTCATTAAATAAAGGAAAGTTATTTCCTTTGTGCTTATCGACGTGTATTTCTGTGACTTGCATATATATTCAACATTCATATTAAACAACCATCGTTAATAATCATAATCAAACAAATATAACATCCAATAGCATATACTACGATAGTCTAGGAGTTTACTCACCTCAGGTTTAAACTACTGACTAAAAATTGGCTATAGCTTTGCTAACTCAAACTTTGAGCTCACGATCAATTGGATTATTGCTTCTAGATGGCTCGGCCTATGGATGAGAGAATGAAGGTTATGGAAACCATTAAATTAGAGGTGAAGAAGAAGAAAATGGAATGAGATATGCGAATTTGTGAAGCCTTAGGGTCTTATTTATAGCCTTAGGAAAATATGGCAAATTACTAAATTACCCTTAAATATTATCAAAATATCTCTTACACCACATCACTTCTACATCAAATCCTTGTACCCATACTCAAGTGCATGCATTAATGAGATGTGATGTGATAAGACATATTGCAAAAATATCTTAAGATGGAATGACATGCATTAATGGTGGATTTGATGTTTGCTTTCCATGTTTTAATGGTAATTCGATGTTACCTTTTTCACTTACTTTTTGTAAAAATATCTTAGATATTTTTTAACTTTGATTTTACTAATTGTGATACACATATGTGTGAATATGTGTATGTGTGTGCATGTACAAACAATGTTGGAACAACTTAAGACAATTTCCATTTGTCAAACCTTTGAGATTTCAGGATCCAATTTCCAGTCATATTTTTCAGTTTTTAATTCAAACTATTTATTTATTTAAACAAAGGTTGAAAATAAATTTCTTTTCATTTTTAACTAATTAAAACAAGTTCATTTAACTTATAAAGCTATATTTAAAATTAATTAAATATTCCATTTTCAAAGTCGTAAAATTTTGGGTCGTTACATACTTCCCCCTTTAAAAGAATTTCGTCCTCGAAATTAAGGATAAGAACAAGATAACTCAAAGAAAAATTTACATGACGAAGCGGTACACATGTATAAGATATAGCTAATGATATCACCACAAACTGCCGAGTACACTATACACATACAACCATGTATCCATTCTAAACTCAGGGTAGGCCTTACGCATTCTTTCCTTTGTCTCCCATGTGCAGTCTACTGCGTCACTACTCCATTGGACTTTAACCAATCTTACAACCTTCCTTCTTAATCGCTTCTCATTGTGATCTATGATTTGCATTGGTTGTCTGATAACCGCCAAATTAAGTTCAATTTTTGAATCTTCTTTAGTAGTTGTTTCTATAATTTGCTCTGGATCATGCACATATTTTCGTAAGTGAGATACATGAAAGACATTGTGTACAATAGATAACCTCTCGGGCAGTTCCACACGATGGGCTAGTGGGCCAACCCTTTTGAGAAAAGGAAAAGGTCCAATAAATCGAGGTTCTGACTTCCCTGCCCAACCAAATCTTACCACTCCTCTCATTGAAGAAACTTTAGGAATACATAATCTCCAACCGAGAACTCTAAATTTCTTCGCCTATGATCAGCATAGCTCTTTTTCCTACTCTGCGCTTCTTTCATTTTTTTTCTAATTATGTCAACCTTTTCTGAAGCTTCTATAATCATGTCAAGACCTAGTACAATCGATCTCCGGTCACGATCCAACGTGCTGGGGATCTACACGGACGACCATACAAAGATTAATACGGGGCCATGCCAATACTAGGCCAATAACTGTTATCGTAAGGGAATTCTATCAGATGAAGGTCGCTTTTTCATAAACCTTCGAAATCTAATATGCAAGCTCTTAGAAGATCCTCTAACACTCGATTCACTCTCTCGGTTTGTCCATCGGTCTGGGGTTATATGCGGTGCTTATATTTAGCCTAGTTCCTAAAGTTGTTTGCAATGCCTCCCAGAATTTACTGGTAAAGATAGGGTCTCGATCACTGACTATACTACTGGGATACCATGCAATCGAACTACTTCCCTCATGTATATTTCTGCCAGACTTGCAGCAGTTCTCATTGGTTTTACTGGGATAATGTCACGACCCGAATTTCAGCCTTCGAAAACCGACATCCATACTTCACTCATATTCAAATGCCATAGATTCAAATGTTGAAATTCAATTTGCGTCGGAGCTTATAACACATTAAGTACAACAACACAGAAGAAGAAAAACAATATTTTATTGATACACAACATTTGATACAACATATTGATACAAATGATATCAATGTTACGAGAGATACAAGACAACAACAGAAACAAAACACCAGCAGCGAAACAGTATCACCACTTGATCTACAAAGAATAGAAAGAAGATAGAATCCAAAACTGCAACTCCATAGAAAAATCTCTAAAGATCTCCAGTGCTCCAAATCGAATGCTCGAACCACTATCATCACGTTGTATAAAGCAAGGTCAGTCATGAATGCGAGCGCCGAAATCCCAAGACTGAAGAAGATTTCCAAGTGCCACCAAACCAAAGACATCGAAAGATATCGAATCGATATCTATTATTTGACTATCTGAAAAATCTAACTGTAGACTTCCTGTGTGGAAATTGTGGGCACCAACATTTAGAAAGGGAACAATAAACTCCAGGTCAGTCATGGGACTGGTGTGAGCAAACGAAAACAGTTTTAAACAAAACAAACAACAAAAGATGTAAAAGAAATCCGTAATGCTTTTTGGAAAATGAAACTACCATAAGGCCTCCCACCGCACACACAATACAAATGTAGAATTGGAGGAGATTTCTCCTTATGATAGTCAAACATGCTTGATACGCAAAAGCCTTTTGACATTATTATTAGCGCATAGTGCAGAAAGCATTTCGAAAGTATGATGTTAATCTTATCCCGCGTACAACCATTGTTGTATGCTTACTATAACTACCATCTAAATATCAGTGACCACCATAAGTAAATGGAAGGTTATAAAACTAAAACCGTACAAGGCGCGTATTGGAGATTGGATTTCCAACAAATGGTCAGGCTAAGGAACTTCCTGGGCCACATGGGTACACCTCTGAAGGGACGCCCAGAGAACTTAACCAGATCTCTGCCAACACAAGGCCGGGTTACCCCTGCTCGGAAGTAACACCTACATGTATGCCATCCCCGGTCATTACCGACCTTTATCCGAGGATCCTCAACCACAAAGCAACAACCACAAAGTAATAAATTTACAGCAACTACATAGGTTAAATATTTGGGCTCCATACCATGATACCACCTTTTTTCAGAAGAAATGGACATAACCTAGGGGGCAACCCCTAATAACCTTGCTGCATATTTCCTGTTTCGACCATTTTGTGAGGTCCGATGAAGTCTCATCCGCAAAGATACGCTTTTCACAAAAGCCATGCTTCGATCAATACATGATCAGCAGCACTTCATATGCCACATTACCAAATTGGGAATGTATCACTAGTAACCATCAACTACATAACCTATGAGCTCATACGTCTCAGAGAAGGGTGTTAAGCTAAGAGAATAAATTCTCCGCCACCAAACAGGAATGTATTTGATAGAAACCAGCTTTACATCTCAAAGTGTAATGTCAGACACAAATCCATACAAATCTGTTCCGGTTTCGAACAGAACCGAAGGCACTTCAAAATAAACCCTTGCAATACGAATAATCCCTAATCACGTCCGGACTCCCCATCACAAAGGGTGATCAAATCTCTATACCGGGGATCGGCCGGTGCAGAGACATTCGACGAGTTATCCTTTGGCTTTTGAAAATATCTGGTCTTCACCACAGGTCTTCAAATGCAATCCACAACGTCGTATCATTATTCAAAATGGGTTTTATGACACAAAGTCCTCTCCTGGCTAACCCGAATAATGAGCGCTTAATTTAAAAAGCATATGGATATAGTGGGATCATAGTTAAGTCACAACTTAAAGCTCAAAAACCTTTCTTCAAATGGTATAAACAAATTACCATTTTCAAATCTTTACACAAAAAAGATTCACTTCACAAAGTTCACCAATCTTTTACAAAGATTAATTCAAACCTTTCAAAACAATTCCATTTCAAATCTTTTATATAAAAGATACACCTTTAAGATCCTCTTCAATGTTAAAACACAATTCAACAGTCTTTCACAAAGATTTGTTCATAGCTTCCAAAATAATTCGATTTTAAACTTGAAATCTTTTCAACATAAATTGGAAATCCTTTCTTTTTATGAAAGCTATTATTATTTGAAAACAAAGAGTTTTTGTTTCGGAAAAAATCCGATCAAATATGCACAAGTTATAGCCTTTAAAGTAAAAACTTGGGTTAAATTCAAATTCCCAAAATAATACATTTAAAATACTTTAAAGATGGTTTAAAATCCATATATGTACATTATATAACTTGTATAACCTTTTCAAACTAAATTTCCAAAACAACTTCAAAACTTAAACAAGATATATTATATTCAAACTACATTTGAATTTCAAACTTCCCTTTCAAAAACTTTTTATATTCGATCCAATTCCATTTCCAACAACATTTGGATTCAAAATTCAACTTTAAAACCATTTCATAATATTTAATTCAAATGTTTGTGACTTAACCGATTTCCTCGTGCAATCTATATTTGTATTTATATGGTGTAGTCCAGGGGTTTCACACAATAGTGCAACATCATCAATCATCACAAGTTCAAGCACAACAATATCGATAAGCGGTATAATCTATAACGCTTATCTTCCTTCACAGATTCATAGATAAATATGTAAATACATTATAGATAAATAAATTATAATCGCAGCTCAAATCAAAATAATTCATATCATCAAGCATCACACATCTGGGATATCAAACAATTCAAAATTTAATAGAATCCAAATATCCATAAATAAGATCAATTAATTATCTGATTAATTTAAATCAGATTACATACTCATGAATAAACTACTAATCCTGGTTAATTAATATTAATTAATTACGAACCATTTTGATTAATTATCCTTTAATCATTTATAAATTAACCTTTAATAATAAATTAATTAACCTTTAATTATTAATTAATCGACCTTAATTAATAAATTAATCAACCTTTAATCATTAAATAATTAACCCTTAATTATTTAATTATCCTTTAATTAATTTCATTAATTAATTACCACTTATTTAATTATCTTTAATTAATTACAATAAGTGATTATCCTAATCAATTCCATTAATTAATTAAACTTTAATTAATTAATTATCCTCAAATTAATTACTGTAATTAATTAATCACATTAATTAATTATCCTTTAATTAATTATTCTTTAAATCATTTGATTAATCAAACTTTAATCATAAATTCATTAACCTTAATTACTTTCAGTAATTAGTCTTAATTAATTAATTATCCTTTATTGTAATCACACAAAGTAATTACCCCTTAATTACATTAAGTAATTAATTTCATTAAGTAATATACATTAATTACTTACATTAATTATATCACCCTTAAATTAATTATATTCAAAAATTATCCCAATATAATTACTTAAACCAAAAACAATTTTAAATATATTTTGATTTAAAACCAAATCCTTGAAAAAGATTTAGAAATTTACCTATTATATAATTACCTTAAATAATTTCAAAATATTTTTTGAAAAAAACTTTGAAAACTTGTTTTAAACTTATTAATACTTTACTTTGAAACTTGGTAATGTTTCCTTGAAAAATTAGTTACTATAATAACTTTAAAACTTGATAATGTTTTTGTTTTTGACTAAAAAAATGATTAATTAAATTTTAAAACAAACCCGGGTTCAAAACTTAAAATACTCGAGTAAAACCCGAGTCACTCACGCACTATTCTTTTCTTCGAGGAAACCCACTTTCAACTTCGAGACACGACTCGAGCAACTCCTCTCATCCCCAACTCAGTACCATTTCCACATATACAAACTTCATGCGTGCACATGCACACGAACCCCGACCACCTCCGGCCACCATCGTGATCCTCGGCAAGTCGTTTACGACTTCGCCTCTCAGCCCGAGCACCCAACGTCTATGATTTCGTCAACAAACAAAATCGAGTATACTGACTCCCATCTGGACAACACATATCGCCAGAAAACCCTCTCGCCTTGCCAATCCTGGCCATCAGAACCTTCGCCGTCATGCTCATCACTTCGTCGACGAACCACGTTTCAAATCCACCAGCCCCGGTCAAGATCGATTCGATGATGAAAATGCAATTTCTCGGAGAACAAGTTCGACAAAAACTTGGTGTAAACCACTAAAAACTTGCCGCCTGATCGCTCCAGTCATCAGAAACACTTCCCCCTATTTTTCCTCCAATACCCATCCTTCACGCTACCTCCAAGCAAACCCGAGCCACCACTCCACATTGATCATCAGAAATTGATGAAAAACAGTTTCCTGATCAACTTGAGAATTAACACTACTTTCAAATCTAAAAATATTAATCTTATCATTAAAATTCCTCTTTTTCCAACTTGAATTAATTCCTATAATCTAAACTTGATATAGAGATGATTAATTTTCTAACCCATTTTAGCTTGTCACTGTAATCTATATATTTTAAAATGATTTCTAAATAAATTTTCCTGAAACCATTTTTAAAATTAATCTTACATCCTTTTAAACAATTTCCCTTTGAACATCTACACCTATAATTGATTGTTGCGAAGAGGGTTTGATTCTTGAAATGGATTTAGTCTGTAATATTTAAACAGAGAGATGTATAAGCAAAATACAAACATGCATACATCCATTCACCCACATACATACTTGAAGAGATTTATCATTTTTCACAACAATTACTTCACAAAGTATCATAGATTCAAATTTTAAAGGGGTGGGTTTGCTCGCCTTGGGCTTGAAGAACAGAGAACTATTTGCATTTTAAATCTGGAAATTGATTTTTCTTTTTCTCTTGAATTGTCTATTGTTGATCTTTGATCTTGCTTTGATTACAGATTCGATTCCAGGCTTCAGATTTCTTGTGTTGATTTTTATTTGATCTGGTCCAGGCTTGAGTTTCTAAGCTTGAAAATTTTGAACACGAATTTTTGATTTATTTTTGTTTTGAATGCCCAGGTTTTGATCTGAACCAATTTGAGTTGCATTATTGGTTTGCTTTTATTTTCAAGGTTCTTTGTTTTTGATTCAATTTTGTTTCCAGGAAATGGTGAAGAGAAGGTATATTGAGAAGTGGTGAAAAAATAGCCTGGTTTCTTTTCTCTACACACACACACACACACACACACACACACATATATATATATATATATATTTACTTGTTTCAATTTTAAAGAGATAATGCAACTTGCTACTATTGTTAACACTTGTTATGTGTATTTATTAATTCTTTTACACTTGTAAAATAGAAGCACTTTTATGTCTAAACCCTTTTCTTAATTAATTTTAGAATTTGTGTTTTAAACCCCTTCTTTAATTTAATTTATAAAACATGGTTTCTTATTTTAGTTTTATTCTTACATATGTTTTACAAATTTTCATATGTATATAAATTACTTAGTTCAAGTAAATTTAAAAAGAAAGTATATAAACTTATATATATATATAACTTTTAAGAATGTGGTTTTTAAAACTAAACAAACATTAATAAATAAATATATAATATAGAGTTTCCAAATCCAATATATTATTCAGAACATTTATTTTTAAATTTCAAATTCAAAAATTAATATACAATTAATTTGTATTTATAAATGATTAAACAAACAAATATCTTTTTATAAATATAAATTTTATTCCATTCACAAATCTATTTATTTCCCATTTTTTTCAAATTAATTCACCAATAAATTCACAATTTAATTTCAAATTTTAAATAAATCACCAAATTAAATTTGGCTAAAATCCGAGAATGTTACAGATAAAATGCGCACGCTTGGTTAATCGATCTACGATAATCCAAATGCCTTCATTTCCCTTTCTTAATTGGGGTAAGCCGTCGATGAGATCCATCGATATTTTATTCCATTTCCAAGTTGGAATTTCAAGAGGTTGGAGTAATCCAGCGGTCTTTTGCTGATCACTTTTGATCTATTGACAATTTTCACATCTGCTAATATTGATAGAGATATCCCTCTTCATTCCATCCCACCAAAAAGTTCTCTTCATATCTCGATACGATTTAGTAACTCCGGGATGTACAGAAAGTCGAGAATTATGACATTCTGTTAAAACTTCTTGCCTTATCCCATGGACATTGGGAACACATATCTTTCCATTCATTCTTAAGATTCCCTGCTCGTCTACTTTGAATCCTATACATCTTCCCGGTAATATATTCTCTTCTACTTCCCTAGCTATTCTTGAAATGATTGGATCCTTGAGCTAACTCTCTTTTATACGATTAATCAAGGTTAGATGTACCATAAAATAAGTTATAATGGCATGCCTTCTGCTTAGCGCATCCGCTACTACGTTGGCTTTCCCAGGTGTTTCTAAGATATCAAGATCATATGATGCAATAAATTCTATCCAACGTTGTTGTCTCATATTTAAGTCCTTCTGAGTGAAAAGATACTTCAAATATTTGTGATCCGTGAAGAGCTTGAACTTTTCACCCAATAGATAATGCCTCCATATTTTTAATGGAACACAATGGCTAATAATTATAAGTCGTTTGTTGCATAATTCCTCTCATGAGTCTTTAGTTGTTTGCTTACATAAGCGATGGCCATTTCATGTTGCATCGGAACATCACCTACTCCTCCCCCACAAGCATTAGCATGTACAGTTAAATCGCCGCCTTCATCAACAATAGCTAGGACTGGAGCGGTAGTTAACCTTCTCTTGAGTTCCTTGAATGCTTCTTCACATTTTGGTGCCCATTCAAATTTAAACGCTCCTCATAGTCAATTTTTTTAGATTGAAGGAAATTTTGAAGAAGTCTTGAATGAATCTCCGGTAATATCCTGCCAATCCCAAGAAGCTGCGGATGTCCTTCGAGGTTTGTGGTTGCTTCCAATCTTGTATGGCTAAAATCTTTTCTAGATCTACTGAGATCCCTTCTCTTGACACAATATGTCCAAGGAATCTTACTTATTTCTCCCAAAAGTGATATTTCGAGAATTTAGCTTTAAGTACGTTTCTTCGCAATATTTCCAACACAATCTCCAAATGCCTTTCGTGTTCTTCCTCGGTTTTGTAATAGATAAGAATATCATCAATATCTAATCCCTTAAAGATTGTTTCATAGGATCTTAGCTAGGCTTGAACTTAAATGATAGATTCTGTCCTTGGAACGGCTTTCCTCCCAAGTTGATATTATCTTTGCAAAGAGTGGCAAAGTTAACTTGAGGTGGCATGGGAATTACCGCTTCCTCCATTACTGTAGCATTTGACCGGCCATTAGTGGTCGTAGTGTTGCTACATCCCCTTCGTCCTCTTCTATTACTCATCTTCTACTATCTGCACATAGTAAGGGAATATCTTTTAAAAATATAGTCCAAATTATTTTGTTGAATTGGTATAAACTTGAATAAAATTATTCGATTAAAAATTTCAAATAAGCGCTCTCTCAGACTAAACTCATTATAGGGTAATACTAACCCTATCTCTAATGATTGACCCCATCTAGGCTTAGGTATTCACTCAACCATAAGCTCTGATTCCAAATGTGACAACCCACCTCCTCGACTCTCAGAAATTGACCCTAATACATCCTCGGTATTTGTGACGACCGGCTATTTCGTACCATTCAAATCGACAATAATCCACACATGCCAAACTTGAATGATGCAAAATAACAGATTGTAAATAAATTTGGAGCAAATGAAATCAAATATACAGAATCACAGATATAGAACAATCAGAATAACTCACAGCGGAATATAAAATAACATAGTAGTTCATGAAGCTACTATAACAAAGTCTCAAAAAAATACATAATATCAGTCTGAAAACAACATAATAGAAATCCCAAAGACATAGAAGTTCACTAATACATGAAATAAACTAGAATAGCTGAAACTGAAATAGATATAAATATAGATAGATAGAATCTCCAGCAAAGACCAGCTCTAGAAAGAGTATCCAAAGCTGTGAATACTCAGACTGACCCGAGCATAAAGCAAAACACAAAACAATCGAGTCAGGACATATATATACTTATATAATGTAAACCAACTCAAGTGAACTGTAATAAAGATACAAGTAACTTAAAGGATGCCTGGGACCGCCCATCCTCTAAGGATCCGTTAAACTATTTATTATATAGTAATATTTCGCTATTATAATAATGTCTACAGTAAAATAAACTTACTTTAAAATAGCGTTAAGGAGTGACCCAATGTTCCCCTTAACACATAATAGTCCCAGTAGTCCATCCAGTACCAGCGTATCTCCAGATTGAGAGACTATCCTAAATACTCCATGGGCTACGGGAGAAAAACAAACTCGTAGTAAAGGCTCGGATGGTAGGTGACACGGCACACAAGGCAATGCCAGGGCAGATATACCAATTATGCACACGGGCTGGCGGTAACGTAGCAGCCACTACGCCCACCTCGAACAACACTCCAAAAATCAAGGGGTGCACCCAATCAATCACCACAGTAATAGAATGGTATCAAAAAAGTGTGTCCGACCAGAGGTGCTACTCCTTTTGGCCCAAGATCGCTCCTGTTTTAGCTACCTTAAGCCAACTCATAGGAGTCAGGTCCACGTAATGTACCTCAGGAACGTCGCCACCATCCTACTTCATTCTGGAATCTCCACCACGTGCACAGTTGTTAAAGTGGTTTTCGGTATCAACAGAGAGTATATCCATATCCGATCACGGTCTCTTTAACAACCAATCGTTATTATAACCCGTAGTTATAATTTTAAAAATGGTATTTATACTTCAAAAATCAAATATCATTTCAAAAATTCAATATCATTTCAAATCCATTCAAATCCATTTCAAAATATCAAAATATCATATCTTTTCAAAATCACATTCATTTTATTCAAATTGAAAATACCATTTCAATTTACATTTAAAAATAGTTTATATTTCAAATCGAATTACTTCATTTAAATCATAAAAATGAAGTTATTATATTTAAAAATTTAAATATTAAATTTTCAAAATTTTAATCTTTCAAATTTCATTCATTCACTTAAATTTATCAAAACAGTGAAAATTCACCTTTCGCAGCATTTGGAAAATGCTATGGAAAGTTACTTTCAAAACAGTTCAATTTGACAAAAGACAGCATTTAAAAATGCTGTAATAGGGTTACTTTAATTCAAATAAAACCTTAGCTAAATTTAGCAATTACAGCACTTACAAAGTGCGATAATAGCCCTTAATTCAATCTAGCCATTTAGTTCATTTCTATCTACTACAGCATTTACAAATGCCGTAACATCCTTTACATTAGAAATAATAGCATTTCAAAAATGTTGTTAATTAAATTCCAAATATTCAATATAATTTCACAAACAATTAAATTTTTATTTAAACCATTTTAAAATTATAAAATCATATATTTCACTTTTTAAGCAATCATTTAAATATCCTTATATTCATGATTTTATAAAGTTAAATTTCCATTCAAAAATCAATATTTAATAATAATTCACATATTAAATTCACACATTCAATTTCAATTCTTTAAATTAAATTTTTAACTTAACACTTAAGTTTAAATTTCCAAATATAACTTATTTTTAAAAAAATTTATTTTCTTAACTTAAAATTCATTTTTAAACAAAATTCACAAATTTTTGATTTAAGTTATATTTCAAAATTCAACTTAAATATTCATTTATTTAACCTATTAATTTATTCGAAAATCATTAACACTTTATAAAAATTATGTTAAATTCATTTTAAATCAAAATTTTATATCTATTTATCATATTTTCCTACTTAATTTAAATTCCATTCATAACCAAATCAATATTTCCAAAATAACTTATATTTCAAATTTCTAACTTTCCCGTTAATTTATTTCACTTATAAATTTTTAGAAAATCAATAATACATTAAAAATCTCATTTTCAATTAATTTTTAAATCAAAATATTATAATATTTACATTTCAAACATACTTTAAAAATTTTTAAAAAAATTATTTTATCCATGGGTCTGTATATCATTTTCTAGCCTAGGTAAAGTGATACGGATAATATATCATTTCAATCCGTAATTTACAAAGGAAACCCGGGTTTTATCATTTCAAACTTATAGTCCCAAGTTAAATGAAATAATTAAAAATTGTTCAGGCCTATCATTTCAGCCCATAACGATTTTTTCCTATTCTAAAGTCCATTCGGGTATGTATCATTTCAACCCATAGAGATTCTAATCTAAAGGGAACCTGCTGTGTGATAAACTGATAAAAATAACAGAATAGCATTATATACTAGTAAAAGATGGTATAACAGGAGTATAAGCATGGGTGAACATCATATGATCATAGCATAGAAAATATAGCATGGTGATATATTTTACAAATTCAATTGTAATCAGCTTACTAGTCATATAAGTATAAATCCTGTCTTGTGAGAATTACTCACATGTATAAGCTGGATATGACAACCAAACGCACAAACAAAGATCTTCAAAGGCACGATAACACGACAATGATTTGAGAGTGGGAGAGCCAAAGCTAATTGCCTTGTCAAATAACAAACAAAACAAAGTATAATATGAATTACAACCCAAAATATTTATAACAATGCTAGGAATAAATACACAACTCAAAGCTAGAGCTTTGCACTTGCATTCAACATCATATGCTTCAGATATAGGCTGGAAAAGCACTGTAATAGGATGGATTTGGATCAGGTTTGGATCAGGTTCAGGTCATATAGATCGGCCATAATAATATATGAAGTAGTAGAGAGCTATGTGTGCATGAACACACAAATTCAAGGCAACTGCATGGATTTCAAGGCATAAATGGCTTCATCCAAGGGATGATTGGGCAAGGCTAGGTATGGAAACATCATCTACAGGTGAGGCAGGGGTCTCAGGTCCAGGAAGTTGCTGGTGGCGGGGGTGGATGGTCAGCCATAGTGGTGGTTGGAGTGGTGGAGGCAAGGGGAGTTCGGCTAGCATGTTAAAGAGGAGTTTTCATCATTTTCTTGGCGGATCTTCACATAAATGGTCTTGGACATGGAAGGTCAGTGGAGTGGAGGGGATAGTGGCTAGAGTAGGTGGCCGTGGCCGTGGCCAAAGTGCTGGAGATGAAGGCCCGAACTACAAGAAGATGAATGCAAAAATCAACAAAACAATGGAAAATTATGAAAAAGACATGAATTTTTTTACCAAACTTTGCTTCAGGTTTAGGCCGATTGTTTTTAGGGTTTGAGAAGTGTAATTTCACGTGAGAAAAAAAAATGAAATGATCAGCAGAAAGAAAGGTATAAGGCAGCAAATTGAATTGATGCATTGATTGGTGAAAATGTGACTAGAATATGAAAAGAAAAAGCACATAAAACGTCACGAACTTTTCTAATTTCCTTAATTTCTTTTGAAATACATGTAAAATACTTATAAATATAGATAAAAACACAAAAAATATGAATAATGCACAAAAATAAATAAATAAAATTTAAATAAATATAATTAAATTAAGAAAATAGCAAAAATTGGAAACTAGGCTTTAAAATTTGAAAATAAATGCGATAAATTTGGAAAATTTTTATCATCATCTTAAAAATATTTAAAAATGAAATCTTGCAATAAATTTTTCTAAAATAATTTCAAAATAAAATAAAGTCAAATTTAAATTTATATTCAAAAATCTAGGGTTGTTACAGTATTCACGTGCCGTAAATCCAAGTGCCGTAGACGCAGATTATTATAGGGTAAAGAAATAAAGAGAGAAGATAGACAATAATAGAATCTCACATCATATTCAACACATAATTATACATACGAGTAGTACATGAAATTACTTCAAATTGTTCCATCAATGTTATGACAGGTACTAAACCAACTAGGATAGTTATAACGACCTATCCATACAGTGTTGGTAAATACTAATACATAATACAAACACAGCAGAAAGTGACAGGTGACTTCAACAAAAGACCTAAAATTTTCCATGCTCCATGCTCCATTCCAAAATGCTCCAAGCTTACCTAACTAGTTTGCTGCCCAAGAAAATAGGGCACCTAGAGTTTAAGGGGAAAAGAGTATAAACTCCGGGTCAGTCATGGGACTGGTGTGAGAAGCTCAAAATACGATGTTTGAAAACAAAAGGTATCTCATAAGACCATGCAGCACATAAACACGGAATGGGTTTTTACCTTATGATAACCAAAACATTTGCTAAGCAGAATATGTGGATATTAATTTTAATGACATTCTTTGGAAAACATTTTTTAAGTAAGAATACATAATCTTAGCCGAAATTGTTACATTATTAAATTCCAGCGTACTAGGCTCTACAATCAAATATGAAGGCACTTATTGGAGAATGGATTTCCATACAATGACAAGGTAAGGACTACCTTCCGACAGTACATCTCTAGAAAAATGCACCCGAGGCTCCAACCTCCACCAAAACAGAACCGACCTACCTTTACCATAGATAGTACCGAATATATCATCAACTCGGTCGTTCCCGACCTACCCGAGTGCTCTCTTTACATGCACCACATTAATTTAAAACCCGATGTCATAGCGGGAATAAATATATCTAGAAAGGTGATGACTATACCTTAATGGGAGCGGCCCACTTAGCTCTGTCGCATCTACCCTATTTTTGTCATTTTCGGGTGACGAGGCTCGAGGAAACGATTAACTAACTCATAGCACATTCCACTTTGAATGCCACGTTGCCAATGCATAATCACACGACTAGTTTCTACAAACGTATAACTCCTGAGCTCGTATGTCTCAGGAAAGGGTGTTAAGCTAAGAGAACTTGCCTTCTCCACCACCAATCGGATGATATGTTCATAGAAATCAACCAATGTAATTACAATTGCAAAGTCTGACATCCGTATATGCAAGTTGTCCAGGAACAGGATAAACTAAAGGCACTCTCCTACAACATCCTGTCGGGAGTTACTTCTGGGATTAGTAGCGATTAGTCCTTGCATTGGATGTTTCATAACGAAGAGACTACTGCTACTAAATGTATATTGGGAGTTTATCCCCAAATGATCAACAAGTAGTCCTTCATTACAAAAATCCTTAATATCATATCCACATATTCAATTCGAATACGTAAATTGGTTCGAAGTGATCTTCGGATAGGAATTACCCAAATCCGACCACGGTTCCTCCGAACCAATCATCGATTAAAATGATGTTAAGTTCATATATGATAATCATCGTCAATCGATTTAATTCATATTTTTATTCATTTATAGATATACCTTAGAGATATATTCATTGAAATATTTCTTTATCTTTTTCAGGGTATATGGAATCATCAAGCCTCGATTATCAAATCCTTTTGGTTAATTTAAACCTTTTTAAATCATGTAATAATTCCACACCTTTTCATATTTTACTTAGAAAAATATTTCCAATTCATTTCATTTAAATCTTAACAAAGATTTCCTAATTCAAAACTCATAATTTTAATTCGATTAAAAACATGTTATCTGGGATGTTAATCCAAAACCAGTAAATGTTAAGTGAGCAAAATATATAGAAATCATCTATTTCTACTCAATATCGATTCCTGTATTCAACAAATACTATGGGTGGAATAATGGTGAAAGCACCCTTTAAATTCCATGAATAGTATGAGTTCCCTCTTCGGGCTTTAACACCGAGTACAAGAACATTACTCCATAAAATTAAAGTTATTTATATTTGGAGAATTATATCCTTTAACTTTGGAAAATTTTGATCCAAGTAAATCAAATTTACCATCCCATCCTTCGGGCCAATCCGGATAGCCAGAGAGAGCAGAAAACTGGTTTTTCAAACTCAAGCCTAGGCACTGTCTCTTTGACACCCATAAGACGGTCAAGTAATTTGCTCGACTCTAAATCATTTAATATTTAACCATTCCATAAATCCTTCAAATCATATTTAAAATACTTTATTAATCATTTGAAAATATTTACAAAAGATTTGGAAATGAACGGTTCCGTTTAAAACTACATTTCAAAAGTTATACAAAAGTGCCGTGGAAAAGTGCTACAGAAAGTGCTTTTGAAGCTATATTGATCAAAATGACTTTTTTTATCATTTGAAACTCATTTTTATAACTGTATAACTTTAAAAACATTTTAAAACATTTTTAGAATTTATTTCATATTTTTAAACAATTTTAAAAAGGTTTAACATGCCATATACACTAATTCATTAAATAAAGGAAAGTGATTTCCATTGTGCTTATCGATGTGTATTTCCATGGCTTTCATATATATATATATATATTCAACATTCATATTAAAAAACCATCATTAATAATCATAATCAAACGTGTATAACATCCAATCGCATATAATACGATAGTCTAGGAGTTTACTCACCTTGGGTTTAAACTACTGACTAAAAATTGGCTATAGCTTTGCTAACTCGAACTTTTAGCTCACGATCGCTTGGATTATTACTTCTAGATGGCTCGGCTTATGGATGGGAGAATGGATGTTATGTAAGAAAATAAAGTGGAGGTGAAGAAGAAGAAGAAGAGGGAATGATATGTGTGAATTTGTGAAGCCTTAGGGTCTTATTTATAGCCTTAGGAAAATGTGCCATATTGCTAAATTGCCCTTAGATATTATCAAAATATCTCTCACAGCACATCACTTCAACATCAAATCCTTGTCCCCATACTCAAGTGCATGCATTAATGAGATGTGATGTGATAAGACATATTGTAAAAATATCTTAAGATGGAATGACATGCATTAATGGTGGATTTGATGTTTGCTTTCCATGTTTTAATGGTGATTAGATGTTACCATTTTCACTTACTTTTTGCAAAAATATCTTAGATATTTTCTTTATCTTTGATTTGACTAATTTTGATACACATATGTGTGTATATGTGTATGTGTGTTTATGTACAAACAATGTTGGAACAACTTAAGACAATTTCCATTTGTCAAACAATTGAGATTTCGGGATCCAATTTCCAGCCATATTTTTCAGTTTTTAATTCAACCTATTTATTTATGTCAAAAAAAGTTGAAAATAAATTTATTATCATGCTTAACTAATTAAAACAAGTTTATTTAACTTATAAAGCTATATTTAAAATTAAATAAATATTCCATTTTGAAAGTGGTAAAATTTTGGGTCGTTATAGTAATTTCAACCATAACATGTGAAGAGAGAGAAGTGGACAGTGAGATAATCAAGGGAATTAATTATGAAAGTTTTAATTAAAGAATTAGAAATGTTTCATTCTTTCAATTAAAACATATCCACTAATTCAATTTATATAGACAATTCATGCTTTCCTAATCATTTTTCTATCTTCTCTCCTCCTAACTTTCCATGATAGAAAATAAAATAAAGATTTCCAAAATATTTCAACTATAAATAGAAAACATCAAATAAAATGAAGCATAAGTGGATCATCCATTTCTTGCAAAGTTTAGGTGTGGATATTAAAGATTTGAGGAAATATCATCACTCAAGGTAAGATTTATAGGCAACATCCAAAGGTGATTCCCTTATTTATTTATTTATATGTTTTATCATCCATATGTTTAGATATGAATTATTTATTATGTATTTAATTAATTAATTTTAAATACCTTAATCAAAACCCCTCCATTTCAATTAAAAGCATGTCCACTATATTGGTTCAACTCATATATGCAAATGTTCTTCATTCCCTAATAGTTTATGTTAATTTATGTTAATATTATTAGATCCATCATCCCTTTTGTTCTATTGTTCATATTATATGTTTAGTTTAGATTTTAATCCTATTACAATGAATTTATATATGCCTTGATTTTCCAATTCTTTTCTATTTTAGAAATTATTTTTTGAGCGATATTTTGTTTTTAAAATTGTTTTGAATAATTGATTTAAATTTTATGTTACAAATTTAGAAATTGAATGCACTATTACAAGTTATTTTCGAACAACTTTGATCATTTATTACATTAAAATAAAAGTTAATTGATTCTAGAATTTACATATCGACTTTCCTGTTAAATCTTAATTTTTTTATTTAAAGTTAACAGTTAAGTCTAAGATTGTTATTTTGATTGATGTATATATCTATATATATATATATATATATATATATATATATATATATATATTAAACTACAAATTAATTGAATACATAAGTTGCACTTTGTTTTTGAATTTAAAACATTGATTCAATTATTGTATACATACATACATATATGTGTGTGTGTATGTATCTGTGTGTGTTTGTGTCTGTATGAATATATATATATATATATATGTATGTATGTATGTATTCATTCTTAATTCAAGTTTTACAAAATGAACTTTTATAAAAATTACAATTTAGATTTTGAACTATATGTTAATTAAAACTAGTTATAAATTTTTTTATTTACTTTAAAACATGTCCTACAACCAAAATTAACTTTTGTGTAAAGAATATATATTATATGTGTGTTTATATGTATGATGAATGCTATTTTTTTTTAAAAATACAGACAATGAAGGCATATATAAAGTGAATTATTAACTATACACACTTCTTATATGTTACACTTGCACAATATACACTACGATTATATTTGGATACACTTACATTTCATGTTGTGTTCAAATTGACCATTAATGACATTTAATGAATCATTAATCTAATTAGAGAGAGAAATTAAAGGTTTCTCTCTCCAATTAAAGCTATTTATTCACTTAATTGATTGCATATGTTTTAGAAAAGGAAACGAAAGGTTTATTTTTCAAATTAATTTTAATGAGTAACTATTACCAATAGGTATATTTGATACACTCATACATTTAAATTTATATCAAATTCAAACACTTTCAAACTAATTAAATAAAATATAGGATCTTATTTAAAACACCTTTTAGATTGGATCTAAAATCTCTTTAGATTTCCTACGCCTAATGAATCTAAATATGATTTTTTAATTTTAAAATCAACCTATTTCACCTACTTCAAACTAGGCCGATTCCAATGATGGTATCAGAGCCCAATAGTCTATATGGTCGAAATTAGTTATGTTAGGGTTAACCAATTAAGCTTAAGGTGTCTAAAAAGCTAGTATAAAGGCTTGGGTTTGGGTAATCAAGTACCATGCCCTCCTAGCTACTCGCCTGGCCTAAAAAGTAAAGTGAGCCCAAAGGTTGCCCCTAATCGGAAAGGCCTAATTTAAATTGGACCATAGGCAAGTTTTCAAAATCGTTTGAAAATTAAAAATATATATTTTAAATTTAAAAGTTAAATTTATTTTTATATATATATATATTATAAAAGTTATAGCATAATGAAAATTTCAAAATGTTTGAAAATAAATGTAAGTTAAGTTCGAAATTTTAATTTTATTAATAAGATTAGTGAAAGAATTAAATTAACTAAATGAGTTAACTAAATAATATACATATGTGCATGTATAATGTATGGTGATATATGTTATGTCGCCTTGAAATGTTTAAGACTATATAAGTATACATGCATGCATGTGAAATAATTTTTCAAAATTAAGAAAATTCAATTAAAATTGTTTAATTAAATAGATTAATTAAAAGTTAATTAATAAATTAAAATACATATTCATATATATATATATATATGTATAAGATATATGTGTGTTACTATAATGGTTATAGTATATAATCTACAAACATAAACAATCTAGTGGGAGCCTTATTAGGAAAATGAAACGGTAACCTTTAACCTTTCTAATATTATAAGAACATTTATTAAATAAAGTTATAATATAATTGGTAATTTTGTGCAATTATTATAAGTGATAAAATGTTTATTAATTAACGAATGAATTGAACTAAAGATTGACAAAAGAAATATAAAGTATACTTACTAACAAATATTTTCTAAATGTTATTATTTCAATACCCATGCAAGTGCCTAATTTTATAAATACTAAATACATTCGTAATTGGTCACTTAGGTATTTATTTGCGTGAGAAAGTGTATTGTCCTTTATGAGTTTCGAACACTAAAAGTATTACTTTAATATGGATATTCGATCCATATATGATCACACGTAAATGTTATATGGTGATCCATCATAATTCATAATGTACAAAACCCTAATGAAATTGGTTCATTCAAAATAAGCGATTAAACTATAGTGTGAGATCATATATTCAATATGATTGATTATAATAATGAGCTTGTTGTGTTAAATGTAACACTTGGCCGAAAGCTACAAAATGGGTAGAAGTCCTCGATTATTGAAATGTCACTTTGATTGATTTACAATATTTGATATACTTAAATGTTAGGGATGATTAAATGCACATTTGTAAAAGGTTTGTTGTGATATCGTATTAAGGGTTTCCTTTTGGATGGTTCAACCGTCTAGAAAGAAAATAAACATACGAGGGTAGATTTAACTTAAGGTAAAATTAGGATGAAGAAAGTAAATGTTCACTTCTGGTTCATAAGAAACATCGTAACAAGAATTTTAAAATAGTAAAAGTTACTTAACATTGGAGTGAGAAATATGATTTCTACTCCAAAAGTATTTTCACATAGAAAATTGTTTTCTCTGATATTTATTTCTTTAAATCTAAGATACTTGATCTTAAAATTCTCGACTATATACTAGTTACGGTAAATGAAATAAATATCTTATATTAAGTGGTTGAAGAGAGCTTCGTATTTCATGCGCTATTATAGTAATGATGGAAATAGTGGGAGCATGACATAAAAAACTTATTGGTTGCATCAAGTTATGAAAATTATTTTCGTAAAATGTACCAACATTACTTATGAAATAATAATAATTTTTTAGTGTTGATTGAAAATAGATATAGATTTATTTCAATATGAATATTATGAATATTCATTCTAAAATAAAATATAGTACTGGTATTTGTGATGCATTGGAAAACATAGAAGTATCTAAATTTATTTGTAATTATTTTGAAATTATGGACTAAACCTTAGTTTTGAGAACTAATTTTTAATTATATGATTATGAATCATATAGTACTAGTAAATTGTATCTCAGACAATTAAGGGCAAAGTACCCATTCAGTGGGAGCATCATAAGAGCTGATGAACTCTTAGGATTGATACATATAGATGTATTCAATCCTAAGTTCCAAAATGATTCCATGTACTTTTTGTATCCACTAATGACTTATCATAAACATTAACATGTGTATATGATACACATGTGATATGTTAACGATGAGTTCATAGAATATAAAACAGAAGTAAATAAAATAATGTGGGAAAAAATAGAATGATTCGATTCGTTCAAATAGGTGAATTTATTAGAAAGAATTTTGAATGTACCTAAAAATTGAATAAAGATTCGACCTCAAAAATCACTCATTCCTACGATACATAATGATGTATCGATATGTAATACTCGAACTTGTTGAACGAAGTATAGTTAATTGTGAGTGAAGTTGAGTTAACTTCTTTCTTTAAAGTCATGTACTTAAGAGTAGTGCATAAGCTCAAAATTAATCCCGTCCAAAAAAGGGTTTACAAAATCATACAAGATATGGAGTTTATAAGAAAGCTCAACATATCCTAGGCCAAGGAGTTGGCAAGTTTTGCAAGTCGAAAGAATGTTCATAATAACAATATATGAGGGATCTTAGATGAATCACCCCCAAAAGGAGTTTGGGAACGACTGTCGTTGAATTTCCAACTTATGTTTTGAACAAACGTATTATAAACTAAAATAAAATCAATAGATAATCCTCAGTAGTTAATTAAACCATTTAGAGTATTGACTCTATAAAATGGTATGATCTACAAATTCGAAACAGATTCCAAGTTAAGTATCAAAATAGTATTTTGATAGTTGTACCCGAATGGATATGATCTATTGGTTGTAAATGAATCTTCAAGAGAAAGACTAATGCAATTGGAATACAATGAACAACATTGATAAGAATTACATCATAAATTTCAATTGCTGAAATTAGTGTAATAGATTTGTTATTTAATACGCTAAAGTTAATTCGGATTTACTCACAAATTATTGCTTGGTATGACTATGCTTTGGTACATATGTGTTGAAATGGAAAATACTATATAATGATACATAATAATATATTTGCATATAATAATCAAAGTGTCTCGAAGTCAGTGGGAGAGACGTTGAGTTTGTATGTTTTCGGATATGATCCAAGAAATGATAGAAGGTATCATTCTATAAGCATTAGAATTGGGTATGTACTTTGATAAAAATAGCGAATCATCTGACTTTTAGTCAAAATATAAAGGTAGCATGCATCCATAAGAAAGAACATTAAAGAGTACAGAGATATTTCTAAAATTATATGTAAATAACATGTAGTTGACTGTTAACGATGTACTTATGTTAAAATTAGTAACAGTCTAATTGTTTAATATTCAATATTGGATTAGTAAACTATATCTTTTGTAATAAGTATAGAGGATGTTGGGAATGTCCCAAACGATATGCGAAGACACCATATTAAAATGCTGAAAATGGAACATGTAAAAATGATTTCTTATGTGTTTATAATATGAATCATCATGCATGTTGTATTGCCCACAATATTGTATCTTGCTTACGTATTAGAAGCAAGATACAAATATTAAATTCAAATTAAGATCACTAAATGGTAGCTTAGACTATTCTTGAGTATTTACAAAATACTAAAGAATTGTTTACAGAAACAACAAACTCCATATGAAGGAGTGTTCAGACTCAAACTTTACAAGTGCAATCGAGTATGATATGTTAATATTAAATTCATGTTCAAACTTTAATTAAGAAGCTTTAAGTTGGAATCGTTCCAAACAATAAGTAGTAGCTAATTTAACCAAATGCTACTACAATATAAGAAGTATACATAAATGCACAAATTTATAACTGATCTAGGGGTGATTCCAATTGTTGAGAATCCCATGACATTGTTATATGATAACAATACCGCGATACAATTTGTAAAAGAACCTAGATCTCATTAGAAGTCAAGAGACATACTCCGAATAGTTCCATATAATAAAAGTAGTTTATCAACATCAGAGAGATATGAATGAAATAATAGATAGTTAAAACAAAATAGTATACCCGTTCACTAAAGGAGTGAACCGATTAGATTTTGAGAAAAGCCATCGATGTAGTTTGAATAAGATTACATAATCGACCCCAAGTGCAAATGGGTGATTAATAAATTTAGGGGTATGCCTTAAGGGAAATTACGTAATTTGTTACATATATCTAACTCTGTGACCAATCTAGTTCAAAATAAAAGGTGTTTTTCTTTCTATCGTCTGCTTGTTATATAGTGATATAAATAATTAAGTAATTAATCTAAAGTATATAGATGGAAATTTCTTAAATTTTATTTTATATGATAATTATCATAAAGTGTGGTAATCATGAGAATTTTATCACAATGAAAATAACATATTGTTTTAAATAATCCTAGTCAAAATATTTTGGGAAATTATATCGATTCATCCATTGAGACTATAAAAGTATCGCTCTCCAAACGTGGGCAGTGTATTTTTCATGGCTAGTGGAGGAACCAAAGGGTTATGAAATGGTAGTTGGATAACTATGGAATGAATCACTCAAGGGTTCTATGATGATTAATATAACTAAGGTCAACAGACAATCTTGAAGTGACGATGTTATGCAATTCCCTAAATGTAACGACCTGCCATTTCAAACCATTCAAATCGACAATCATCAACACATGTCAGACTTGAATTGCTCAAAACAACAGATTGTTAATTTACATTTGGCATAACTTAGCATATACAGTAATAAATTAATCACTAACACAGAGTAATATAACAATAAACAGCGGAATAGGTAAATAGTAGTTCATGAAGCTACTACAACATCAGAATCTAAAATAAAATACAATAGAAATCTCAAGTACATAGAATTCACTAATACAAGAGTAACTGACAAGTCTGATAATAAACAACTGGAATAATCTGGAATAACTGAATAGCTGAACAGATACAAATAGATCTCCAAGCTCCAAAGGTGAGTCTCAAATGCAGTGACACTCAGTCTGACCCGAGCATAAAGCAAAACATGAAAAACTCGAGTCAGGGTTAACATTCTTATGTAAGTAAATCAACTCAAGTTAAATGTCCAAGTGAAATGCCATAACTTAAAGAATGTTTGGGATTCCCGTCATTTAAGGATCCATTAACCTATCTACATACATAGTCTACATATATAATATCTATAGCAAAGTAAATTATTAAAATAGCATTAAGGCATCACCCATATCCCCCTTAATGCATTTTATATATTGCCGTAGTCTATACAGTACTGTAAACACCACTAAACTAGAGGGCTATCAGGGAGCACTCCATAGGTATGACACAGACCAAACTCGTAGAGGGCACTATAAGGCACGTGACAAGGCACGCAAGGCAATGCCTAGGGTATAATACTACCGTTTTACGGATCCGGACTGGTGGTAACGCATAGCAGCTACTACAGTCCACCTCGAGACACACTCCTGTAATCAAAGGTGCACCCAATCAAATCACAAAGTAATACAATGGTATCGAAGAAATGTTCCCGATAAGGGGAGCAACCCCAATTAGCCCTGCGTGGCTCCTGTTTTAGCCACATCAAGCTGACTCATGGGAGCCAGGGCTGTGTTCATACCACGTATAGATGTCGCCAAACCATTCTACTTTGTTGCTGATTCTCCACCACATACACAATTGTTAAAGTGGTTTTCGGTATCGGCAGGGAGTATGACAATATCCGACCCCGGTCTCTTTAACAACCAAACGCTTATTTCACACCATGGTCATTTTATAAAATCACTTTTATAATCATTTCAAACAGTTCATACTTCATATCAAAATATCTTATTCATTTCACAGTCAAATCACTTTAGAAATCCTATCACTTTCAAAATAATATTCACTTTTGAAATCATATTCGCTCAAAATCATAAGCATAAAATAGTTTAAATCTTCATAGAAAAATATTCGCATTTAAATCCATTAAATCTAAATAATAACAATTCTAACTTAAACAGTTTAAATATTGAAAATAGTGTGTGTATGCATGTGTATATTTTGAAATAGTTATAAATTAAAAATAGTTTATATTTAAAATAGTTTATAGACTAAAATAGTTTACATATTAAAATAGTTTCAAAGTAGAATTGTTTCTTCCAACTTCACAAATTAATTCAAATCAACTTTTATTCCACAATCCAATTTAAATCAATTTCAGTTAACAATTTCAATTGAAAAGGTTTAAGGGTCAATTCAAATTCTCATTATAAACCATTTTAATTTATATCGGTTTCAAATCCAAGTTTGAATTACAAAATTTAAAACCACCTCCAATTTTAATAGATTTTAAAGTTTAAAAAACAATTTACATAACTCAATTTGATAAATCTCATTTATATTTCAAGATTCAATTGTAATTTTATTTAAATTTGAAAATATTCACTTAATCATTTTTAATAACATTTAAATGAAATCTCAAATTACAAATTTAAATAAAATCAATAATTAAACATATAACTTCAATTATATTTAATTCTAAAATATTCACCTAATCACTATTTATAAGCATTTAAATAAAATTTCAATTAAAATCAAAAATTCAATTTCAATTAAATAAAATTCGAAAATATTCGTCGAATCATCTTTAATCAAATTAAGAGATCAAGTTATAAATTTCATATCTTTAAAATCTCAAAATCAATGAGTCCAAATCAATTCTTATCAAAATTCAATTCTTAACAAAATAAATTAAAAATTAACTTAATTTATCTTTCTAACCTTTATTTTATTAAAGTTATTAAAAATATATTGAAAAATATTAATATAAATTTAAATAAATATTTAAACATATTATATATATTATTTTTATTAAATTGACTATTATTAAATTATATCTTATTTTACTAAATATATTATATAAACTCTTATTTTATATATGTATTTAAAATTAAATAAATTATAAGTAAAATCTAAAATTTATTATTTTTCAAAACTTAACTTATAAATTTGAAGTTTCCAAACATATAATTTAAAAATATAAATTTACACATATATTAAAATTTAAAATCTATATATTATATTGAAAATCAATATTTACTAAAACGCATATAGTTCCTTTCAAAACTTTGGAAATCATTTTTCAAAAATAGACCTGCGGTGTCTGTATATAATTTTCTATCCTATGGTCAAGTGATTCAGAAATTTATCATTTCAATCTGCAATAATTTAAATTTACGGGTATATATCATTTCAACCCACAATCCTAGTTCAAAATTAATAAAACCTCTTGTGTTTATCATTTCAACCCATAACGATCTCCTTAATCTATAGGATCCTTCGAGTATGTACCATTTCAAACCACAGGCAATTTTTAAACTAATAGGGAACTTGTAGAATGAGCATATAAACAGCATAAAATGACACAATATCAATGGCAGGCATATATGATCATAATTAGTAATTTAAATACTGTATGAATATCCGCTTATATGATTTTTTGTTTGATGATAATAAACATATATACATTCGTTTAAATGTATTTGTTAATGTACTATTTTATTTTTCATAGAAATAAATATTTGCTGAATAAAATTAAATACACAGAATTTGAGTTCAAACAGAAATTTTATTCAGACAAATATTTATTACAATTTTGAATAGTACAAATTCGAGCTCTCACTATACATATATAATTTTGATTCTAATTACATCACAATTCAATTTACATAAATTCCTCACTACATATCACTCACACTCGTAGTTTATCTTCAACTTCATTCCAGTTAGAATCCAGCATCTGAGCAATCTGCAAAAATATTCACTAACGCAGTAAAATTGAAAAAGAAATATTTCTGCAATATAAAATAAAAGATGGTTTTTGAAAATATTATTTGCCTCAGTTATTTGGGTTGTTCGTCATCATTTACATTTGAATTCATCATACACGAACAATGTGACATGCACAGTGTATCATCGTACATGCCACAAGGCCGTGCACACCGATATACACTTGATAGTGTTACAGGGACAGGTGAGCACAAGGTCAAACCCAATATAAAAGGACGGGTTCAACTCAGATGCAATATAAATAAAATCTCGACATGAGCACAAGGTCAAACCCGAGCGTTTAAACTGGATTCAACTCAATGTACAAATCATAATAAAACAGTGCAACCCGTAGTCAATATAAATGTGGAATAATAATATGGTTGCAGTGAAGACAGTGACTCGAGGCTATAAAGCAATCAAACCAGACAAGAAGCTCCAACAAGTTCGATCAACAGAATAGATGTTATCAAGCAACTCGAGCAATTTCAGCTACTATATGAAGTCATAGCAAACAAAATATGCAGTACATACTCGAGTGCATCAGATCAGAAGTGAAGCCAGAAGCACAAGTTAGTGCACAGACTTCAACTTATGCACTAGTCAACGGCATCAAGCTAATACATATATACAAGCAACTGAAGGTAATTTGACCATATGATCAGTACGACCAAGTATCATACTCGAGAATAACTCAATTCAATTGTAAGCATGTGCAACAGGACACGGCAGTGGACAGGACTGCAACAAGTATAACTGATATATGGTGATGCAGTCAACAACTACTCAAGGCAACAGGAGCAACTACACAACTACAAGCATGTAGAAGCAAATGATATCAAGACTCAGTACAAAACAGAGTTTCAAAAATGAAGGCCAACATAAAAAACACAGTGCAAAGATGCAATGACAATACAACAAGTCAAGTAATGCACCAGGTATACCAGTGGAATGAACAAAAGCAAGCGATATATACAAACAAACAAATGGATTGCAACAGATGTATGGTGATGCACAAATCCAAAGACTCAGCAATACTCAGTATACAAGTGACACAGCGAACATGACAGTAAGCAGTGCACAAGACCGAACAGGCAAATACAACACGAATGAACACTGCAACATGCTCAAAGTAAACATTGGATACAACTCGACTACAACAAAAACAGAGTCAAGCCAGCAGATACATGAATGAAGTAAATGCAAACAACAGAGGCATCAATATGGCAGTATCAATGTCAGTCAACAGAAAAATGATCGGAGCCGAAGCAGTGGCAATCAAGGAGTCGACCAAGTCAAAGTCGTGTTTTTAATCAAACAAGTCAATAGAAAAAGGAAATCAAAGCCATAGTCAACAACGTGATGACCAAGGAGTCAAAATCAATGCTGTGGAATTCAAGTAACGAAGAATATACGATTACGAACAAGTCAGAAATAATCACGAGCATCCAAGCAACATCAATCGGCCAAGACAAATTCAAACATATTTTATACGAACGAAACTCAAGGGTTACAAATCCTATAAATTGCAACAATCATCATCGGCATATAATCATCGAGTTCGAGCATGAAAATCAGATAAGCACAAACAAGGAAATTACATACCGAAGCAAACAGTGAACTCGATCAAATAGAAGCGGCCAATAGCGAACAACAGAGAACGAAGCACACGGAAATATCCATTAATCGATCAACAAAGGCGCGGCTTCAAATATTATTTCAAAGCCCTAATTTGGTTCAAAGGACGAAAGCCCTAATTGAATTGCAAGAGGAACGACCACCATAAACGAACGAAGGAACTAAAAGTGGTTCGGGCTGAATTATCAGAAGCCCCAATTTCAGTTGCAAAGAGGAACGAAAGCCGCCATTTTTCATAACCCTAAATTGCATCAAGAGGGAAGTGGCCGTGTTTTGTTTTTGGGTCGGGTAGTTTTGTTTAAGGGCAAAAATATGTAATCTAACTTTTTATTTATTTTTGCTCTTATTTTTATTTTTGAAGTCTGTACTTTTCGAATCAAATCTTGGTAAATCACCACCTAGGATTTAGGTTGTGTCAGATTGTCTAGTTAGGATTAGTTCAGTAAGCAGGATTTGCGAGTTTGCAAAACTCTATAGGCGGTAGTAGGGTTTGCGAGTCTATTAGAGTGTTTGTGAGCGGACGACTGTTTAATTCTAATAGAAATCTGGAAATGCAGCAGTAGGCAGGGGTTGCCGAAGTTGGGTAAATTTTGTGTGTGATTTACTTTTCAGCATATTTACTTTCTGCAGTTTGTTTTTGCGTTTAATTCGAGAAAATTTGCTATAACCCTATTCACCCCCCTCTAGGGTTAATTTAGATCCTACAAGTGGTATCAGAGCACAGTATTTTTCTTTAACTCTAGAGTCATGAATCCACCAAATAATGCTTTTTCTGAGGGGCAATCTATTGCTAGGCCACCCATATTTAATGGGAATAATTATGCTTATTGGAAAGTTAGGATGGGTATTTATCTTAGTTCTGTTGATTATGATGTTTGAGACATTATTAAAACTGGTTATAAATCTCCCACTATAACTGTTGGTGATACCGAGATTCCTAAACCTAAGGATAGGTGGGATGCTAATGATAAGAAATTAAAAACTACAAATGCTAAAGCCATGAATGCTTTGATCAGTGCTCTTAATAAGACTGAATTTAATAGAATTTCTCAGTGTAAAACTGCACAGGAAATTTGGCATACCTTGGAGGTGACACATGAAGTAACTTCTCAAGTCAAGGAGTCTCGTCTAGCCCTATTCAAACACGAGAACTTTGTGATGGAAAAAGGCTAGAGCATAAAGGACATGTTTGGACGCTTTTCAACATTGGTGTACAATGCTAGAGCGCTTGGGAAGGTATTCACCGAGGTAGAGCTTGTGAGGAAGGTGCTACGTGTCTTACCGATGAGCTTTGAGGCAAAAGTCACGGCAATACAAGAATCGAATGATCTGAGTAAACTAAGCATGGAGGAGTTGATCGGCAACTTGATGACATATGAGCTTGAGCTAAAAACAGAGGAGGAACGCAACAACTCTGAATCAAAGAAGAAGACGATTGCCTTAAAGAGCAAAGAAGAGAGCGATGAAGAAGAAGAAGATCCAATTGAAGAGCTTGCAATGGCTGTCAATAATCTTAGAAAATGGTCAAGATTCAGGCCACGCAAGAAGAAAACAAGTGGTAATAAGTCAAAAGAATCTGACAATCTCGATAATGAATTGACGTGCTTTAACTGCAAGAAGCCTGGCCACTTCAAACAAAAATGCCCACTTCACAAAAACAACAAAGGAAAGAAAAAGAAGAAGAAGGCCTTTGCGGCGACTTGGGATGATGAAGAAGGAGAGGAAGTTTTGAATAATAGCTCAGAGGAGGCTAACTTGTGTCTTATGGCAAATCAGATTCAGAAGCAAGCTCAAAGGAATCTAGTGAGGTAGGTGACTATTCTTATAAAGAACTTGTTTTGATGTGTTGTGATCTTACTAAATAATTGATACTCTTCAATCTAAAATTGAAAAACTGAAATCTGATAGGAGAGAACTTGTCCATGAAAGTTCTAGGTTAGAAACTGAACTTGAAAATATTCAAAACCTAGACTGTAAAAAATGTAAAATTTTAGATTCATAATTATCAAGACTTAAGAATAGCTTTGAGAATCTTGAAAAAGAAAACATGAGTCTTAAGGAAACCATTGACACTAGGAAAAAGGATTTTATAAATAGATGCACCTCACTTGTAACTGAAAACACAACACTAAAAACCAAAGTCCAAAATCTTGAGAAATCTCTGAATAACTTTTCAAGAGGAGAAAAATCATTCAACATGTTATTGGGAAATCAAATTTTTGCTAACAACAGAAAAGGACTAGGCTTTGGGAAAACACAAGTTGATGATAATGCAAAAGGTAAGAGTGTTTTTGCTAGATGTGAAATAATTGGACATCGTGTTGAAAATTGTAGTCATAGGAACAAGAACACAAAATTTATACAAGTTTGGGCTCCTAAGAATTCTACAAACAAATTTCATGTCTATTGGAACAAGAATGAAAGGACAAAACAAATCTGGGTGCCGAAAGGAACATATATAAATAGTTTTGGGTCTCCTCAAAATTATCTTTCAAAATATTCTGCCACTAACAATCATGGACCTATAAAAACAAATAGGTCACAAAAAACTTTTCCCATGTAGGTGTGGTGGCAGGCTAAGGAACAACAACAGTGGTCTCTGGATTTTTGGCTGTTCCAGAAACACAACGGGCGACAAAGCAAAGTTTCTTAGCCTATTATAAAGGTGACAGATTCACAATGGATAATAATGAAAAATATCGTAAAGGTAAAACAGGTAATGGTATATCTATTTGAACGATATATTAAATGTGATGATCTGCACCATAGCCCGAATTAAAATCAGCAAATATTGAGATGGTGAAGAGATGATGATTTTGATTCTGACATGTTCAACATAGTTGGCCAATTATATTTATGCCAAAAACACTATTCTTTGAATTACTTCATACATATATGTTTGGATTAAACAAAGTTTTTGTTGGATGATAATACATTAGGTTATAATACGGCTAACTCTATATTCACAGTTTCTGATTATTTACACGGCTTCAATTCAAATTCAAAGAATGTCATTTAAATTGTTGTTAAAATTGAGTTTGAAATTTTTGATGCACACTTCATGGTTTGGTCGATCAAATTCAATTAATGATAATTTTTGAGTGAAAAAGAAATTCAAATGCAGATTACACTAGTAATCTAGTTGATAGAAAAATTACTAGTTGAACGTGATTTTCGAGACATTTAGTTACTATATCGTTTTTCAAAGAAAATATCTGCATATTTTTCATTTCAAATAATTTTCAAATAGCAGAAAATTTTCTTATATAACCCCCTCGAGAAAATCATTTTAATCATTTTTTCAGATTAGTCATTGTGAAAAATTGATTTCATAATTATTTTTGAATTTGATTTAAGTGACAATTTTAATTAGTCTAACTCCCTAATAATTATCGAAAAGATAAATAGTGATTGAAAAAAAGTGATGAGTGTTGATATTTTTCATACATTACTCAAGACAGTATATTTTAGAAAAATTTCTTTAGAAATTCAAACAAGAGTTTTAAAACTTTTTGTTAGGTAAAGATTCCATAACCATTTCTATGTCTATCATATTTCTATCAACCATCGCTCATCAAAAATTCAATATAGTTTGTCGATATGTGGTACTTTAAACAGGAACCATTTGTTTTTCATTTTATAAAACAAAATAAAATCCAAAGTATTCACTCTCATTTAAAAGTCCTCACGGTTATGCATGAGTGAATTACTTAGAATTTGTTATGTGCTTCCATGCTCATTTAAAAGTCCTTACGACTATGCATGTATGGAACGCATATCAAAATTGATTTATTAAATAAACAAGTTGATTCTAATCCAATTTAAAAGTCCTCACGGTTATGCTTGATTAGAAGATACTTGAATTCATTTTTAAAATTAAATTGGAATACTACTAATCTCATTTAAAAGTCCTAACGGTTATGCATGATTGGTAGATATTCAAATTCCTGATATAAGTGTATCACAAACAGATACAACTGTATGGTTTTATATGATGACATCATTTCCATTAATTCTAGAAGTGGAATATGCGCCTAACAAGGGTAGTTATGATTTTTGTTTGATTTTTATTGAAGATTAATATTTATATTCAAATTGAGTTTTAATGTTGGATTAATATCGATCACTTTATCTCTATTTTCTCTAACACTATTATTCTTTTGCTGATAACAAAAAGGAGAGAGAAAAGTTAAGATTTTGTCAAATAAAATCAAGCAAAGGTCAAATAATTTTCCATTTGCATCTAGTCTCATTTGCATATATGTAGTGGGAGCATCATGTAGAGAGGAAGCATTTAAATAGAGGGAGAAATAAGAGTGTATCATTGATCAAATACATTTAACACAGTCAAAATCTTAAATATATGTTTGTTATCATCAAAAGGGGGAGATTGTATAAATATGCGCTTATATGATTTTTTGTTTGATGATAATAAACATATATACAATCGTTTAAATGTATTTGTTAATGTACTATATTATTTGTCATAGATTAAATAAATATTTGCTGAATAAAATTAAATACACAGAATTTGAGTTCAAACAGAAATTTTATTCAAACAAATATTTATTACAATTTTGAATAGTACAAATTCAAGCTCTCACTATACATATACAATTTTGATTCTAATTATATCACAATTCAATTTACATAAATTCCTCACTACATATCACTCACACTCGTAGTTTATCTTCAACTTCATTCCAGTTAGAATCCAACATCTGAGCAATCTGCAAAAATATTCACTAACGCAGTAAAATTGAAAAAGAAATATTTTTGCAATATAAAATAAATGATGGATTTTGAAAATATTATTTGCCTCAGTTATTTGGGTTGTTCGTCGTCATTTACATTTGAATTCATCATACACGAACAATGTAACATGCACAGTGTATCACTGTACATGCCACAAGGCCGTGCACACCAATATACACTTGATAATGTTACAAGGACAGGTGAGCACAAGGTCAAACCCAAAATAAAAGGATGGGTTCAACTCAGGTGCAATATAAATAAAATCTCGACATGAGCACAAGGTCAAACCTGAGCGTTTAAACTGGATTCAACTCAATGTACAAATCATAATAAAACAGTGCAACCCGTAGTCAATATAAATGTGCAATAATAATATGGTTGCTGTGTTATCTCGCTTTTTGGCAAAGCCGCGATGCCAAAAGATCGATCGGAAACGGAGAACAGTTCGTCTCAGAGATTGGTCATACTTCATTCTGCTATGGATATCACTGAATTTTGTCCGAGTCCAGATTGAGCTACAATTGGTATGACATGACAAGAAAGACCATAGAAGTCAGCATCTCAAATTTCAAGTCAATCCGAGTTCATACGCTCAAGTTATGATCGATTCAATTTGAAGGGGAAGACCTAGGTTTCGAACCCATCACTGATCAATGGTTCGAACCGATCACCTTCGCATCGATCGACTTCGAACCCATCGAAGTGCCTCGGATTCGAGTCCATCACCTTCGAATCCATCAGGTACGTATCGATGGACCTCGTATCCATGGAGAAGTCACAAAGCTCGTATCCATCAGAGGAACGCAAGTTCGATTCCATCAAGCATCAGTTGTTCGAACCCATTATTGGAGCCTTGTTCGAACCCATCCATGAAGCCATGTTCGAACCCATCTGTGAAGCTTCGTTCGAATCCATTGGGTCAACTAGCCATGGTGACGTGTCTTTCATCGGTTCGAATGCGCCGAGATATATGGAGTCGAAGCGGTCAACTCGGAGCGAAACTCGGATCGAGGCGAAGTGTGCGCTCCACGTCAACACGAAGACACGTGCCACCATCGATTCGAAGCCATCGGTTCGAAAGGATGGTTTCGAGCCAAACAGCTGCACGAAGAACATCATTTCGAATCCATCATATCTCTCAATCTGCTGATCCAAATGCCACAAAATTTTCACAGAAGCTTGCATACATGTTGAAGAATGTCCACACCAAATTTCACCTCGATTGGATGATTTTTTGATCGATTCGAATGGAGTTCGAATCGATGCCAAAGTGGGCCCAAATTTCCCGAGGCCGGGCGCGTGGGCCCCCTCACGTGCCAGAAGTGGTCTTCCGAGTTTTCAACGAAATGTTAGCAACCTATGCCTATAAATAGAGCCCCAGAGCCAACAGAAAAAGGATCTTTTGGACTCTCAAGCGGCCAGACTCTGCCGGATTGAGATCTCCATCATCCTACATCATAATTTTGCTGTTGGTTTCGAATTTCCAGTTGTAACTTGCTGTTGATCGCTGTAACAACTTGTAATCATTGGAAGAGAATCGATAAAACATCAAAAAACTTCACAGTGGACGTAGGCAACACGCCGAACCACTATAAATCGCTTATCTACGCATTTACTTTACTGCTGATTGGAGTTTTTGTTATATAATATCTATTTTGAATTTATATTCTTCATTATTATCTCTTCAACGACTCCCGATGTGACGACCCGCCCTCCTACGCCCAGGAAGACGTTTCGTTATAAAGAAAGAAAGGGATGAGAAAATAGAAAAGATAGAGAAGAAAGAACAACAACATCAGAATCTCACAGCGGAACGAATAAATTATAATAATGACATAAATATTTACATAATATACAACATCAATTAGAGTTATACAGGCAATACATCACATACTTGACAGTTATAAACACCTGTCTAGTTAATACACCTCAATACAATACAGAGATACCACACAGCGGAACTATATATATATCTACAGCGCTGAAGCCTCCTGCTCCATTGCTTCTCCAGAATTCGTCAAAGCCAACCTGAATCCCTTGACTACCCGTAAAAATTTGGGCACCCGAGAGTTCATGAAAAACAAAAATAAACTCCGGGTCAGACTTGGGTCTGGTATGAGTAACAGGTTTAAGTTGCTTAACTTTGGAAATCTTTTGAAAATAAAAGGTATCACGTAAGACTTCCCACACATAAACATGGAAAAGTTTTTACCTTACGCTAACCAAAACATTTAATAGGAAATTCTGTGATATTATAATAGGTCTAGGGTTTTCAAGTAAATAGAAAATAGCCGAAATTGTTACATTCATTAAATTCCAGCTACTAGCCACAAAAGTGGGTAATACAATCAAAACCGTGGGCACTTATTGGATTGTGGATTCCATACAATGGCAGGGCTACTGGGGTACCGCCCGTCACAGTACGTGGCCTAGATCAACGTACCGAGGATTACTCCCTTCATCCCCTACAACACAAGGCCAGAACCATTCCTTACTGAACAGTCCCGAACAAGATAAACCCCGCAGTTGTTTGCAACCAACTGCCCACACAGCCGAATAAAAAGGGACATCTAGACAGGGGAATATCCTTGTCCTGCTTGGGCATGACCCACCTAGCCTTGCTACACCTCCCCTGTTTTAGCCATTCCCGGTTGATGAGGCTTGAGGTTACGATTACCTTTATAGAACATATTTCTCAGAATGCTCATCGCCCGCCTCACGATGTGTTGAAAGCATTCAATCCATACAAGTTCGTTCCGGGTTCGAACGAAACCGAAGGCATTATCTCGTTACACTCATTTTGGAATCACCCTCAGAGTTAACGACGATAACCCTTGCATTCTGAATCTTCATCTTCACTTTAGATTCACGACCTATCGTTAATTTGGAATCGATGTGGTTTCCGGATATTCCTAATGCGGAAACCCGATCCCGGTCTCATCGAAATCCAAAACGTGTCTTTTAAGGCCAAGTTGTCTATTTAGTCTTAACAGTTTAATTCAATATAATTCAATATACACACAGATGGATAATTCATAATATCACAGTAAATAATCACAGATAATCTCATAAACAGATAATCAATATTATCATCTAAACAGATAACCAAAATATTATCATATTTAAACCAAGCATCCATCACACATAGATATAATTCATGCCAGATCACAATCATCAAATGAAATATCAATATCATTCATCCATAAGCAATGATTTATAATCATACCATTTGTAATTAATTTAAAATGAATTAAATTAACTACTTCAATCTCTAATTAATTTAAAATAAATTAAATTAATTACTTCATCTATAAATCCTGCTTATTCAACCATTAATTAAATTAATTAATCATCCTCTAAATATCCGTTTTGATTAAACACCTTTGCTTAATCATTTTCTAATTACATTAAGTAATTAGTCTTAATTAGTTTTACAAATTAATTATCCTAAATCATTTATAGTAAATAACAGTTTATTACCTTATTTATAAATTTAATTAATTACATTTATTGTTGATTAATTACATAAATTAATCACTACATTATTATATTTCTTAATTAATCAATTCTTAATTTCATCATTAATTAAATTAATTAATGACCTTTAATTTAGATTTAAATTAATTCACTTTGAGTAAATTAATTACATTAAGTAATCGATCTTTAATTAAACATAATTATTAATCACCCTTGATTATTATCATTCCAGTAATTAACTACCCTTAATTACTCATATAATTTAATTAATTATCCCATAATTAATTATCTCCACTAATTAATCCCAAGATTACTTATAAAAGTAATTATCCAAATTACTTTATTAACACATCGTTTTCATTAATTACATTCAGTAATTAACATTAATTACTTCTTAAGTAAATTCTGCTCCATTGCATACACTAAGTAATTACACTTATCAACTTGTCAAATGATTTTCTTAAATTAATTAACTAAATTAATTAACTTAAAATTAATCACTTATCTCAATTAATTACAATAAGTAATTAATCCCTTAATTACTTTCACCAAGTAATTTTATTTAACAAATTACAATAGATTATCTAAATTAATTAATCTAATTAATTATCAAAATTAATCGCATTAATTAATTATTTAATAATCATTAGTTAATTGTCTCAATTAACTAATCACATTTCTTTAATTACTTCCTTAATTAATGTCTAATTCTAATTCATTAATTTCAAATTAGATAAATAAGTTATTCTTTAATTAACTTACTAATTAAATCACTTTAATATCTTAATTATCTATAAAATAATCATTCCTTTATAAATGATTTCATTATCATTAAAGTGTAAAACATTTCGCATTTGAACCTAAATTTTAAATTACATTTTGAATTTAAGATTCAAAATGGTTATTCTTTTAAACATTTATCCAATTTAAAGTTCAATTATTTATTTGAAACCAATTACTGTTAACAACGATTTGATTTATACTTGTTTTTACAATATTCAGATTTAAAACTGATTAAGTTTTCAGATTTGAATACAAGAAGAACTTGAATCCAATAATTTAACTTTGATTTAAAATTTTGATTTAAACTTCCCTTTAAAAACTTGAATTAAAACTTGATTTTCAAATCCAAATCTATTTTTAAAACCTTAAGATTCAAATGTTCATCTGAATTTATACTGTAAATTTTTGAATTTAAATCACAGTTTAAATTCTGTTTTCAAACCTTAAACTAATTAAAAATTTGAAACCCTGTTAGGTTTTTAAACCTGGAAACCCACCTTTAAACACTTTAAACTTTTATGTCATTTCAAATTTGAATTTAAAAATAAACTTAAATTCAAATTGCAAACTAATTTAAACTTGAATTTATACTTAACTTTTATTTTAACTTAGTTCAACTTTGTTATAATTTAAAGTTAAGCTTCAGGAGATTGAACAGGTTCTGGAACCTGTAACAAGTATTTACTCGAGTCCCCCACCTTGCTTCGAGTCTCAACCCAAAAACTTCGAGTAAAAATATGATTCAACCCGAGTAAAACTCGAGTACAAAAACCCCACAACATCCCAACCTTCACCAGTCACGAATCCCTGTACCGTGCATATGCACGGTAGCTCCGACCGCAACTGTTCGTCAACGATGAACGCAACACGTCAGGGAACAACGCAACAACACTCCTCGACCATGAACTCATGACCGATCCCCCTAAATCGCCATCGAGCACCTAAATCCAAACCTGAAACAAACAGGACCACCCCCCTCTCGAAAACCTGTCAACGCTCGCCTCTCGTCGCTCCGACCATCTGAAGGTCGGCAGCTCCGGCTACACCTTCGTCTACCTCCCCTCTACGAATCCCCCACAGCCCATAACGCTCGATCGTCTCTGGACTTCGAACGAGACCAAAATGCAACCGCGACAAAAACTAGGTCTGGAAACTTCATTCACCTACCGCTGTCGCCACCGTGGCCGTGACCACTTCCAACCATTTTTCCCATCACCTCGGCAAGCTTCTCCACCTCCAACCCAAACCCCAACCCCTCTGAACAACGAGACCGACTCCGGTGACTCGAAAAGAAAAATTTGAACAAACCCAAACTGCACCTTCAATGCTTTATTAAAAATAGTGATTTTGATTTTAAAAATCAAGTTTTTGTTTAGTGTTTTAGTTTATATGCCTGAACTAAGTAATTATGAAGTTTGAGTTTTATCAAATCTTGAGTTTATACTGTCTTATTATCTTTCCAGAGCAAATTTTGAATTTTGTTTTAGCTTAATAAAATTTAAACATCACCTTTATAACCAAACAATCAAGTTTTATCTTGATTCTGAGTCCTAACAATAATGGATCAGACAGTAAAGATTTTTAAACTAATCTGGTTTTGAAATTTTAGAACAGAGATGATCCTCAGGTATTTACAAACACAGATACATCACACATCCCAAAAATACACAGAGATATTCCCAAATATATACACATACAAACTTATTTCAGATATAAATAAAGCAACCATATTTATATTTGAGTTTAACAAAAAATGTTACTCACCTGATTAAAGAAAAGGAGCAGAGCACCCTTGTTTTGAAACAGTCTTGAACTTTAATAACTGGAAACTGTTTTTCTTGCTTTCTTATTTGATGCTTCAGTTGTAATACTATTTTAGTTTGTATAGATGGAGGTGTTTGTTATTACTTCTTTGCTTCAGGTTTTTAATGAACGAACTAAAAATAATATGTATATAAAGAAGTTCAGGGGAAGGTATTTACTGAGGCAAATATGTAGGTACAATATTTCATTTTGTTTGTATTAGGAAAGATATTTATTTTGGAGGCTGAAATGATGTTGCATTCAATTCGTATGGACATGTTCACTGCTAGAAAATGAAAGCATTTATTGTTTTAAGTACTTCATGTTTACACTAATCTTTTTTTATTTTATATTTTTTTTTATACAAAGATATTTCTGTTTTGCAATTTTTATACAGGTTGACTACATTTTGTTTTCTAACTTGTTTTAGCTTGTTCTATAAACCATCATGCACAAGATATTTGTTTTACTTAGCTGTGCATTCTTACTTTACTTTACTTTCCTTCATTTCTAAGTTTTACAATCCATATACAGGCCTGATACATTTGTTCTTTCTGTATTTTGTTTTCCAATTCAATATGAAAGCATTAAATGCTTTGAGTACTTCATGCTTTTAACTTTGCTTATACTCTTGCCTGCATATCTATTTTTTTACAAGCTACAAGCATTTTATTTTGTTTTATTTAATTGCCAACATTATTATTTGTACAGACATGATTACATGCTTTGTATTATATTTTCTTGCCTGTATACTTATCTTACAACCCAATTATCTTGCTTGTTTATTTAACTGCATAAAGTTTTGTACTTTTATGTCTCTTACAAATCTTGTGTATAGATATTTTTCTTACTTATTTTGTTTTATTCTTGATGTTTATACATGTCAGAATCTAAACCTTACAAGCTACTAACATTTATATTTTATGTTTCATACTTTGCTTTGCATTGCATTTTATTTTATCTATTACTTTGTTTATGCATTTACTTCTATACTTACCTGATTTGTTTTTGTACCTTACTTTGCATTTTCTTAACCTTGTATTTCTTTTACTACTTGCCTGCATAGTTGCTTACAGCAACAAACATATTCTACATGCCTGAAACACTTTACTTTGTTTATATTCTAGTTATTATTTATAACTTTACTTATGTTAAATATCATACATTTAATTTATTCTTAAGCTTAATAATTATAAAGTTTACTTTATTTTAAATTTTCAAACCATAGCTTTTCAAAATACTTATATATATATAAATGAATTTAAAATTACAATTTCTTTTATATTAAAATCTATTTATAAAAATATTGCATTATTTTTATTGTTTAAAAATCACTCATTACTAATTTAAAATAATTCATAAATGAAATCACTACATAAATGAATTATTTATTTTATAAAGTTGAAGTAAAAAGACAAAACAATTCTTTATTTAAATTTTAACCTATACTAGAATATATTTTTTAAACAAATTAAATTTATCTAGAGTATTTTTAAGATCTTATTATTATTTATACAATATTAAATTCCCAAGTTATCAAAAATAATAGAATTAGAAAATATAAGTTTATCTATTAAATTTTAAAAACAAAACTGATCTATTTATAATATATACCAATATATATACATATATACATACATTATAAATAGAAACAATTTAAATTAGCCTTTAAAAGATAAATTATCAGTTAAATATTTATTGAAAAGGAGATTTTTAAATCAATTCAAATATTATTAACAAATATTATCAAATCAATTTAATTTTTAGTGTAGATTACTAAATTGATATTGCCCAAATTTCTGGGATGTCACATTCTACCCCCCTTAAAATAATTTCGTCCCTGAAATTTAAAACAAAGGTAATTTAATAATCTGCTTAAATATTTAATTTTAAAAACACAAGCATATATTAATCATATGCTAGCAACCATAGCAACCAATTCATCCAAACAAACAAATCTAACTATCCAGACAAAATTCCGGATAGAATTTGCTCGAGTTTCCCCAAGTATAAATACCGGGTTACTCGCTCTATAGAATCCAAACAAACAATACTACTAAGCTACAAAACTTCTACTCATCTAGATTTATAAACAAGACAGGATATTAGACTACAGACAAGTCTGACACAACAACCAAAACTCTATGAACTGCTGATTCTACAACCAGAGATAGATCTTACACGTACTCCCTCGGAGATACGTGAAACACAACAAATTCCAGTTATCCAAACTGACAATCTAATCCTGAAGACTAAACACTTATCCACAATCAAATCTCCGAATTCGAAATCCAAATTCCTTCGTATCTAATCCACAAAACTCCTCAGACGATCCTGGGCTTCCTTCATCTTTCCCGATCAGCTCAACTCTTGCTGATGCTCCTAGAAATAAACTGGACCAATAACAATCCAACAAAATGATCTTTCCAAGATCAACCAAACTCAGAACACAAACTCTATTCCAAATTAGAAAACAGAACTCACTTCTCTCATCTGGGAGAGATAAAACAGGTGCACTCCAATCTGGCCTCAGATTTTGAAAAATTTCCTGTAGAACTCTCTAATCCAAACATTGCAACATCCAATTGCTTCCAAACTAAAACAGCTACCACCATGCTTCCACTGTGCAATTCTGACTGTACAGATGAAAATGCTGAAGATGAACTCAGACTGTACAACACATTCCAAAATAAAGCTCACATATCCAAAAATAAAACCCCGAAATTCCTCCAAAACCTGAGCTACTTCCCAAACTCAAAAACCATCCATTACTAAGCTGATCCATCGGTACCATTCCTGGAATCCAGTCGATACCAAACTCAGTCTCCAGATGCTGACACAACTCTGACTCCTTGAAGACATCCAAAAAAATTCTGAAACACAAAAGAACATTCAAACTATCGCAAGTCACTTTTGCGATCAATTCAGCCTAATTCCAAAAATACTGCTCTCTCATTACCAAACAGAAGAGCCTACACTTATGTGGCCAATCCATCGAAAAAATGGATCTACTTTGCAGCTTCTAAACTCCACTGCTGACCCAGAAGCCAAAGACTACTTAATCCAAAGCTCTTCGAGAAACTCGGACTCCAAAGCAAACAGGAACACCCAACTGAACACAGCGACAACATCGAACTGATACACTTCATTAACTTGTCCTAAAGAAACATCTTCGGAGACATCCATAGTCACTGTGTCTCATTACACAGCTACTACACCTTGATGTATCAAGATATCATGACTTACTTCTGCCCCACCGACAGATCCAAACTCTAGCTTAATCAAATTACACCTCAAAAGATGAACTCCGAACCTTAACAGGTTTCCTTCAGAGATCAATAACATCCTTACGCCACCCAAGGTTTACTCGAGACGGTATTAGGTCTACAGTCTCGACAATTTCACTTCCAACCTCATATATTCAAATTTCAACCATTGGTAGTTGTGTTACACACACCACTACCCAATCTACCTTTATAGCTCGTTGGAAAACCCGAACAGGTAACCCAACAAATAGGTAGAAATAAATATATAAATATATATATATATATATATATATATATATATATATCAAAATTACAAATACGCTCTCTCAAGAAGAAATCACTCAAGAGCTTAGGTATTCACTCAACCTCGCGCTCTGATACCAACTGTGACGACCCGCCCTCCTACGCCCAGGAAGACGTTTCGTTATAAAGAAAGAAAGGGATGAGAAAATAGAAAAGATAGAGAAGAAAGAACAACAACATCAGAATCTCACAGCGGAACGAATAAATTATAATAATCACATAAATATTTACATAATATACAACATCAATTAGAGTTATACAGGCAATACATCACGTACTAGACAGTTATAAACACCTGTCTAGTTAATACACCTCAATACAATACAGAGATACCACACAGCGGAACTATATATATATCTACAGCGCTGAAGCCTCCTGCTCCATTGCTTCTCCAGAATTCGTCAAAGCCAACCTGAATCCCTTGACTACCCGTAAAAATTTGGGTACCCGAGAGTTTATGAAAAACAAAAATAAACTCCGGGTCAGACATGGGTCTGGTATGAGTAACAGGTTTAAGTTGCTTAACTTTGAAAATCTTTTGAAAATAAAAGGTATCACGTAAGACTTCCCACACATAAACATGGAAAAGTTTTTACCTTACGCTAACCAAAACATTTAATAGGAAATTCTGTGATATTATAATAGGTCTAGGGTTTTCAAGTAAATAGAAAATAGCCGAAATTGTTACATTCATTAAATCCCAGCTACTAGCCACAAAAGTGGGTAATACAATCAAAACCGTGGGCACTTATTGGATTGTGGATTCCATACAATGGCAGGGCTACTGGGGTACCGCCCGTCACAGTACGTGGCCTAGATCAACGTACCGAGGATTACTCCCTTCATCCCCAGCAACACAAGGCCGGAACCATTCCTTACTGAACAGTCCCGAACAAGATAAACCCCGCAGTTGTTTGCAACCAACTGTCCACACAGCCGAATAAAAAAGGACATCTAGACAGGGGAATATCCTTGTCCTGCTTGGGCATGACCCACCTAGCCTTGTTGCACCTCCCCTGTTTTAGCCATTCCCGGTTGATGAGGCTTGAGGTTACGGTTACCTTTATAGAACATATTTCTTAGAATGCTCATCGCCCGCCTGACGATGTGTTGAAAGCATTCAATCCATACAAGTTCGTTCCGGGTTCGAACGAAGCCGAAGGCATTATCTCGTTACACTCATTTTGGAATCACCCTCAGAGTTAACGACGATAACCCTTGCATTCTGAATCTTCATCTTCACTTTAGATTCACGACCTATCGTTAATTTGGAATCGATGTGGTTTCCGGATATTCCTAATGCGGAAACCCGATCCCGGTCTCATCGAAACCCAAAACGTGTCTTTTAAGGCCAAGTTGTCTATTTAGTCTTAACAGTTTAATTCAATATAATTCAATATACACACAGATAGGTAATTCATAATATCACAGTAAATAATCACAGATAATCTCATAAACAGATAATCAATATTATCATCTAAACAGATAACCAAAATATTATCATATTTAAACCAAGCAACCATGACACATAGATATAATTCATGCCAGATCACAATCATCAAATGAAATATCAATATCATTCATCCATAAGCAATGATTTATAATCATACCATTTGTAATTAATTTAAAATGAATTAAATTAACTACTTCAATCTCTAATTAATTTAAAATAAATTAAATTAATTACTTCATCTATAAATCTTGCTTATTCAACCATTAATTAAATTAATTAATCATCCTCTAAATATCCGTCTTGATTAAACACCTTTGCTTAATCATTTTCTAATTACATTAAGTAATTAGTCTTAATTAGTTTTACAAATTAATTATCCTAAATCATTTATAGTAAATAACAGTTTATTACCTTATTTATAAATTTAATTAATTACATTTATTGTTGATTAATTACATAAATTAATCACTACATTATTATATTTCTTAATTAATCAATTCTTAATTTCATTATTAATTAAATTAATTAATGACCTTTAATTTAGATTTAAATTAATTTACTTTGAGTAAATTAATTACATTAAGTAATCGATCTTTAATTAAACATAATTATTAATCACCCTTGATTATTATCATTCCAGTAATTAACTACCCTTAACTACTCATATAATTTAATAATTATCCCATAATTAATTATCTCCACTAATTAATCCCAAGATTACTTATAAAAGTAATTATCCAAATTACTTTATTAACACATCATTTTCATTAATTACATTCAGTAATTAACATTAATTACTTCTTAAGTAAATTCTGCTCCATTGCATACACTAAGTAATTACACTTATCAACTTGTCAAATGATTTTCTTAAATTAATTAACTAAATTAATTAACTTAAAATTAATCACTTATCTCAATTAATTACAATAAGTAATTAATCCCTTAATTACTTTCACCAAGTAATTTTATTTAACAAATTACAATAAATTATCTAAATTAATTAATCTAATTAATTATCAAAATTAATCGCATTAATTAATTATTTAATAATCATTAGTTAATTGTCTCAATTAACTAATCACATTTCTTTAATTACTTCCTTAATTAATTTCTAATTCTAATTCATTAATTTCAAATTAGATAAATAAGTTATTCTTTAATTAACTTACTAATTAAATCACTTTAATATCTTAATTATCTATAAGATAATCCATTCCTTGATAAATGATTTCATTATCATTAAAGTGTAAAACATTTCGCATTTGAACCTAAATTTTAAATTACATTTTGAATCTAAGATTCAAAATGGTTATTCTTTTAAACATTTATCCAATTTAAAGTTCAATTATTTATTTGAAACCAATTCCTGTTAACAATGATTTGATTTATACTAGTTTTTACAATATTCAGATTTAAAACTGATTAAGTTTTCAGATTTGAATACAAGAAGAACTTGAATCCAATAATTTAACTTTGATTTAAAATTTTGATTTAAACTTCCCTTTAAAAACTTGAATTAAAACTTGATTTTCAAATCCAAATCTATTTTTAAAACCTTAAGATTCAAATGTTCATCTGAATTTATACTGTAAATTTTTGAATTTAAATCACAGTTTAAATTCTGTTTTCAAACCTTAAACTAATTAAAAATTTGAAACCCTGTCAGGTTTTTAAACCTGGAAACCCACCTTTAAACACTTTAAACTTTTATGTCATTTCAAATTTGAATTTAAAAATAAACTTAAATTCAAATTGCAAACTAATTTAAACTTGAATTTATACTTAACTTTTATTTTAACTTAGTTCAACTTTGTTATAATTTAAAGTTAAGCTTCAGGAGATTGAACAGGTTATGGAACCTGTAACAAGTATTTACTCGAGTCCCTCACCTTGCTTCGAGTCTCAACCCAAAAACTTCGAGTAAAAATATGATTCAACCTGAGTAAAACTCGAGTTCAAAAAACCCACAACATCCCAACCTTCACCAGTCACGAATCCCTGTACCGTGCATATGCACGGTAGCTCCGGCTGCAACTGTTCGTCAACGATGAACGCAACACGTCAGGGAACAACCCAACAACCCTCCTCGACCATCAACTCATGACCGATCCCCCTAAATCGCCATCGAGCACCTAAATCCAAACCTGGAACAAACAGGACCACCCCTCTCTCGAAAACCTGTCAACGCTCGCCTCTCGTCGCTCCGACCATTTGAAGGTCGGCAGCTCCGGCTACACCTTCGTCTACCTCCCCTCTACGAATCCCCCACAGCCCATAACGCTCGATCGTCTCTGGACTTCGAACGAGACCAAAATGCAACCGCGATAAAAACTAGGTCTAGAAACTTCATTCACCTACCGCTGTCGCCACCGTGGCCGTGACCACTTCCAACCATTTTTCCCATCACCTCGGCAAGCTTCTCCACCTCCAACCCAAACGCCAACCCTTATGATCAACGAGACCGACTCCGGTGACTCGAAAAGCAAAATTTGAACAAACCCAAACTGCACCTTCAATGCTTTATTAAAAATAATGATTTTGATTTTAAAAATCAAGTTTTTGTTTAGTGCTTTAGTTTATGTGCCTGAACTAAGTAATTATGAAGTTTGAGTTTTATCAAATCTTGAGTTTATACTGTCTTATTATCTTTCCAGAGCAAAATTTGAATTTTGTTTTAGCTTAATAAAATTTTAACATCACCTTTACAACCAAACAATCAAGTTTTATCTTGATTCTGAGTCCTAACAATAATGGATCAGACAGTAAAGATTTTTAAACTAATCTGGTTTTGAAATTTTAGAACAGAGATGATCCTCAGGTATTTACAAACAAAGATACATCACACATCCCAAAAATACACAGAGATATTCCCAAATATATACACATACAAACTTATTTCAGATATAAATAAAGCAACCATATTTATATTTGAGTTTAACAAAAAAATGTTACTCACCTGATTAAAGAAAAGGAGCAGAGCACCCTTGTTTTGAAACAGTCTTGAACTTTAATAACTGGAAACTGTTTTTCTTGCTTTCTTATTTGATGCTTCAGTTGTAATACTATTTTAGTTTGTATAGATGGAGGTGTTTGTTATTACTTCTTTGCTTCAGGTTTTTAATGAACGAACTAAACATAATATGTATATAAAGAAGTTCAGGGGAAGGTATTTACTGAGGCAAATATGCAGGTACAATATTTCATTTTGTTTGTATTAGGCAAGATATTTATTTTGGAGGCTGAAATGATGTTGCATTCAATTCGTATGGACATGTTCACTGCTAGAAAATGAAAGCATTTATTGTTTTAAGTAATTCAAATTTACACTAATCTTTTTTTATTTTATATTTTTTTTTATACAAAGATATTTCTGTTTTGCAATTTTTATACAGGTTGACTACATTTTGTTTTCTAACTTGTTTTAGCTTGTTCTACAAACCATCATGCACAAGATATTTGTTTTACTTAGCTGTGCATTCCTACTTTACTTTACTTTCCTTCATTTCTAAGTTTTACAATCCATATACAGGCCTGATACATTTGTTCTTTCTGTATTTTGTTTTCCAATTCAATATGAAAGTATTAAATGCTTTGAGTACTTCATGCTTTTAATTTTGCTTATACTCTTGCCTGCATATCTATTTTTTTACAAGCTACAAGCATTTTATTTTGTTTTATTTAATTGCCAACATTATTATTTGTACAGACATGATTACATGCTTTGTATTATATTTTCTTGCCTGTATACTTATCTTACAACCCAATTATCTTGCTTGTTTATTTAACTGCATAAAGTTTTGTACTTTTATGTCTCTTACAAATCTTGTGTACAGATATTTTTCTTACTTATTTTGTTTTATTCTTGATGTTTATACATGTCAAAATCTAAACCTTCAAGCTACTAACATTTATATTTTATGTTTCATACTTTGCTTTGCATTGCATTTTATTTTATCTATTACTTTGTTTATGCATTTACTTCTATACTTACCTGATTTGTTTTGTACCTTACTTTGCATTTTCTTAACCTTGTATTTCTTTTACTACTTGCCTGCATAGTTGCTTATAGCAACAAACATATTCTACATGCCTGAAACACTTTACTTTGTTTATATCCTAGTTATTATTTATAACTTTACTTATGTTAAATATCATACATTTAATTTATTCTTAAGCTTAATAATTATAAAGTTTACTTTATTTTAAATTTTCAAACCATAGCTTTTCAAAATACTTATATATATATAAATGAATTTAAAATAACAATTTCTTTTATATTAAAATCTATTTATAAAAATATTGCATTATTTTTATTGTTTAAAAATCACTCATTACTAATTTAAAATAATTCATAAATGAAATCACTACATAAATGAATTATTTATTTTATAAAGTTGAAGTAAAAAGACAAAACAATTCTTTATTTAAATTTTAACCTATACTAGAATATTTTTTTTAAACAAATTAAATTTATCTAGAGTATTTTTAAGATCTTATTATTATTTATACAATATTAAATTCCCAAGTTATCAAAAATAATAGAATTAGAAAATATAAGTTTATCTATTAAATTTTAAAAGCAAAATTGATCTATTTATAATATATACCAATATATATACATATATACATACATTATAAATAGAAACAATTTAAATTATCTTGTAAAAGATAAATTATCAGTTAAATATTTATTGAAAAGGAGATTTTTAAATCAATTCAAATACTATTAACAAATATTATCAAATCGATTTAATTTTTAGTGTAGATTATTAAATTGATATTGCCCAAATTTCTGGGATGTCACACCCGAAGAGTGTTGTGACCAATTTTGGTGCAAACAATTTGGTGCTTTCACTGAGAAAACCTAGATTTTCTCCTGCTCGTTGGATCTGTCATCGATACTGGATTCAATAAATCTAAGAAAGAGATCCAGATCATTAAATCCAACTTCCTTCCCTTCTATTCAGATTTGCATAAAGTCTAGGAAAGGAATCTAACTTCCAAGATGGTTAGTACAAGAACCACCTCAAACGATGTCAATCAAGAAGAACAGGATAGACAGAATCCTGTCCCACTACCTCCATCTAATCAAGATGTTGCTGGGCAGTTGGAACTGTCAGGTTCGGTTACCCGAGAAGAGTTGCAGTTGCTACTCCAAGAGCTGACCTAGAGTCGGCAACAACTAGAAGAACAGCTATGCGCTAACGCTGAGCTAGTCAACAAGCTGGATCGCTAGAAACGAAAGAGATCTACGAGAGACCATGCTTCTCGCTCCTCCAGCGAAAGTTCTTCATCTTCTGATTATCATAATCGGCCTCCACCACTCTAGCTAGATGGGAGTCGTATGCCACCCATTGGAAATCAACCGACAATAACCGTTGGGCAACTGAGAGTTGGTCCATCAGCCAGTTTCCAAACCGTACCCTCCTCCTGAGGAGGTGCCGCTCCTCACCACACCGCAGAATACCGCACCACTAACGTTGCGGCTGAACCAGGAGTCGACACCCAAGACCAGTCGGACCTGGACCGTCGTCATAGTGGACGTGCTCATGAACCGTACGTCCCAGAGGACTATGAGCCAAGAAGGCAAGACTTGGACCGTCGACAATATCCGGTCCAACCCCGAAGAATGGAACGTAATCATACTCCGGTGCAAGCCGCACAAAATGCGCAAATGCCGGATCTTTCAACTATGATACGTCAAATGATCCGTGAGAGCCAGGGATTCACAAATGACGATTGGGGAGTTACCCGAAGTCACACTCCTTTTACGGACGATATCCTTACCGCTGAACCCCCACGGCGATTCCGGATGCCAACTCTACCCATGTATGAAGGAAACTCCGAACCCAACCAACATATTCTGAAATATGAATGGTCGATGACCGCTGCCAGAGCCGACGATGCAGTAAAGTGTCGTAGTTTCCCCATATCCATGGGGGGCATCGCTACCATGTGGTTCACTCGATTGCCACCTCGATCCATCTCTTAATTCGACCAGTTAGCCATAAAATTTGTTGAGCAATTCCGCATGCACGTCGCAAGGCCAAAAGATGTCAACACTCTATCTAGTGTCACTCAAGCTCCCGGAGAGACACTCAGACACTACTTAGAGAGATTCCAGACTGCATGTGCGGAGATCAGCAATCCAAACGATAATCCATCTTTATGGCGTTGACTAAGGGGATCGACCCCGATTCTGAGTTCGGCAACTGGTTAGCTGGGAAACCACCTGCATCATTGGACCGTTTCTATGCCAAAGCAGCTCAATTCCTGAGACGGGAAGACGCAAAACAGTCTAGGAAGCAAACTGATGTAGGACTAAGCACAGAAGGGATCCAAAGCAATGTTGCAATCAAATAGTCCGGCGAGAGCTCCGGAAAAGTTCAGTTGAACGTTAAAAACAAGCAAGCTCGGCGAAGAGAGAGCGTGAATCAAACCAGGAAACGAGATAAAAATCATGCCCCGCAGCGTAAGAACCTAATGTTTGACAGTTATACTCCTCTGAATACATCACTGGAGGACTTGACTTACAAACCTGTGATACAATTCAATATCAATAACCTGCACCAAGACCGTCGTCAGAGAGACAAATCCAGACGGGAAAGTTTTGCAGGTTCCATGAAATCTATGGGCGGAATACGAACGAGTGTCGTCACTTACAAGATCTCGTTGGAAAACTGATCAGAGAAAGGAAGCTGGAACAGTTTGTGCGGACACCGCAGCCCAGAGAAGCGGGCCCATCAAATCAAAACAATGAACCCAATCGACTGAGACAGGAGGACTCGACTTGTCCCTGTGGAAGATTGGTGATAAACGCCATCAGTGGCTGACCTACTTACTCAGGAGCCTGGAACAACGAAGATCCTTGTCACTGTCTCACATGACAGGCTCATTCAATCTATGAATACTTTGCAGTTTCCTTTACATTCTGAAATTTGAATATGTAATAAGGCACTGACTTTGCCATATTTTCTTATTTCAACAATAAAATACTATCTCTTCAGGCTAGAGCTGTGATTCACCGAATACAACATTCAACAATCACGACACACGAAGAGCTAAGTTCCATCAAACAATGGAATTTATTCAAATAGCGAGTGATTGTGATACGACCAGCCACTCACTAAGTGAAACCCCAGCTCGGGGGCAAGCCATCACGTCAAAGGCTGAACTGGACCAACACACGACAGTCCTACAACTGACTCCAACTTCCCAGAGTGTGAATTGGAGTATAAACATTCAATAACTCGTTCCCAGAGCGCGAACGGACTCCAACTTCCCAGAGTGTGAATTGGAGTATAAACATTCAATAACTCGTTCCCGGAGTGCGAACGGACTCCAACTTCCCAGAGTGTGAATTGGAGTATAAACATTCAATAACTCGTTCCCGGAGTGCGAACGGACTCCAACTTCCCAGAGTGTGAATTGGAGTATAAACATTCAATAACTCGTTCCCGGAGCGCGAATGGACTACAACTTCCCAGAGTGTGAATTGGAGTATAAACATTCAATAACTCGTTCCCAGAGTGCGAACAGACTCCAACTTCTCAGAGTGTGAATTGGAGTATAAACATTCAATAACTCATTCCTGGAGTGCGAACGGACTCCAACTTCCTAGAGTGTGAATTGGAGTATAAACATTCAATAACTCGTTCCCAAAGCACGAATGGACTCCAACTTCCCAGAGTGTGAATTGGAGTATAAACATTCAATAACTCGTTCCCGGAGTGCGAACGGACTCTAACTTCCCAGAGTGAGAATTGGAGTATAAACATTCAATAACTCGTTTCCGGAGTGCGAACGGACTCCAACTTCCCAGAGTGTGAATTGGAGTATAAACATCCAATAACTCATTCCCGGAGTGCGAACGGACTCCAACTTCCCAGAGTGTGAATTGGAGTATAAACATTCAATAACTCGTTCCCGGAGTGCGAACGGACTCCAACTTCTCAGAGCGTGAATTGGAGTATAAACGTCAAATCCATCGTTCCCAGAGTGTGAACGGACTCTTAAAAAGCCTAAATAGATGTGACTGACCATCCAGCGGCTAACTCCAACTTCCCAGAGCATGAATTGGAGTATAAATATGGATTACAGATTCCCAAAGCGCGAACCAAAGCATCTGTGCGAACTCTAACTTCGCAGAACGTGAATGGAGTATAAACATAAATTACAGGTTCCCAAAGCGCGAACCCAAACATACATGTTAACTCCAAGTTCCCAGAGTGTGAATTGGGGCACGAATACCAAGTCAAAGTTCCCGAAGTGTGAACTGAAGTATCAATACTAACTCCAAGTTCCCAGAGCGTAAAGTGGAGTATAAACATCAATTCCACGTTCCTTGAGCGCGAACCATGTTGCAAACGTCGATAGCTCTTAAATTCCTGGAGTGCGAACCAGATTATCGATCTCAAATTATCCTAAGTCCCCAAGCGCAGACATGTGCTTAAGATGTGCAATAAGTGCGATCAACCACCAAAAATACAAGTGTTGTTCCCGGAAACTGGGGGGCAAAAAAGCTAAGTGTTAATCACTAACCGAAGTGATACAATGTCCGAAGTTCAACTTATTCATCGATCACAACTTGTGACCATGATTTTCAGACTTGGCAAATAAAACAAACTCTATTTGACGGTAAAAGCACCACAAGTACGTCGGACTGAAAACAAAACACTACAAACACAAGCACAAAAGAAATGAGAATTAAAACAAAGAAACTGAATTTTATTTCAACTAACTAGAGACAAGGACTTACATGCAAATAAGTTCTTCCAAAAAAGAATTCCTACTAGCAGGGGACGAACCTGCATCTATACACGACCTATCTATCAAAAAATCCGCTTAAACGACCCATCTACTTCTTCTTTGTGAATCTCCTTATCAGCGGTTCGTCATCGGACTCGCTAGAAACATAGATCCGTCGTTTGGAGCGCTTCCTCTCCAGTGGTTGCTCTTCGGCCGGGGGCATAATGTCGACGTCCTCCTCAGACGTCGAATCTACATGAAGGCTTTCTGCCGGAGGAGTAGGAGGGATTGGACCCGCAACGGAAGGTGGGATAATGCCGCCTGATGATATTACCCTTAAAGGTGCTGGGCTATGCGCCGCTGTGCTGCCAGCAATACTGCCACTTTGCCCCGCAGCTTCTATTTCGGCATTGATCTCGGCCAGGATTTCCTCATCACGAGTCGCTTGGGCCTAGATGGGGGCATCCGCAGTCTGCATTGAAGAGCTAAAGGTTGGCGGGAGGTCACTAATGATGAACGGCAGGTCTGTGGAGAAGCCACCCTGCTCACAGAGCAGCTCGCTCACCATTTGTTCATCAAGAGATAATCCGCTCCCCTGCGCCGCCTCAGTTGATACTGTTGTTTCGACAGTAGTCTCGGTGGTGATGGCCTTACCCCCTTTACTTGATTCTTGGGTCGCGGCAATCGGCGCAACTCCGGTCACTAAGCAAAGATAAGAAGAAGTTATTAGTAACCGTTTCAAAACAAACGCTCTAATGAAAACACACTTGAGATATGTTCAAAGTACCTTCCTCAGTTTGACTCGTTGACGGTTGGACGGCCGTAGAGACGTGCTCCCGAATAGGGGATAACCGTGGCTGTTCTGGGTCATAAGCAGGAACAGATTGTGAACAAACCACAGATACAGGCTCTAACGAAGGTGGAGCGGTGATTTCAATAACAGTAGCGTGATGCTCAACAACCGATCCCTCTCCAACCTCCAAAGATCGGCCACCAATCATCTCCTTCTCATGAGCAATAATAGCGTCATGGAGGATCTTTTTCTCATCCTCTGTCAGCAACCGGTTTTCGAGTTCAAATCGGTCGACCAATTCATCCGGATGCGCTTCCTCTTCCTCCTTAACCAATCGGCCCCAAGCGCTATGGAGGTGTACCGGGTAGTCCTGAAGCCAGGCCAAATTTATGTGTCTCAACACATTGGCGTTGTAAGTGATGAGCAGATCTTCAATATCGGCCTCCAGCCTGGCCTCCGCTTGTTGAACTTTCTCCTCGACCTCCGTCTCGACCGCCTAAACCTTGGCCTCTGCCGCATCCCGTTTAGGCTGGAGCATCACGGCTTGTTCACACGCCTCCTGGGCTGCATTGTTCGCATCATCCCTATCCTTGCTCATTTCAGCAAATTTGGACTTAAGCTCATTAAGCTCCTTCAGGTCTGCGTCCCTCTCGACAGTGACCAGGGTGTTTCGATGGCCCATATCCTCTACCGTGGCATAAAGCTCACGTTTCATCCTATCCATCGTTGCCTGGGCTTCGTCGGCTTTTTTGATAGCCTCCATTTCAGATTTCCGAGAAGATTCAGCTTCAGTGTTTAGCACCTTAATAATACGGCTCTTTTGAGCTAACTCAGCCTACAACCTCTCGATGGTGGCCCCACGCTCAAAGGCCAATGCCGACACTTTGTCCGCCGCTTTCGACCACGCTTTGTACTGGGCGTAAAAATCGTGCACGTAGTCATGTACTAACTGCTCAGCTTCCTTCGGGATCTTCTTTAAATGTGGAGGAAAGATATAGTTGCCGAAGCAGATGTTTGGAAAATCTCTCTTTAGCTGAGCAAGCTTGATTGCTCCTTCCCCTGAAATTTCCACGGGGGGCTGTTCTGTAACGGCTGCAGTTATTGTTTCGCTCCTAGAATGGAGAGATTCATGCATAGAAGATTGGGAGGCCGACATGTAGTGTGAAGATTCAGAGGGAGGAGAGACATGAGCAGGAGGTTGTATGGGATCTCTAGAAGGAGTAGGAGCACGCGATCGTGATCGACGCTTATATCCTCTATCTATATCATATCTCTCTTGACCAGAATACCCAGAGCGTCCCTGGTCGTAATCTCTGTCCCCTTCTCGTCTGCGTGAATCATAATATAAAGACTTGCGGGCATGTCGGAGACTCCCTAACATTGAACCTCGCCTAGACATAGTATCTGCAGAGCAAAATAAAGTAGAATTAATCACCTTTCAAAACAGATAGTTAATAGTCAAAGGTTATGTAGTGTTGTGAAATATGTATGAATGTGCAACCCTCCGACCAACCGGATGTGTCTGCCACACCAGTGGGAAAAGACTCGCTCAAAACTAAAGTTTCTGAAAGTTCTTCCAATCCGGCATCATGCTGCAGGGACACATCTTCCGGAATTGGAATATCGGCGAGCCCTTCATAAAGACTTTCAGTTCTCGGAGGAGACATCTCCGAAATTCTAACTCTGGGAGAGGATCGGGCCGTGACAACCGATTTCCATCTCCCCTTCTTAGTTGGCTTGACATAGGCGGCCTTGCCTTTTCTTTGCTCCGCGACATCCTGAACTACATCCGTAGGCTCGGTCAGCGGCTCATCATCGGTATGGGTTCTTTCAGAATCAGCTTCCATGGCTATAATAACTTTGGGCTCCTTGCGCTTGACTCGTTTTTTCAAAACGGTCTTTAGTGCCCCCTCAAACTTTATGCTCTGCCCTCGTTTGATCAACTCGTAAGTCCGGAGATTCCTATTCGTCAGAAGCAACTCGATATCCCTATCTTCGCTCGGGACTCCCCGAAGTATTCATACTATCTCCTTATATTGTTCACCTTCAGGTCGCTGAATCGTCGCTGTAAAAAGGGAAAAATATAAGTTTCACTTCGACGGAAATTGCCATAGTAATTATTTGAGAACTCAGCTATACTCACGTCTGAATAACCATCGCCGGGCAAATCCTGGAGGGCATCTGACATAAAACCATTTCGTCCTGTAATCACTCAACCTGGTCCAGAACCCAGTAACCACTTGGCAATTCCTTACCGCTTCCAGAAATGTGAAGGAAGGGTAATCACCTCGGGTTTTGAAATTGAATAGATATCTGATCTCGGTCGTAATCGGTGGTCTATGAAGGTACTCCATGAAGACAATGAACAAGCTGTTCACGGAAGCATATCCGTTCGGGTGTAGTTAAGACGGGGCGATCCTCAAAAAAGACAGTACTTCCCTTATGTACTCGTTGAACGAGGGAAGTGTCCCGGCCGCGCATGCATGGAGATTGAATGTTGTATATCCTTCCGGCGGATTGTGTGGTCTATCATTCGGCCCTGGCAGTAACACATCATCCAGTGATAGGCCGTGCCTCAAGCATATTCTCCCCAACATGTCTTCAGAAATATTGGATTGAACGGAATCCAATGTATTGGCAATAAACAATGCTTTGGGGAACTCGTCTGGGGCTGGACCGATGATCTCAGGTTCAATATCCGGAACCTCTAGTCTCGGAGTGGCTGTACTTTGAATCTACCACTGCTGCGAACTTGAAGGTTCCATGACTAGCTAACTCTTGAGAAACTATCGTTAGACGACAAAGGACCCGTGCATTCCCCAGTGTGAAGTGTATGATTGTGTGTGGTACAGTGCTATGCATTGCTTGAATAAATGTCGCAGAGTTAAAGGAGATATGCAAACGACAAAGCTACGGAGTCCAGTTATAATGACCGTCATCGCTGACTGTCATCACTAAACCGTTTATATGATGGAAGTTGATTCAGATAGAAGTTGTTATGGTTCCATCGACGAGCTTCGAAAGGTGTCCAGTATGCAGTTTAATTATCAAGTCCAAATATGCAAGAATGAAGCTCGTCGGAATTATGCTTAGAAAATGTCAAACTTTGGTATCCATCATAGAGGGTTCGAACCTATCACTGGGAGCTCATTCGAACCCATCCTAACATCACTTCGAATCGATGCTGAAAGGCGCGCTTCGAATCGATGATCAGGTGTCGAGTTCGAATCGATCAATGAAGAATGACTTCGAATCGATCCTTAGTTGACTAGTTCATACCGATAAGGAAACCCCCAACTTAACATCGATCACGTTCGAATCGATACCCTTTGCATCGATATAAAGTTGAGAACTTCGAACCGATAGCTGGTGGATTCGAGGTCCATCGATTCATATGGACCCATCAAGGTAGTCAATCGGTGCAAACTGCGTCACCCCATGAGGGCATCCCAGGGATCGATGCGAAATCCAAAGGGAAATGATGCCATTCACATCGGTTCGAACACGAGTCCCCAAGTGGTTTCGAAGCTCCCCCAAACCAGATCTGGTTTTACCAATCACTAGAGTGACCAATCGATGAAGAAGAGGCAGGTTCGAAATAGCTTTGCCATTTGGATTCGAGGCTAATTACCTAGTTTGAGTGATGGATTCGAGGAATTAAAGACTTGGATCTTGAATGGTTCGAATACGTAACACAGTGCCTTCTTCTCTGAAGCTTTGAGACGATGCAGAACACAGTAAGCGCAAGGCGAGAATAAAAAGTAAAAAGTGAAAAAATGGCAAACCCTCTGCTATTTATATGAAGCCTAGGAAGTGACCGAGTCATTTTGTATCCCAGTTAACTCAACCGGTCACAACTGGTCAATTATCAGATCGATTCGAAGTCAGCCTTCGAATCCATCTGCCTAAGGCCCTATCGATTCGAAGTTAACCTCACACTTCATCGATACGAAACACACAACAGGGCGACGAGTTGCATCGATGCGAAACAAACAGTGGGCACATCGATTCGAAGCCCCTGTTCACATCAACGATTTAGTATCCATCATTTCCTATCGATACGAACTACTATTTCGTATCCATCTTTTCTCATGGGTACGAATGAACGTTTCATATTCGTCCAAGCCATTGGTTCGAATGTCAGTTTCGTACCCATCATAGCATAAGCGTACTCCATCCATACGAATGTAGACTTCGAATCCATCGATGCTCAAACACATCGATTCGAAGTATTACGTTCGCGCAAACCAAAGTCGTTTCCTTCGACCTTCTATATCGATTCAGGAGAGGATCGATACGAAGGGACTTTTCAAAACAACCATCAAGCGTTGTCTCAACTCAAATTTCCAAATCGGTTCAGGAGAGAATAGATACGAAATTCAATAGCAAACCAAACTGACAACGACTCGTGGACGCACGACGTTAACAAGGGTCAAACGCACATATGTGCATATATGTCGAGTTAACATTAGATTTTTAAACATTTACAGGGATCGAATACTCATCTTGTTACAAATGCAACAGCCAACGGCTAAGCGCTATTATACAGCAATCAATCATATCAACACAAGGTTACAGCAATACAGAATACGAGTCTCAACAAAAAAGAGAGCAATGATTGTTCGGAGAGAAATTGTAGCTATTCAAAGCACGTCATGTTCCCACAAGACGTACTTTGGGGGGCAAAATGTTATCCCGCTTTTTGGCAAAGCCGCGATACCAAAAGATCGATCGAAAACGGAGAACAGTTCGTCTCAGAGATTGGTCATACTTCGTTCCGCTATGGATATCACTGAATTTTGTCCGAGTCCAGATTGTGCTACAATTAGTATGACATGACAAGAAAGACCATAGAAGTTAGCATCTCAAATTTCAAGTCAATCCGAGTTCATACGCTCGAGTTATGATCGATTCAATTTGAAGGGGAAGACCTAGGTTTCGAACCCATCACTGATCAATGGTTCGAACCGATCACCTTCGTATCGATCGACTTCGAACCCATCGAAGCGCCTCGGATTCGAGTCCATCACCTTCGAATCCATCAGGTACGTATCGATGGACCTCGTATCCATGGAGAAGTCACAAAGCTCGTATCCATCAGAGGAACGCAAGTTCGATTCCATCAAGCATCAGTTGTTCGAACCCATTATTGGAGCCTTGTTCGAACCCATCCATGAAGCCATGTTCAAACCCATCTGTGAAGCTTCGTTCGAATCCATTGGGTCAACTAGCCATGGTGACGTGTCTTTCATCAGTTCGAATGCGCCGAGATATATGGAGTCGAAGCGGTCAACTCGGAGCGAAACCCGGATCGAGGCGAAGTGTGCGCTCCACGTCAACACGAAGACACGTGCCACCATCGATTCGAAGCCATCGGTTCGAAAGGATGGTTTCGAGCCAAACAGCTGCACGAAGAACATCATTTCGAATCCATCATATCTCTCAATCTGCTGATCCAAATGCCACAAAATTTTCACAGAAGCTTGCATACATGTTGAAGAATGTCCACACCAAATTTCACCTCGATTGGATGATTTTTTGATCGATTCGAATGGAGTTCGAATCGATGCCAAAGTGGGCCCAAATTTCCCGAGGCCGGGCGCGTGGGCCCCCTCACGTGCCAGAAGTGGTCTTCCGAGTTTTCAACGAAATGTTAGCAACCTACGCCTATAAATAGAGCCCCAGAGCCAACAGAAAAAGGATCTTTGGATTCTCAAGCGGCCAGACTCTGCCGGATTGAGATCTCCATCATCCTACATCATAATTTTGCTGTTGGTTTCGAATTTCCAGTTGTAACTTGTTGTTGATCGCTATAACAACTTGTAATCATTGGAAGAGAATCAATAAAACATCAAAAAACTTCACAGTGGACGTAGGCAACACGCCGAACCACTATAAATCGCTTGTCTACGCATTTACTTTACTGCTGATTGGAGTTTTTGTTAGATAATATCTGTTTTGAATTTACATTCTTCATTATTATCTCTTCAACGACTCTCGAAGAGTGTTGTGGCCAATTTTGGTGCAAACACTTTAAGCCGGTGGGGGTGGAGTCTTCCTGCATCAGATGATTGGATTCATTACTTTGATTTGATGGGCCCGCTTCTCCCGGCTGCGGCGTCTGAACAAACTATTCCACTTTGCGCTCCACGTCAACACGAAGACACGTGCCACCATCGATTTGAAGCCATCGGTTCGAAAGGATGGTTTCGAACCAAACAGCTACACGAAGAACATCATTTCGAATCCATCATATCTCTCAATCTGCTGATCCAAATGCCACGAAATTTTCACAGAAGCTTGCATACATGTTGAAGAATGTCCACACCAAATTTCACCTCGATTGGATGATTTTTTGATCGATTCGAATGGAGTTCGAATCAATGCCAAAGTGGGCCCAAATTTCGTGAGGCCGGGCGCGTGGGCCCCCTCACGTGCCAGAAGTGGTCTCCCGAGTTTTCAGCGAAATATCAGCAACCTACGACTATAAATAGAGCCCCAAAGCCAATAGAAAAAGGATCTTTTGGACTCTCAAGTGCTCAGACTCTGCCGGATTGAGTCTCCATCATCCTACATCATAATTTTGCTGTTGATTTTGAATTTCCAGTTGTAACTTGCTGTTGATCGCTGTAATAACTTGTAATCATTGAAAGAGAATTAATAAAACATCAAAAAACTTCACAGTGGACGTAGGCAACACGCCGAACCACTATAAATCGCTTGCCTACGCATTTACTTTACTGCTGATTGGAGTTTTTGTTAGATAATATATGTTTTGAATTTTCATTCTTCATTATTATCTCTTCAACGACTCCCGAAGAGTGTTGTGACCAATTTTGGTGCAAACACTTTAAGCCGGTGGGGGTGGAGTCTTCCTGCATCAGATGATTGGATTCTTTACTTTGATTTGATGGGCCCGCTTCTCCCGGCTGCGGCGTCTGAACAAACTGTTCCAGCTTGCGCTCCACGTCAACACGAAGACACGTGCCACCATCGATTTGAAGCCATCGGTTCGAAAGGATGGTTTCGAACCAAACAGCTGCACGAAGAACATCATTTCGAATCCATCATATCTCTCAATCTGCTGATCCAAATGCCACGAAATTTTCACAGAAGCTTGCATACATGTTGAAGAATGTCCACACCAAATTTCACTTCGATTGGATGATTTTTTGATCGATTCGAATGGAGTTCGAATCGATGCCAAAGTGGGCCCAAATTTCTTGAGGCCGGGCGCGTGGGCCCCCTCACGTGCCATAAGTGGTCTCCCGAGTTTTCAGCGAAATATCAGCAACCTATGCCTATAAATAGAGCCCCAGAGCCAACAGAAAAAGGATCTTTTGGACTCTCAAGCGCCCAGACTCTGCCGGATTGAGATCTCCATCATCCTACATCATAATTTTGCTGTTGATTTTGAATTTCCAGTTGTAACTTGATTTTGATCGCTGTAACAACTTGTAATCATTGAAAGAGAATCAATAAAACATTAAAAAACTTCACAGTGGACGTAGGCAACACGCCGAACCACTATAAATCGCTTGTCTACGCATTTACTTTACTGCTGATTGGAGTTTTTGTTAGATAATATCTGTTTTGAATTTACATTCTTCATTATTATCTCTTCAACGACTCCCGAAGAGTGTTGTGACCAATTTTGGTGCAAACATGCAGTGAAGACAGCGGCTCGAGGCTATAAAGCAATCAAACCAGACAAGAAGCTCCAGACAAGTTCGATGAATAAAATAGAAGTTATCAAGCAACTCGAGCAATTTCAGCTACTATATGAAGTCATAGCAAAAAAATATGCAGTACATACTCGAATGCATCAGATCAGAAGTGAAGCCAGAAGCACAAGTCAGTGCACAGACTGTAACTCATGCACTAGTCAACGGCAACAAGCTATACATATATACAAGCAACTGAAGGCAACATGACCATATGATCAGTACGACCAAGTATCATACTCGAGAATAACTCAATTCAATTGTAAGCATGTGCAACAGGACAGGGCAGTGGACAGGACTGCAACAAGTATAACTGATATATGGTGATGCGGTCAACAACTACTCAAGGCAACAGTGCAATGCAACTACACAACTACAAGCGTGTAGAAGCAAATGATATCAAGACTCAGTACAAAACAGAGTTTCATAAATGAAGGCCAACATCAAAAACACAGTGCAAAGATACAATTACAATACAACAAGTCAAGTAATGCACCAGGTATACCAGTGGAATGAACAAAAGCAAGCGGTATATACAAACAAACAAATGGATTGCAACAGATGTATGGTGATGCACAAATCCAAAGACTCAGCAATACTCAGTATACAAGTGACACAGCGAACATGACAGTGAGCAGTGCCATAAGACCGAACAGGCAAATACAACACGAATGAACACTGCAACATGCTCAAAGTAAACATTGGATACAACTCGACTACGGCAAAAACAGAGTCAAGCCAGCAGATACATGAATGAAGTAAATGCAAACAACAGAGGCATCAATATGGCAGTATCAATGTCAGTCAACAGAAAAATGATCGGAGCTGAAGCAGTGGCAATCTAGGAGTCGACCAAGTCAAAGCCGTGTTTTTAATCAAACAAGTCAACAGAAAAAGGAAATCAAAGCCGTAGTCAACAACGTGATGACCAAGTTGTCGAAATCAATGCCGTGGAATTCAAGTAACGAAGAATATACGATTACGAACAAGTCAGAAATAATCACGAGCATCCAAGCAACATCAACCGGCCAAGATAAATTCAAACATATTTTATACGAACGAAACTCAAGGGTTACAAATCCTATAAATTGCAACAATCATCATCGGCATATAATCATCGAGTTCGAGTATGAAAATCAGAAAAGCACAAACAGGGAAATTACATACCGAAACAAACAGTGAACTCGATCAAATAGAAGCGGCCAAGAGCGAACAACAGAGAACGAAGCACACGGAAATATCCATTAATCGATCAACAAAGGCGCGGCTTCAAATATTATTTCAAAGCCCTAATTTGGTTCAAAGGACGAAAGCGCTAATTGAATTGCAGGAGGAACGGCCACCATAAATGAACGAAGGAACTAAAAGTGGTTCGGGCTGAATTATCAGAAGCCCTAATTTCTGTTGCATAGAAGAACGAAAGCTGCCATTTTTCAGAACCCTAAATTGCATCAAGAGGGAAGTGGCCGTGTTTTGTTTGTAGGTCGGGTAGTTTTGTTTAAGGGCAAAAATTTGTACTCTAAGTTTTTATTTATTTTTGCTCTTATTTTTATTTTTGAAGTCTGTACTTTTCGAATCAAATCTTGGTAAATCACCACCTAGGATTTAGGTTGTGTCAGATTGTCTAGTTAGGATTAGTTCAATAAGTAGGATTTGCGAGTTTGCAAAACTCTATAGGCGGTAGTAGGGTTGGCGAGTCTGTTAGAGTGTTTGTGAGCGGGAGACTGTTTAATTCTAATAGAAATCTGGGAATGCAACAGTAGGCAGGGGTTGCCGAAGCTGGGTAAATTTTGTGTATGATTTACTTTTCAGCTATTTACTTTCTGCAGTTTGTTTTTGCATTTAATTCGAGAAAATTTGCTATAACCCTATTCACCCCCCCCTCTAGGGTTAATCTAGATCCTACAAGTGGTATCAGAGCACAGTATTTTTCTTTAACTCTAGAATTAAAGAAAAATACCGTGCTCTGATACCACTTGTAGGATCTAGATTAACCCTAGAGGGGGGTGAATAGGGTTATAGCAGATCCTACAAATATAACATATTCAACCGGTTATGGTGTCATAGGTCAATTAATTGTGACGACCCGGAATTTTGAGCAATATCAATTTAATAATCTTTGTTAATAATTAAATTGATTTGATCATTTTATATTATAAATTGACAAGCTAAATTTATTTTAAAGATTTATAATAATAATTTGTTAATATCTATTCATATTTTTCTTTGCAATATGAATAGGCAAGATCAATTCTTTTGAAAGCTATTAATAATCTGATTTGGAAATATTTATTTTGGTAAATAAGATGTTTTAATGTAATAAAACTTTGTATTCAAATTATAATATATATGAATGTATATATATTGTGATTTGATATTTGTTTTAAAATTTAATTTGGAAATTAATAAATATAATATTAGAATATGTTTCTATTTGAAATGTGTATATATATTTGTATATATATGTTTGAAATAGGAATTATTAATTTGAATCTAATAAGAGTTTTCAAACTTGAATATATTTAGTTTTGAATTTAAAATGATAATTTGATTTAATGACTTTGAATTGATAATTGAGATTTAAATTTAAAATAATAAAAGTTAATTCCTTATTTATGATAAATATGTACTTTAAGTTTTTAAATAAGATCTAATTTAAAATAGAAATTTCAAACATATAAACATTTAATTGAATTAAAATGTAAGTTACTTGAATGAATATTTTTAAAAAGGATAAGTATGCATATTTTATAATCCATTTTATATTACATAAATACATGTATATAAGGATTTAATAAATTATTAAAGATAAATACATTTAAAAGAAAAACATTAATAAAACAAGTATAACACTTGTAAGTATATTAAATTATGTAAATTACATTTGTAAGAATATAAACCTTTAAAGGGACACATGGCACTCTCTTGTAAATATAATTAAAAATTTAACTTGTAAATATAAAATATGAGTTTTATTTTCAGCTGAAATATTTTCTTTGAACTCAAAACTGTAAACTTAATACAAAAGAAAAATGCAAATCAAAACAAAGATCAAAATACAAACAAATCAAAGATGAGAACAAATCTGAAATCCAGGAAACCAAAAGGAAGTAAAATCTGGAAAATACAACAAAGCAGAAATTCAGATTTTCAACAGCTACAAGATTTTTAAATTCAAATTACATGCAAGCTCATTTTCAAGAACAACTCAGTAATCATGCATTAGGATGTACATCTTCAACATGCATACTGGAAATAAAATCATCACTTCAACTTGCAAAGGGAATTGGAAGTCTGGAAACATACAGCTTCTGTTTTCTGGAAAATTGTACAGGTGAGTAAATGAGCTTTTAAAAACAGTTTTAAACCTGAATTCTACCTTGTTATTGTGAATGAATATCTGATGGTTTTCTGAATGTTTGAATTAAAAATTTATGCATGTTTGAATGTTAAGCATTTTGATGACTGTGATGATGAAATGACTCTGTTTGTTATAAACAGGTTTCACCTTCTTCATATAATTCAATAATTCAATTTTAAATCCAAACTAGCTTATGATTTGAAAATAAAGTTTGTTAGAAAACATGTAGTCTCCTTCTAAAAATAATTATAGGATTTTGTAATGGATATTTAGTTCAAAGTTGAAAATTTTACAGTAAATCTTAATTTGGGTCAAAAACTAATTGAATCAATTTTGAATTTGATTTATATAATTGAATTCCTAGGGAAAAATCATGATTTTTAAGATTTGTATCATGGTTTATAGATTAGAAATTAAAGAGGATTTTCGTGTTAATGGTTTTGGGGTTTTTGGCCGATTTTTGATGAACGGTGATGAACTGGGTTTCGGGATTGAGCATGAAGATGAAGGGGGCCATGGGGATCATAGGAAAAATGAGATTTGATTTTATTTTGGATCGAGTTGATCAGGAATTGAAGGATTAGGGTTTATCACCTGTTTTTTTTGCCGTTGTGTTCATCTTGACTTCGCGACTTCGAGGTTGTTCTGGAGGTTATCGCGAGCGTGGCCAAGGATACAGGGGATTGTGGGGAAGCTATAGAGGTGGTGGCATAACCTCCGGTGGAGGGGATGGTTGGCGGTGGTCGGAATTGACGATGGGTTCTCTGAGCAGTTTTGGAATGGAGGGCTTTATTTCGATTTTCAATCGGAACAATTTTTCTGGGATTTGTACGTTGATGTCGAAGTCGAAGTCGACTTGGGGATGATCGGAAAAGAGTTCGCCAGCGACCAACGTGGGTGTGCACGTTAATGTGCACGGATCTGAGTTTTAGGGGGGGTTCTGAGAAGAAGAAGATGGAAACTCGAAGAAGGCTCCGCGTTTTTGATGGACTGGCTCGAAGCAGTGGGAGTAGGAAGGGAACTCGGGGAAATCACTGGGTTTTGGAGTAGTTGCTCGGGTTTAGCAAGTTGTAGCTGGGTTGTTTGAGAATCCTGATTTTCAGGTTTTAGTATTTTAGGCTTAAGTTGTTAATGGAAAAGAAATTTGATTTTAAGAATTAAGTTTTTTTTTAAAATAAGGGTTAAACAAGTTCAGATTGAAGTTGTTTTCAAAGTTATGTTTTAAAAAAAAAAATTATTTATTTTAAAATATGGGGTTTTAAAATAAAATGAGTGGATCTTAAAATAAAGTTTGTATTTAAACTTTAATAAATAAATTTGGGAAGGTTTTTAAGATTTAAAAGTTCAAATCTTAAAATATGTTTAAATTATAATTGATTTCCAAATACTATATTTTAATGAAGTTTAATAATTGAGAATTTGATAATCAATTGTAATAAAGATTATCTTTAATTATTTTGAATTTGATTTAATTAAAGATAAATACATTTGTAAAGTTAATTGAGATAATTAAATCATTTTTAATTATCAAGTTTTATTTGTTAATAAATGATTTAATTAAGATAATGGTTTCTAAATTAAGAATCTTTTAATATAATAAGATAAAGAATCATTTAATTAATTTTAAATGATTAAGTTAAATAGTTAATTAAGTAATTAATTTGTGATTAATTAAGATAATCACTTTGGATTAATCTAATTACTTGGGAAAGTAATTAAAGTAATTAAGTGATTAATTAATTAAGGTAATTATGTAAAGGATAATTACCTTATTAAAAGTAATTAAGTAAATGAGATTAATAGTTAATCATTTTGTTATTAAATTAAAGACTTAATTAATAATTAGTTAAAGGTTTAAATTATTTGATTTATGATTAATTAATTAAAGAATTAAGAGTTATTAATTACTTGTAAAAGTAATTAATTAAGAGGAAATTTAATTAATGAGGTAATCATTAATTAATGAAAATAATTAATTAATTGTTAATTAATAATTTAAGAATAATTAATTTATAATTAAGTTTTAATTACTAAATGTAATTAAAAGTAATTAATTAAAGTTGATTATTGAAAGTAATTAATCAAGTGTGATTAATTAAAAGGGATTAATCAAGTGTAATTGATTAAAGATAATTAAGGTATAATTATTAAAATAATTAGAGGATAATTAATCAAGGTTGATTTATTTAGAAAGTAATTAAGAAGTAATTACTTAATATAATTTGGAAGTAATTAATCAGGATGATTAATTAATATGAAGATTAAGTAATGATTACTTAAAGTAATTAAGTGATAATTAATCAGGAAAGATTAATTGAGTTGGGTAATTAAGTGATGTTAATTAATTAATTTGTAATTAATTAATAAATAGTATTGGATTGGAGATAATCCAAGTATTTAATTAAGGATTAATTTAATTTAAGGATTAATTAAATTAATCAAGGTTGAATCAAATTTGTTTATGAATGGTTAATGATTGGATGATTTATATATCATTGGATGAGTTAATGATATTGATTGTTGTTGGATGATATTGATAGATGTGATGATGTGATTATGCTATATGTGATTGTGACATATATGCTGCTTTGTGATATGTATAGATGCATGTGATAATAGATGCTTATCTATCTGTGTAATATGATACATTCATTTATGTTAAGTGATATTTCTGAATATCTATTGTTTAAATCCCTTAAGTACAACTTGGACATTAAAATGGCGTTTGGTTTCGATGAGACCGGGATCGGGTTTCCATATTTGGAATCCGAAAACCACATCGATTCCAATTAAACGTTTGGACGTTAATCCAAGTGGAGCAAGTGAAGACTCGAGGTGTAAGAGCTATACGTCAGTATAACTCTGTGGGTGATTCCGTAATGAGTTTGACGGAATAGTGCTTATAGATTCGAGATGGAGAATCAGAGTGCAAGGGCTATGGTCGTTGACTCTGAGGGTGATTCCAATAATGAGTGCAAAGAGATAGTGCCTTCGGTTTCGTTCGAACCCGGAACGAACTTGTATGGATTGAATGCTTTCAACACATCGTCAGGCGGACGATGAGCATTCTAAGTGATGTGTTCTATAAAGGTAATCGCAGCCTCAAGCCTCATCAACCGGGAATGGCTAAAACAGGGGAGGTGCGCCAAGGCTTCGTGGGTAGCCCCCACTTTGAGAGTGAGATTCATCCCTGTCTAGAGTCCCTTATTATTCGGCTGTGTGGGTGGTTGGTCGCGCCAACCACGGGGTGGTCTCATTTGGAACTATTCAGTAAGGAATGGGTCCGGCCTTGTGTAGCAGGGGATGAAGGGAGTAATCCTCGGTACGTTGATCTAGGCCACGTACTGTGACGGGCGGTACCCCAGTAGCCCTGCCATTGATGGAAACCCATTTTCCCTACGAGACCCTACGGTTTTGATTGTATTACCCACTTTTGTGGCTAGTAGCTGGAATTTAATCATGTAACAATTTCGGCTATTTTCATATTTATTTGAAAACCCTAGACACTATTATAATATCACCGGATTTCCTATCAAATGTTTTGGTTAGCGTAAGGTAAAAACTTTTCCATGTTTATGTGTGGGAAGTCTTACGTGATACCTTTTCTTTTCAAAGGATTTTCTAAAGTTAAGCAATCTTAAACCGTTTACTCACACCAGACCCCTGTCTGACCCGAGTGTTTATTTTCTGTTTTATTAAACTCTTGGGTACTCATATTATATATGAGTAGTCAAGTGATTCAGGTTATCTCTTGACGAATTCTGGAGGAGCTTTGGAGCAGGAGGCTTCAGCGTGTAGATATGATTAGAGTTTCCGCTGTGTTGTTGTCTGTATGATGTCTTGTATTGTATTAGACAGAATGTTATAACTGTCTATATTGAGATGTTTAGTTGTGTACTCTGATGTATATGAACTATGTATATGTTCTATATTATATTTAAATCGTTCCGCTGTGAGATTCTGATGTGTTGTTTTCTCTTTCTTCTCTTTCTTTTCTTCTTCTATCCCTTTCTTTCTTAATTAGTGATGCGATTTTCCGGTAGTGGAATTTCGGGTCGCTACAGTTGGTATCAGAGCCTTAGGTTGAGTGAATACCTAGGCTATGAAGTGGTGTCTATCTTGAGAGAGCGTACTTGTAATTTTTATATAAATATATATTTATATAACTACCTAATATGTTGGGTTATCTGTTCGGATTTTCCAACATAGGCTATAAAGGTAGATAGGTAGAAGTGTGTGGAACACGACTACCACTTTTGGTTGAGGCTTATATGTTGTGGTTGGAGGTGTTTATCGAGATTGTAGACCAAATACTGTCTCGAATAAGTTTTGTGGATTGTAGAAAGGATTTCTTTGAGTCCAAAGGAAGTCTTTTTCAAGGATTGGAGTATATTCTTGTAGTGTGAGGATGATTTGCTCTCGAGTGAGCGGGATTTCCAAGAGTTGAGTTTGTCAGCTTTATAGAAGCAAGTGGTGACTTCAAGAGGGAATAGCTGTGTGGTGAGATGAGATGCAGTATCCATAGATGGTTCTGAAGATGTTTCTTTTGGAGTCAGATTTAGATGGTGTTGGAAGAGCATTGATGTCTGCTGCAGGGAAGGTTCAGATGTTTAGAGATTTTCTGGATCTCAAGTAAGGGTATCTTATCTTTATTGAAGAAGGAGACTAAGGTCGATGAGTTACCTCATTTCGGACATGGTCTCAATTGTTTTCTTAAGAAGATAAGTAGCTGGTGTTTGATTTGGAGCCGAGTTTCTTGAGGAGATGTTTACTCATCTCAAGGATTTTTAATGAGATTGGATGATAGTTTTGAGTTTCAAGAAGCTTCTGGTTAAGGAAGATCTTGTGGCTTAGCTGTATCATTGAAGTGGAGTTTGGAAGTAGCAGTATGGATCTGTTTCTTCGATGATTCAGTAATTTTGGGATTCCGCTATCAGCAAACCGGGCAGATAGCAAAGGCTTATCCATTTCTTTGGGAAGCTCAGCAAAGAAGGATATTTGTTGGAAGTGATCTATCAGTTTTACTGGTAGGTGAGCTATTCTGGAAAGATTGATCTTGATGGGAAAGGCTGTTCTAGTTGGGGAGACAGTTCTTTGGAATCTGAACTGAGAGAGATCGCAAAAGTGACTTGCGATTAGTTAGGGAATCTTGGAGTATTCTTGGTTTGAGATTGAGGCATCTCAAGTAGAGGTGGAAGCTATGGAAGTAGTCAGGGGATTCTCTAGATACTTTTTTGAGGAATTCAGAAGTCTACCTGAATCGGAGATTGAGATTTCTTATCAACTTGGATTTCTAGGAGCAGTATTGATGGTCTAACCATATAGTGGGATGACTCTTGGAGCTAGGTGAGTTTGGTGAGGCAGCTCAGGATTCTTTGGAATTGATCATCTTATTCCGAGTTAAGATTCTGCTAAGATGTTTTGACCAAGTGGAATGGTCACTGAGATTTTTATGAGTCGGATGAACTGTGTATGGAAAAAGATTTTTGCTTGTTTTCTTCGATAGCGTTCTTTTCTGCTCTAGATCAGAGTTGTGCAGCGGAAGCGAGTTGGGAATTATTCTAGTATGGAGCAACCGGATGTTGCAGTAAAGGAATTTCTACAGGAATTCAAGTATGAAGGAATTTTCTGGATTTGGTAGGCAAGGTTGTCTAGTACAACTGTTTGGTTATCCCAGATATGAGATATAGGTTTGAAGTCCATTGATGTTTGTGGTATAGAGTTGTATTTTGGATTTCAGCAAATTATTTTTGGAAAGGCATTTTGTTGAGTAGGACCTGGAGATTTGGTTTGAGTTGGCGCTGTTGTTTCATGGAGCAATCAGCAAGGGTTAGGCTGATCAGGTATATTGGAGGTGACTCAGGGCATCTGAAGAATTGTACAGTTAAGAATTGAGGAATTTGGGATGTGCAGTTAGAGTTTGGATATTGATTTGGTTTTATCCAACCAAAGGAGATATAAGAATGGGTAAAACTGGAGAGTTAGCTCTGGAGGTATTTTGGAGTTGTTTCTGTGTTCTCTAGAGATTTGATTTTGATCTACAGAATTGAATTGCCAGTTTGGACAGCTGGAATTCATGGTATTTCACATATCTCAGAAGAATATGTGTATGATTCTTCGAGTGATAGAATCAGCAGTTCAGAAGGAATCTGGTAGTTGAGTTGGTTTTGGGATTAGTCTGGTATCTTGTTCAGATTTGTAGAATCAGATGAGGGAGTTCTTGGTTTTAGTAGTGTAGTTAGTTAAGATTTGTAGAGCAAGTATTCCAGTATAGGTATCTGGAAACTCTAGATATTAGGAAGTTCTATTCAGAATTTTGTCTGATAGATGAAATTATTTGTTTGTTTGTTTGAATTGGTTGCTTTGATTGATAATGTATGATTGTTTGTGTGATTGTTGATAGGAATTTAAATTCTTTAGCTGGGTTATTAAATTATCTTTGCTTTTAAATTTCGGGGACGAAATTCTTTTAAGGGGGGAGGAATGTGACGACCCGGAATTTTGAGCAATATCAATTTAATAATCTTTGTTAATAATTAAATTGATTTGATCATTTTATATTATAAATTGACAAGCTAAATTTATTTTAAAGATTTATAATAATAATTTGTTAATATCTATTCATATTTTTCTTTGCAATATGAATAGGCAAGATCAATTCTTTTGAAAGCTATTAATAATCTGATTTGGAAATATTTATTTTGGTAAATAAGATGTTTTAATGTAATAAAACTTTGTATTCAAATTATAATATATATGAATGTATATATATTGTGATTTGATATTTGTTTTAAAATTTAATTTGGAAATTAATAAATATAATATTAGAATATGTTTCTATTTGAAATGTGTATATATATTTGTATATATATGTTTGAAATAGGAATTATTAATTTGAATCTAATAAGAGTTTTCAAACTTGAATATATTTAGTTTTGAATTTAAAATGATAATTTGATTTAATGACTTTGAATTGATAATTGAGATTTAAATTTAAAATAATAAAAGTTAATTCCTTATTTATGATAAATATGTACTTTAAGTTTTTAAATAAGATCTAATTTAAAATAGAAATTTCAAACATATAAACATTTAATTGAATTAAAATGTAAGTTACTTGAATGAATATTTTTAAAAAGGATAAGTATGCATATTTTATAATCCATTTTATATTACATAAATACATGTATATAAGGATTTAATAAATTATTAAAGATAAATACATTTAAAAGAAAAACATTAATAAAACAAGTATAACACTTGTAAGTATATTAAATTATGTAAATTACATTTGTAAGAATATAAACCTTTAAAGGGACACATGGCACTCTCTTGTAAATATAATTAAAAATTTAACTTGTAAATATAAAATATGAGTTTTATTTTCAGCTGAAATATTTTCTTTGAACTCAAAACTGTAAACTTAATACAAAAGAAAAATGCAAATCAAAACAAAGATCAAAATACAAACAAATCAAAGATGAGAACAAATCTGAAATCCAGGAAACCAAAAGGAAGTAAAATCTGGAAAATACAACAAAGCAGAAATTCAGATTTTCAACAGCTACAAGATTTTTAAATTCAAATTACATGCAAGCTCATTTTCAAGAACAACTCAGTAATCATGCATTAGGATGTACATCTTCAACATGCATACTGGAAATAAAATCATCACTTCAACTTGCAAAGGGAATTGGAAGTCTGGAAACATACAGCTTCTGTTTTCTGGAAAATTGTACAGGTGAGTAAATGAGCTTTTAAAAACAGTTTTAAACCTGAATTCTACCTTGTTATTGTGAATGAATATCTGATGGTTTTCTGAATGTTTGAATTAAAAATTTATGCATGTTTGAATGTTAAGCATTTTGATGACTGTGATGATGAAATGACTCTGTTTGTTATAAACAGGTTTCACCTTCTTCATATAATTCAATAATTCAATTTTAAATCCAAACTAGCTTATGATTTGAAAATAAAGTTTGTTAGAAAACATGTAGTCTCCTTCTAAAAATAATTATAGGATTTTGTAATGGATATTTAGTTCAAAGTTGAAAATTTTACAGTAAATCTTAATTTGGGTCAAAAACTAATTGAATCAATTTTGAATTTGATTTATATAATTGAATTCCTAGGGAAAAATCATGATTTTTAAGATTTGTATCATGGTTTATAGATTAGAAATTAAAGAGGATTTTCGTGTTAATGGTTTTGGGGTTTTTGGCCGATTTTTGATGAACGGTGATGAACTGGGTTTCGGGATTGAGCATGAAGATGAAGGGGGCCATGGGGATCATAGGAAAAATGAGATTTGATTTTATTTTGGATCGAGTTGATCAGGAATTGAAGGATTAGGGTTTATCACCTGTTTTTTTTGCCGTTGTGTTCATCTTGACTTCGCGACTTCGAGGGTGTTCTGGAGGTTATCGCGAGCGTGGCCAAGGATACAGGGGATTGTGGGGAAGCTATAGAGGTGGTGGCATAACCTCTGGTGGAGGGGATGGTTGGCGGTGGTCGGAATTGATGATGGGTTCTCTGAGCAGTTTTGGAATGGAGGGCTTTATTTCGATTTTCAATCGGAACAATTTTTCTGGGATTTGTACGTTGATGTCGAAGTCGAAGTCGACTTGGGGATGATCGGAAAAGAGTTCGCCAGCGACCAACGTGGGTGTGCACGTTAATGTGCACGGATCTGAGTTTTAGGGGGGGTTCTGAGAAGAAGAAGATGGAAACTCGAAGAAGGCTCCGCGTTTTTGATGGACTGGCTCGAAGCAGTGGGAGTAGGAAGGGAACTCGGGGAAATCACTGGGTTTTGGAGTAGTTGCTCGGGTTTAGCAAGTTGTAGCTGGGTTGTTTGAGAATCCTGATTTTCAGGTTTTAGTATTTTAGGCTTAAGTTGTTAATGGAAAAGAAATTTGATTTTAAGAATTAAGTTTTTTTTTAAAATAAGGGTTAAACAAGTTCAGATTGAAGTTGTTTTCAAAGTTATGTTTTAAAAAAAAAAATTATTTATTTTAAAATATGGGGTTTTAAAATAAAATGAGTGGATCTTAAAATAAAGTTTGTATTTAAACTTTAATAAATAAATTTGGGAAGGTTTTTAAGATTTAAAAGTTCAAATCTTAAAATATGTTTAAATTATAATTGATTTCCAAATACTATATTTTAATGAAGTTTAATAATTGAGAATTTGATAATCAATTGTAATAAAGATTATCTTTAATTATTTTGAATTTGATTTAATTAAAGATAAATACATTTGTAAAGTTAATTGAGATAATTAAATCATTTTTAATTATCAAGTTTTATTTGTTAATAAATGATTTAATTAAGATAATGGTTTCTAAATTAAGAATCTTTTAATATAATAAGATAAAGAATCATTTAATTAATTTTAAATGATTAAGTTAAATAGTTAATTAAGTAATTAATTTGTGATTAATTAAGATAATCACTTTGGATTAATCTAATTACTTGGGAAAGTAATTAAAGTAATTAAGTGATTAATTAATTAAGGTAATTATGTAAAGGATAATTACCTTATTAAAAGTAATTAAGTAAATGAGATTAATAGTTAATCATTTTGTTATTAAATTAAAGACTTAATTAATAATTAGTTAAAGGTTTAAATTATTTGATTTATGATTAATTAATTAAAGAATTAAGAGTTATTAATTACTTGTAAAAGTAATTAATTAAGAGGAAATTTAATTAATGAGGTAATCATTAATTAATGAAAATAATTAATTAATTGTTAATTAATAATTTAAGAATAATTAATTTATAATTAAGTTTTAATTACTAAATGTAATTAAAAGTAATTAATTAAAGGTGATTATTGAAAGTAATTAATCAAGTGTGATTAATTAAAAGGGATTAATCAAGTGTAATTGATTAAAGATAATTAAGGTATAATTATTAAAATAATTAGAGGATAATTAATCAAGGTTGATTTATTTAGAAAGTAATTAAGAAGTAATTACTTAATATAATTTGGAAGTAATTAATCAGGATGATTAATTAATATGAAGATTAAGTAATAATTACTTAAAGTAATTAAGTGATAATTAATCAGGAAAGATTAATTGAGTTGGGTAATTAAGTGATGTTAATTAATTAATTTGTAATTAATTAATAAATAGTATTGGATTGGAGATAATCCAAGTATTTAATTAAGGATTAATTTAATTTAAGGATTAATTAAATTAATCAAGGTTGAATCAAATTTGTTTATGAATGGTTAATGATTGGATGATTTATATATCATTGGATGAGTTAATGATATTGATTGTTGTTGGATGATATTGATAGATGTGATGATGTGATTATGTTATATGTGATTGTGACATATATGCTGCTTTGTGATATGTATAGATGCATGTGATAATAGATGCTTATCTATCTGTGTAATATGATACATTCATTTATGTTAAGTGATATTTCTGAATATCTATTGTTTAAATCCCTTAAGTACAACTTGGACATTAAAATGGCGTTTGGTTTCGATGAGACCGGGATCGGGTTTCCATATTTGGAATCCGAAAACCACATCGATTCCAATTAAACGTTTGGACGTTAATCCAAGTGGAGCAAGTGAAGACTCGAGGTGTAAGAGCTATACGTCAGTATAACTCTGTGGGTGATTCCGTAATGAGTTTGACGGAATAGTGCTTATAGATTCGAGATGGAGAATCAGAGTGCAAGGGCTATGGTCGTTGACTCTGAGGGTGATTCCAATAATGAGTGCAACGAGATAGTGCCTTCGGTTTCGTTCGAACCCGGAACGAACTTGTATGGATTGAATGCTTTCAACACATCGTCAGGCGGACGATGAGCATTCTAAGTGATGTGTTCTATAAAGGTAATCGCAGCCTCAAGCCTCATCAACCGGGAATGGCTAAAACAGGGGAGGTGCGCCAAGGCTTCGTGGGTAGCCCCCACTTTGAGAGTGAGATTCATCCCTGTCTAGAGTCCCTTATTATTCGGCTGTGTGGGTGGTTGGTCGCGCCAACCACGGGGTGGTCTCATTTGGAACTATTCAGTAAGGAATGGGTCCGGCCTTGTGTAGCAGGGGATGAAGGGAGTAATCCTCGGTACGTTGATCTAGGCCACGTACTGTGACGGGCGGTACCCCAGTAGCCCTGCCATTGATGGAAACCCATTTTCCCTACGAGACCCTACGGTTTTGATTGTATTACCCACTTTTGTGGCTAGTAGCTGGAATTTAATCATGTAACAATTTCGGCTATTTTCATATTTATTTGAAAACCTTAGACACTATTATAATATCACCGGATTTCCTATCAAATGTTTTGGTTAGCGTAAGGTAAAAACTTTTCCATGTTTATGTGTGGGAAGTCTTACGTGATACCTTTTCTTTTCAAAGGATTTTCTAAAGTTAAGCAATCTTAAACCGTTTACTCACACCAGACCCCTGTCTGACCCGAGTGTTTATTTTCTGTTTTATTAAACTCTTGGGTACTCATATTATATATGAGTAGTCAAGTGATTCAGGTTATCTCTTGACGAATTCTGGAGGAGCTTTGGAGCAGGAGGCTTCAGCGTGTAGATATGATTAGAGTTTCCGCTGTGTTGTTGTCTGTATGATGTCTTGTATTGTATTAGACAGAATGTTATAACTGTCTATATTGAGATGTTTAGTTGTGTACTCTGATGTATATGAACTATGTATATGTTCTATATTATATTTAAATCGTTCCGCTGTGAGATTCTGATGTGTTGTTTTCTCTTTCTTCTCTTTCTTTTCTTCTTCTATCCCTTTCTTTCTTAATTAGTGATGCGATTTTCCGGTAGTGGAATTTCGGGTCGCTACATTAATATAGGTAAACAATTGCAGATAGTAATATATCATATTCAACAATTAAGTAACTAACAATTCAAATTTAACAACATATTTCAATCATCATTCCATGTGAAATCAATTTACTAAGTATAAGAATGTTAATTATGAGTGATTGCTCACCTTTCGAAGCTAGAGAAATTAGACAATACGACAAGCTACGAATTGAATCACGAACTCAACAATCGACCAATCCAAACGACAAATCTCAAAGCAAAGCAAGGTAAACACGGATTCGACAAACAAAGCTGATAATTATGAATCGATGAAAACAAATCAAAATAATCTTGATATAAAATCAAACGAAATGGATATAATATATTTTTTCGTAAAACCAATATTCAATTTAAAAACACATATTTAAAATAAATTCTCCATATTATATACATATATGTTCCTTCTCTTTTCTCAATGTTTATTTAAAACCCAATTTTTCCAAAATTCTTCAATTAAACATAACATATATATATTAAAGTTATTAAAAAATCTATTTCAAAATATTTTCATGAATTTAAATAAATACTTTGAAGCATACATACATTTTAAACATAATATGCTAACATAAATTTATATATTATAATGTAAAGCATCAAAAAACCATGCAAAACAACCTAGGGGGTGCAGGCTTAACAGGGGAGGAGAAATGGTGAATGGAAGTTCGGCTGCTCGCGATCATCTGTCATGTGCTATTGGCAGAGGTAGTACAAGGTGATAGTGTCTGATCTGAGGGAAATGGTTGTGAAAAGTGGGAGAAGATGGTCGGGTTGTTGAGAAAGGTTTGGTACGATGCATATGAGGTGCGGATCTTGGCAGTTTGATTCAGGGAGGATAGTGGCTGCACCCGGAGAAGGACATTTGGGTGGAGAGGCAATCGTGTACGGTGGAGGGCTGACGGTGTTCTCATGGTGCTTCTACCGACCATGGTCGAGTGGGAAAATGGAGGGGCTTGGATGTCACATGGCAGTTAGTGGTATTGGGTATTGCTGGCGGCAGGAAAAAAGGCGGAGGAGGCTTCTGAGGTGACTGCGGCCATGGATAAGGGATGTGTGGTCAAGCGGGGATAACAGCCGCCGTGTGGGTGGAGCTGGGGAAGTGGCGTTTGGATTGTCAGGGTGGTAGGAAGGAAGGCCTTCGGTTGGTGATGGGTTCAGGAAATAAAGGGGAGGGGAGAGACGTGAGGCAAGCGGATGGTTCGGGTGTAGTGTGGGCTGGTTGGAGGGAAAGCATGGGTCGGCACTTGGATCCGGCGAGGCGGGTTTCTGGAGCGATGGCTATGGTGGAAGGGTAGGCGGAGGCTGATCTAGGGAGCAAGGTAGCGGGTTGTGGCCATTACGGGTGAAGGGCGCAAGGAGGACGAGCAGATGATGGGAAGAAAATGAATAGGAGTTTCAATATTTGTATAAGCAACTATTATAAAGCTTATACATATTTTATTAATCAGCAAATTAAAACGAAGGGATTGAACTAGTGAAAAATATTAAATATAGAACGAATAACCAAACTCAAGGGTTAAATTTTGGGAACTTAAGGGTAGTGGCCATTTGTTTAACGGCTAGACAATTGAATAGGCACAGGAACCCAAAAGCCCAAATGCAGAACCGATACAGAAATTGTTTTGTCGATTTCGCCGCATACCGGACACCAAAACATACAATTGAATATACCATGGAGATCAATACGACGAGATGAACAGAATTGGACAAATATATCAGTGATACATCATCCTATCAAAAGTCGATGTTCATGCCAAAATGGTGCTAAAACACTGAAAATAAGATAAACGGAGCTAGAGCTGTCCAAATTTGGTGAAACAAAATATGACGTCTCACTCAGAAAATAGTTTATACTTTTATTATATAAAAATATTCAAGTTTCGAAAATATTTTATTTTCATAAATTTAACCGATTTAAATATAAAATTGAAAATTCCACAAGAGAATAAACTTACATATTTTATGATGAAAATCTGACAATTGCTACGTGTAAATAGATGTATCTCAAATATCAAATTTTCGTTGCTAAACTTTTATTATTTAGTTTTAAGAAAAATTTAGTTAATTATGTTATAAAAATCATTAAAATTTCTAGGTCGTTACACTCTCCCTCACTCAAAACTTATCGTCCCCAAAATGGAACGAGGTAGGAGAATTGAAACAAAAGAAAGGAAAGATAGATTCGAAATTCATAATATCAAATACAATAATTAATTCAGAACCATATAAATTTCATTTTTGTGTAGGATTGATTTCAACCTAGAGGGGTGGTTAATATGGTGATATTAATAATTATGAAAATTTAATGCGAAAATATCTATAATAATTGCAACATAGATAATAGCAGAATAAAAGCGGCATAGATAATAGCAGAATATCAAAAAAGTAATAGAACAACACAGATTTACCTAGCCTTAACAAAACCTTGCCTACGTGTTGCCTCCAAGGTTTCTACTAGAAATTAAGCAGTCAAACGCTTACACACGTAAACTCACGACACCCACTATCGACTAACCTAACTCTATGCTCAAAACCTATCACAACTCAGCCATTGAGTTGCAAATTCTCAAACTACACCCTGTAGTTTGTTCCTAGTCACACGACTAGAAAATTACAAAAGTTTAAAAGAAAAAAAATTACAAAATAAATAAAAAAAACTATACACAATACCCAATTTAAAACCCTTAAGCCCAAATTATAATTAGCTATAACTGGCCCAACATAAAATATAAGATATCTCCCTTTATTCTCTGAGTAAAAATGTTGGCGATTCCCTTTTGCTTTCATTCGTTCCTCTATTAAATGTAACGACCCAGAATTTCTGTCATTTGAAATTCGTATATTTAATTGATTTTTAATATTAACAAGTAAAATTTGTAAGTCGAATAAATTTTTATTTCTAATATCTAGATTTAATTTGATAATTAAATCGATAAATTAATATTTGAAATTACAGAAATAATTGAAAATTGGGTTTAATGTGATTAAATTTGTTTTGTAAAGTTGTATTAAATCATATTGGAGTTAGAATGATGTTATAGAACTTTTAAAATTGAATTAAAAGTTAATTTGTGGAAATTGAATATTTTAATATTTAAATTAACGAGAAAAAATAACCATTTTTCAAACAGTCTCGGATTTCATTGAAACCAGTTTCATCGGATCCGTAATTTTATACTATTGTAGGATTTCAAATTTCGTGTCAATCGGGTTTACGGTTTGTCCGAGGCAAGCTAAAACGCGTAGAAAATCGTTTAAGTAAAATTTTAATTTAAATTAGTCGATTTGAAAACCTATCTTTCAAATATGATCGAATCGGCTCCCGTTATATATTCCATTGCGTTCGGAATAGGGGTAAAACATTATAAATGCCAGGTGGCACGCTTCGTTTCGAGTTCGGAAAAAATCTGGATGAATAGTGTCATCAAAATTTCTATAAAAGCCCTCCATTATTTCTGTTTTGCAAAAACCCAATGGTTTCAAGCTTCAGCCGCCATTTTCGTTTCCACGGCAAGAAAATCATTTCATTTCCCCTTCGATTTCTTCAAATCCATGCGTTATCACGAGAAACTTCCTAAACAAAACTTGTAGACCTTAACACGATCTACAAATCCAACGGTTATGATAAGACGAAGTGGATTGACGTGAAAAGGGCTGCGTTCCTCATCAATTTGTGCGCGTCTTTCGAAGCACATACACAGTCAAGCTCGGTAGGTCAATGGGCGCTGGGGTTAAGCGATGGTGGCTTCGACGTGAAAGTGTCAGATCATCTTCAAATTGCTTATAGAGGTCGCAGAAATTCAAAGTAGAAGGCGGTTATGGGTTCATGTGGTTGCGTTCGAAATTGGGTTGGGAAGAAGAATAGAGGGGACGGCCTAGATCTAGGGTTATGGAATGGACGGCCAAATTTAAGCTGAGGTAAAATATAAAATAAAATTTGAAATTATTATATTATAAATTCGTGTAAACTTAAAAACGCTATAACTTATTGATACGAGGTCCGTTTCGCACGAAATGAATTGCGTTGGAATCGTATTCGCGAATACTACACGATGGAGCTAGATTGGAGTTGATTGAAGCTAGTGGAATTTTGGGTAAAATTAAATGCGCGTTTAATTTTATTCGGAATAAAACGCTGAAACCGCTATTGGAAGCAATGTGAGAACTTCTAACTCAATCGAATTGTGTTTCGATTTAAATTTTATATAGTTAGATTTAAAATTGCTTAATTGTATGCTTGGATGATAAATTGCTATCTGTTGTATTGAAGTAGACCCTATACGCTGCATATTAAGCGGAGGTTATTTTATTAAACACATATACCGCGATATTCCACCTTGAAGTGGAATTGGTATTATATATGTACTTGGAGTTGATTTCCCGCATTATATAGCGGATGAGACCCTATTGCACCGCATAATAGCGGATGATATTTTATATAAACCCATGTACCGCGGTATCCCGTCTTGAAATGGGATTGGTATTGTGCTAACATCTATGGATGCAGGGAAACATGTTGGAGGGATCCAACTGGATTTCTCAAATAATTGAATTTGTTTCAATGTTGTGTGTTGATTATTTATAATCTCTGTATGATTATCTTTGTGATTGAAATCGTTGAAGGTTAAAATTTAGCCGAATATAATTTTGGTATCGTTGGATACCGGAAATAAATAAAAATTTGATTTTTGAAAATTCAGGTTGAAAGTTTATATTAAAATTTATTTTTGAGAATTGGTTAAATTTAAAAGAAGGAATTCTAAAATAATAAAGTTTTATTTTTAATCTTATTGAATAAAATTTCTAAATATGGGAAAAGCTTTGATAAATGGATTTCGGGTAATATTATTCAAAGGTTGAAGAATTTATTCAAAATACGAATTTTAAAGAGTTTGAAAAATAAAAGAATTTGTTTTCTTTGAAATGAATTTATTTTTTTAAAAGGAAATAAAATTTGAAACCCATTTGGGAATTGATTTTTGGTGATTGAATTTAAATCTTTTGAAAATCTGTTTGGAAATTTATTTGGTGTTTTGAAAAGAATTTGGAATCAATTTGAAAATTGGTTTGGGTTTAGTAGAAATTGATTTCAATTTGAGATTAGAATGAAATTCACTTGGTGTTTAATTTCTTGGAAAATCAATATGGAATTTGATTTGGTTGTTTTTGAAATCGATTGAAAATTTTAATTGTTGTTGAAAGTGAATATTTGAAATTGATTTGAAAATCGTATATCAGTAGATATTTGAAAATTTAAATTGACCATGTAATTTATAAAGGACAGGGAAATTTGTTTAAAAATAAACATTGATTTATTTTTGAAGTGTGGAAATAAATTTACGGATTTGGAACGTAAATTTAAAGTAAATCGGTAAGGATTTATTTAATTGGTTTAAATGAACCATTTTGAAATGAAAGTGTATTCTCACTGGAAAGCAGAATAAAATTTCTGAATAGCTTTGAAAAAAAAATACATACATACATACATACATACATACATACATACATACATACATATATATATATATATATATATAATTCTAGAATGGGTTTTGAAAAGGATACTTTGGAGAAATTAACTTTTTAAATTGTTTTAAATCCTTTAAGTAAAGATTTATTAAGTTGATATAGAAATGATTATTTCTAAGATTTAATCAATAATTGTTTTAGAAAATAGTTATTTAAATAGTTATACTCTATCTACTAATTTTATTTTGAAAATTAGTTTGGACTTAAGTTATATGTAATATTGGTATAATATTTTTTATAACTAATATTTTAAGTAAAGTGTTTAAAGAAAAATAGTTTTATTTCAAAGTGTTTTCCCGATATATTTTGGATAAGTGTTATAAATTATTTTAAAGTATTTGAACTCGGCAGATTTCCAGTGAAAATGAATAAATATTTGGAAGTTTTTCCGCATAAGGAAAATGATTTGAAATTTGTTTTCAAAAGTTGTAAAGGTGAAAAGTGATTTGAAAATTTGTTTTCAAATGGTTGAAGTGTGGAAAAATATATCTTGTAAAGATATTTTTTAGAAAATAAATAATTTGGAAAATTATTTGGAATCTGGTAATGTTGTGCATATTTATTGATAGTTAAATAACCGACTGTCAATATTTACCTTCAAATGGGTATTTGTTGTGATTTGCTAGAATTTGAATGCTACACTTATTTTAAAAATAAGCGCTCGTTATTCGGTTTAGCAGGGAGAGGACCTTAGGGTCATAAATCCCATTCCGAATAGTGATACGTCGTAATGGATAGCATTTGAAGACTGGTGTTGAAGACCGGATGTTTTCGAAAACGGAAGGATTACCGTTGAATGTCTCTGCATCGGCTGATCTCTGATATAGAAATTTTATCACCCTTTGTGATGCGAAGTCAGAACGTGATTAGTGAATACCCGGATTGCAAAGGCTTTTTTGGAAGTGCCTTCGATTCCGTTCAATCCCGGAACGGACTCGTATGGATGTGTGTATGACGTTACAAATTGAAATGTAAAGCTGGTTTCTATCAAATACATTTCTGTTGGTGGTGGAGAATTTATTCTCTTAGCTTAACACCCTTCTCTAAGATGTACGAGCTCAAAGGTTATGTAGTTGATGGTTACTAGTGATACATTCCCAATTTGGTAATGTGGCATATGAAGTGCTGCTGATCATTTGTTGATCGAAGCATGGCTTTTGTGAAAAGCATAGCTTTGTGGACGAGACTTCGTCGGACCTCACACCCCGGAATGGTCGAAATAGGAAGAATGCGGCAAGGTTTTAGGGGGAAGCACCCCTTAGGGTATGTTCATTTCCTTCTGGATAGAGGTCGTATCATGGTATGGAGCTCAGGTACTTGAGCTATGTGTTTGCTGCAAATTTATTACTTTGTGGTTGTTGGTATTGAGGATCCTCGGATAAAGGTTGTTTACAACCGGGGATGACATACTCGTGTCAGTAGTTACCTATTTTTGCAGAGGTAACCCGGCCTTGTGTTCGCAGAGATCCGGTTAGGTCCTCGGGGCGTCCCGCCAGAGGCGTTCCCATGTGGCGATAGGAAGTTCCTTAGCCTGACCATTTGTCTGAAAATCCAAAGAAACAATACACGCCCTATACGGTTTTAGTTGTAGAACCTGCCTTCTACTGATGGTGGCGCCCCACTGTTTAGACGGTAGCTATAGAAGGCATACGATAATGGTCGTATGTTGGCTAAGATTTGTATTATACTTTCGGAAGGTTTTCCACTGTGCACTTATAATAATAGTATCAAAGAAATTTGCGTATCAAGCATGTTTGACTATCATAAGGAGATATCTCCCCCAATTCTTCGTTTGCATGGTGTGTGTGGTGGGATGCCTTATGGTAGTTACATTTTCTAAAAGCATTGCGGATCTATCTTAAAATATTTCTTTGTTTGTTCTAAAAGATAAACTTTTTTAAGTTCTCACACCAGTCCCATGACTGACCTGGAGTTTATTGTTCCCTTCCTAAACTCTGGGTGCCCATCATTTTCCACACGGGCAGCCTAGAGTCAGGTTATCAGGATATTCTGGAATTCAGGAGGTGTTGTGGAGCTCAAGAGGCGAGCTGGATGGCGAAACAATGTCATTTGTATATGATAGTATTTCTTTTCTGCTGTTTGTTGATGTAAACTCTGCTAATGTAATGTAATGTGATGTAATGTAATAATCGATATAGTGATTCTGTTTAAAGATATTTATTTATCTATTATATGTTGTTCCGCTGTGAAAAGTTGAGATTATGTTTATTTTTTCTGTTTCTTCTTCTATCTTTTTCTTCTTCTTAACCCCTAAGAGTTCGGTTTTCCGGCATTCGATTGTTCGGCAGTTGATACAGTGGACGTATTAATGTCGACTTTCGGAAGTCGAAGAATCGGATCTTTACATTAAAACTTTAAGGCTTCGTGATTTTGAAGAAGTCGACTTTAGTTGTTGATTGAATGATGAATTATTTACAGTTTTCTTCATCAATCAATTTATCACTTTGATTCGCAAACGGCTACTTCAATTCGTCGAGTTCGATTCGAAAAATTATGGTATGTAATTTACTTTGTAATTCTCGTTGATATGCTTGAACTCGAAGGATTGGAAAATGTCGATGATGTTGAGTTTTATAGGGTTGAAAAACCCTATATTATCATTGGAATATATTTATTGGAATTCTCAATTAATATGCTTGGCCGTTTGATTTAACTTTAATGTTGGTGATTAATCTTGATTTACTCAATTCGTATATTTTGTTGCTTGATTATCACGGCTTTCGTTTCTTCTTTTTCCCTGTAACTTGGTCACCACGGCTTTGATTCTCTGGCATTTAAACTTGACTTTGGTTCTTTTCTTTATTTCCTTTGACTTCGGCATTAATTTTTTGATATTCTGGATTGATACCACTTGTACAATTTACTGTATATAAATATCTCTATTTGATAATTTTTGACCCACGGATTGTTTAGTTTTTGATTTTTCATTCATTACTGGCAATGATCGAATTTTTTTAACCGCTTTGACTCATGACTTGATTATTTCAAAATTTCTTACTTTGTGATAAAAATGGAATTCGACTTGATCATTGACGTATATTACTGGTTCCTTTTGTAACTGAACATCTTGTAGTTCTGGTCTTCATGTCGCTTGTTTGCACTTGATTACTGTCACTGTTTTGTATATATCATTGTTTGGACTTGTGACTGCACCTGATGCTTGCATTTGAACTTGACTATGCAGTCTGACCTTGGTTGATGTTGTTGCCTTTGATTATATCATATATGTTGCTAGGTCTAGTTGCTTCATATCTAGTATATTGAACTTGTTTATTACCATATATGTACATACACACATATGTATGTGTGTATATATGTGTTGTGATGTAACTGGACTCTTTTTTTACTTGAATCAAGTCTAGTGTGTTTTAATGTAAGTCTTCACTTTGTTCATTTGAATTCTTCACTTGGTTATTGCATACATGTATATATGTAAGTACTGACTGTCTTTTTGAGCTAGTCTGTCGTTCTCTACACTTGATTGTTCATATCTTGTTTTGAAGTGGACATTGTTTTGGTCGAGACTTGAACTCTATTGTAAATGTTTGCATTTGTATCCGGTTCCATATCTGACCATGCTTTATTGTTTTCATTTGAGTCTACACTTGCTTATGTATGTAGTCTTTTAAGTATTTTCCACTAGCTTCATTTCCAGTTTCTTTTGAACTCATATTTGGTGTCATGCCTTCTTTGCTATATTGTTGTTCTTGGCCATTCACTTATTGCTCCTTATGTGGTCTTGTTCTTTTAAAACAGCCTTTGAGCTTTCACTTGGTTGTGGTATACCTCTGTTACAGTTTGAATTCTTGTGATGAGTTGCATATGAGCTGGTTCATGATGTCTGGTTGTTTATGACTTGCTCCATTGGTGCTTTGCACTTGTAGTCAGTAGCGTGTGTTGACTTCACTTGATATCTTAACATTAAGTATACTTGCTTGCCTCCTTTATGTGTTGTTCATCACTTTTTGTATTGATTCATTGTTGATTTTGGACAGGTTGAGTTGTTTTAGTTGTCTTGACCCATTGGTTTGTTATTTAAGTGATACACTGTGCATGCCAAACGCTGTTCATGTATGATGAATTCAAAATAATTATAGTGACGAACAACCCAAATAATTGAGGCATACAATATTTTCACAACACATTTTATTTTACACTATAAAAATATTTCTTTTTCAATTTTATTGCTTTAGTGTATATTTTGCAGATCGCTCAGATGCTAGATTCAATCTGGAATAGAGTTAAAGATAAATACGAGTGAATGGGTGATATGTGGTGTGGTGCAAATATAAATTAAAAATTGTGATGTAATTGAAATTGTATATATATAGTGAGAGCTTAAATTTGTACTATTTAAAATTGTAATCAAAAATTTGTTTGAATAAAATATTTGTTTGAATTTAAATTCCGCGTTATTTATTTTATTCAGCAAATATTCATTTAATTATGTGAAAAATAAAATAGTACATTAACAAATACATTTAAATGAATATATATATATATATATGTTTATTGTCATCAAGCAAAAATCATATAATAGCATATTCAACAATCTCCCACTTTTGATGATAACAAACATATATTTAAGATTTTCAATTTATTAAATGTATTTGGTCATTCAATTTGCTCTCCCTATTTGAATGCTCCATCTCTACAACAAAACTCACCCTTCATATACACATGAAAATAATAAAAATATACAAATGAACCTAGATGCAAATAGAAAATACAAAATAAAATATTTGACCTTTATTTGCCAAAATCTTAAATTTTCTCTCACCCTTTTGTTATCAGCAAAAGAGTATTAGTGTTAGAAAAAAAGAGATAAAGTGATAGATATTAATACAACATTAATACCCAATCGAGTATAAATATTAAATTTCAATAAAAAATCAAACAAAAATCTTAAATACTATATTAGACGCATATTCCACTTTAGAATGATAGGGATGATGTAAAACCATATAGCTGTGTCTATTTGTGGTATATTTATATCAAAAATTTGAATATCTACTAATAATGCATAACCGTTAGAACTTATAAATGAAATTAGTAGCATTTTCAAATTTAAAAAAATTGAATTCAAGCATCTTCTAACCATGCATAACCGTGAGCACTTTTAAATGGGACTAGAATCAATTTGTCTATTTAACAACCAATTTTGATATGTGTTTCATACATGCATAACCATGAGGACTTTTGAATGAGCATGAAAGCGCATAATAAAAAATTCTAAGTAATTCACCCATGCATAACCATGAGGACTTTTAAATGAGAGTGAATACTTAAATGTTTTTATTGCTAAAAATCTAATAAAATGAAAAACGAATAATTTCCCATTTAAAATACCACATATTGACATATTATACTAGATTTTTGATGAGTGATGGTCGTTAGAAATATGACAGAAATAGAGATGGCATTGGAATTTTTACTCATCGAAAGTTATTGCAAATCTGGTTTAAATTTTTAAAGGAACTTACTAGATGTACCATTTCAAGTCATAATATATGATTAATATCAACACTCATCACTCTTTCAACCACTATTTATCTTTTCGATAATTAGTGGGGAGTCATATTAGTTAATGTAGTCATTTAAAATTAAATCCAAAAATAATTATAAAATCAAATTTTCTAAAATGACTAATCTGAAACAAGGTCAACGAAAACTATTTTCTGGAAGAGGTTTTTAAGAAAAATGTCTACTAATTTAAAATCTATTGAAATTGAAAATATGCAGATATTTTGTTTGAAATCATGATGCAACTAATGAATGTCTCTTCATAAAACTCGTTCCACTAGTAGTTTTTCTATCAACTAGATTTCTAGTGTAACCTGCATCCGAATTTCCCTTTGAGTCAAAATTATCATTAGTTGGATGTTACAGACCGGACCGTGAAGTTGCAACACATACTTCAAAAATCTCTTTACATCTTTTAAATGAAATTCTTTTGAATTTGTATTGGCACCATGCAAACAGTGAACATAGTGTCAGAACAAATATCTCCACTTGTATCATGAGTAATCGATAAACCACCATCATTAGTCTAAACACATCCATATGAACTAGTCCAGAGATTCTAGCGGAACTTATAGTGTTCTTGTCATAAAAAGATAGCTGGCCAACAATTTTGAAAAAAATCAGAATCAAAATCAACATTCATTTTTTTATCACATAACTGGTTGATTTAATTTAGATTATGGTGCAGATTTTCACATTTAATAAATCATTCAAGATGAATACACCATTACCTATTTTACCTTTACGATAATTTTTCATTGTTGCCTATTTTTATTCTGCCCCCTTTATACTACGCTAAAGAACTTTGATTTGTCGCCCATTGTTTGCTTGGAACAGCCAGAATACAGGTAACACTATTGTTGTTCCTTAGCTTGCCACCACACCTTAACGAGAAAAGATTTTTTTTGACCTATTTGTTTTTATAGGACCATGGTTGTTAGCGGCAAATGATTTTGAAAAATCTGTTTATGTAGACCCAAAGCAATTTATATTTGTTCCTTTTGGCGCCCAGATTTGTTTAATTTTAAGGGATTTTATATTCATGCCTTTAGGAACCCAAATTGGAATAGCTTTCACATGTTTGGGTCTATACCAGCAAATATTGTAATTGTGTCCAGTTTTTCCACATATCGTGCACTTTGAATTGACTTGATTAATTTCACTTCTAACATGTTCAGATTGAATATACCCAAGTCCTTGTCTAACAGTATTAATAGTTTGTTTCCCTAATAGCATATTTAGCGATCTTTCACCTTTTGAAAATTTTCTTAAAGTCGTAGACTGTTGTTGGACTTGTGTTTTGAGAGATTCTTTTTCATTCAATAATGAGTGCACTTTTTAATAGAATTTTCTCTCCTAGTATTTTCACTTTCTTTCAAATCAGAATTTCATTTTCAAATGATTTTGTTTTAATTTCTGATTTTTTAATTTCTTCTTCAAGTGATGGGCACTTATCACACTTAGAGCTCTTGATTTGATAGTTTTTAACCAATTGATCAAGCTTTTTATTTAAATCTATCGAAGTATCTCTTTGTGATTCTATTTTAGCGTATTTCTCCCTAAGTCTTTCGAAATAGCCATTTACTTCGTGAAAAATATATAAGTAATTCTGAATGAGTAAGTTTTGATACCTCGCTTAGCTCATCATCGTCACTGTCAGTTATATCACCTCGAAGGCACAGATCTGGTTTTTACTCTCATTGCCAGTGCTTTAATCATCTTCATCAGTTTCATCCCAAGTGGCTGCAAAACTTCTCCTTTTCATTTCTTTCTATGGCTGAGTTGATTCTGAGGACAATTGAGCTTGATATGATCGGGTTTGTTGCACTTGTGACAAATGATCTCCTATTCTTTTGCATTGTCTAGTGCTTTGACTATTCTTTTTTTCAATTGTTGATTTAGAGCTGGATTTCGGTATTTGTTGTTCCACCTTTTGAATTTCTTTATTAATAGTGTCAGCCTAGCTGCTCCTCCATCATCATCACGTTTTGTTGTTCCTTTAAGAGCTATTGATTTGTTTCGAGTATCGCCTCCTTCGCGTTATTCCTTGAATTTCATTTCTAGCTCATAAGTGGTGGGATTTCTGATAAGTTCTTCGACTTTAATCTGTTTCAAATCCTTTGATTCCTGAATAGCAGTGACTTTGGCTTCAAAATTTCATGGAAGGACTCTGAGGATTTTTCGGACTATTTCTAACTCTGTGTCTGATTTTCCGAGAGCTTTTGATTTGTATGCAATATTGGAAAGTCGTCCATTCATCTCTTTGCCATTTTCATCCTTGGCCATTGTGAAGTTCTCGTATTCACAATGGCAAGGCAAGATTTCTTGACTTGAGATCTTCCTTCGTGAGCCACTTCAAGTATGTACCGGATCTCCTTCGCAGTTAGACAATGTGAAACACGATTAAATTCTATTTGATCTAATGAACAAATAATATAATACATAGCTTTAGCAGTAGCATTCTATAGTCTATTTTCAAGATCTGTCCGTTGATCCATCGGTTTATCTATTTCTTGATTATCTACCACTATAATTGGTGTCCAATAACCTTTCTCAACAATATTCCAAGCATAAATGGTTTTCATAAAAAAATTCATTCTATTTTTCCGGTAAGCATATTCACCATTGAACATTGGTGGTCAAACTATGTACTGACCTTAAGAAAAAGCATTATCAAAAGAAGCCATTTAAAAATTCTAAAACAACAATTTGTTTTTGAAAAATCAAAATTTTAAAATCAAAAATAGGTTTTTGTTTCTAGCTCATATACCACTTGTAGGACCGATTTCATCCTAGAGGGAGAGGGGTGAATAGGGCGATATTAATAATTATAAAAATTTAATGTGGAAATATATATATAATAATTGCAACATAGATAATAGCAGAATAATAGCAGCACAGATAGTAGCGGAATATCAAAAATAGAAATAGAGCAATACAGATTTACCAAGCTTCGACAAAAACCTGCCTATGTGCTGCCCCCAAGGTTTCTACTAGAAAATTAGTATTCAGATGCTTACACAAGTAAACTCGCGACACCTGTTATCGACTAACCTAACTATATGCTCAAAACACTGCCACAACTCAGCCACTAAGTTGCGAATTCTCAAACTACGCCCCGTAGTTTGTCCCTTGTCACACGGCTAGAAAATTACAAAAGTTTAAAAGAAAAAATTACAAAATAAAAAAAAATACACAAAACCCTATTTAAAACCCTTAATCCCAAATTATAGTTAACTATAACCGGCCCAACAAAAAAATAAAATATATCACCCTTTATTCGTTTTCTTTAAGTAAAAATGTTGGTCGATTCCTTTTTGGCTTCGTTCGTTCCTCTTTCAAAACTTTAGGGCTTTGTGATTTTGAAGACGCCAACTTTGATTATTGATTGAATGACGAATTATCTACAGTTTCCTTCGTCAATCAATTTATCAATTTGATTTGCAAATGGATGCTTCAATTCGTCGAGTTCGATTCGAAAAAATATGGTATGTGATTTGCTTTGTTATTCTCGTTGTTATGCTTGAACTCGAATGATTGGAAAATGCCGATGATGATTGAGCTTTGTAGGGTTGAAAAACCATAAATTATCGTTGGAATATATTTATTTGAATTCTTCAATTAATTTGCTTGGCCGTTTGATTTAACTTTAATATTGGCGATTAACTGATTAATCTTGATTTATTCAATTCGTATATTTTGTTGCTTGATTATCACGGCTTTATTTTTTTCTTTTTCCCTATAACTTGGTCACCACGGCTTTGATTCTTTGGCATTTAAACTTGACTTTGGTTCCACTCTTTATTCCCTTTGACTTCGGCATTAATTTTTTGATATTCTGTATTGATACCACTTGTACAATTTACTGTATATAAATACCTCTGTTTGATAATTTTGACCAATGGCTTGTTTGTTTTTTGATTTTTCATTCATTGTTGGCAACAATCAAATTTTTTAAACTTCTTTGACTCATGACTTGACTATTTTGAAATTTATGAATTTGTGATAAAAATGGAGTTCGACTTGATCATTGACGTATATTACGGGTTACTTTTGTAACTGAACATCTTGTAGTTTGCTGGTCTTTATATAGCTTGTCTGCACTTGATTACTATCACTATTTTGTACATATCACAGTCTGGACTTGTGACTACACCTGATGCTTGCATTTGAACTTGACTGTGCAGTCTGACCTTGGTTGATGTTGTTGCCAGGTCTGGTTGCTTCATGTCCAGTATTTGAACTTGTTTATTACCACATATGTACATACATACATACATATGTATGTGTATATATGTGTGTTGTTGTGATGTAACTGGACTCTTGTTTTACCTAAAATTGGGTCCGGTGTGTTGTGATGTAAGTCTGCACTTTGTTCATTTGAAGTTTTCACCTGATTATTGCATACATGTATAGATGTGTGTACTGACCGTCATTTTGAGCTGGTCTGTCATTCTCTACACTTTGGTTGTTCATACCTTGTTTTGATGTGAACATTGTTTTGGTCGAGACTTGAACTCTATTGTAAATATCCGCATTTGTATCTGGTCCCATATTTGACCATGCTTCATTGTTTCATTTGGGTCTACACTTGCTTTGTATGTAGTCTTGCAAGTATTTTCCACTGGCTTTATTTTCAGTTGCTTTTGAACTCATATTTGGTGCCATGCCTTCTCTGCTATGTTGTTGGTCTTGGCCATTCACTTGTTGCTCCTTATGTGGTCTTGTTATTTTGAAACAGCCTTTGAACTTTCACTTGGTTGCTGTATACCTCTATTGCAGTTTGCATTTTTTTGATGAGTTGCATATAAGCTAGTTCATGATGTCTGGTTGTTTATGACTTGCTCCATTGGTGCTTTGCACTTGTACTCTGTAGCTTGTGTGGCCTTCACTTGATATCTTTGCATTAAGTATACTTATTTGCCTCCTTTATGTGTTGTTCATCATTTTTTGCAGTGATTCATTGTTGATTTTGGACTGGTCGAGTTGTTTTAGTTGTCTTGACCCATTGGTTTGTTATTTAAGTAATTTCGTTATGCTGTTGTGAACTTGAACCGTAGCCATTTCAGTTTTGTCTTGACCCATTGACTTATATCGCATACACTTGAGTTGAACCTAGCTTTTGCTCGGGTTTGACCTTGTGCTCATATAATGACTTTATTTGTGTCACATTTGAGTTAAATCCAGCCTCGGCTCTGGTTTGACCTTGTGCTCACCTCTCCCTGCAGTTTTGTCAAGTGTATATCGGTGTGCACAACCTTGTGGCATGTATAGTGATACACTGTGCATGTCACGAGCTGTTCGTGTACGATGAATTCAAAATAAATATAATGACGAACAACCCAAATAACTGAGGCATATAATATTTTCGTAACACATTTTATTTTACAATGCAAAAATATTTCTTTTTCAGTTTAACTGCTTTAGTGTTTATTTTGCAGACCGCTCAGATGCTGGATTCAATATGGAATAGAGTTGAAGATAAATATGAGTGAATGAGTGATATATAGTGATGTTCAAATGTAAATTAAAAATTGTGATGTAATCAAAACTGAATATATATATATATATATATATATATATAGTGAGAGCTCAATTTTATACTATTCAAAATTGTAATAAAATATTTTTTGAATAAAATATCTGTCTGAATTCGAATTCTATGTTATTTGTTTTATTTTGCAAATATTTATTTAATTATGTGAAAAATAAAATCGTACATTAACAAATACACTTAAATGAATATATATATATATATATATATGTTTATTATCATCAAGCAAAAATCATATAATAACATATTCAACATTTTAGACATCTTATTACTTAATTTATTTTGTATATTATTCAATTACATGTTCTCATTACATTCAAATCTTTCCAGGTAAGTTTTATTAATGTTTCTAAGTGTAATTGAGCACTATACAAATTTACCTTTATTTAGAACATTTTTATTACTTAAGTTTTCTCCTGTATAACCTTCAATCACAAATTCACATTTCATTTTAACTTTTGAATATTTCAGGTAAGTTATATATCTTTAGAATGAAATTGAGTATTATAAAAACATATTTCATCCTCGTACAACTATTTCAAGTTGTTTCAATTCCGATTCTCATTTTAGATACTCCAACTATTCAAAAAATTGGCTTTATTTCAATTATTGAAAACCAATACTTAGCATAGAATTTAAGAATTAAATTTTCGATTTCACTTCAACACATTTGAAATAAATATATGCATATATATATTTTGTACATCAAATCATACTCAAGGAATTCAAATCAAATCTATTTTCCAAAATATTAGTGTAGTAAAGCTATAAAGTGGTCTCCTCACTTTGAGACTTGAAAATTAATTTCGATGATGCTGCAGTCATCATCGAAATTATTTTCCAGCGACAAAAGAGGAGAGTATAGACTTATTTCTTTTAAAATTCTTTAGGCACAATTTCCATTCGAAAATACTTTCAAATTATATATCTTTCAAAGCTTAGAAAACCCAATTTAGAAAAGCATCGAAAATTTAATTCTTAAATCATTAATTTAAATTTATTTCATTTGCAACTCAGATTTATAAACCATGTTTATAAAATTCAACTACTTATAGCATACAACAATAGATAATGGTTTAGGAACGTTGACAAAACAATAAATGAAAATCTAGTACTATCATTTCTAACAACCAATTATTTAACCACTTAATTTTAGAATTATACCCTTCTATATAAAATATAATCGTACATAAAATTATTTCATTTACCAATTTCGAAAACAATATTGTGTCAGTTTGCTCTATTCAAGTGCTTTGAAATTCCTATCGATAGCATTTGCCAGACGAATCGATCGAAACCAAAATTCAAACATAACAACTCAAACAACACAATATAAAACATTTTATATAAATTACAAATACACTTCCTTATAAGAAGATTCAAGAATGGATTTAGAAAAAGTATTGAGATTCAAATTTAGAGGGACCCTATTCAAAGAGAATTCTAACTACGATGATAGGCTCGAAAGGATGATAAGATAATAAAATTACAAAGACGAAAGAAGGATAGACTTATATTAATCATGGCGCCCTTAACCAGGTGAACCGAGAGTTAGAAAGACGAGAATATCATCAAAGAAAATGCGACAAACTTGTAGAGAACATCGCAGAAAACACGATTCATGAGATCGACAAAGAGGGTAGGAGCATTGGTTAATCCAAAGGGAATGACTAAGCATTCATAGAAATCATTCTTCGAGAGGAAGGACAACAGGTTCAGCTTCAGGAAAAAGATCGATGCGGAATTCAATTTCCCGCTTGGGAGAAGAGAAGTGACTTCACCGAAAGCATCAGGATAACTCCTGACTATAGGAGTGGAGTCAAGATCACTAAGCTGAGAATCACACGAAGAGATAAATCGCATGTATAATCCTGAGGCAATCGATATTCGATCACGAGAGAATTACTCTTGTCACCTACTAGAGAAACGGTTCGGGCTTTGCAAGAAATAACAACATCAAACCTGAGGACGTAGAAATCTCCGGTGAACTGACGCCTGCTGTAAAGGAGTTTCACTCTTTACAAATCATACTAAGGTTGGCGAGATCATTGATACACAAAAGGACGAAGTTGTAAATTGAGGCTGCAAGATGTACTCAAACTCATTATAGAGATCAACAAAATGAAGCTATGGGATGCTCTAGTATCAAAAGAACAAAAACTGGATAAGACAAGAATTGATTTCAGAACAAAGGTAGGAAAGTTCCCAAAATTCAAAAGAAATTCTAATCAAAGAGGATCCTAACAAAGAATTTCAAGCTCGAACGAAGGTGGTTATGTAATTAATTCTACCCATTCTAGGGTATTACTACCCTATCTCTAATGAGTTTTTACTCCATATGCTAAGTTTTGCCTAAACCATAGCTCTGATACTTACTGTAACGACCTACCATTTTGAACCATTCAAATAATCAATCGTCCATACATGTTGGACTTGAATTGCTCAAAACAATAGATTGTTAATTTATATTTGGAAAAACTTAGCATATATAGTAAATAAATCAATCACAGGCACAAAGTAATATAACAATAAGCAGCAGAATAGATAAATAGTAGTTCATGAAGATACTACAACATCATATTCTGAAATAAAATACAACAGAAATCCCAAGTACATAGAAGTCACTAATACAAGAGTAACTGACAAGTCTTACATAAACAACTGGAATAAACTAGAATAACAGAATAGCTAACTAGACACATATAGATCTCCAAGCAAAACTCCAAGCTCCAAAGGTGAGACTCAAATGCTGTGACACTCAGTCTGACCCAAGCATAAATCAAAACACAAAACACTCGAGTCAAGATTAACATTCTTATTAAAGTAAATCAACTCAAGTGAAATGTCGAAGTGAAATGCAATATAAGTTAAAGGATGTTTGGTATTCCCATCCTTTAAGAATCCGTTAAACTATCTACATACATAGTACAATACACTACATATATAATGTCTTTAGTAAAGTAAACTATTAAAATAACATTAAGGCGTTACCCATATCCCCTTTAACACATTTTATATAATGTCGTGGTCTATGCAGTACTATAAGCTCCATCAAACCAGTGGGCTATCAGGGAGCACTTTATAGGTACGACACAAACCAAACTCGTAGAGGATGCGAAAAGGCATGTGACAAGGCATGCGAGGCAATGCCCAAGGTAGGATACTACCGTTTTGTGGATCCGGACTGGTGGTAACGCATAGTAGCTACTACCGCCCACCTCAAGACACACTTCCATAATCAAAGGTGCACCCAATAAAATCACAAAGTAATAGAATGGTAATGAAAAAATGTGACCGATAGAGGAGCGACCCGACTTGGCCCCGCGTGGCTCCTGTTTTAGCCACATCAAGCTGACTCACGGGAGTCAGGGTTGGGTTCATACCTCATATAGACGTCGCCAAACCATCCTACTTCATTCTAGATTCTCCACCACCTACACAGTTGTTACAGTGGTTTTCGGTATTGTCAAAGAGTACGACAACGTTCGATCCCGATCTCTTTAACAGCCAAACGCTTATTTCACACCGTGGTCATTTCATAAAATCACTTTTATAATCATTTGAAACAATTCATACTTCAAATCAAAATATCTTATTCATTTCAAAGTCATATTACTTTAGAAATCCTATCACTTTCAAAATCATAGTCACTTTCAAAATTATATTCGCTCAAAAATCATAACCACAAAATAATTTAATCTTCATATAAAAATATTTCCATTTAAACCCATTAAATCTAAATCATAACAATTCCAACTTAAACAGTTTAAATACTGAAAATAGTGTATATATATTGAAATGGTTATAAATTAAATAGTTTATATTTAAGAAAGTTTATAGATTAAAATAGTTTATATACTAAAATAGTTTATATATTAAAAAAGTTTATATATTAAAAATGTTGAATATGCGCTCTGCGCTTATATGATTTTTGTTTGATGATAATAAACATATATACATTCGTTTAAATGTATTTGTTAACATACTATTTTGTTTTCACAGATTAAATAAATATTTGTTGAATAAATTAGATAACACAGATTTTGAATTCAAACGAATATTTTATTCAAACAAATATTTATTACGATTTTGAATAGTACAATTTCAAGCTCTCACTATACATATACAATTTTGATTACAATACAACATAATTTCACATTTACATCAGCACCTCACTACATATCACTCACACTCGTATTTATCTTCAACTTCCTTCCAGTTTGAATCCAGCATCTGAGCAAACTGCAAAAATATAAACTAACGCAGTAAAATTGAAAAATAAATATTTTTGCAATATAAAATGAAACATGATTTTTGAAAATATAATTTGCCTCAGTTATTTGGGTTGTTCGTCATAATTTAAATTTGAATTCATCACACACGAACGTGTGACATGCACAGTGTATCACTGTACATGCCACAAGGTCGTGCATGCAATATATACACTTGATTAATTTACAGGGACAAGTGAGCACAGGTCAAACCCAAATGAAAAGCCGGGTTCAACTCACGTGCAATACATTGAAAATCACGACACGAGCACAAGGTCAAATCCGAGTTTTGAGACTGGATTCAACACAAGGCAACTTGAAGAATGCAAAGCTTCGACAAATCAAAACTGCAACAAGCAGCAGTGTGCAAGTGCAAAGACAAATGCACATGTCAACAGAACGCAAAGCCAAGCATATACAGGAATGCACCAGAGTGTAGGCAACATGAATATAAACTGCACATAAACAGACATGAACAATGTCACAATAAACAAGGTGCACCAGACCAGACCAGGTTACAAGATGATCAAGGCAGACTCCAAGTTCAAGTGGACAGTGAAGGCAATACACAAGTGAAGTAAACAACAATGTCGAGCTCAATGCAATACAGTGACAACTACCTAATGATAAACTGGAACTATAATGAAGTCATAATCAAAACATGAATGAACACTTACACTTACAACATGCAAATGCATCAAAACAATGTCGAAGTTATTCCAGCAACATGACAGCAAACAGAAGTGCACCAGTACAAAACAAGTCAATGCAACATGAACCAACTCCAAATGTATCAGTAGCATATATTACAGGGATGAACTCACGAGAATGGACAAGGCACAGATCAAGTTCAAGTTATACAAGACAGCTACAACACAAAAGTTTTCAAACCAACTACAAATGCACAGCATACATACGAAACAGAGAAACCAGAAGTCAAGTTATAAAATTCAAGTGCCAGAGAAGTCAAAATTCATGAATGAAAAAAAGAAATCAAGTGCGTACGCGTATTCTTTGAAATAGTCAAAGAAAAGTAAAAGTAGAAAGTCTCTGCCGTATGAATCAAGGAATCGAACAAGTCATATGATCAAAGCCGTGACCATCAATATACGATTTGAAGAAGTCAGAAACAATCTCAAACATTCAAGCATCATCAAGTGGCAGAGAAATGAGATTGAAAAAGTCAAATAAATCATCAGCATTAAAGTGTAATCGAACGGCAAAGCAACAAATTTTGAAGCAATCGGACGAACGAAAAATCAGGGTAACGAACCCTATAAAATGCCCCAATCATCATCGGCATGAAGACAGGAGTTCGAATACGAAAATCGAAAAGCACAAAAGCATAAATTCTTACCAAAGCAAAAATCGAACTCGTCGAAGCAGCAGTGAGCAACGAAGAATTGATCGAGCAAGGCAACACGCAAATTCCTATCGATCGAGCAAATAGCGCAGCTTCGAAAGCCCTAGTTTTTGGACGAAGAGGAACAACCATTATCACATACGAGATAAAAGAAAAGGGCCGGCATAGTGAAAAAAAATAAAAGAAGTTTGGGTCGGTTTATTTTTCTTTTGGACTTAAAAGTTTTTAAACTAGGGTTTTTTAGTTTAGTTTTATTTTTAAATTTGTGTTTAAAAATTCTCTTTTAACCGTTTTAATTTTCTAGTCGTGTGACTAAGGGACAAACTACGGTGTGTAGTTTGGGAATTCGCAACTCGGTGGTTGAGTTGTGGCCAAGGTTTTGAGCGTAGAGTTAGGATAGTCAATAGAGGGTATAGCGAGTTTACGTGTGTATGCGAGGGACTTTCTAATTTCTAGTAGAAACCTTGGGGGCAGCACGTAGGCAGGGTTTTGCCGAAGCTGGGTAAATTCTGTGTTGTTCTGTTTTTTCTGTTATTTATATTCTGCGATATCTGTGCTGCTATTCTGTGATCTGAATTGAATATTTTATAAGCTTCCGCGATTAATTTTTAATAATTTACACTATCACCCTATTCACCCCCCCTCTAGGGTGAAATCGATCCTACAAGTGGTATCAGAGCAAGGTTTAGAAGTCAACATTTGTCTTTAAAAATTCGTTTTTTTTTTGAAAAAATCAGTTTTGTTTTAAAAATTTGAATTTTTAGAATGGCTTCTTTTAATAATGCTTTTACAGAGGGTCAATCATAGTTAGACCACCAATGTTCAATGGTGAATATGCTTTTTGGAAAAATAGGATGAAAATTTTTCTGAAAACCATTGACGCTTGGGATATTGTTGAGACAGGTTACAGAACTCCAACTATAACTGTAGATAATCAGGAAATAGAGAAACCAAAGGAACAATGGACAGAACTAGAAAAAAAATTACAGAATACTAATGCCAAAGCTATGAATTCTATTATCTGCTCATTAGATCAATTTGAATTTAATCGTGTCTCACATTGTCTAACTGCGTAGGAAATATGGCACATACTAGAAGTGACTCACGAAGGAACATCTCAAGTCAAAGAATCTTGCCTTGCTAAGCAGCGAATACGAGAACTTTACAATGGCGAAGGAAGAAAATGTCAAAGAGATGTACGGACGACTTTCCAATATCGTATACAAATCAAAAGCTCTCGGAAAAACATACACCGAATTGGATATAGTCCGGAAAATCCTTAGAGTCCTTCCACGAAGCTTTGAAGCGAAAGTAACTGCCATTCAAGAATCGAAAGATTTAAAATAACTCAAAGTTGAAGAACTCATCGGAAATCTCACCACTTATGAACTAGAAATGAAATTCAAGGAAGAGCGTGAAGGAGGAGATACTCGAAAGAAATCAATAGCTCTCAAAGAAACAACTGAAAGTGATGACGGTGCGATGACGATGCAGCAGCAGAATTGGAGCTATTAATAAAGAAATTCAAAAAGTGGAATTACAAATATGGAAATTCAGCTCGAATTCAAAAAGCGAAAAGCAGAATAGCCAAAGCACTAGACTACTCCGAAGAACAGAAGATCATCTGTCACAAGTGCAACCAACCCGGACACATCAATCCCAATTGTCCTCAAATTCAACGCGACTTTAAAAAGAAATAAAAAAGGAAAAGTTTTGCAGCCACGTGGAATACAAGTGATGAAGATAATCAAAGTTCTAGCAGTGAGAGTGAGAAAGCAGATATGTGTCTTCAAGGGAATATAACTGATAACGACGATGACAAGCCAAGCGAGGTACAAAACTTACTCACTCTGAATTACTTATTTATTTCCATGAAATAAATGGCTGTTATGAACGACTTAGGGAAAAATATGCCAAACTTGAATCTCAAAAGGATACTTTGATAGAATGCAATGAACAACTTGATCAATTAGTTAAGAACTATCAACGTAGAATCCCTAAGTGTGATAAGTGTCCAACATTCGAAGAAGAAATTAAAAAATCAGAAATCAATATAAAATTACTTGAAAATGAAATTCTGATTTCAAAAGAGAATGAAAATACTAGGAGAGAGAATTCTATTAAAAAGTGCACACAGTTGTTAAACGAAAATGAATCTCTCAAAACACAAGTCCAACAATTGTCAACGACTTTAGATAAATTTTGAAAAAGTGAAAAATCGTTGAATATGCTATTAGGAAAGCAAACTGTTAATACGGTTAGACAAGGACTTGGATATAATAATTCGAAAATTGTTGAAAGCAATATTAATCAAGTTAATTCTATGTGCACAATTTGTAGAAAATTTGGACACGATCACGATAATTGTTGGTATAGACCCAAACATGTGAAAACTATACCGATTTGGGTTCCAAAAGGCACAAATATAAAATCTCTCAAAGTTAAACAAATTTGGGTGCCGAAGGTAACAATTATAAATAGTTTCGGGTCTACACAAAATTATTTTTCAAAATTTTCTGCCACTAACAACCATAGACCTATAAAAACAAATAGGTCACATAAATCTTTCATCGTGTACGTGTGGTGGCAGGCTAAGGTACAACAATAGTGTTCTCTGGATTTTTGGCTATTCCAGAAACACAACGGACAACAAAGCAAAGTTCCTTAGCCTACTATTAAGGTGACAGAATCACAATGGGCAACAACGAAAAATATCGTAAAGGTAAAACAGGTAATTGTATATTTATTTGAACGATATATTAAATGTGATAATCTGCACCATATTCTGAATTGAAATCAGCCAATATTGAGATTGATGAAAAGATGATGATTTTGTTTCTGACTTATTCAAAATTGTTGGCCAATTATATTCTTATGCCAAAAACTCTATAAAAATCTCTAGATTCTTTGAATTACTTCATATATATCGGTTTGGATTAAAAATAGTGTTTTGTTGGATATTACAATTGGTTATAATATGGCTGACTCTATATTCACGGTTTTCTGATTATTTACATGGCTTCAATTCAATTTCAAAAGAATGTCATTTAAATTGTTGTTAAAATTGAATTTGAAATTTTTGGTGCACACTTTATGGTTTGGTCAATCAAATTCAATTGATGATAATTTTGAGTGAAAGAGAAATTCAGATGCAGATTACACTGGTAATCTATTTGATAGAAAAATTACTAGTGAAACGTGATTTTTGTTGAGACATTTAGTAATTTCATCGTTTTTCAAAGAAAATATCTGCATATTCTTCATTTCAAATAATTTTCAAAGAGCAGAAAATTTTCTTTTAAAAACCCCCTGGAGAAAATCATTTTTGACCATATTTTTAGATTAGTCATTTTTGAAAAATTAATTTCATAATTATTTTTGAGTTTGATTTTAAATGACTATTTTGACTAATCTGACTCCCTAATGTTTATCGAAAAGAAAAATAGTGATTGAAAAAGTAATGAGTGTTAATATTGATCAAATATTATGACTTGAGACGGTATAATTAATAAATTTCTTTAGAAATTTAAACAAAAGTTATAAAACTTTTTGTTGGTAAAAAATTCCATGACCATCTCTATATCTATCATATTTCTAACAACCATCACTCATCAAAATTCTATATAGTTTGTCGATATGTGGTACTTTAAACAGGAATCGGTCGTTTTTCGTTTTTCACATTTTTTTTTAAAAAACCAAAAATAAATAAATAAATAAATACCAAAGTATTCACTCTCATTTAAAAGTCCTCACGGTTATGCATGGGTGAATTACTTGGAATTTGTTATGTGCTTCCATGCTCATTTAAAAGTCCTCGCGGTTATGCATGTATGGAACGCATAACAAAAGTTGATTTTTAAAAAAATAAACAAGTTGATTTTAATCCCATTTAAAAGTCCTCACGGTTATGCATGGTTAGAAGGTACTTGAATTCATTTTTTTTTAAAATAAAATTAGAATACTACTAGTCTCATTTAAAAGTCCTAACGGTTATGCATGGTTAGTAGATATTCAAATTCCTGTTATAAATATACCACAAATAGACATAACTATATGGTTTTATATGATGACATCATTTCCATCATTCTAAAAGTGGAATATGCGCCTAACAAAACATTTATGATTTTTGTTTTGACTTTTTATCGAAATTTAATATTTATATTCAATTGAGTTTTAATGTTGGATTGATATCGATTACTTTATCTCTATTTTCTCTAACACTATTATTCTTTTGCTGATAACAAAAGGGGGAGAGAAAAGTTAAGATTTTGTCAAATAAAATCAAGCAAAGGTCAAATATTTTTCCATTTGCATATTTCTATGCATATATGTAGGGGGAGTATTGTGTAGAGAGGAAGCATTAAATAGGGGGAGCAATTAGGATATATCCATGATCAAATACATTTAATACATTCAAAATCTTAAATATATGTTTGTTATCATCAAAAGGGGGAGATTGTTGAATATGCGCTCTGCCCTTATATGATTTTTGTTTGATAATAATAAACATATATACATTCGTTTAAATGTATTTGTTAACATACTATTTTGTTTTCACAGATTAAATAAATATTTGTTGAATAAATTAGATAACACAGATTTTGAATTCAAACGAATATTTATTCAAAAAAATATTTATTACAATTTTGAATAGTACAATTTCAAGCTCTCACTATAGATATACAACTTTGATTACAATACAACATAATTTCACATTTACATCAGCACCTCACTACATATCACTCACACTCGTATTTATCTTCAACTTCCTTCCAGTTTGAATCTAGCATCTGAGCAATCTGCAAAAATATAAACTAACGCGGTAAACTTGAAAAAGAAATATTTTTGCAATATAAAATGAAACATGATTTTTGAAAATATAATTTGCCTCAGTTATTTGGGTTGTTCGTCATAATTTAAATTTGAATTCATCACACACGAACGTGTGACATGCACAGTGTATCACTGTATATGCCACAAGGCCGTGCACGCAATATATACACTTGATTAATTTACAGGGACAAGTGAGCACAAGTCAAACCCAAATGAAAAGCCGGGTTCAACTCACGTGCAATACATTGAAAATCACGACACGAGCACAAGGTCAAATCCGAGTTTTGAGACTGGATTCAACACAAGGCAACTTGAAGAATGCAAAGCTTCGACAAATCAAAACTGCAACAAGCAGCAGTGTGCAAGTGCAAAGACAAATGCACATGTCAACAGAACGCAAAGCCAAGCATATACAGGAATGCACCAGAGTGTAGGCAACATGAATGTAAACTGCACATAAACAGACATGAACAATGTCACAGCAAACAAGGTGCACCAGACCAGACCAGGTTACAAGATGATCAAGGTAGACTCCAAGTTCAAGTGGACAGTGAAGGCAATACACAAGTGAAGTAAACAACAATGTCGAGCTCAATGCAATACAGTGACAACTACCTAATGATCAACTGGAACTATAATGAAGTCATAATCAAAACATGAATGAACACTTACACTTACAACATGCAAATGCATCAAAACAATGTCGAAGTTATTCCAGCAACATGACAGCAAACAGAAGTGCACCAGTACAAAACAAGTCAATGCAACATGAACCAACTCCAAATGTATCAGTAGCATATATTACAGGGATGAACACACGAGAATGGACAAGGCATAGATCAAGTTCAAGTTATACAAGACAGCTGCAACACAAAAGTTTTCAAACCAACTACAAATGCACAGCATACATACGAAACAGAGAAACCAGAAGTCAAGTTATAAAATTCAAGTGCCAGAAAAGTCAAAATTCACGAATGAAAAAAAGAAATCAAGTGCGTACGCGTATTCTTTGAAATAGTCAAAGAAAAGTAAAAGTAGAAAGTCTCTGTCGTATGAATCAAGGAATCGAACAAGTCATATGATCAAAGCCGTGACCATCAATATACGATTTGAAGAAGTCAGAAACAATCTCAAACATTCAAGCATCATCAAGTGGCAGAGAAATGAGATTGACAAAGTCAAATAAATCATCAGCATCAAAGTGTAATCGAACGGCAAAGCAACAAATTTTGAAGCAATCAGACGAACGAAAAATCAGGGTAACGAACCCTATAAAATGCCCCAATCATCATCAACATGAAGACAGGAGTTCGAATACGAAAATCGAAAAGCACAAAAGCATAAATTCTTACCAAAGAAAAAATCGAACTCGTCGAAGCAGCAGTGAGCAACGAAGAATTGATCGAGCAAGGCAACACGCAAATTCCTATCGATCGAGCAAATAGCGCAGCTTCGAAAGCCCTAGTTTTTGGACGAAGAGGAACAGCCATTATCACATAGGAGATAAAAGAAAAGGGCCGGCATAGTGAAAAAAAATAAACGAAGTTTGGGCCGGTTTATTTTTCTTTTGGACTTAAAAGTTTTTAAACTAGGGTTTTTTAGTTTAGTTTTATTTTTAAATTTGCGTTTAAAAATTCTCTTTTAACCGTTTTAATTTTCTAGTCGTATGACTAGGGGACAAACTACGGTGTGTAGTTTGGGAATTCGCAACTCGGTGGTTAAGTTGTGGCCAGGGTTTTGAGCGTAGAGTTAGGATAGTCAATAGCGGGTATAACGGGTTTACGTGTGTAAGCGAGGGACTTTCTAATTTCTAGTAGAAACCTTGGGGGCAGCACGTAGGCAGGGTTTTGCCGAAGCTGGGTAAATTCTGTGTTGTTTTGTTTTTTCTGTTATTTATATTCTGCGACATCTGTGCTGCTATTCTGTGATCTGAATTGAATATTTTATAAGCTTCCACGATTAATTTTTAATAATTTACACTATCACCCTATTCACCCCCCCTCTAGGGTGAAATCGATCCTACAAAAAATAGTTTCAAAGTAGAAATGTTTCTTCCAAGTTCACAAATTAATTTAAATCAACTTTAATTCCACAATTCAGTTATAAATATTACATGAGATGTCCTTTTTTCTCTAATGGCCTCCTCCCGTCCTTTTTCTCCTTCTGTCCCGCTTCTCTCTTCCATCAACATCCCTTCGTACTGTTCGAGCATAACAACCATCCCTTCCATCGTCCCTCGACCTCCAGACCCTCCTCCTTTTCCTCAACGTCTTGTTAACTATCTGCCTTGTCCTGTCATCATTCCACCTCACCTTCCTACTCCCCCTCCCGTCCCAGTATCTTATCCTTCCTCTTCTATTGCCACTCTATCCTTGCCAACTCCATCTTCTCAAGCCTTACCTTGGTGCTCTCTGTTCAAGTCAAGATCGCGCAATGCTGGTAAATTCATCCCTGTGTCCTTTCCTCTAGTTTGTGATGGGGAAGCCATTGTTCCTCCATCTGAAGTGATTCAAGCTGGAAATGAAGTGTGGGGTCAGAACGTAGTTGGCTTCTTCCTTGACAAGCCCCTACCGTATCTTGTAGTGTTGAACCATCTTAAGAGGGTCTGGAAACTCAAAGGCTCCATTCAAGTCAAGTCTGATGGGAACTTGTTCCTCTTCAATCTGTCCTCTGATGAGGATAGAAGGAAGATAATTAAGTCAAACCCAATAGTTATGAGGAACAAGTTGTTTATTGTGAAGGAGTGGGATCCCTCCATTGGCAATAGTGTCAGAACTATTAAATCCGTACCAATGTGGATTAAACTGTCCAATATCCCCCTATATTGCTGGTCACATTAGGCAAAAACTGGTTAGCAACAAGACTTGGAAGATTTCTCTGTATGGATGAAGCAACTAAAAAGTTAAACAGGATTGGGTATGCAAAGTGTATGGTTGAGGTAACTGCTATGGTTGAATTACCAGAGTTGTTTTCGGTGAAGTTGTTGGATGGCTCAATGCAAGTGGTTAAGGTTGAATACTTGTGGAAACCAAAGATCTGTGGGATATGCAAAGAGTTCGGGCATGATAAACAAGACTGTTTGGTTCAAAAAAGTTTAAGTGGTAGGATTGAGGAAGCCCTCAAAAAGGATCATTCTGGAGATAATAAATCCGATAACTTGAACAAGAAGGATGTTACAATTGTGGATGACAAGGAGAAAAAAGGAAGAAAAAATGGGTGGAGAAGGGTACCCTATAGGAAGGAAAGGTCGAGTATCAATGACAAAAGGATAGGGGTTGAAAAAGAAAATAGACTGATCAAAAGTAAAGTTCTATCAGTGGTAGGGGATATTGCAGTGGAGGACAAGCCTGAAGATTCAATGGTAAATACTGAAGTTGTGGCCAAAGATGATCCAATAATACTTCGAGTAGGTACAGAGCAGATTGATGTTTTACCCGAAGCTATTTTGATCCATAACCCCTTTAATATTTTACACTGTTCTGGAACTGGTGAAGATTCAATGATGAATATATGCTCCAATATTGAGGAAGGTGATATTGTTCCCTCAGTATTAATGGCAAACAAAGCAAAGTCAACCCAGTTACATTCAAACTTTGATAAAGTATCAAATCATGGAAATAAGTTTAAAAGTACAATGGTTTGCGAAGGAATATCAATTGACATTGGATGTACTTCTGATCAACCACCCTTAAATATACAAGAATCACATGCAAAGGTGATTACAAAAGCAAAATCTCTGCAGTGCCTTGAACTTGACTTCATGCAATCCATTGAAAAATTTGTCCTTTCTCTCTTTCAACCCTCATCATCTAAACTGTCTCCTCTTCAGGAATCAGCCCCATTGACATCCCTATCCATTCCCATCACCTCCCCATACAACTACAAGGACACAATTCCTGGATGGGTCACTCCTACTGATGATCCACCCTCTGACAACCTAAAATCCACAAAGTCTCTCTCTCTTTCTGCTAAGCTTAAATCAGCTAGAGTTGATCCTCCTTCAACAAGGAGTAGGGCAGGTGTGTCTCATCTCTCCCTGTAGTTTTTATGATGAATAAGATCGCTGCTTGGAATATAAGGGGTGCTCATAACTCTGAGAAACTTGATCATGTTAAAACCATTATTCATGACCACAACATCAAAATGTTTGCCATTTTGGAAACCAAGCTCTCTCTACCATTATCTATCAGAGCAGCAAACTATATTAATCCATCCTGGGAGTTCAATCACAACTTGAATGAAGCCCCATATGGTCGTATCCTTGTTATTCATGATCCCACTGTTTTCTCCCTTAATCATATTCTCTCCTCCATGAAAATGATGCACTTTCATGCTCTTTACCTGCCAACTCAGCTTTCCTTTTATATAACTTTCATTTATGCGCATAATGCTGTTGCCTCGAGGCAACCTCTTCTAAATACTCTCCCTTCATTACGTCAAAATACCCATCCTTGGATTGTGTTGGGGGATTTCAACTACTTCTTGAATCTCTCTGATAAATTTGGTGGACTACCTCTGTTGCCTAGGGACATTGCTCCATTAAACTCCTCACTTTCTGACTCTGACCTTCTCCCTGTTGTTCGCTCTGGTGTTCCATTTTCCTGGAATAACAGAAGTCGATCTGGCGTACGAACCTTCTCTAATATTGATCACACCTTTTGTAATGTTGTTGCCTTCTCTCTTTGGCCTTCCCTTTCTTCTTTCATGCCTCATCCTATCTTATCTGACCATTCCCCCCTCATCCTTTCACTTCCTTGTTTGGCTAGTAGAGGAAAGAGGACTTTTAAATTTTATAATGCTTGGGTTTCTGACCCTGAGTATAATAATATTATATCTACTGCTTGGTCTAATAATATATATGGCAATCCTATGTTTGTTCTTTGCAGGAAGCTAAAGGCTACTTCGAAAGCTCTCCAGCAATGGGCAAATGAAAAATATGGGGATGGTACTCATCAAATCAAGAATATCAAAGCTCAGTTGATACATGCTCAGGACATGCTTAATGAAGAACCTTCCAACCTTATCCTTGCTCAAAATGAATCTAATCCTTTTCTCCTGCTCAATGAAGCTCTTATTGTTGAGGCAAGTATGAGGAAGCAGCAGTTTCATCAGAAGTGGGTTACGGAGGGGGATAGAAATACAAAAAAATTTCATGCTTCTATCAAAGACAAGCGTGCTAGAGATCGTATTGCCACGTTATGGGATGAAACTGGGAATCTTCTTAACACTACTGAGGGGATAGACAATTATCTCCTTCAATCATTCACTGATCATCTTGGTAACTCCTCTAACTTCTCAACTGATCTTGATAAGCTCAATAATATCCCCCTCCCCAAGTTACAAGCTGACATGAAAGTCATGCTAGTTTCTAAAGTGACTGACCTTGAAATTAAAAAAGCTTTATTTTCCATGAACTCAAGCTCCTGTGGTGGGCCAGATGGATTTAACCTCGTGTTCTATATGAATAGCTGGAATGTAATTAAATTTGATTTTTTGGCTGCTGTTCATAACTTCTTTGACAAATTTAAGTTGTTGAGAGAAGTTAATGAAACTAACCTTGTCCTTATCCCGAAGGTTAGACCTGTTTTGAATGCAACATCATTTAGACCTATATCGTGCTGTAACATTGTTTATAAATGCATATCAAAAATCCTTGCTTCAATGCTTGCCCATGTTCTCTCATCAATTATATCGACAAATCAAACTGCCTTCATTCCTGCCAGAAACATTCTTGATAATCTGAAGATGGCTCATGAATTAATTAACGGTTATGGTAGGAGTCAGACTTCCCCTCGTGCCATGATGAAGCTTGACATAAGTAAAGCCTATGATTGCTTACAATGGTCTTCTATTGTTCGAATTATGTCAGCAATGGGATTTCCAAAGGTATATGTGGCCTGGGTGTATGTGTGCATTTCCAGTCCCCACTCTTTGTTATAATGGGAAAACATCGGGGTATTTCAGAGGGAAACAAGGTGTGAGGCAAGGGGACCCAATATCATCATATTTATTCATAACTGTAATGGAGGCTCTCACCAGCATGCTATCCATCAAGTTTAATGATTAAAGTGTTTTGTATCATCCTAAATGCAAACCCCTTCACATTTCATCTCTCTTTTTCGCTGATGACATCATGATATTCACCAAGCCGACTGATCAATCCATTCAACATATACTTGATACTTTGAACACTTTCTACTTAGCCACTGGCCTCAAGCTGAACACCAACAAATCCCAGATTCTTATTGCTGGTATGAACAACATTGATAGGGTTAGAATTGAGGGTATGTCTGGTCTTCAACCTATGAATAATAATATGACATACTTAGGCCTACCATTGTGCACCTCGAGAGTTACCAAATCTGCTTGCCTTCCTCTCTTTGAAAGAATCACTACTAGGTTGACTTCTTGGACAACTAAGTTTCTATCTATGGCAGGAAGACTTGTTCTTATTAAAGCTGTCTGTTTTTCGATGACTGTTTATTGGGCAAGATGTTTCATTCTTCCTACCAAGCTCCTTCACATGATCAGAGCTGTCATGATGAGATTCTTATGGACTGGATCCATTCATAATAGAAAGATAATTCCTGCTCCCTGCTCTACTTTGGAAAGACTTTTAAGTAAAGGTGGCCGTGGAATCAAAAATATCAAATTATGGAATATTGCAGCTGTTAGTTCTCATGTCAACGCCATCTTGATTAAGAAAGATAGTCAGTGGGTGAAGTGGTCTTGGAGATATAATATAAAGGATAAAGACTTTTACCATGAGGTTACTCAGGGTAGTAGTTGGATATGGCGGAAAATTTTGAGCATTAGACCCTTATTGCTCCCCCTGATTAAATTCAATTTATCCCCTAACAGTTCAATGAGTTTTTGGAAGGATCCGTGGGTAAGCTATGGTTGTGTCCTATCTTCTCTATTGTCTACTCATGAACAAGTGAAATCTGGGATTGGGTTTAATGCTAGGGCTATTAATTTTATAGCTCATGGTAAATTGAATGTTCCACATTCTAGTAATCAAACTGTTAACACCCTTTTGAGCAATATGGCTAACCACTCTGTTATAACTATGAATGAGGATGCTCTTTCCTGGCGAGGAAAATCCCATAGCATCAGTGCTGTCTACGATCTCCTAGCCAAGCATGGAGATTTGCCTGTTTTCTTATGGGCTAAAGTTGCTTGGACTTCTTATACGTCCAGCTCTGATAATGTGTTGTTCTGGAAGGCAGTTAACAAAGCATTGATGACAAGGGATAGGCTTGTGGCTGTTGGTATGAATGTGGTCAACCTGTGTGTATTTTGCAATATATCCCCTGAAACCGTTGATCATATTCTCTTCGAGTGCAGTTATCTTGTTAATTTGTGGTTATCACCTATGTATAAAGCTGGGGTTGATGGCATTCAAGGAGTCATGTTTGCTGATTGGTCAGTCCTTCGCAAGGCAACAAGATGGAGATCCAGCAGATGGGATATAGTTTTCTTTGTTCTGAAAATATACATACGTAATGTATGGATAGAGAGGAATAAGCGATGCTTACAATCTATGTTTCTTCCTGCATCGAATTTATGGCAGAAGTTGATGAGAGAGATTAAGTATGGTATTTGTGTTTCTGGCCATAGTTTCTCCCCTCACCAGAATGTCCTGTGGTGTTAGCTCACTGCTGTTGTGCTGGGCATGTCTTGTGCATGGCCTGTGCATGCTGCTATTGTGGTCTTGCCTTCTTGCAGTGGTATTCCTTCTATTCTCAGTTTAGTGAATGTGATGTTGTGATTATGTTCTTTTGTTTCCTTTCCTAGTTCCTGTTTTCTGTTGTTGTTGTTCCCTGTTTTTATTTTATTTGGGTTGGCACAATTTGTTGTGTCCTCTTTTTGTATGTTCTTCTCCTTTTTCTCTATTTTAATAAATCTAGTAGGGGCCCAGTCAACCTCGTTGTCTATTCCAAAAAAATATTCCATAATTCAGTTTAAATCAATTTTAGTTTAACAATTTCAATTGAAAAGGTTTAAGGTTCAATTCAAATTCTCATTAAAAACTATTTTGATTTATATCGGTTTTAATTCCAGGTTTGAATTACAAAATTTAAAACCACCTCCAATTTCAACAGATTTTAAAGTTTAAGTATTCAAACAATTTACGATAACTCAATTTGATAAATCTTATTTTTATTTCGAAATTCAACTTTAATCTTATTTAAATTTGAAAATATTCACTTAATCATTTTTAATAAAATTTAAATGAAATCTCAAATTATAAAGTTAAATAAAACAATAATTAAATATCTAACTTTAATTATATTTAATTCTAAAATATTCACCTAATCACTATTTATAAGCATTTAAATAAAATTTCAAATTACAATTTAAAATCAAAATTAAATATTCAATTTCAGTTTGGTTAATTTGAAAATATGCATTAAATCACCTTTAACCAAAATCAAGTGATCAAGTTATAAATTTTATGCATTAAATAAAATTTCAAATTACAATTTAAAATCAAAACTAAATATTCAATTTTCGTTTGGTTAATTTGAAAATATGCATTAAATCACCTTTAACCACAATCAAGTGATCAAGTTATAAATTTTATATCTTTAAAAACTCAAAATCAATGAGCCCAAATCAATTTTTATTAAAATTTAATTCTTAACAAAGTTATCACAAATATATTTAAAAATATTAATGTAAATTTTAAATAAGTATTTAAACATAATATATATATATATATATATATTAGTTTTATTAAATTAAATATTATTAAATTAAATATTATTTTTCTAAATTTATTGTATAAAATATTATTATATATATATATATATATATCTAAAAATAAACAAATTATAAGTAAAATCTAAAATTTATATTTTTCAAAACTTAACTTATAATATTAAAATTACAAACATATAATTTAAAAATCTAAATTTTACACATGTATTAAAATTTAAAATCTATATATAATATTAAAAATCAATATTTACTAAAACTAATATATTTCCTTTCAAAACTTTGAAAATCATTTTTCTAAAATAGACCAACGGTGTCCGTATATAATTTTCTATCCTATGGTCAAGTGATACAGAAATTTATCATTTCAATCCATAATAACTTAAATTTATGGATATATATCATTTCAACCTGCAATCCCAATTCAAAATCAATAAAATCGCTTGGGTTTATCATTTCAACCCATAACGATTTTCCTAATCTATAAGTCGTTCGGGTATGTATCTTTCAACCCATAGGGAATTTCTAAACTAACAGGGAACTTGTAGAGTGAGAACATGAATAACACAAAATGACATCATATCAAAGGCAGGCATATATGATCATAATTAGCAATTTAAATATAACATATTTAACGGGTTATGGTGTCATATGTCAATCAATATAGGTAAACAATTGCAGATAATAACATATCGTATTCAACAATTAAGTAATTAACAATTCAAGTTTAACAACATATTTCAATCTGCATTCCACGTGAAATCAATTTACTAAGTATAAGAATGTTAATCGTGAGTGATTGCTCACCTTTCGAGGCTAGAGAAATTAGACAACACGACAAGCTACGAATCGAATCACGAACTCGACAATCGACCAATCCAAACGAAAAATCTCAAAGCAAAGCAAGGTGAACACGGATTCGACAAACAAAGCTGATAATTAGGAATCGATGAAAACAAATCAAAATCAGTTTGATATAAACTGAAACGAAATGGATATTATATTATTATCTTTTCTTAAAACCAATATTCAATTTTAAAACATGTATTTAAAATTAAATCTCCATATTATGTACATATATATTCCTTCTCTTTTCTCACTATATATTTAAAACCCAATTTTACAAAAAAATTCAGTAAAACATAACACACACACACACATATATATTAAAGTTATTACAAAATCTATTTCAAAATATTCTCATGAATTAAATACTTTAAAGCATATTATATATATACATTTTAAACATAATATATTATAATAAATTTATATATTATAATGTAAAGCATAACAAAACCATGCAAAACAACCTAGGGGGTGTAGGCTTAACAGAGGAGGAGAAATGGTGAATGGAAGTGAGGCTGCTCGCAATCAGCTGTCAGGTGCTATGGGCAGAGGCGGTACAAGATGATAGCATCGAATCCAAGGGAAATGGTGGTGCAAAGTGGAAGAAGATGGTTGGGTGCAGTGTGGGCTGGCCGGAGGGAAAGCATGAGTCAGCGCTTGGATCAAGTGATGTAGGTTTCTGGAGCAAGGTAGTGGGTTGTGGCCTTTATGGGTGAAGGGCGCAAGGAGGACGAGCGGACGATGGGAATAGAATGAACATTCATTTCAATATTTATATAAGCAACTGTTACAAAGCTTATACATATTTTATTAATCAGCGAATTAAAACAAAGGGATTGAACCAGTAATAAAATATGAAATAGAAAATATATTAAATATAGAAGGAATAAAAAAGTCAAGGGTTATACTTTGGGAACTTAAAGGTAGTGGCCATTTGTTTCACGGCTGTACAATTAAATAGACACAGGAACCCAAAAGTCCAAATGTAGAACCAATGCGAAAATCATTTTGTCGATTTCGCCGCATACCGGACACCGAAACAAACAAATGAATATACTGCAGACATCGACACGATGTGACAAATAGAATGGTGCATAAATATCAGCGATATGATCGTCCTATCAAAAGTCGATTTTTGCTGTCAAAATGCTACTAAACGCCGAAAATAAGATAAACGGAGCTAGAGCAGTCCAAATTTGGCGAAACGAAATATAACGTCTCACTCAGAAAATAGTTTACATTTTTATTATATAAAAATATTCAGATTTCTAAAATAGTTTATTTTCATCAATTTAATCGATTTAAATTTAAAATTGAAAATTCTGCAATAGAATAAACTTACATATTTTTTTATGAAAATCTGACACTTGCTACGTTTAAATAGATGTATCTCAAATATCAAATTTTTGTTGCTGAATTTTTATTATTTAATTTTAAGAAAAATTTAGTTAATTACGTTATAAAAATCGTTAAAATTTCCAAGTCGCTACACTCAACGTGAGAATAACATGGAACTTTAATGTGCACATTCCACCTAGATTATAGTTGAAGCTTAGTATGGCATCCATCAAACGACTATAATTGGGTCTGAGTTGAAGCATTGAAAGTGAAACACTATTCAATAGAAAATTCGTCTTCTCAATTATATGGGATTTGTATCACAATTAGTTGTAGTTAACCCAAAATCAAAGTCTTTAGCCAAAGTAGTACAGTTAATATTAATGGTTTTTATTGAACAAAGGATTTTGTGTTTTAAATTACAAAGCTAAATGTGGACGATGTTGGAATTTTAACCAAAACCTAATTCTATAAGTCCTTATGTGATATAGTTTGGACGAAGAGAATTGGTGTAAATAATCATTGCTACCATGTACCACTTATAATAAGTAAAATGGATCTTACCCAAATATGAGTAAGTAATAAATTTAACCAAAGTATCATACCACTAGCCAAGATGACGTATGAACATTAATATTTGAATTGTTCGATATTAACTACTGACTGAATTTATACCTTCAAGCCACACAACTGTAATGATAAATACTCTGAAATACCACATGATTTAATTAGTTTATAAAATGTTGTAAATTAATTAAACTAATTGATATTTAAAAAATACTAGTTATTACTTGATTTAGTTTATGTTTGGGAGTTGTTTGTAATTATTTGAATGCATCTATAAAAGTTATATTAGCATACATTAATATACAATATCTATGTAATTTCTGTTATGAAATCTCTGTTATGAAATTCTGGTTTTCGTTAGTTTGGATCTGGTGCTGATGTTGGCTTTGTGTGATGTTGTGTATTGCCAATTTTGGCCTGTCTGTTGATGATGTTTATCTTTGGCAATTTGCAAAGTTCGGTATTTTTGCTACTTGTTAAGTTTCTGTGTGCTTGATTGTACATTTTTCACCCTGCGTGGTGATTGTGACTGCCATGTACAGCTTGTATTTGTAGTTCGGATGTGTTTGTCCGACTCCTGTGCTGTAATCTAGTTTAGATTTAGTGGTCTGTCCACTTTAAAAACTTTGTATTAGTCGATAGGCATCCTGCTTATCTCCTGCTATGTATTGTTTTATTATTTGCTATAATAAAAAGTGGACGGTCCACTATAAAAACCAGCTGGCTTTGCCAAAATATCTATGTAATTTTAAATGAGTTTAAATAAAAGATAATTGCATGAAGTGATTTGTGGAAATATTATGTCATTTAATGGCATGTAATTTCGGTCATATAATGTGAAGGTAGAGATAGATAATCAAGGGAATTAATTAGGAAATTTTTAATTAAAGAATGGGAAGGGATACATTCTTTCAATTAAAACATATCCGCTAATTAATTTTCTACAGACAATTCATTCTTGCTCAATTATTTTTTCTCTTCTCTCCTTCTAACCTTCTATAGTAGAAAACAAAATAAAATTTTCCCAAACCTTTCAACTCCAAATAAAAAACATCAAATAAAATAAAACACAAGTGGTTCATACATCATTGCAAGGATTGGGTGTCGATCTTGAAGATCTGAAGAGATATCATCATTCAAGTTGTGATTTATAGGCAACATCATAAGGTGATTCCTTAATTTATTTATTATTGTTTTATTATTTATATATTTGGATTTGAATGGTTCGTTATGTATTTAATTGATTAATTTTAAATGTGTGAATCAAAACCCCTCTGTCTCAATTATAAGCATGTCTATTTTATTGATTCAACTTAGATTTACACATGTTCTTCATTCCCTAATAGTTTAATTTAATTTATGTTAATATTATTAGATCCATCAACCCTTTTATTCTCTTGTTCATATTGTATGTTTATTTTAGATTTGAATCCTATTATCATGAATTTATATGTGCCCTGGTTGTTTAATTCTTTCTTCTTTAGAAATTATTTTTCGAACAATACTTTGTTTTGAAAATTGTTTTGATAATTGATTTAAATTTTATGTTAGAAGTCTAGGAATTGAATACACTATTGCAAGTTATTTTGAAACAACTTTGGTCATTATTTACATTAAAACAAAAGTTAATTCGTTCTAAGATTTATGGACTTTTTTTGTTAAATCTTATGTTTTTTATTTTAAATTAATAATTAGATCTACGATTGTTATTTGGTTGAATGTGTACATATTTTGAAACACAAATTAATTGAAAACATATGTTACACTTTATTTTAAATTTAAAACATTGATTCAATTATTATACACATATATTTGCACACACACACACACATACACGTATATGTTCTTACCTTATGTTTTACAAAATGGACTTATATAAATTTACAGTTTTGGCATTAAACTATCCGCTGATTAAAACTAGTTTTAAATTGTTTTCTTTACTTTGAAACATGTTAAACAACCAAAATAAACTCTAAACAAAAATATATATGTATATGTATATATATATATGTGTGTGTGTGTGTGTGCGTGTGTGTTTATATATACATAATAAATGTTATTTTGGTTTCCTAAAATAAAATAATTCATGGACAAAAAATGCATATATAACGGGAATCAATAACTATGCACACTTCTTATATGTTATACTTGCATAATATACACCGAGTATATTTGGATATACTTACATTAATAGTTGTGTTTAAATTGATCACTAATGACATTTAATGCATTATTAATTTAATTATAGTAAGAGAAATTAAAGGTTTCTCTCTCCAATTAATGCCATTTATTCCCTTAATTGATTGCATAGGTTTTAGAGATGGAAACAAAAGGTTTACTTCTCCAATTAACTTTAATAAGTAACTGTTATACACATCGGTGAATATGATGCACACGTACATTTAAATTTATATCAAATTCAAACTCTTTCAAACTAATTAAATAAAATAAACGATTTATTTAAAACACATTTTAGACTGGATCTAAAATCTCTTTAGGCTTCATAGGTCCAATAGATCTAAATAGGATTTTTTTTTTTTTGAAATCTATCTATTTTGTGTTGTTTACTTGCTTTAATCGAATTTTAACTCATATATACTCCTCGTTTTACATTTTTTAACAATGTTTTTAATGATTAACATTCATTAAATACGTTTCCTTGTCATTATTTTGAGGCTGGCTAAAAATCTGGTCAAACGAGAAACATGGACCGAGCACGACTCCTAGCATCTATATGTTGATGAGGGGGTCGAACGAAGAATGGGAAGGGTCAGAATAGTCCTCATCTCCCCTAATAGAAATGGATATTACTTTGTTGTGAGAAGGACTTCGAGGCTACTGACAATGAAGCTAAATACAAGGTCATATAGGACGACCTCCAAATGGAAAAGAACTCAAGATTGGATACATCAAGGTTAATAGTGATTCCCTGCTCATGGCCAACCAAATCAGCAAGCACTTATCAATTAAGGGAAGGACCTAAGCTCATTACATTGTTGAGGCCAAGAAGTTGATCGATGCCTTTTGTAACTTCAACCTTGTGCAAATCCTGAGAGAGAAGAATGAAAAGGCCAAACATTTGGTTAAGACAATAAGTTACCTAACAAAGACTAATAGTTGGGTCTCGTTTGAAATATGAAGCGCCCTACGCATCGACCTGGGGGCGATGTCCATGTAGATCAGTAGTAAACAACAAGATAACTGAGTTGGCCTGCACTTGAAATACTTGGTGAGCGTGGAACGCCCTGTAACGTCCTATAATTTTAACGACTAGATATTTAAATGGTTAATTTAAATATTTAATCACTAATTAATGAGACACCAGTTATACTCCAATTTTGAAGATGGATGAATTGGAACTCAAGGCAACCACATGCAATTCCGTCACAAGAAGAATGGGTATAAACTTCACTGTGTTTGGAGTTGGAGAGTTTTTATAGTGAATTGTTATTTTGGAAAAAATGGACTGTAGGCTAAAGCCTACTTGCTTGCCCTAGCTTAACTTATATGCAGTTAACTCTTCATCCATTTTCATTTTAATGTAAGATTTCTTGCTCTTTTCCTAATCATTTTGATAATCTCCCCGTAATCTCTAAGCCCTAACTCCTCGCAAAAATATATTCCTAACTTCATAAAAAATCACCATTATTCCTCTCATCTAATTTCTTACAAAACCCATCAAGGGATTAGTCTGAAGTTGTGTTGATGTTCTATCTAAAATTTCAAGGGAAGGAAAGAATGGGTTTTAGTGAGTAGAGCTTGACTTAGGAAAAGAAAAGATGAGTGGGATGGTTCTTTAACTATATTTAATTATTAATCTTCATTATTTCGTTTATTGATGATTATAGAATTATATGAACTGATTTAGAGAATGTTTGGGTTGATTTAGGCTAATGTTCATGTTATAAACATGATTATATTAACTAATTATTTGTTTAATACCTTAATTACTGCTTTTTAATAGTTAGAGAGCCTAGAAAGGATAGGTTAATTGGATGATTATATGTGATGTAATAATGGATTAAAGACTAATAAGATGAGATAATTAAGTGCATGTCATCAGTTAGTAATAATGATACTAATTTAAATGGCTTTAGAAAAGTTAGTAAGCTAATTAAGGGAGTTTTGAACTCTACACTTAATTATTAAAGTGATTAGAGGGTTAATGAAGCTAAACTAGTACTTATGAATATTACTTAAACTAGTGAATGAACCTTTATTAATGAATGGTTTGTTTATAAATATTATTTATATAAAGGGATAATTTTATAAGCAAAAGAAGTCTTTTATAAAATAGTGTGACATTTTATAAAATGGTATAAATTATTTATTTTATTAAAGAGTATGACATTTTATAAAATAATACGAAGGAATCATTTTATAAAATGGTTATGAGGTTATAAGTAATTATGAGATGAATATTTGATTTTAGTAAGGCAGTTAAGTATTATAAAGCTTAAATTGATTTATAAGCAAGTTTCATATTTTATACAAGAATGGAATAATTTTATAAAATAATTGTTATCCCGCCTTTTGGCAAGGATGTGAACAAAGGAACTGACTTGAAATCAAAGACAGATCGCCCGAAGAATGGTTATGTACGGGTTCGCTATGGATGCTGGTAAATTTTGTCCGAGTCCGAATCGAGCTACAATTGGTATGGTACGACGAACATAGCTATGAAAGCCAATGTTCTTAATTTCAAGTCAATCCAAATTTGTGTGCTCAAGATATGATCGAATGCAACTCAAGTGATCACATTGTTCGTATCCATCAAGCAACCAGGAAGAAACCTCCTTCGTGTCGATCTGGTTCGAATCCATCAGATGCGCATAGCTTCGTATCGATTAGGGTAGCACAAGTTCGTATCCATAGAGAGCAGCATTCCTCGTATCCATCCTTCCTTATGCTGCTTCGTATCGATCACCTCCAGCTTGTTCGTATTGGTCTTCCACTTTGTATCCATCGAATCCATACAAAGTCGCTACTTCGTATCAATCCGTTAACACACACTGCACACGTATTGATCGACCAGTGATCGATGCGAACAGTACAAGATGAACCGGAGTGAAATGCACTTAATAATGATCGATACGAATAGAGTAGTCACGATTGATATGAACAGGGCTAAACTGGATCGATACGAATAGAACAGTGACGATTGATACGAATAGGGCTAAATTGGGTCAATACGAACGAGGTGCATCCATAATATAGACTCGATCGCTTAGCATAAAATGTGGATCGATCCTAAAAGGAAGAGCCATGTCATCAGACATCACGTGCAGAACCGTCGATGCGAAACCATTGATATGAACCATATCGATACGAAGTCAACAGCCTTCGAAAAATCGAAACTTACATCGATCAGAACTCAAAATCTATAAGTCCAAATGCTACCAAATTTTCATAGGAGCTTGCGTACATCCTCAAGAATGCTCATGATCGATCTTGACTCGATTGGACGAAATATTGATTGATACAAAGTTCGTTCGTATCGATCACGGTCGTATGCAAACAACATGGGATCGATCGTGTGGACCGACCCGCATGAGAGAAGAGGTCTTCCGAGATCTAAGCGAGATATTTGTAGCGTACGCTTATAAATAACAGCTTAGGACCTGCTGAAAAAGGACTTTTGGCTCTTCTATGTCCATACTCTGCTGAAATCACTGTTGTACTCGATTTTTACTGTTGTAATTCGTTGTAACCAGCAAGCAAAAGTTAATAAAAGTCAATCATTCCATAGTGGATGTAGGCCATACACCGAACCACTTTAAATCTCTGTGTTTCTCTGTTGTTTTTCTGATTATTTTTTGGAGTGTTTGTTATATAATCCTCTTTTTCCTTTTATTTTCTTCATTTTATCTCTTTAAATTCTTTCGAAGAGTGTTGTGCCCAATTTTGGTACAAACACTATGGTGCTTTCACTCAGAAAACCCAGTTTTTCTCTTGCTTATTGGATCTACTATCGATATCGGATTGCGTAAATTTAAGAAGAAGATCCAAATTTCAAGTATAAAGTTCTTCCATCCTATTCAAATTTGCATCAAGTTTGGGAAAGAGATGCGCTATCCATCATGGTCAACACTAGGACCACTTCTACAGCTGTAGACCCAAAAGGACGGGACAGACAAAAACCCATATAGCTACCTCTTGCCAACCAATATGCTGCCGCACCATCAGATCCATAAGGCCCTGTCATCATGGAAGAATTTCAAATGCTAATGCATGAGCTAACTCAGATCCACCAATAGCTTTCCCAACAACTCCGTGCCAACGCGGAACTAACCAATCAATTAAATCGTCAAAGACGAAGGAGATCCAAAAGGGATCAAGCTTCCTATTCATCCACTTAGAGCTTAGCCTCTTCTGACTACCATCATAGGTCCATGCTTCCACGACTAGATGGAAGTTATACTCAAGCCACTAGACATCAGCATACCTTGAATATTGGGCAACCGAGAGTTGGCCCGTCAACTAGCCATCAGACTGCACCTTCCTTCCGGGGAGATACTATTCCTTAACATGTTACAGACAACCGCACTGCCACCGCTGCTACTGAATTTGGAGTTGATGCTCGAAATCAAACAAATCCGAACCGTCGCCAACATGAACATACTCCCGAACCTTATGTTTCAGAGAACTTAGAACCAAGGAGGCGAGACATGGACCGTCGACCGCGTTCGACACATCCTTGCATTGTGGATTCGGACCAAACCTTGGCCCAGCAGGCTCGGAATGTACAGATGTCGGATATCCCGACGATGATCCGTCAGATGATCCAAGAAAGTCAAGGCCTCACCAGTGATGACTGGGAATCTCCCCGAGTCATACTCCCTTTACTGATGATATACTCTATGCTAAACCACCTTGATGATTCAGGATGCCGACTTTGCCAGTTTATGAAGGGAGCTCTGATCCTAATCAGCATATCTTAAAGTATGAATGGTTAATGAATGCTGCATGAGCTGATTGATGCAGTTAAGTGCCGAAGTTTCCCAATCTCTCTGGGGGCATAGTGACTATGTGGTTTACACGTTTACCACCTCGATCTATCTCTTGTACTGATCAGTTAGCGACAAAGTTTGTTGAGCAGTTCCACATGCATGTTACAAGGCCCAAAGATGTTAATATTTTTTCTACTGTCACTCAAGCTACTGGAGAGATACTTAGACATTATTTGGAGAGATTTCAAGCTGCATGCGTTGAGATTAGTAATCGCAATGATAAATCTATCCTGATGGCACTCATTAAGGGGATTGATCCCAATTCCGAGTTCGACAACTGGTTGGTCAGAAGACCTACTGCGTCATTGGACCGTTTCTATTCCAAGGCAACCCAATTCTTGAGAAGGGAGGAAGTGAAACAGTGTAGGAAAAAGGATGACGCAAGGCCTAGTGTGGAAGGGATTCAAGCAATGTTGCTGTTAAATAAACTAGGGAGAGTTCAGGAAAAGTGTAATTGAACATATAGAATAAACAAAATCAACTAAAAGATAATAGAAATCAAAACAGGAAACGAGATCAGAATCATGGGCCACGACGTAGGGCTCCTATGTTTGACAATTATACTCCTTTGAATACATCGTCGGAATATGTGTATTTACAGACCTGCAATACTATTCAGTACAAGAAACCTGCTCCGAAGCAATCGTTTGAAAAGAAGATCCAGACCGAAAGTTTTGTAGATTCCACGAAAGCTATCGCCATAACATGAATGAATGCCATCACTTGTAGGATCTCATTGAAAAGTTGATACGTGAGAGAAAGTCGAAGCAGTTTGTGCGGGCGCTGCAGTCTGGATGTGCGGGCCTATCAAATCAGAACCATGTACCGAATCAGGTGAGACCGAAGGAACCCGTTTGTATCGGCGAGAGGTTGTTAATAAATACTGTTAGTAGTCGTCCTCATCCAGCAGGCCGAAGTTGGAAGGAAATGGTGTCGTATGCCAGTTCTATTAGGCATGCAAGCTTCGAGTGTTGTAGCAGTTTGGAAGATGGGGCTCCGGCCAAGCAACAGATGACGATGAATGACGACAACGTCTTTCCAGATCGAGACATCGACAGGGTCGAGGCCCAGACCGTCGATCCACTTGTCATATCAGCTCAAGTAGCTCCTTCTTGGATGAAGAGGATCCTAGTCGATAGTGGAAGTTCTATGAATATATTGTTTAAGCGAGCCTATGATTAGATGAAAATGGAAACCAAAGATTTGAAGCCTTGTTAGCTCCATATTCATGGCTTCAATCGAAGTGCTATTATACCCTCTGGAGTTGTGGAACTACCAGTGGAATTGGGAATTGGAGAAGGTCGGAGAGTCTAGATATTACAATTTGTTGTGTTGGATATAGACTCACCGTACAATGCTTTCTTGGGCCGACCGGCCCTAGCTGAGTTCAGGGCTGCTATTTCCCCATGGTATCTAACCCTAAAGTTCCCCATCGATCATGGAGTTGGAGTCGTTCAAGGAGATCAGGCTGGTGGATGAGCATGTTATGTTGCTGAGCTGCAAGAGGCACATCGAATGTAAAATGCAAAGGGCGTAGAGGAATCTCTCTGCGTCCGCTTTGTTGAGAATTGACAGTTGGTGCTTGGGCCTAGGCCTGGGCACCACAACTAATTCGCAAGGGATCCTGACCCGAGAGATACTAAAATAGATAAAAGTAAAGAAAGTCAAGCTTCCCCGACCGAGTAGATGATCGATGTCCCAATCTATGATGACAACTATTCTAAAATGGTAAAGATTGGATCTCAGTTAAGCCAACAAATGCAAGAGGAATTGGTTGAATTTCTCTAGGAAAACCTTGATGTGATTGCATGGACACATTCGAACATATGTGGTATCTCCCAGGACATCGCGAGCCACACATTGAATACTGACCCGCGGCTCGTCCAAGTCAAACAACAAAGGCGTGGTATGAATCCAGAGAGATCTACCACCCTTAAGGAAGAGGTAGATAAGCTTAAATCGAACAGATTTATTCGAGATGCTTTATATCCATAATGGGTGTCCTTCCTGTACTTGTCCGAAAGCCAAACGAAAAACGGAGAACATGTGTTGACTACTCAGACTTGAATAAAGCTTGCCCCAAAGACAGTTTTCCACTTCCTCGAATTGATTAGCTCGTAGATTCAACAGCTGGACATGAACTCTTATTCTTCATGGATGCATATTCTGGCTACAACCAGATACCCATGCACTTACCTAACCAAGAGCATAACAGCTTCATAATCGATCTAGAACTTTATTGCTACAAAGTCATGCCTTTCAGACTCAAGAACGCCGGGCCAACTTATCAACGATTAGTTAATCGAATGTTCGCTAACCAGATCGGAAAAACCATGGAGGTATATGTGGACGACATGCTAGTGAAGTTGCGATTCTCCATCGATCATATTAGAGACGTGGAGTCAATGTTTAACATCCTCCGAGAATATAGGATGAAGCTCAACCCATTGAAATGTCACTTTAGGGTCGCATCCAGAAAATTCCTTGGTTTACCATCAACGCCCTAGGAATCGAAGAAAATCCCGAAAATTTAGGCAATTAGAAATCTTGAGACTCCGAGAACCATAAAGCAAGTATAGAGCCCCAAAGGGAAAGTAGCAGCGCTGAGTAGGTTCATTTCAAAATCCACTAATAAATGCATTCCCTTCTTCGATCTGATCAGAAAAGTGAAACATAATTTTGAATGGACTACGGAAAGTGAGCGCGCATTTCAAGCGTTAATTTAACACCTCTTCACATTCCTATCCTGTCAAAGCCTATTTATCATGAGAAATTGTACATTTACTTGGCGGTGTCAGAAAACGCAATCAATGTTGCCCTAATTCGAAAGGAAGACCGAATACAACACCCGGTCTACTACATTAGCAAATGACTGACAGGAGCTGTGAGAAACTATCCAAAGCTAGAGAAGTTAGCTTATTGTCTTGTTGTTGCCTCAAGGAAGCTCCATCCATATTTTCAGGCTCATCCTATCGCCGTTTACACTGACAAGCCGTTACTATAGGTCCTTACGTGGCCTGAGACGTCTATTAGGTTAGTCAAGTGGAATATTGAGCTAAGTCGGTTCGACATTACTTACATTCCAAGGCGAGCCATTCAAGGACAGGTCCAAGCAGATTTCATAGCTGAATTTACTATCCCAAAGGACTTGTCTGAACCTAGTGTATCTCCCAAGTATATCTAAAAGCTACATATTGATAATGCATTAAATGGCGTTACTCAAGTGCTGGAGTTGTACTTGAAACTCCCGAAGGTCGATCTATATGTTACGCTTTAAAGTTTGATTTTCGTGCGACCAACAATGAAGCTGAATATAGCCCTGCTTGCCGAATTGAGACTTGCTAGAGACTTAAAAATCATTGCTGTGGAGATTTATTGTGATTCGCAATTGGTTATGTGTCAAATTCGGGGGAACCAGGCCAAGGACCAAAGATTGGCTGCTTACCTAGCTTGGGTTTGGGAAATATTAAATTAGTTCGATTATTATGCCAATACTACATACCACGGGAGCGCAAAAAGAAATCCGATTCGTTAGCAAAGTTAGCCAGTACAGGTGAAGCATAAAAAATGGGACTCATCCCTATGGAAACGTTATCTTCCTCGAGCATCGATCAAATGGAGACAGATTGGGTATTTGAGGTTAATCTCGATAAGGAGTCATGGATGACTCTGTTTAGAAATTATCTCGAGCATGGGATCCTACCAGGGTGCAGGAATGAATAGTGACAAATTCTTCAAAAAGCTTTACGGTTCACTATTCAGAATGAGTCATGTATAGAAGAGGATACTCTGTTCCTTTACTTGGGTCTATCGCTCACGGTAAAATCAAAAGAGTATTGCATGATGTGCATGAAGGAGAATGTGGCAATCACACCAGGAGGTAAGCTCTTGCCAAGAAAGTGCTCCAATATGGATACCATTGGCCGACTGTAAATCCTGTTGCATCAGACTATGCCAGATAATGTGACAGATGTCATTAGCATGATCGAATTCTTAGAGCTCTACCTATCGAGATAACTCAGATGGTCAGTCCATGGTCGTTCGTAGTATGAGGCATTGACATTGTTGATTCTCTACCTCTGGCTAAAGGTGGTGCGAAATACGCCTTCGTTGTTGTTGATTACTTTGCCAAATGGGCAGAAGCTGAACCTCTTGCTACAATCACAATGAAGGAAGTGATCAACTTTTTAATACGCAACATTATCTATTGATTTAGCATCCCACATACCATCATTACTGATAACGAACCCAATTCGATAGTGTTGAATTTACTAATTTCTGTCAGCGATTTCACATCCAGAAGAAATTCTCCGTGGTTGCACACCCTCAAGTGAAATGACAGGTTGAAGCTGTTAATAAAGTTATAAAGTCTATTCTGACGAAACGACTGGAAATGGCTGGGGGCAAGTGGGTCGATGTACTTCCTATGGCTCTATGGGCTTACCGAACAACCCACAAGTCCCTTACCGGATACACTCCATTCACTCTTTCCTACGGTTCAGAAGCTATTATTCCAGTCAAGATGGAAGTATCTTCTCATCGTGTGCTTATTATGATCAAAAAAACGCCATATTACTTGCCTAATCTTTGGATTTATTGGATGAGAAGCGTGAAGAGGCTGATTTGAGGGCAGCCGCACTCCGAAGTCGAGTCGCCCGATTATACAATGCCTAGGTTCGACCCTGAACCTTCTAACTCGACGATCTCGTCCTCAAAAGAATCCACCCTGTTCCTTTACCCATGAAACCAACATGGGAAGGGCCGTATGTCATCGAACAAAAGCTTGGAGACAACACATTCAAATTATCGACCGTTGATTGTCTTACTCTGCCAAGAGCCTGGAACAGCGTAAGACTTCATCGCTACTACACATGACAGGCTTTAATTATTCATACTTTTCATTTGCAATTTGTTTATGCATTTTGAAATTTGAATTTGTAATAAGGCCACTGACTGTGCCGTATTTTTTATTTCAGCAATAAAACGCAATCCCTTCGAGCTAGGGCTTTGATTTTTTGAAACGCATCATACAACTATCACTATGCACGGAGAGCTAGATTCCACCCAATGGTGGGGTTTATTCAAATAGGGAGGAACTGTGATATGACCGGTTACTCGATAAGTGAAACCCGAGCTCGGGGACAAGTTATCACATTGAAGCTAAAAAAGGATTGATGCATGACAATCCTTTAACTGACTCCAGATTCCCAAAGGGCGAGATGGAGTACAAACTTATAGACATGGTGTCGAAAAGGGTGGATCCATCCACCTAACGACTTCACCCGTATCTTGACCAAGTTTGGAGAGGATGGATTCGTCCATCCAATGACCTCGCTTGTTAACTCAGGGTGGATGTGAACTGACCATCCACGATCCTGATAGATTCATTGTTCTCGTAGTGCGAACAAAAATTCTAAAGCCTAAATAGATGTGACTGACCATCTTTCGGCCAACTCCAAATTCATGGAGTGTGAACTGGAGTATAAACATCAACTAACTCTGGATTCCCAAAGTGCGAACCGGAGTATCAACATCGACCAACTCCAGATTATCGAAGTACGAACTGGAGTACAAACATCAACTAACTCCGGATTCCCAGAGAGCGAACCGGAGCATTGACAGTAATTGACTCTAAGTCCTCGAAGCATGGATTGGAGTATAAACTTAAGCGAGCATAACCGACTGCCAGCAAGCAAGTGCGATCCTCAGAGTGTGGACACGATCACCAACTAATAAGCTAGTGTGGTTTGACTACCTGAACTCATCATACTTCAGCTCTGCTTCATAAAGAGTAAGATCGATGTGTTAAAGGAAAACATCGATTGCTGACCGATGTTTCCAATGTATCTCCGAATCTGGGGGTAGAATTTAAGTGTTGACCACTGATTGTGACAGTACGATATAGGAATTCGACTTAACACTCAATCGCGACCCGAAACGGTAGCCCTGAGACTTAGCAAATAAATCCTGGTCCAAATTAAAGAACTAAAGCTTCATAAGTGTATCAAAGGAAAGTTCGAGTGCTGAAACACTTAAGAAAATTAACAAAAGTTGTATAGAAGACGAAATGAAATTTTATTTCAGTCATTCTTTGAAAGAAAAAGGTTAAGTACAAAACTATACCAAAAGTCCTACTAGTAGGGGTCGAACCCGCATCTATACATGGCTTACCCAAAGAAAGCAAAAGTAGATTCCTATTTATCTACCAAAAATAAGCCAAAGAGACATGTCTATTCTTTCTTTTTTCTCGGTTTCTTCTTCGGCGTTGACCCGTTGGATTCGCCGCTTCGGTTTCTCTTTGAACCTTTGCTTTTTGGCAGCCAATATCCAGCTAGGGCCATTATGTCAACTTCCTCCTCCGAACTCTAGTGAATAGGAATGCTTCTTGAAGGCGAAGTGGGAAGAATAGGATCAATGTTGGCAGGCGAAGGGGGTTCACCTGTATCAACGACCGTTCCTCCTGGAGAAATCATTCGTAACGGGGCTGGACCAGGGCCCGCCATTCCACCTCTAAAACTACTAGCCCGTGCAGCCGCTTCCATCTCGGCATTAATATCGACTATTATTTCCTCTTCATGAGTTGTTTGCGCATCATTGGGAATGCTAGCGGTTGCGCCTGAGGAACCGACCGCAGGTGCTACTCCACCCATAACAAACGACAAGTTGGCAAAGGGATCACTGTGATGACCGAGAAGCGCCTCCATCATCTGTTCATCGAAAGTAAGTGTTCTCCCTTGTACCCCATCCATAGGTGCAGAAGACGTCGTCGTGGTCGCTTCGGTTATGATGGTCTCCTACTCTTGGTGTTGCTCTTGAGTTGCAGGAGGCACGACCGATGTTGTTCCAATCACCGAATAGAAATAAAAGAAGAACTATTAATAATTACTCCAAATAATGCTTTCGATTTTGAGCAAGCATAGGAAATGTTCAGAGTACCTTCCTCAATTTGACTCACAACTGGTAGGGAAGCTTCAGATACTTGCTCTTGGACTGGAGACAAATGTGGTTGATCGGGATTGTATGCAGGAATAGATTGCGGATCAACCGTAGATGTAGTTTCAGGCTAGGTCAGCATGAGAGTTTCAGGACTTATATCATGGTGCTCGACACTAGAACCTTCTCCGACCTCCAAGTGTTGAGCGCCAAGTTTCTCCTTTTCATATGAAATCATCGTATCATGGAAATTTTTTTGTTCGTCTTCGCTGAACACCGAGTTCTCGAGCTCGAACTCATCAATCGATTCAGCTTGGTGAGCAGCCATTTCATCCTCTACTAATCGGCCCCAAGCATTACACAAGTGTGTTGAATAATTATCAAGCCAGGTCAGGTTTCCGTGCTTCAAAACATTGGCATTATATGTGATGAGAAGATCTTCAATATCTGCCTCTAACCTGGACTTCGCCATTTTAACTTCATCCTCAACCTTGGCCTCAACCTCATGGATTTTAAGTGACGCCGCATCCCGTTCACCTCGAAACACCACAGCCCTTTCACACGCGTCATGGGCTGCTTTATTTGCATCATCCTTCTCTTGGATGATTTTGAAAAGTTTGGCTATATGCTCGTTGAGTTCTTCAGATTAGCATCTCTTTCAGCTGTAACTGTGGTGTTCCAGTGGCCCATCTCCTCCACCAAAGCGAAATGCATTTGTCGCATTCTTTCCATAGATTGAGTTGCCTCATCAGCATTCTTGGTAGCCTCTATTTCTGATTTTCGAGAAGATTCAGCTTCCTCATTGAGCACTTGCATAATACGGTCCTTTTGGGCGTGGTCACTTTCTAACTTCTCAATTATTTTCGCTCAAGCATCGCCGACGCTTTATCCATGGATTTGATCCACTCCTTGTAATAAGTATAAATATTATAGTCATGTATCGTTGTTCCGCCTCAAATGGAATTTTTTTAACCGAGGAGGGAAGATAAAACCGTCGAAGAATATGTTCGAAAAATATTTTCTCAACTGGGAAATTTTGATTGCCCCTTAGTGGGCTCGATGATGGTTTGTTCAATGACAGGGGGAGTTTTGGCCTAAGTTCTACGGTGTTGTGAATCAGGTCTGGGGGCTTGAGAAGATGGTTTTTGACGTGGAGGCTCTAATGGTTGTTTTCCATGATCAGAGGGTTTTGTTGGGGCTCTAGGAGGTGGAGAGCATGATCAGGATCGATATCAATATTCTCTATCTTTGTCCCTCTCCCTCTCGTAGCGTTCTTGGTTGGAATAACCGTGATCACGATCTCTATCTGCCTCCCTCTAACGGGACTCATAATATGAGCTCCATGACTAGTGCGCCGAATGGAGACAACCAAGCATAGAATCTCGCCTAGTCATTGTATCTAAAAAGTAAAAGAAAAAAAGAGTTAGTGATCTCTAAAAGTGGACAACATAAGATTAGAAATCGTGTAGTGCCGTGAAGTGTGTATGCATGTGTTAAACCCCTCGCCAACCGGATATGTCGGCCACACTTGTAGGAAGTGGCTTGCTTAAATCTAAGGCACTTTGAAGCCCTTCCAATCCAGTGTCGTGTTGGAGCAAAACATAGTCCAGAATTGGGATGTGGGCAAGCCGTTCAAAAAGATTCTCCATTTGCGAGGGGGGAGCCTTCGAAATTCGAACACCAAAGACTGGCAGAGACACAACTACGGATTTCCATCTCGAAGATTTATGACGCTTATGTGCTACTGCCTTGCCATTTATCCTTCCCTCTTAATCTTGAAAACCGTCTAAAGGACCAGCTACGGGTTCGCTATCAGTGGGCGTATCCTCTCTACCACCTTCCTTAACTATTACAATCCTGGGTGCATTGTGCCTGGCCCGTTTTGTCGGAACTACCCTGATCGCCCTTCGAGTCTAATGCTCTTATTTTGATCGATAAGCCCAACAACCCTCAAGTTTTCTTCTGTGAGCACCAAATCGATTTCTCTCATTTCACTTCGCATTTCTTGAAGAATTCGTATTATGTCTTTAAAATGAGTGCTTTCAGGTCGTGAAATTGTGGTTTTAAAGGAAAGAAAATATTGGACTCAGCATCAATTGCAACAAACTCATAAACTATTGGAGGAATTGTGTCACTTTCGTCTAACTAACCACCGGCTAGCAAACCCTAGAGGGCATCGGACATAGAACAACTCCGTCTTGAAATAGCTGAGCCTAGTCCAAGACCCCGTCACCACCTGATAGTTCCTAACTGCTTCCGGGAATGTGAATGAAGGATTGTCCCCCAATTCTTGACATTAAATAAATATTTGATTTCTTCTAGGGTTGGGGGTCGAAAGAGATGCTCCATGAAAATGATTAAAAAACTGTTCAGCAGTGCGTATCCATTCAGATGTAATTGTGATGCGGTGATTCCAAAGAAAACTATCACCTCTCGAATGTATTGGTTGAATGGAGGGAGTGTCCCCGTTGTGCACGAATGTCTATTAAAGGCAGTAAACCCTTTCGAGGGAGCATGTGGTCTATTATTCGATCTCGGTAATAAGACGTCCTCCAATGGCAAACCGTGTCTTAGGCATATCCGCCGCCAGCATGTCTTCAGAGATGTTGGACGTCACAGAATCCTGCAGATTCCCTATAAAGCTGGTTCCTAGTAGCTCGTCCGGAGCTGGATCTATAACATCGGCATCGATGACCAGTATCTCTATTACTAAGGGAGGTGAATTTTGAACCTCCTGCTACTGTGAACTTGTAGATTCCATAACTAATCAACTCATCAAAAACCATCATTTAATGATAATAATCCCATATGTTCCCCAGTGTGAAGTGCATGAATGTGTTGTGTAGTGCAGTGCTACATGATACGTGGGAAATTCTACAAAATGTAAGGAATGTTCAAATGACAAGGCTTCGAAATTCAACTGGAGTGACCGTCATCGCTGACCGTCACAGCCGTGCCATCCAAACTTTAGAGATCGATCCGAGTTAAAGTTTGTTAGGTTTTGTCTAGTTACAGCTCCATTGACGAGCTTCGAAGCGCAGTCAAATATATAGTTTAACAGTTAAATCCAGTTATGCAAGGCTAAAGCTCGTCGGAGTCAAATGTTCAAGTATGCAATCGGCCACTAGTCTGTATCCATTAAAGTTCAACTTGGATCGTTCCACCAAATCTTGCATTCGTATTGGTCCAGAGTAGTGGACTTCATATCGTTCATTCCAGGTTGTTGCTCTTCGTATCGATCCCAAAGCCTGAATTAGTATCGATCCCGATGCCTTGGTTTCGTATCAATCACCCCAAACTGCTCCACTTCGTAACAACTAAAGGCAAGAAACTTCACATCGATCATTCTAGATCGATAAGAACTCCTACCTTTCAGATTAACACCAAGAAGCTGTCATCCATGCCTCGTATCGATGCGAATGGATCCATCACCTCGATCGATATCTCTTCATCTTCCTCAACCCTCCACGAACTCCATTACTACTCCTTCAACCTCACTCTAGCCCAATTCCGACATCAATGATGCCGGAGTCGGCCATGGCCTTGGATGGAATGGCATCGAGCTTCAAGTCTCATTGTTCTAGAAGGATTGTTTCAGTTAATCACCTAATTTAAGCAATCGTTTTGAAGGGTTAGAGGTTCATTTCGATTGATGGCAGAGGGTGGTTTTATTTTTCTCAATCTTTCAATCGATATGAGCATAGTCTGTAAAAATGAAGGCAGATGAAATTTTTTCTAAGTCCATGATGTATTTATATGAGTATGAAACCAAAGGAAGGAAACGATTCGCCTACTAGTTCTAGTGACCGATAAAAGTGGTTAAAGTACCATCGATATGAAGGTCGCTATACAAGCATACCTGGAACGATCATATCCATCGATGCGAGGAGCGACCTTCGTATCCATCAACTTGAAGCAATCTAGAATCTAGTGCTTCGTACCCATCAATTACCAGCCATCTGTTTCAACTCTATCGATACGAAACGTCAATTTCGTAACCCCCTATTTGAAGGCCTTAAGATCTCGTGTCCATCGATACGAAGACAAATTTTCAACTTCTCACATCAATTTCGGAGAGGATCGACGCGAAGAGATACTTTAAAAACAACCATCAAGCATTGCTACAACTCGAATTTCACATCGATTCAAGAGAGGATCGATACAGAATTCGATTCAAAAAAAACATGACAACGACCTGTGAACGTGCAAACATGAATAGGAGTCGGGTTAACATACGTGCATGTATGACGAACTAACATCCAACTTTTAAAATTTGCAAGAATTGAATGCACACTCGGTTACAATTACCACAACAGTTTGCATTCATCACTCTGTTGCAACAGTGCGCAGTACAATAATTAACGGCAAACAGTTCATCATTTACATTATAAAGATCAATCAAAAGCTACAACTTTCGACGAGAAGACAACAACCGTCCAAGCGAGTCAGATAAAACTGTTCAGAATAAAGATTGTAAATTTTCAAAGCACGTCATGTTATCACAAGATGTACTTTGGGGGGAAAATGTTATCCTGCCCTTTGGCAAGGCCGTGACACCAAGGAACTGACTGGAAATCAAAGACATATCACCTTGAAGAATGGTTATGTATGGGTTCGCTATGGATGCTGGTAAGTTTTGTCCGAGTCCGGATCAATCTACAATTGGTATGGTATGAAAACTAAGCTATGAAAGCCAACATTCTGAATTTCAAGTCAATCCGAGTTTGTGTGCTCAAGATACGATCGATGTAACTCAAGTGATCAAATTGTTCATATCCATCAAGCAACCAGAAAAAAACCTCCTTCGTATCAATCTGCTTCGTATCCATGACCTCTAGCTTTTTCGTATCGATAAACCAACGTCCCCTTTGTATCCATCGAATCCATACAAACCCGCTACTTCGTATCGATCAATTAACACACACTGCACACGTATCGATCGGCCAGTGATTGATGCGAACAGTAAAAGATGAACCGATGCGAAATGAACTTAACTAATCGATACGAACAGCGTAGTGATGATCGATATGAACATGGCTAAACTGGATCGATACGAACAGAGCAATGATGATCGATACGAACAGGGATAAACTGGATCGATACGAACAAAGCAGTGATGATCGATAGGAACAGGGCTAAACTGGGTCGATACGAACGAGGCACATCATAATATAGACTCGGTCACTCGGAATAAAATGTGGATCGATCCTAAAAGCTAGAGCCACGTCATCAGACTCACATGCAGAACCATCGATGCGAAACCATCAATACGAACCATATTGATATGAAGTCAACAGCCTTCGAAAAATCAAAAATTACATTGATCATAACTCAAAATCTACAAGTCCAAATGCTACCAAATTTTCACAGGAGCTTGTGTACATCCTCAAGAATGCTCATGATCGATCTCGACTTGATTGGACGAAATATTGATCGATATGAAGTTCGTTCGTATTGATCATGGATCAAGTGCAAATGGCATGGGATCGATCGTATGGACCCACCCACGTGAGAGAAGAGGTCTTCCGAGATCTGAGCGAGATATTTGCAGCCTACTCCTATAAATAGCAGCACAGGACCTACTGAAAAAGGACTTTTGGCTATTCTACATCTAGGCTCTTCCAAAATCACTATTGGACTCGAGTTTTACTGTTGTAATTCGTTGTAACCAGGAAGCAAAAGCTAATAAAAGTCAATCATTCCATAGTGGACATAGGCCATACGCCAAACCACTCTAAATCTCTGTGTTTCTATGCTGTTTTTCTGATTATTGTTTGGAGTATTTGTTAGATAATCCTTTTTTCCATTTATTTTCTTCATTTTATCTCTTCAAACACTTTCGAAGAGTGTTGTGCCCAATTTCGGTACAAACAATAGTAGAAAGAGATATAATTCTTACATTGAAAAGATTTAGTAAATAAAAGTAAGATATTATTTAAGTAATAATTGGATTATTTATTTCAATATATGTGTACGGGTAAGCATATGTATACATGTATTTGAAAATATATAACAATCAAAATAATCTGCATGTTGTAATTAGAATTGTGGTGTATGTTTGTTTGAATATGTGTGTGTGTTTGTATGAGTATATATATAGGTGTGTGTATGAATACATATTTGTGTATAAGTGCATTGCAGGCATCTCATGTAACCATAATGACTATTGTGTGTGCTATGATGTGTGAGAGTATACCGGGTCTAGTAATCGCTCTAGTGAAGTCCAAAATGTTATTTTTGTAGTATGATGTGTGTGTACGCTTGTGTAAATGTGAATAAATGACTGCATTGGCAAACATAGGCATCACATAAGGAAAGATGGCCAGATGAGTACATTTTGATGTGATTAGAGGAAGCCTGGTCGCTAGAGTCACCTGTCGAACTTTATGCATGAAAAAAGTGGTTTATGTGTCGAAATAGATTTTCGAACACATAAAAAAAGCTTTTAAGACATCACCCAATGAACTCGAGAGGAAGTTTGATAGGGTGAAAGGTAAGCTTAGGAATCAAGGCGACTCATTGGACGAAGCAACGGAGGAAGCGATGCATGAAACAGTGGAAGGTGGGGCTCGATAGCTCACTGCCCAAGCTTTACTACCGAGAATAGACCTGACCAATGGGGTGCTATCATTGGTAATAAAGCCTGGGCAGGGAGTGCCTTTTAGGGAATTTCTCCCACGTTTCAGATGCGGTTTGACGTGTAACTTTGACATGACTTTAGGGAAGCTTTGGGCTATTCAAGGAAGTGGAATTCAAGACAAGGCTTAGAGGTGCATAAGTGGATGTTAACGATTACTAATGAATTCAGGAAAGTGGTTGAGGAAGCAATCGAGGCTAGGAGCTTGAAGCATGGACTATTCCTACACGGGAATAGTTTGAGATTGAGATAGTGATCAAGGGCCAATTAGGTACGAGATGAGGATGGTGATCAATTTCATAGCCACATACGATGAGTGTATACGATTGGAAGGGGCACATGAAAGTAAGGATCCATTCTCAAGCATATGTGCGAGTATGTGACAACAGTGATTGGTATGAGATCGGGCAGATGTATGGACGGACGGTTAGGATAAATTCCATGGTTCAAAGTGCTATGGTGTTTGAGTGATCCGTAGGGATCAAATCAAGTACACGGTAAGGGAATCATGGAGTAGGCTACTGGAATCAGGTTATAGTGCAGTTCCAGTACTACACATCCATTTAGATGTTGTTTTATGGTTTTGGCCCAAGCCTTCGAAAGGGTCTAGGGTAGAACTTAAGTGGTACTTGTACCCAATAGTGGTAGCATAGATATAGATGTCGCGGAGCACTACAGTGGTAGGGGTTTTCATTATTGTCAGGAGATTGATTTAGCTCTATATGAGGGCACCTGTACAGACAAGATGTTGTATAAGGGTGCTCGGTTACGTTCTTATACTCCTAAGGGTAAGAATGTGTTTTTAAATCCAAGATCATATATGGTGTAGTTGCTCCATTTATGTTTGGTTCAGTACGGGACAAGTAGAGATTCTCTATTTGACACATTGTTATGTTGTGCTTATGCTATTCTTGTTGATTGACATTTTTATTGTATGTAGCATGTTTGTCTTATATTATGAAACTTTTATTACCTTTACAATTATATATCGGGTACCTTCATCATTGTATATTGTCACGTTGCAGTCACATTATATTAGTCGTGCTGACTCGTTGATTATAGGAGAAGAGCAGGTTATGGTATGATTCTCTATTTTTGAGATGGGTTTATTGTACATGTTTATGGGCAGTCTGAATTACCCTTAAGCCATGTTCGTGGAGAGGAACGGCAATGTCTTCGCAGTTTTTTGTTTTATTTGTATATAGTTATGATATGTAGTAATTTGAGATAGTTCCCCTTACACCAAACTTTAAGTCTGACCTACGTTTTGTATTTGTCTGTATATGTCATGAAAATTCTCAAGTACTCGAGTGAGCCTGGTGCGTATGGGGATATGCTATTGGGATGCACGGCTGGAGCATTTTGGAGGTATGGAATTGATATATTGGATATGTATACTCGATTTATTTTAGTAGTATATGATATACATGTTATTATGTATACGAGGCCTGTTGTATTAGATATTATTCAGAATTCCATGTTGTTGGGATTTGTCATATCCCGACTCTCCTTACTGATATTTTTTATCAGTTGCTTTTGCTAGTGTAGTTTCTTATATGTAATGTTCATCCTAGTCTATTATTGTATATTTAATATATGATATGTTACCATTCCGTTGTAAGATCGTATCGATGTCTTGGTATGATGTTATGTGTATTTATAGCTCAAAAAACTTTATTTGGTGGTATTTGAAAGTCAGGCATTAACATGAGGCGTTGATTTTTGGGTATTATGAAGGATTGGTCGTTACATGCCCAGAGGGCATAAGAAAGACAGAACTACCAATCACCTAGATGGAAAACTATACCAACAAAGTCACTCCATCCCATTACAATGTTGCACTTAAGCCGAAGACAAACTAGTCTAGGAGGAATCAAATAAAGCCTTCTATGGGGACCATACTAAGGGTTAGAGACTTGCAGAGAGAACTGCCTAGCAGGGGCATTATTAGCCAATAAAGATAAATGAATCCATGTCCTACGTCAATATGAGCGACCACTGCCAATAGTTCACCAAGAGTCCTAGAGCTTCAGTAAACCCATTAACTTCAAGAATTTCCCATGGCCATTACAAATGTCAGGGATCAATTTGATCAAGATGCTTTCTAATGTGAAAGGAGGATACGATCACACCATAGTCGCCATTGACAACTGGGCCCAATTTGAAAGCGACGAGTTCTATGAATAATATGCAAGAAATGAGATAGAAAAGCGATTCTCCTCCATCGTCCCCTCCCTCCACAATCAGTTCGACTTTGAAGTTGAATTTAACCAACTGTAAATGAAATTAGGTCAAAGACCCTCCACTTGTACTCTAATCATATATAACCTCCGCCTAAACATCCATAGGGCACTCACCTTTTCTCCAGCCTATATGTATGAAACAATGCTTCCTATAGAAGTAGATGACCCCTTGCTAAGGTGCCTAGCTCAAAATTCTAAATGGAGTGAAGAATCATTGCGGTTAGGTCTCTATACCTTAACAAGTGGAGGATGGAGGTAGTCAAAGAAACTTCGTAGTTGGAGACCTAGTATGACGAATGGGATTTTCGACTCTTGAAAATCGACACCAATATGCCCACTATATTGTGTGTCGATCATCCAAGTGTCGGAAAAACCAATCGTGAAGGGTAAAAAGAAAATAAAGATAGAACAGATCTTCGATGAATGGAATAACATATTTTTTCCAATATATAATCTTTACAATGGAAATTTTAAATACATACATCAGAGTCTATCCTAATCTCAGCTTGGACAGTTATAAATCTCTGTCCTACTAATGTTGAATACAAACAGTAAATAAATGTAGTGGAAATGGAAATGGGTAACCATCTGAAGAGGAAACTCTAGCTCCTACACCAAGCTCCTCCAAAATGTTCCAATCTAGACCTGAACTGCTTGGCTGTCCAGAAAAATAAGGCACCTAGAGTTTAAGGGAAAAGAATATAAACTCCAAGTCGGTCATGGAACTGGTGTGAGAAAACTCAAAAAATGGGTATTTTTAAAAACAAAGGATAGCTCATAAAACCATGTTGCACATAAACACGGATGAGTTTTTACCTTATGATAACCAAAACATTGCTACACAAAAGCCACTGATGTTATAGCAGTCTTTAGATTACAAATACATTAATTATACCCGAAACTGTTACATTAATTAAATTCCATCACAATACATATATAACTAAGTCTGAAGGCACTTATTAGAGAATGGATTTCCAACAATGACAAGGTAAGGGACTACCTATCGACAGTATATCTCTAAGGGAATGTACCTAGGCATAGCCCCGCTACCCTCTACCAACATATAACCAACCTACCTCTACTATAGATAGTACCGAATATGTTATCACCCCAGTCATTCCCAACAAATCCGTGGCCATAATATACATAATAAACCCAAAATATAGAGGGTAATCTAGAAAGGTGATGGACATATCCTAATGGGTGCGACCCACTTAGCCTTGCCGCATCTACCCTATTTTTGCCATTATCAATGTGTGAGGCTAGAGGTAAAGTTTTACCTTTCACACGACAAATCCCACTTTAAATGCTAGATTGCCGTTTCTGACGACATACTAATTGGTATCCACAAAAGTGCAACCCACGAGTTCATACGCCTTAGGTAAGGGTGTTAAGTGTACGTGGGGTTACCTCCTATATCACCAAATAGATGTACGTTTCTAAAAACCAATGTACATGGTCTGAGAAATACAATGTCAAACATTCGTCCATACAAGTTGTCTAAGAATAGGACAAACCGAAGGCATTCCTCCTACTACATTCTGTTTGGGAATCACCCCTAGGATTAGTAGAAAGCAGTCCTTACATTGAATATTTCAAAATTAAGATACCACTGCCAACGTATATATGATATGGGAATTACCCTAGAAGTGAGCGGCAAGCAGCCTTACATTATTAAGATCTTCGTCTTCAAAATCATTTTCTTCAACATGTCTTCACTTTCCAATGCGTATATTGGTTCGAAGTGGTTTATGGAGAGGAATCACCTAAATCCAATCCCGGTTTCTCCGTACTAATTATCGATAAAAGATGTCCAAGTATATGGGTGATTATTATTCAATTAATCAATATATTTTATTCAAGTAAAAAGTCTTCTTTAAGATATATGTCTTTAAACCATCAACATATACAGGATTATCAAACCTCTTTTATCAAATCCTTTGGTTAATTAAAACCCCTTTTTATCTTTGGAAATACCAAATCATTTCTCTTCAATTACTTAGGAAAATATTTCCATATTATATTTTTAGGAATTCCAAGCTTAAGGAAGATTTCACATTTCCAAAACATATATTTAATGGGTCAAAAAGAATGTATTTATGACATCCTTTACTGTAAACCCAAACTAATTAGTATTGAAGAAAAGGGATCCATAAATTTTATACTAACTATACTCAATACTAATTTTCGTTTTCAGCCTATACTATTCGTCGAATAACGGTTAAATCACCTTTTAAATACATATGGATAGTACGAGTTCTCTCCTTAGAATTTAATACAGAGTTTAACTAGAATGTTTTCTTTGACGACCAAAATTCTGTTTTAAATCTTTTTTAACTTTTGCAAAACTCCAAATCACTTTTCTTTTATCTTAAGAAAATGCGGTCCGAGTAAATCAAATTATCTATCCCCTCCATCAGGCAAGTTTGGATAGCTAGGGAGAGCACGAAACTGGTTTTCCAAACCCAAGCCTAAAGATTATCTTTCTGCTACCCATAAGGCGATCAAGTTATGTGATTAACTCTAAACTCTTTAAAATAACTTTATTTATTATTTGAAAAACAATTATAAAGGATTCGGGAAGATAACCCAAGTTCAAATCTTATTTTAGGAATTTCCAAATTCCTTTGTTAAATTCCCTATGAATAGTGCTTTTAAGGGATTCATATCACAAATCCCATTTAAACCTTTTTATATGTCCAATTTTTCAATTTAACTCTTTTAAATAGTTTAACATATTTTTAGAAACTATGTCATATTTTTAAAGATTTAAAAATATCAATTTTTAGGAGTTGAAACCCATATTTTACGAACTGCCAAAACGTAATGATTTTAAAAACTTGATTTGAACATATTTCAAATTTTACAAAATAAAATATTGATTTTGTTACATTATTTGAAACTATAGCTATAAGATTCTAGAACATTACTATTTCGAATAATTCCAAGCTATATTCCACTCTACACATTGATTTAACTTTTAGGCCATAAAATCGTGAACTGCCATTATACGACGCGTCTATTTTGACTCTAATTTCACATCTTTTCAAAAAATTTCCAAAATGAGTTAAACTATTTATAAACCAGTTTAAACCAATTTTATTAATGTTGAAAGAGTTTTATATTTGCCATAACACTTTTATAATTCATAAGAGAAAGTATTTTCTTTGTGTAAATTCGATGTGTATTATTTCTACAACCAAGCAAACATATTATCGCATCCAAACCATGATGATCAAACATAGAAAACAAGAATGGAAAAGCATATCATATCATTATATAGTTTAATAAAATAAACTAGTGGAGTAATTCTCACTATTTTAGAATTCCCTTCATAACTTCTCCTAATTACTCCAGTGAAATTCCGACAACACTTCTCTATGCTTTCTTCACATTGAAGCTTTTCGAGCTCCCTCCCTTCTTCATGCATGCTCGACCATGACCTTCTTGAGGGTGTTGGCTCGACCAAGAGTGAATGGTGGTAGCAGCCGTGGATTTGAGTAGGGTAGACGAGTGTTTTGGTCGTTGTAACGAACTGGATTTTCGACCCTTCAAAATCGACACTAGTACATCCACTATATCACATGCCGAACATTCAAGTGCCGAAAATACCTATTTTTTAGGGTGAAAGAAGAATGTAGAAGATAGAGAAAACTAAAACAACATAGATTCTCATAATGCAGCGAATAATATATAATACAACCATGATCTTTACATAAAGGAAACATCTTTATTCGCACACACAACATCGGAGTACATTAGAATTATCCTAAATTTTGGGTACGATAGAAACTTGTCCTCACATTGACAAATGTACAAACTCTTTAATATAGCATAGGTAAAAATATGAGAATACGTCTTGCCCATCCAGCTCCTCTTCAGCTCCAAAGTATCTTACCAAACCCAAGAAAAACATGCTCGTTCTGACCTGAGCATTACATGGAATAACACCCATGTCAGTCTGGTAAACCAGCGTGAGTAAAACTCGATGACAAGCAACAACCAAACTGATTTCTACGTTTGAAAACTTTTCAAAAAAAAGATATCTAGTAAGAACACACTACACATAAAATCATACGGACCTTATGATAACTAAAACATATTATATCAAAATATAGTGATATTATCATACTGTCTAGGTTTAAAGTAAATAGATAAAATAGATGAAATGTTTGCTTCTCACATTCCAACATACTAGGTGTTATCCCACCTTTTGGCAAAGCTGAGATACCCACAAATTAACTGAAAATCGATAATTACAAGTCATGAATATAACCTATGCACTGCAGGATAACCATGGATATCGATGAATTTTGTCCGAGTCCGGATCGGGCTGCAATTGACAAGAAATGACAAGCAAAACCATAAAAGCCCGAATTCCAAATTTCAAGTCAATCCGAGTTCATATGCTCAAAATATGATCGATGCAAGTTGAAGGAAAAAGTCACATTTTCGTATCCATCAGACAGCATTAGCTTCGTATCGATGGAATCCGTATGCATCATCACGTCTGGATTCGTATCCATCAACCTCGCATCGATCGAGTTCGAATCCATCAAGGAACCTTGGCTCGCACTGATCAAGTTCGAATCCATCAACAGGACATGCGCTTCATATCGATCAGCTATGTCCTGTTTCGTATCCGTCCAGCCAGCCACGGTCTGTATCCATGGATGAGCTTCCATTCGAGTCCATCATCTTCTACCGATCAGGGATACAATTCCTTCGTATCCATCTGTCTCGTGTCCATCAAATGACTTCGCATCCATCAGGCATTAACCCTTTCGTATCCATCAGGAGTCCTTGTTCGAATCCATTAATAAATACTTGTTCGTATATATAGAGTCAAACAGGCCAGAGATGACGCGCTAGTTATGGATGCGAACGCGGCGAAATACTCGGAGTGACACGATCAAACCGGAGTGAAAAGCGGATCGACATGAAGAGCGTGCGCCACTTCAACTTGCTCACGCGTAGTACCATCGAGTCGAAGTGATCGGTTCGAATCAATGGACTCGAACCGAACAGCCACCAAGCAACACAAGTTCGTATCGACTATATCTCCTAAACCGCTGATCCAAATGCAACGAAATTTTCAAGCAGCTTGCATACATGCTAAAGAACAATCCTTCCAAGTTTCAACTCGATTGGATCATTTTTTGATCGATCCGAAATTGCTTCGTATCGATCACAGATCGAGTCGAAACTTGGTGGGGTCGGTCGCATGGGCCCACTCACATGCCAGAAGAAGTCTCTCGAAGTTTAAGCACGATATCAACCTCCTACGCCAATGAATAGCCCCCATAAAGCCTACAGAAAAGGGATCTTTTGGCTATTGAATGTCCAGACTCTGCCGGATCCAATCCTACATCTTACCATTGCTGTTATAGTCGAAATTCCTCATTGTAACTGCTGCAATCATTTGTAATCAGCAAAGAACATCAATAACAGATAAAACTTTAAAGTGGACGTAGGCCGGAGATAGCCGAACCACTATAAATCTTGCGTTTCTGATTGTTATTTCTGGATTGCTGTTTGTTGCTTGCTTAGATCTGAGACTTGTGCTTGAACTTTACTGAATTTATATTCCTTGTTTGGTGCTTTCACGATACTTAGGGTTTGTGACCAATTTTGGCTCAAACACTTTGGTGCTTTCACTGAGAGGAACTAGCACCTGCTACATCGAATTGAAATTCAGATTTGAAAAGCTTGAAGAATTCAGACTTAGAGAAAATGACTCGACAAACAAGACATAGAGCTGAGAGAAGCCAACAAGGAGGAAGCCAGGAGGCATCCTCTGGAGCTAGAGAAGGACAAGCTTCGATCTACATCACCAGGGATGAGATGGAGGCTATGGCTAATTTAATGCATGAAAGAATGATGAAAAGCCAATAGGAGATGCTGTAAAATTTCTTTGAACAGATGAGAGCAGCAAACATGAAGAACCTTGGGCCAACTACAGCGGCTGCAAGTGCAGGACAAGGTGTCAGGATTGCAGAAACCAATGAAGGTCAGGTTCAGGACTGGAATGCAGGACCTGATAGCAATCAACAAGGATTTGGAGGCAGACCCTCGGGATCAGACACTGGAAGACCTATAGATGAAGCTCAGCAGGCTAGAGTCAATGCTAATGTTACTGAGCCACATAAAGTGTATGTACCAGAATTCCCTTCGAGACCTGGGGGGCAGAATAGAAGCATGACAAGGGGGCAGCCCCCGGATGGAGATGAAAGAATGATTGGTCTAGTGTGACGAATCATGAAAGGAGGATTGTTGAGTGGAGGATTGGAAGAAGTCAGTCGGAATCCGTTCACTTCGAATATCAGAAATGCAAGGAACCCTCCAAAGTTCAAACAACCTATGTTAGATCCTTATGACAGGAAGTCAAACCTAACGATGCATATTACCAGATACATCAGGTACATGGAAGTGCTGGGGGCATCCGAGGAAGTGATGGCTCGGTGCTTCCCTCTATATTTGTGAGATTTGGCTGCGCTTTGGTTTAGGCAGCTAGAGAACGGATCGATCAGAACATGGGCGTGCTGGTAGAATTCTTCATGAGACAGTTCAGGGTCCACGTAACGCGACCCAAGAGTGTAACGACTTTAGCTTCAATAAAGCAAAGGACCGGAGAGTCCATAAAAATTTCTTACTACGATTCAATGCAACGGTGGCTTTTGTAGATCGCCCAGATCCATCGATGATTTTGATGGCGGCGGTGGCAGGAGTTGGGGAATGAACCAAATTCAAAGATTCTTTGGCAAGAGATCCACCGCAAGATCTTGGAGAGTTTTATCATGAAGCTGAAAGATTCATTCGGCTGGAAGAATCACGAGACGAAAGGCGAGAAATAAATGTTGTGCAGAGCGAAAGAACCACCAGGGAACAGTCTAGAGCGGAAAAAGGAAAGAGAAAGCAGGATGATAGACGTGATGGCCCTGATAAATGGAAGAAATTTCGAGAACCCAGATTCAGACAATACACGGACCCGACGGCAAGTCTAGAAAGGATTTACATGGAAACTCGAGGGCAACTCCCTTATCGAAAACCACCGAGGAGAGATTCCACAGAGCAGGAGCGTAGAAATGGAAAATACTGCTTATTCCACGAGCTGGATGGGCACATTACCGATGAATGCCATCACCTAAAAGACGAGGTGGAAGAACATGCCAGGAGTGGTAGATTGCCACAGTATACCAGAGAACGGACTGCAGCCGTAAGACCTGAACAACTGTCGCCTCCACCTAACAGAACCGATCCTGGATCGGGATCACGACTCGTCATCAATTGATTATGATGGCAAGGGCCAAATTCGGGATTTGGACTTTGGTCGATTAGTTTTCTTAGATTTGATTCTAAAAATAATACTCATAAACGGGAACCGGAGAGATCCTCAGGCATGCTCTGAGATGGTAATGGACCACTTCGCCCGGAGAGGCAATGTTTAGTTTTTTCCTGATGTTTGAGATTGAACATCTAGGACTTGAATTTAATAAATGAACTCGAATTTCTTGAAATAAACCTTTGACCAGAGAGTTAAAGGATGAATGTTAAATACCAACATAAAACTGATCGCTTTATGACCCTACCCGAAGAGGTGGGGTCCGGAGTGCAAGAAGTGAGTTGCTTCGCCGGAGAGTGACAGGATCGACTCACTTAACGTCGTTTCCCATTCACCGGAGATGATTGGATCGTGATTCGATAAGAGCCCGGAAAGGCTATGATCGGCCCATGATTTAGGCCATGGCATCTCCTAATGTTCAGATACACTGAACCGGAGTGCAAGAAGTGAGTTGCTTTGCCGGAGAGCGACTAGATCGACTCACTTAACGCTGCCTCCCCTTCACCGGAGAGTGACAGGATGGGATCCAACAAGAGCCCGGAGAGGCTATGATCGGTTTAGAACAACCAAGACATCGCTATATGCCCTAGTTGGGACCAGAGTGCAAGGGATAGAAAGCAACGCCGGAGTGCAATGAGATCTTTCTATTCAATCGCTAAGTCTGGAATGGGCTTGGCAAGGGTCCGGAGTGACCATCGATAGCCCGGAGAGACTGTAGAATTTCATTCTTCACTTCCACAAGAATAAATGAATAACGATTTGGCTTCGAATAGCCATGAACTTGATTGAAAATGCTATAAGCTTTGAATAAAACATGAACTCACTGCATTCGGTTTAAGACTGATCAAAACATGCCTTTTACCAAAAGGCAAGTTTTGGGAGGCAAAGTGTTATCCCACCTTTTGGCAAAGCTGAGATACCCACAAATTAACTGAAAATCGATAATAACAAGTCATGAATATCAACTATGCATTGCAAGATAACCATGGATATCGATGAATTTTTTCCGAGCGGGCTGCAATTGACAAGAAATGACAAGCAAAACCATAAAAGACCGCATTCGAAATTTCAAGCCAATCCGAGTTCATATGCTCAAAATATGATCGATGCAAGTTGAAGGAAAAATTCACATTTTCGTATCCATCAGACAGCATTAGCTTCGTATCGATGGAATCCGTATCCATCACCACGTCTCGATTCGTATCCATCAACCTCGCATCGATCGAGTTCGAATCCATCGAGGAACCTCGGCTCGCACCGATCAAGTTCGAATCCATCAACGGGACATGCGCTTCATATCGATCAGCTATGTCCTATTTCGTATCCATCCAGCCAGACACGGTCTGTATCCATGGATGAGCTTCCATTTGAGTCCATCATCTTCGCACCGATAAAGGATACAATTCCTTCGTATCCATCTGTCTCGAATGCATCAAATGACTTTGCATCCATCAGGCGTTGACTCCTTCATATCCATCAGGAATCCTTGTTCGAATCCATTAATAAATACTTGTTCGTATCTATCGAGTCAAACAGGCCAGAGATGACGCGCTAGTTATGGATGCGAATGCGGCGAAATACTCGGAGTGACTCGATCAAACCGTAGTTAAAAGCGGATGGACACGAAGAGCGTGCGCCTTGTCAACTTGCACATGCGCGTTACCATCGATTCGAAGTTATCGGCTCGAATCAATGGATTTGAACCAAACAGCCATCGGCAGCACAAATTCGTATCGACCATATATCCTAAATCGCTGATCGAAATGCAGCGAAATTTTCATAGCAGCTTGCATACATGCTAAAGAACAATCCTGCCAAGTTTCAGCTCGATTGGATCATTTTTTGATCGATACGAAATTGCTTCATATCGATCACCGATCGAGTCGAATCTTGGTAGGGTCGGTCGCATGGGTCCACTCACGTGCCAAAAGAAGTCTCCCGAAGTTAAAGCACGATATTAACCTCTACGCTTATAAATAGCCCCCTGAAGCCTATAGAAAAGGGATCTTCTAGCTATTCAACATCCAGACTCTTCCGGATTCAATCCTACATCTTACCATTGCTGTTATAGTTGAAATTCTTCATTATAACTGCTGCAATCATTTGTAATCAGCAAAGAACATCAATAAAAGATAAAACTTTGAAGTGGAAGTAGGCCGTAGATAGCCAAACCACTATAAATCTAGCGTTTCTGATTGTTATTTTTGGATTACTGTTTGTTGCTTGCTTAGATCTGAGACTTGTCCTTGAACATTACTGATTTAAATTCATTGTTTGGTGCTTTCACGATACTTGGGGTTTGTGACCAATTTTGGCTCAACACTAGGCTCTACAATCGAAAACGTAAAGCATGTATTAAAGATTTGATTCCAACTAATGATAAGATAAGGGACTACCTTTCGACGATACACCTCTAGAAAATGCGCGGATACGAACACAGAGCCGGCTTCCCCTTTACATGGAAGACCAGATTACCTCAGCCCTTTGACACCAAGACCTTATACTACCATAGTGTTTGCGGGCAAACCAACTCTGAAAGGGACATCTAGAATGGGATGACCGCTCCTAATGTTAGCTAACCACCTAGCTTTACTACTTGCCCTATTTTTATCATTCCTTCCGGTTGTGAGGCTTGATCCTACGCTTTACCTTTTTCAATAGCAATCCATCTTGGAATGCTAACACTGGCCTTCAAACGTCAATACAATGCCAACATTCATCCATACAAGTTCGTTCTGGTTCTGAACGAAACTGGAGGCACTAACTCTTCTACATCCATTTTAGAATCACCCTCAAGATTAGTAGCAGCAGCCTTGCACTTCAAAGAGCACCATCTTCAATCATCATCAAGGTGTCTTCCACTCCAACGTACATGCTGGTTCGGAGTGATTTTCAAATATATAAATCTGATCCAGCCTCTCTATACCAACAAATGATAATTTTCGATTGACTCATTCGCGGTTCTTTTGGAAGTAAGTTTTCGAGTCCTCATCGGGGAACTTGAATTTACATTGATACCTCCTAATTCAAATTTGGTCAAACTTGGTAGTCGGTTATTTAATTATCAAATAAACAAACATCAACAAATTCCATTTGAGATTTATTTATCCATAGCAATAACTTAACCTAAAAACATATATTTGTTTAATAAATCTCTTTCAAAAACATTCATATACTTATTTTTTGTAATAACCCACATATTTTTCAACTATGTATTTAAATGTTTTATTCAAATATAGCATCGTTGGTCGGATTAAAGTCCGAAATGTGACTTTTTGTAAACAGTCGAGTTAGGACTCTAGACCACTTCCATTGAGTTCAAAATGGTGTTTACAACCTTTTTGAATATAAACATCTATATATTTGGAAGTGATTAGGAATTTGGTATTTTTGTTTGGACTTTGGGTTGTGTTCTAGCCCACTAACCCAATAAGAGAACCCAAACCCCTTACCATATACATCACACTCCACTCCTCTCCTCTTCATTTATTTTCATTTCTAAAATTCCTAACACTCTCAAAGGAAAATGGGGAATAAGATAGGAAATTAAAATTCCTAAACCCTCGTTTTATTAGGATACTCAAGTTCAAGTCCAAAATCAAAGAGAAGCTTAGGGAAGCATCCTCTTCATCTTGTCCATCTCAATTCCTCTTCAATTTTCAAAAATTTCCTATAACATAACTTAGGAAATATTTGCTTATGATCTTAGATTGGAGCTTTTAGAATTGAAGTTGAAGAGTGGTTGATCTTTCCTTTGTTTTTGAGCTTCTCATTCGTTGTTTTTAGTTTTAAAGGTGAGTTCTTGAACTCACATCTACGTCTATAGCTTCATTAATATAAATAACAGATAATGGTTTCAGATGTCACAGGTGAACTGATACAGATGAACACATATGTATAGCAATGTAAATAACTAACAGCAGCATATTCAATTGTCCTTTCAATTGAAATCAAATTTAATAAATAAAAGAATGTTCATCGTGAGTGATTGCTCACCTTTCGAGGCTAGAGATGATTCGAAAAATGGAATGAGCTATGAATTCAAGCACCAATCGCAAAGCAAAGTAAATTGGCATGAATTCAACAGACTAGCTGATAATGAGGAATTGATGGAAACGAATCAAAATCATCTTAATGTAACTGAAACTAAATAAATTATATATATATATATATCCCTATTCTCAAAAATTAATATAAAATTTTAGACTCATATTTTAAAATATATACATATATCTCTAAAGAAAAATCCAATTATCAATTTTATTATAAAATCAATACAACAATATATTGTAATATATATATATATATATTATACACTTTAAAAAACCCTTTTTATTTATAAATACCTGTTACTCAAAATATATATAGACTATATATATTAACAATATGCAAACATAGACGGTAAGATTTTGGTAGCATAAAGATAAATATTATTGTAAGATATAAGCTGTAAAAAAATATACATACTTTTCAAAGTTTCACATATATACAACACTAGTATTGCACTGACTTCGAGCTTAATAGGTAGTTTCGCATGATCCTGCAAGCCTTCAATACGTGCTACAAAAGACTGCCACGTTTATACATATTTATATATATAATTTTTTTCCACAAACTAGCTATTATATATACGAACATCCATATATACAGTTATAAAACTGTAGACAACAGACTTGCAGCAAACATATATTATACTGGCCAAACAAAACATAAACAATCATTAAAGCGAGTTATTTATTTTCCAAATCCATACCAATTAGATACGAAAAACCAAACTTATATACAAATATATATATATATATATATATATACACTTAATATATCGATATGTATATAAAATCATGATATACATATATATTTTTTTCCTAAATCATATAGCTTATACTATAAATTATTTATATATATACCCTGTATAAAATAACACTGTAATCATAATATATATATAACTTGTTTACAAATCTATACATATACAATGAAAAATGTGGCAGCAGCAAGTGAGTGCACGCATATATACATATGCAGACATATATTTGCATAAACTGTCATATTACTTATATACTATCATATTCAAGAGCTATATAAACTAACAAATTTTTCTTCATATATGAATATATATATATATATATATATATATATATATACAGGTCAGATAAACATAACACATAACTTATAAACAACTCAGATCTAATATTATTTCACATATTCTAAATAATATATATACTGTTATAAAGTTATGTTATAAACTTACTTTATATAAAAAGGAAGCTGAGCAAGTGTAGGCAAAAGGCAGATCCGAGAGGCTAGGTGGCGATGGCTGTTATGACGATTGTTGCGCCAGGAGCAGTGCTCGAATGGAGATGAAGAAACTGAAGTGATGGAAGAGGGAGGGAGGTCACAGGTTGGACGTGGGCAGATCTGCAGAGCAAGGTGCCTTGGTGCAGGTGGGACGTGAGTTTGTTAACTAGCTAAGGTGGAGATAATGGAAATGAGAAGGTGAATGTTTGCATGGCAGAGGGTGGATGGGAGGAAAGGCACACATCTTGGAGAGGCAATTTGAGGGAGGTGGAGTAAGCTACAGGCAAAAGCGAGGCATGGGAATGACAAAGAAGGGACGTGCTAAAACCAAAAGCAAATATTCATAAGTTTCCTTGATTTTTTTATAAGGATGGTGTGGTTACAAATGGAAGGCAAAAGGAATTGGAAGCCTGCGTTTCAAAAATTAGAAGTGGAAGAGTAGAAGCAGATATAACTCTTTCCATTGAAACCAGAGGCAGAAAAATAAAATATTGGGACCAGTATGAATTTGGAAGGACAAACGCTGAATTCAGAAAGTATTGGGACCATGGAAAAGCAAAAGTCACCAATAAATTTTCTAGGAATTATGAAGATTGTGACCATTCACTATCTCATGTCCCAAACATTGAAAAAACGCAGAACAATAAAGGGCTCAAACTAGGTACTAGTGCAGCTAACCGTTTGCGGGTTTCGTCGTGCACCGACGCCGAAACACCTAAATGAATATATTAGGAGATCAACACGATGAGACGATCAAAATGTTATACAGAAATCAGTAGTATGATCATCAGATCAAAAATCGATATTGGTACGAAAATGCTGCTATTTCACCGAAAGATAAGATCGACGGAGCAATAACAATTAAAATTTGGAGAAACGAAATATGACGTCTTGCTCAGAAGTTGATTTACAATTTTTCTATTGAAAAATATTCAGATTTGGAAAACATTTAATTATCATCAAATATTAACTGATATAGATTCAAATAAAAAACACTATAAAAATAAACTTCCATATTTTTTGATGAAAATTTACCAGTGGCTATGTTTAAATAGACGTATTCCAAATATAAAATTTTTGTTTCAAAATTTTATTATTTACAATTTCACAAAATTTCAACTAATTAAATAAATAAAACAAATAAAATTATTAAAACTTATCGGGTCGTTACACTCTCCCCTACTCAAAACTTTTCATCCCCGAAAAGGAAGAAGGTAGGAGAATAGAAACAATCAGAAAGAAAATAGATTGAAAACAAAGCAAAACAATTAGTTCAAACCATATAAATTTCAATTTACCTTAATCAATACTCAATATTTGATTTAAAATTCAAGGTATTTCAATAAGTTGATTTAATTTCAATTTATTAATATTTGATACCAAAAGATTTCTTCAAAACAAAATTTAATTTAATTTGTCCCATTTACTATTCATTAAACTTATTATACTATTTATCTCCATTAACATTTCATAATTAAAAGTCAATTATATAACACTTATTACAACCACTTAATTTTTATTTATAAAATTATTAATCATCATTCTACATTGTAAATTATTCAATTACATTTTCAACTTCTGAATGATTTAGGTAAGTTATATTTTAGAATGACATTGAGTATTATACAAGTAAAATTTCCTTATTTAAAAAAAACTTCAAGTTTAAATATTTATTCAAAATTTTGGCTTTATTTAAAATCATCCTTTAACATAATTTCAAGGATTAAATTTCTAATTAACTTCAAACCGTTCTATAGATAAATATACATATAGTATGTATATTAAATCAAATCTATAATCATATACTTATATATATAATACATATTATAAATCTAGTCATTCTTAAGAAGTTTAAATCAATTCAATTTCCAACATAATAGTGTAGCAACGCCACCGAATGGTCTCTCCATTTCGAAACTCGAAAATGATTGTCGATGATGCGGCCGCCATCACTGAAATTATTTTCCAGCGACAAAAGAGGAGATCACTGATTTAATCACTTAAAATTCTTTGGATATGATTTCTATTCGAAATTACTTTATATAATATGCATTTTAAAATTTAAGCCCAAAGTTTGAAATCACCGAAAATTAAATTCTCAAATTATTTATTTAAATTCATTTTAAACTCTAAATCAATTTATAAACCATATTTTATAACTTACCTCTATTTATATGTTGGAAAAATCAGTAGTTTACAAAACAATAAATGAAAGTTAAATATTATCATTTTAACAACCAATTCAGTTAACAATTCAATTTCAGAAAGTTATACTTATATATATATATATATATAATCATACAAAAATTTATTTCATTAACCAAATTTGAAAACAATATTATGTCAGTTTGCTCTGTTCCAGTGCTTTGGAATTCTATCGATAGCGTTGATCAAACGAATCGATCGGTAACCCAAATCATCATCAACAACTCAAAGAACACAATATATAAAACATTTTTATATTAGTTACAAATACACTTCCTCGCTCGACGATACAAGAATGGATTTCAAAGCAAGGATAGAGATTAAAATTTAAGGGACTCAAATCAAAGAGAATTTTGATTCGAAGATAGGTTTGAAACAAATATAAGATGATTTAAATAACAAATAGGAAGATGGATAAGTTAATTAAATCGTGGCAACCTTAACCGGGTCGACCGTGACTTCAAGAATGAAATAGATGCAGAATTCCAAGGCAAAAATCGACATCAGATCTCAAGGGATAGAATTTAGGCATAGCAGGAGATAGATAGCATTGTAAACCGAGGATACAGAAATATCTGATAAATCAATGCCTATTGTAAAGGAGTTTCACCCCTTTACAAATCATTCAAAGATTGGCAAGACCGTCGAGTTATTATAGAGATCATTCGAAGTGGAGTTATTGGATACTCCGGAATACGAATAGGGAGAGGCAATGAGGGATTTTGGAACCGAGGGATGTTCCAAAATTCAAAGGAAATTCAAATCAAAGAGGAAAGAATTAAAGCTCGAACGAAAGTGATTTTGTAATTAAATTTACCATACATGCTAAGTTTTTGCCTAGAGCCAAAGCTCTGATACCACATGTAACGACCTGGTATTTTCAACCATTCGCATCAACACATGTCGGAATTGAATTGCTCAAAATATCAGATTGTTAATTTAAATTTTGGCAAAACTCGGCATATACAGTAAATAAACAAATCACAGAATCACTGACACAGAGTAATATAACAATAATGCAGCGGAAACAAAAGAATAGTAGTTCATGAAGCTACTATATATAAACAGAGCTAAATAAGATACAACAGAAGCCTCAAATACAATATTCGAATACAAGATCAGAATACATCACTAGAATCAACTGAAAATCTAAAAGCTGGATAGATAGATGAATCTTCAAGCGAAGCTCCAACTCTAAAGGTGAGCCTCAAAAGCTGTATCACTCAGTCTGACCCGAGCGTAAAGCAAAATACAAACACTCGAGTCAGCATTAACATTCTTATATTAATAAATCCAACTCAAGTGAAATAACAACTGAAAATACAAGTAACTCAAAAGATGTTTGGGATAACCATCCTCTAAGGATCCGTTAAACTATTTATATGTATGCTAAATAGATAATGCCTATCAGTAATATAAAGTATCAAAATAGCATTAAGGCGTTACCATTATCCCCCTTAACACATTTTATATAAGCGCCATAGTCTATACAGCACTACAAAATCCACCGTAAACTATTGGGCTATCAGGAAGTACTCCATAGGTATAACACAAAACAAATCATAGTGGTCACGCATTGGAATATGAGTATGACAAGGTAGATGAGGAAATACCCAAGGTAGTGAAACTACCGTTTGCCTGATCCAGACAGGTGAAAACGCATCGCCGCAACGATCGCAACACCGCGAAACAACACTCCCAATTCAAGGGTGCGCACCAATCAAAAACAAGTAATGAGTAGTTGATGAAGAAGTGTGTTTGCTAGAGGTGGCTAACCTCATTGGCCCGGCACGGCTTCTATTTAAGTCATTACAAATTTGACAAAAGTGTCAAGGCTATCCATTATCGTTCTCTTTCTTCAAATCCAGCAACTTCATCATTCCAACCACTTCATTCTGGATCACACTCCGCGTATAATAGTTATTGAAGTGGTTTTCGGTTTAGATAGAGAATATGTCCCTAACCAATCCCGGACTCTTCAATAACTACGTAATTATTACACCGATTGGTCATTTAATAAACTTTCAAAATAGTTTATATTTCAAAACCAAAATATAATTGCCATTACAAAACCATATCAATACGATGTCACTTCCATTTCAAAACCAAATACGATATCATTTCCATTTTAAATATATCCATCTCAAATATATCCATTTACAAAATCTTAGTACTTCACAGTTATAACACTTTCTAAATCAAACATATTAGAAATCATAATACTTTGGAAATCAAAATTTAGAAATCATAATGCTTAGGAATCATAACACTTCCCACTTAACTGTTTATAAATAATAGTATATATAATAAAATAGTTTATAATTTAAAATAGTTTATATAAAATATATTTATAATTTAAAATAGTTTATATTAAAAATAGTTATAATTTAAAATAGTTTATATTAAATAATTTTATAAAGTAACATATATAAATAGTTTTAAATATAATTTAAAAATACTTTATATAATTAAATAGCTTCCTCAAATTTCACAAATCAATTCCAAATCAACGCCAATCCTAAAATTTAAAATTTACTCAACTCTGAAATCATCAATTTAAATTCAATTCAGTTCTCAATAAACCATTATGTCAATTTCAAATGTAGATTTGAACCACAAATAAACCATTTAAATTTCGATATATTCCAAAGCTCTAAATATTTCACAATCTCAAAACTAAATTTGATAATTTCATACATATCTTAATTTAACTTTATTATTATTTAGTTTTGAAATATTCACTTAATAAATCCAATATTATTTAAGTAAAACCTCAAATTACAAATAAACTAAATATTTCCTTCAGCTTATTTAAACTTGAAATATTCATTTAAATCACCTTAACCAAAATCAAGTTACAAAATTATATCCTTTAAAAATATCAAATTCAATAACTTCCAAATCGATTTCTAATTAAATATATTTCTTAATTAAATTCAAATTTTATATCAATTTCCAATCTATCTCCTCAACCTTAATTTATTTAGTCATTATAAACTCTGTATTAAAATATAATTTAAATAAATACTTAACCATATTATATTTTAATAAAATCAAACTTCATTATTAAGCTTAAAATCAAGAATTTAACTATATATAAAATAACATTTATACAATATCTAAAATCAATATTTATATAAAACCATATATTTCCTTCCAAAACCATAGTAATCATTTCAAAATATTTATATATATAGACCAACAGTGTTTGTATATTATTTTCTATCATATGGTCAAGTGATACGGATATTTATCATTCCAATCCACAATGTAAATATATGGGTAATGTATCATTTCAACCCGTAATCCAAAATTCAATTCAATGAAAATCGCTTGGGTCTATCATTTCAACCCGTAACGATTTTCTCCTATTCTAAAGTCCGTTTAGTATGTATCATTTCAACCCATAATGAATTCTATATTAACAGGGAACTTGCAGAGTGATAACAAATATGATAATAATATAACAACAGGCATATATCATCAAAATAAATAATAGATAATGGTGTCAGATGTCACAAGTGAACTGATACAGATGATAGCATATATACAGCAATGTAAATAACTAACAGCAGCATATTTCAATTTTCATTTCAATTGAAATCAAATTTAATAAATAAAAGAACGTTAATCGTGAGTGATTTCTCATCTTTCTAGGCTAGAGATGATTCGACAAATGGAATGAGCTACGAATCCAAGCACCAATCGCAAAGCAAAGTAGATTGGCACGAATTCAACAGACAAGCTGATAATGAGGAATTGATGGAACGAATCAGAATCATCTTGATATGACTGAAACTAAATAAATTATATATACATATCTCTATTCTCAAAAATTATATAAAATTTTAGACTCATATTTTAAAATATATATATATATATATCTAAATAAAAATCCAATTATCAATTTTATTATAAAATCAATGCAACAATATATTATAATATATATAACTTATACACCTTAAAAAACCCTTTTTATTTATAAATACCTGTTACTCAAAATATATGTAGACTATATATATTAACAATATGCAAACGTAGATAGTAAGATTTTGGTTGCATAAAGAAAAATATTATTGTAAAATATAAGCTGTAAAACAATATACATACTTTTCAAAGTTTCACATATATACAACGCTAGTATTGCACTGGCTTCGAGCTTAATAGGTAGTTTCGCATGATCCTGCAAGCGTTCAATACGTGCTACAAAAGACAGCCACGTTTATACATATTTATATATATATATATATATATATAATTTTTTTCTTTCATAAACTAGCTATTATATATACTAACATCCATATATAGTTATAAAACTGTAGACAACAGACTTACAGCAAACATATATTATACTGGCCAAACAAAACATAAACAATCATTAAAAAAAGTTATTTAGTTTCCAAATCCATACCAATTAGATACGGAAAACCAAACTTATACACAAATATATATATATATATATATATATATATATTTCAATATATCGATATGTAAATAAAATCATGATATGCATATTTTTTTTCCGAAATCATATAGCTTATATTGTAAATTATTTATATATATATACCCTGTACAAAATAACACTGTAATCATAATATATATATATATATATATCTTGTTTACAAATCTATACATATACAATGAAAAATGTGGCAGCAGCAAGTGAGTGCATTCATATGTACATATGTAGATATATATTTGCATAAACTATCATATTACTTATATACTATCATATTCAAGATCTATATAAACTAACAAATTTTTCTTCTTATATGAATATATATATATATATATATATATATGCAGGTCAGATAAACGTAACACATAGCTTGTAAACAACTCAGGTCTAATATTATTTCACATATTCTAAACAATATATATATACTGTTATAAAGTTATATTATAAACTTACTTTATATAAAAAGGTAGCCGAGCAAGTGTAGACAAAAGGCGGATCCAAGAGGCTAGGTGGCGATGGCTGTTGCGACGATTGTTGCTGTAGGAGCCGTGCTCGAATTGAGATGAATTGGCTGAAGTGATGGAAGAGGGAGGGAGGTCGCAAGTTGGACGTGGGCGGATCTGCAGAGGAGGGTGCCAGGGTGTAGGCTGGACGTGAGTTTATTGGCGAGCTGAGGTGGAGATAATGGAAAGTAAAAGGTGGATGTTTGCATGGCAGAGGGTAGATGGGAGAAAAGGCACAGCATGGTGGGGAGGCAATTTGAGGGAGGTGGAGTAAGCTACTGGCAAAAGGGAGGCATGGGAATGACAAAGAAGGGATGTGCTAAAACTAAAAGAAAATATACATAAGTTTCTTTTTTATAAGGATGGTGTGGTTACAAATGGAAGGTAAAAGGAATTGGAAGCTTGCGTTTCAAAAATGAGAAGTGGAAGAGTAGAAGCAGATATAACTCTTTCCATTTAAACCAGAGGAAGAAAAATAAAATATTGGAACCAGTATGAATTTGGAAGGACAAAAGCTGAATTCAGAAAGTATTGGGACCATGGAAAATCAAAAGTCACTAAAAAAATTTCTAGGAATTATAAAGGTGGTTACCATTCACTATCTCACGTCTCAACAATTGAAAGGACGCAGAACAATAAAGGGCTCAAACTAGGTACTGATGCAGCTAATCGTTTGCGGGTTTCGTCGTGCACCGATGCCCAAACACCCAAATGACTATATTGCAGAGATCAGCATGATGATACAATCAAAACAGTATTCAGATATCCGTAGTACGATCATCGGACCAAATATCGATATCGGTATGAAAATGCTGCTATTTCGCCGAAAATAAGATCGACAGAGCAATAACAGTCAAAATTTGGAGAAATGAAATATGATGTCATGCTCAGAAGATAATTTACAATTTTTGTATTGTAAAATATTCAGGTTTGGAAAACATTTAATTATCATGAAATATTAACTCATGTAGATTTAAATAAAATAACACTATAAAAATAAACTTCCATATTTTCTGATGAAAATTTACCAGTGGCTATGTTTAAATAGACGTATTACAAATATAAAAAATTTAATTCAAAATTTTATTATTTAAAATTTCACAAACAATCAACTAATTAAATAAATAAAACAAATAAAATTATCGGGTCGTTACATTCCTATTAATTAAATAACTTTTTTTTGTTTCAAATTTAATAATTAACAAATTCCATCATTCTTAATTTCTTAAACAATTACAAAAATTAAAACAACTCATATATCAATTCAAAGTTAATTGATTTACCCATTACCGTATTTAATTTCAATTTTAAAAAATTCATTAATTATCAATTAAAATTTCAATAAATCCATTTATTTGATTTTAAAACCTGTATTCAATAAATTATTGTCAAATGGATGAAATTTACATTGGTTCATGGTTTATTACATCAATATTCTCAAAATTTCATCTTAGTTTCCCATTAGCATAATATTTAAATATTTAATTTCATTTATTTACAATTAATCCAATTGTTAAATTTAAATTCCAATAAGTTTAATAATTCACAAATTCCATCATTCTTGATTTCTTAAACAATTAAATTTTTTTAACCAACTCAGATATCAATTCAAAGTTAATTGATTTACCCATTACTGTATTTAATTTCAATTTTAACAAATTCACAAAAATTTCAATAAATCAATTTATTTGATTTTAAATCCTATATTCAATAAATAATTATCAAATGGATGAAATTAACATTTGTTCATGGTTTATTACATCAATTTTCTCAAATTTCATCTTAGTTTCCCATTAACGTAATATTTAAATATTTAATTTCATTTATTTACAATTAATCCAATTGTTAAATTTAAATTCAATAAATTAATAAATCTTGATTTTCCATTCTTTTTATTTCTAATTATCGTTTCCAAACCAATACTATAAGTACTTACAGAACATTGATTTTATTCAACATTTTACCTTAATTCGTTAATTAATTCAATATTTACGTTTGTTCTCTTATATTCAATTTATAGCCTAGTATAACATTTACACAAATTCCATTAAGTGTAATTTCAGTCAAATAGTTAATAAATAACTTAGGCTATCCTTATTACATCTCATTTAAGTCATTATTTCATTAACGAGTCACAAATTTCTGTCTTTTTTCCAATATTAGATAACAAACATTTAATAAAATTAATACTTAAATTATCGAAAATTTTACGGGTCGTTACACTCTCCCCCACTCAAAACTTTTCGTCCTCGAAAAGGAAAAGAATGAAAAAGAAGGAATTGAGTGAATAATACGTCTTATTCAAAAATATTAACTTTATAAATATATAAATTTACAAAATTAATTAATTTAAATAAATATACCAATTTATAACCATTAAATCTTTTTATACTCAAATTAATAAAGTTTGGAAAAAAATTTCAAAAATTCACTAAGTCCAAAATTTACGAAAAATTTCGGCAGAGTCTCCTTTGCACGGAGAGGCTCGGGAGAAAATATAATATTAAACACAACAATATATAACATATATTTTTCAAATAACATATCCCAACACGGGAAAAACAATATAATAACGTTACAAAACCGTAATCCGAAAACGTACCATTTGTCGAGCAATTAACGCTTATTTTATGAAACCAAAAGCAGTAGCTATTGCTTCCATAACCTGTATTTCACTTATATAATGCAGAAAGGGTTAATAATTATATAAAATGAAATATTCAAGTTTTTTCACCCACTAACAAACAAACCAATATAAACAACAATCACTTGCAACCAATATACAATCAAAAATCAACACCAATCAATTTATGCATCAACATCAACCAAAACGAATAGTTGTTCGGGTCCAACACTTTAAATTGTACAGAATGAAAAATAAACTTCTAAGTGCACTGTTTTCTCAACAGTCTTAGGTGAAACAAGATAGATTATTCATACATCTAAATAATTTTTAAAGTATCCTTGCCCAAACAACCCTAAATCAAACAAACAACAATTTCAAACAATAGATCAAGTTCATTCGTATTAATTTTATTTCATACATTTGTTGTTTGATTTCTTTTCTTCCATATAATGATTTATCTTTTTAATTTACATTTATTTCTTGCAAATTTTCATTGATCCAGTGTTTATTTCATTTATTTGCACTTATACTTACATAAATTCATTTTTATTTATTCATATTATATGAATTTTCTTTTCATTGCATTACATTCATTCATTTCTCAATTCCATTTATTTTCATTCATTTATTACTTAATTTCATTTGTTCATTTATTTATAATACTTACCTTTCAATTTATTTAACTAATATCCTTTAAATTATACTTAAGTTTATAACAACTACAACATCAAATTCTTATTTGTTAACAAATTTCATTGAATACTTTCATTATTTCAAGCTTTACTTTTATAATGTCCTATTACATTTTCTTATTAACATTTCAACTTTTAATTAAGTTATATATATGCTTTTAAGAATGTAATTGAAAAAAAATTATACAAGTTTTCTCATTTCTTTTAATTTAATTAAATGTTCAATAATTATATCTTTTGTTTTATAAGTTACAAATTTCAACTTGCTTGTAATTTCATTTATAGCCTAGCATTTAATCTCTTATTTTAATTATAGGTTTCAATTTGTTAGTAGAATTTCATTTCACTACACTGATTGAAACTATTAATTAACGGAAACTTAAGAATTAGATACCGGGTTAAATTTCAAATCATTTTAAAATAATAGATAAATGTATATTCTTGCAACTTATATATCCAATTAAATTTTAAACAATTTAAAATTTATATTTTTTTTATCAAAATAAATCTGCAGTAAAACTACTACAATGGCCTTCCCATTACGAAACTCAAAAATGAATGTCGATGATGCGTGCACTCATCACCGAAATTATTTTTCAGCGACGGAGAGGGGAGTACAGAACTAATTTGTTTCCAAAATTTTCTTTAAAAATAATTCTTTCAAATCTTATTGGAATATTTATATCAGAAAATACTTCTAAATAATATTACTGTATTCCAAATCGTTCAAAAGAAATTTTCCAAAGTCTCGGAACTCAAGTTCTAAGTTTCCAATCTTTCATTTATTTTGTTTCAAATCTTATCTTCAACTAATATCTAAAAATTTCACTACCTAACAAACCATTATATTACAACCAAATATAACTTTTACAAATTTTTTATTTTATATATAAAAAATATAATAGGCAAAATTATTTCATTCACCTATATCCAAAACAAATATTGTGTCGGTATGTCCTATAAAGTGTTTAGAAATCTCTATTGATGTCATAACGTCCTATGCACCAACTATAATTTATAAATACGAAACGGAACAAATTAACACAATATAAAAAACTTTTTATAACACCAACAGATATGCTCTCTCATATATACACTCAGCAACTCATCATAGGATATTACAACCCTATAAATAAAGAGTCAGACCCCACAAAAGCTAAGGTTTATCGCTAAACTAAAGCTTCGATACCAGCTGTAACGTCCCGTCTTTTTGTACGCTTTAAATCGACGATAAACCACACACGTCAGACTTAAACCATACAGAAGGGTGGATAGTTATTAGGGTGAATAAGAAAAGCAGAGAAAGAAAAAACAAAACAGAATCTTGTAGAGGAACGACAAAATACAATAATCAAATAACAGTTCATGAAGCTGTTTACAAAACATTTGATTATACTAATACAATATAGAATCAGAGGACACATACCACATACTAGAGAATAGTAATAAACAATGCAGCGGAACAGTATGAATGTGGTGGAATAATATAATAAATAATAGTAATATAATCTTCGTCTTCGTCCTTCAAAAATAAAGTCTTCAAATCCTGAAATAATTAGGCTGACCCGCGCGAATTGAAAAGACAAAACACTCGAGTAAGAACTAAAAGATCTTATGTAAGTTAAATCAACTATAAATAATATGAGTGGAGCGGCGTTAGAGATGTTTACGTGATTTGACATCTCCTATCCAGTGTCTAACGTGAGTGCAGTAACTTAAGAGATGCTCGGGATTCACATCTCCTAAGGATCTGTTAAACTATTTACTATGTAGCAATATTTCGCTATTATAATAATTCCTATTGTTAAATAAACTTAGTTTTAAATAGCATTAAGGGTTTACCCATATAGCCCATACCACGTAATAGTCCCAGTAGTCCATCCAGTATCATGGTTCCTCCTGATCGAGAAGCCACCAGAGGATACCACATTGGCTACGGGAGAAAACCAAACTCGTACAAGGCGCGCTAGGGTAGGCGACACGGCACAATGAGGCAACGCCACTATAGATATACCAATTACGCATCCAGACTGATGGTGACGCATAGCGCGCAGCTACCGCCCACCTCGAGCCACACCCAAAAAAATCAAAAGGGCCTCAAACAATCACAAAGTAATAGAATGGTATCGAAGGAGTGTGTCGATACGAGGGGCTGCCTCACTGGCTCGTAAGCGCTCCTGTTTTAGCCACTTGTGCCAACTCACGGAAGTCGGGTCCATGTATATACCTCAAAGGAAACGCCGCCGCCATCCTACATCATTCTGGAATCTCCACCGCGTACACGGTTGTTAAAGTGGTTTTCGAAGTTGGCAGAGAGTATGACAACTTCCGATCTCGGTCTCTTCCACAACCAAACGTTATTATAACACCGCAGTCAGTTTCAAAATAGTTTATTCTTTAAAACCAAATATCATTGCCCTTTCAAAACCAAATCAATACGATATCATTTTCATTTCTAATATATCCTTTTCTAAAACCGTGACACTTTCAAAGTTATAATATTTCGAAACCAAACGCTTGAAATATAACCTTTCAAAACATAATACTTTGAATTTCATAGCTTCTAAACCATAACTTCCACCACTTAAACGGTTTGGACATTCAAACAGTATATAAAATAAAATAGTTTAAATTTAAAATTACTTTGTAAAGTAAAATAATTTTCTCGACTTCACATTTGTATACACTTTAAATTAAATCTCAATTCGTAACTTTCAACTCACTTTCAGTTTTCAATAAACCATTTCAATTTATATCGATTTCAAATATAGATTCGAACCTCCAAATAAACCTTTCAATAGATTTCAAAGCTTTCAATATTCAACATTTCAAAACTAAATTTGTTAACTCTATATACATCAAATTCAGTTCACTATTATTTAGTTTTGAAATATTTGCTTAATAATTCCAATATCATTCAAATAAACTCCAATTTCAAATAACTGAATATTTCCCTCACTTTATTCAAACTTGATATATTCATCTATATAACCTTAAAAAAAATCAAGTTAAAATCATATTCTTTAAAATCCCAAATTCAATGAGTCCCAAATCGATTATTTAAAAAAAATTCTCAATTAAGTACAATTTCAAATCAATTTCCAATTTATCTTTCAAACTTAATTTATTGAAATCATTATAAATTCTATATTAAAATATAATTTAAATAAATACTTAACCATATTATATTTTAAATAAAATCAAGCTTTATTATTAACTTATTTATATCAACAAATTTATAAATAGATCAAGTGAAGAATTTGACTATATATATAAAATAGCATTTATGTAATATCAAAAATCAATATTTATATAAAACCATGTATTTCTTTCCAAAAACCATAGAAATCAATTTCAAAATATTTTTATATATATAGACCAGATATTTGTATATAATTTTCTATCCTATGGTCAAGTGATACAGATATTTATCATTTCAATCCGTAATTTAAATATATAAATATAGTTATAAATCATTTCAAACCGCAATCCCGAATGAAATAAAAATCCATAACAACTTGCTGTTCATAACAATATAAAATACAACATCCATTTATCCAATATCAATCATCAAACATTTATCACATTCATCATCCAATTCGATCAATAACATCAATATAAAACAGAAAATAAGTAATAGGTATTTACTGGCATTTTGTATTCAATATTTATCCAACTAAATCCAAATAAACCGAGATGATGATTCAAAATATGCTAAACAGTCATAAATAAATTTCTAATCACATCATAAATCAATTTAACAAACATAAGAAATTTTAAGAAGTTGTAAATGGGTTAAAACACTCACCTTTTGAATTTAAATTGAATTTAAATCCAATTTAAACCCAAAATTCAAACTGCCTCAAAATCCATCCAAACAAGCATCAAATGTCCGGAATTTTGATAGGGTTGCAGTGGAGAAAACCGTGCGTGAATTGGACCTTGTATGTAAAAGTTATGGACGTTTGAAGTTATACGATTTAAGTTTTAAACAAATGAAAATAAAATAAAAGGGAAACACGTCACTAACTTATCACTACAGGAACCCTAACCCTTCCCCCTATACATCGAGTTCGAGCCTACTGGAGCCACCACCCCACATCAGCACCGCCTAGCCTACAGCCACCTCCAACTGTGCGCGCCACCTGAGAGCTCCCCCACGACCTTGAACAGCCGCCCTCCTCGCCGCCGATCGAGCCCAAACGGTGACTGTCGCTGTTAATTTTTGTGACCTAATCGAATTATCGCGACAAATCCAACCATCAATTTGCTGAGCAAACCACTTCGATGCACTCCTCTCGTCGATCTCTATGCACAGTACACCAATTTGTCGATCAGGTGAAGTTGATTTCGGCACGATGAACAACCGTGATTTGTTCCTTAATTTCTGGATGAACCGTGGTTCAATTTGGAAAACGAATTATAGATCTGAGATGCGCTCGTTGAGAGCTTCAGATTGATATAAAATTTGATGTTGTTTGAGGCGTTTGAATTTTGAAGTAGAATTTTGAATTGAAATTGGATTGAGAAGTTTTACGGTTTTAGCCATTGAGGAAGAGGAGCAACAGAATTTTTGTACGTACAGAAATGAGGAAAGAAGGCTGCTAGGGTTTATAACTGGATATATATAGGTAGGTTTGAAAATAGAAAGAACAGATTAGAATTGATTGAACGATATCGACCCAAAAGCCCGTTCTGCCTCCAAAATGAAAATGGGTCAACCCATATATTAAAATAGATGTTTAAAAATATTTTACAATCAATGGAACAGGTTTCAAGTCCAAATTCCATCGTATGAAGAATTTATGCGAAAATCAAGTTATTCCAAATTGATATTAATTGATTTCAATTTAATTGATTTCAAGGCGTTTCAAACCCGTACAATCAAACGACAAGCCTAATCGCTTTGAAACTTGAAATCCTACTATAATTCACCGTTACGGATCCGATGCTGGTTTTGTCAAAATCCAAGTAAGTGGTCAAAATGGCTACTTTCCTATTAATTAAATAAATTAATAATAATTAATTAAATCACTTTTTTTCCGTTTTAAATTTAATAATTCACAAATTCCATCATTCTTGATTTCTTAAACAATTACAAAAATTTGAACAACTCAGATATCAATTCAAAGTTAATTGATTTACCCATTGTTTGCACCAAAAATGGTCATAAACCCCAGTATCGCGAAAGCACCAGTATGTGAATATAAATCAGCAATATTCAACACAAATCTCAGATCTAAGCAATATCAAGCATAGCAATTCAGTAATAACAATCAGAAACACATGATTTATAGTGGTTCGGCGATCTTGCCTATGTCCACTTTGAAGCTTATGATTTTATTGATTCACTTGATGATTTCAATCCGTTATAGCGGATTACAGTAGGTTATCGCTCTGATGTTTGAATACAATGGTGATAAAATGATGTAGAATTGAATCCGGCAGAGTCTGGATGTCTAATGGCCAAAAGATCCCCTTTCTGTAGGCTTCAGTGGGCTATTTATAGGCGTAGGAGGCTGAGATCATGCTTAAACTTGGGAGACTTCTTCTGGCACATGAGTGGGCCCACGCGACCGACCCCCACCAAGTTTCGACTCGATCTGTGATCGATACGAAATGATTTCGTATCCATCAAAAATTGATCCAATCGAGCTAAAACTTGGCAGGAACATTCTCTACCTTGTATAGAAGCTGCTGTGAAAATTTCATTGCATTTGGATCTGTAGAACGTGAGATATGATCGATGCAAGATTGCATTCTCGTGAACACTGTCGCGTTCGAATCCATGTTTCGTATCCATCTCGTTCGACTCGATAGAGGCATGTGCGCATGCGGTGACGTGTCGCGAAATCCCTGGGTTGATCCACTTTGCGTGTCGAATTTGACCGAGTTATTCGCATCTAGCACCGAAGTTTCGCTCGCACCAACCATTTATTCGCATCCATTTGTTTCAGTCTTTATTCGAACCAATTATTGATTCACGGTAGCCGTTGTTCGCATCGATTATTATTGTTGTACTGCATATCGATCGTGCTATCGATACGAAGTGAGATGGATAAGAACAATGACATATACATTACCGATTCGAATAACCACAAACCATATGGATTCGAACTAAGCCTCTGTGATCAATCTGAAGTATTTTGACCATGATGGATACGAGCTAAACCGATACGATGTTACCGTTTCTAGGTCGATGCGAAGAGCCCAATGTCGGATGGATTCGAACAGCACCGATTCGAACAAAGCCCTGGGAAGGATTCGAATAGCTCAAGTCAGTATCCTTTCGATGGATACGAAATTGATCGATTCGAACAAGCCAATACATAATTTCCTGATGGATGCGAATGATGGATTCGAACTGCACCAAACTCGATGGGTTCGAACATACTGAGGTGATGCCATTCCGATGGATATGAACCTGATGGATTCGAAATGGACATCACCCCAACTCTTTGATGGATACGAATAGTATATTCTTCCTACCTTGTATCGATCATATCTCCTTCATACGAACTCCGATTGACGTAAAATTTGAAATGCTAGCTTTCATGAATTTGCTTGCCGTGTCCTATCAATTGTAGCCTGATCCGGGCTTGGACAAAATTCATCGATATCCATGATGAAGCAAAGTATAACCAATCTTTGAGACGAACTGTCTTTGGTTTCCGATCGATTTTTCGGTATCACGGGCTTGCCAAAAAGCGGGATAACATTTGCCCCCCAAAACATGCCTTGCGATAGGAAGGTGTGTTTTGTAATGCTATAAGTTGGATGTTCATATCCTATCAACAAACTATAAAGAACTCGATAGTTTCATATGACCTCGGATGACGACCGTTCGAGATCATATGCCATTTGAGGTGAATCGGGACCGTTCGCGGCAAAGGATGGGATAGGACCGCTCGCGGTCGATGTCGTTCAAGGAAAATGATGAAATGGGACCGTTCGCAGTCGGATGCCGTTCGTGGCAAATGATGCAATGGGACCATTCGCAGTCGCATGCCGTTCGAGGCAGAGTGTGATCGTTCGCGATCAATGTCATATAAGGTGAGTTGCGACCATTCGCGGTCGGGAGTCGCACGAGGCAAAATGTGATCGTTCGCGATCGAATGCCACATGAGGCAAATTGTGACCGTTCGAGGTTGTGTGCCGTTCAAGGTGAAGTGTGATGTGCCCGGGGGGGACTTAGCATTATCGATGCCAGATTTCACGTTCGGGTGAGTTTCTGAATCAAAGACTTTGGCGGTTCATCGCCATACATGAGGTGCTTGTGGACCGTTCGCGATCCAACGGGCATACAAGTAAATTTTTTCGCTGAATTGCAAATATTAAAGCAATGATCATACGAATTCCACAACAGAAATGTCCCAACAAACCAAGTCCAAATGTCCAAATCAAAATCAAAGCAAAAGCAAGACGAGGATGTCAAAGCGTAAACTCTTACTATGGTGCGGTCAGTAGTCATTCAGAGCATGCCTATGGATCATGCGCGATCTCATACATGTGTAAATGATTTAACCGTGTTAGTGAGAGGTTTACGACTTTTTCATCGTTATTTCAATCAATCAATCAATTGGTAACCATACGGTGTCCCGGTGCAGGGTCACCTCTAGCTGATGTAGACGGTGGTTGCTCTGGCTCCACCGTTGGAGCTTGCCTCCTCACGTACTGAAGTAGCCTACCATTCCTGATATGCCCTTCCACCTCATCCTTCAGATGTCTACAATCATTAGTGTTATGACCGTTCAGTTCATGGAATAAGCAATATTTATCTGATATCCTCTCATCGGCGTTGGATCCCCTCACATTGGTCTACGATATGGAACTTGCTCTCCGGTATCCTGACAGATTCGCTCCAAATTCCCATTCAGCTCTGAGTATGTGGTGAATCTTGGTTCCTTTCGTGGTCGCATTGATCTGTTATAGTTATTCTCAGCCTTTCGTTTTCCCTTGCTAGTTTCTGTACCTTTCTCAGGGGAATTTCCATCTTTGACCGCATAAACATTAATTTCTTCTGCTTCTTCTCGTTCTGCACTTGCATCTTCCAATCGCAAAAAAATTTCTGCCTCGTGATAGAATTCTCCTAGATCCATAGGCGGATCTTTAGTCAACGAATTTTTGAACTCTGTTCCATCAGCTATTTCGGACACAGCTGCCATCATAACCATAAATGGATCTGGTCGATCCACCGATGCTGCTGCCGGGTTGAATCGCATCAGAAAACTCCTTAAAGACTTCCCAGCTTTCTTCTTTAAAATTGCCAAACTCATCACATTCTTGGGTCTTGCCATGTGAAACCTAAATTGCCTCATGAATTTCTCAGTTAAATCTGCCCATGTTCCTATGGAGCCACTCTCCAGCTGCCTAAACCATAACGCTGCGATATCCGTCAGATATAATGGAAAGCACCGGGAATTACTTCCTGCGATACACCAGCACTTCCATGTGCCTCATGTACCTTTTCAGATGGACCGCGGGGTCCGTCCTCCCATCGTACATCTCCACTGATGGTAACTTGAAATCTGGTGGGTTCCTAGCCATCCTAATTGCAGAAGAAAAGGGACTCCTGTTCACGTCTTCAAGATCTCTGTTCACTAATCCGCCCCTCATGGTTCGCCTGACCATCTCCACCATCATTGTCTCCTAGTCGTAATCCTCGTTCATTGCTTTCAACCTGCCCCCCGAGTTCACGAGGGGATTCTGGAATCTGCCCATTGACTGAGCGTTCATTCCTCTACTACCACCAGGTTGCTCAGATGCCCTTCTCTCTCTCTCTGGGATTGGATCAACATGCTCCAAGTGTGTGCCCCCTAATCCAGGTGCTACGGCGGATGGTCCTGCTCCATTCTGAACTCCATCAGCCCCTTGATTCTACGCTCCAAGTTGCCCAATCTATTGAAACAAACTCTGGATCAACTCTTCTTGCCTCTTCATCATCGCCTCAGTCTCATCTCTAGTGATGATGATCGATGCCTGATTCACACCTGAGGAAGCCTCTTGACTTCCTTCATGTCAACTTCTCTCTGGTCTCCGCCTACTACTCGTTTGCCTTGTCATATCTCCTTAGATCTAAATTCTTAAATCTTCAAATTCAACTTCTCCTGAATTAGCCTTCTCAGTGAAAGCACCAAAGTGTTTGCACCAAAAATGGTCACAAACCCCAGTATCGCGAAAGCACCAGTATATGAATATAAATCAACAATATTCAACACATATCTCAGATCTAAGCAATATCAAGCACAGCAATTCAGCAATAACAATCAGAAACACAGGATTTATAGTGGTTCGGCGATCTTGCCTACGTCCACTCTGAAGCTTATGATTTCATTGATTCACTTGACAATTTCAATCCGTTACAGCGGATTACAGTACGATATTGCTCTGATGTTTGAATACAATGGTGATAAAATGATATAGAATTGAATCCGGCAGAGTCTGAACGTCCAATGGCCAAAAGATCCCCTTTCTGTAGGCTTAAGGGGGCTATTTATAGGCGTAGGAGGCTGCGATCACGCTCAAACTTCGGGAGACTTATTCTGGCACGTGAGTGGGCCCACGCGACCGATCCTACCAAGTTTCGACTCGATCTGTGATCGATACGAAATGATTTTGTATCCATCAAAAATTGATCCAATCGAGCTGAAACTTGGCAGGAACATTCTCTAGCTTGTATAGAAGCTGCTATGAAAATTTCATTGCATTTGGATCTGTAGAACGTGAGATATGATCGATGCAAGATTGCATTCTCGTGAACACTGCCGCGTTCGAATCCATGTTTCGTATCCATCTCGTTCGACTCGATAGAGGCATGTGCGCATGCGATGACATGTCGTGAAATCCCTGGGTTGATCCACTTTGTGTGCCGAATTTGACCGAGTTATTCGCATCTAACGTCGAAGTTTCGCTCGTAACAACCATTTATTCGCATCTATTTGTTTCGGTCTTTATTCGAACCAATTATTGATTCACGGTAGCCGTTGTTCGCATCGATTATTATTGTTGTACTGCATATCGATCGTGTTATCGATACGAAGTGAGATGGATACGAACAATGACTTATACGCTACCGATTCAAATAACCACGAACCATATGGATTCGAACTAAGCCTCTGTGATCGATCCGAAGTATTTTGACCATGATGGATACGAGCTAAACCGATACGATGTTACCATTTCTGGGTCGATGCGAAGAGCCTAATGCTGGATGGATTCGAACAGCACCGATTTGAACAAAGCCCTGGGAAGGATTCGAATAGCTCGAGTCGGTATCCTTTCGATGGATACGAAATCGATCGATTCGAACAAGCCAATACATGATTTCCTGATGGATGCGAATGATGGATTCCAACTGCACCAAACTTGATGGGTTCGAACATACTGAGGTGATGCCATTCCGATGGATATGAACCTGATGGATTCGAAATGGACATCACCCCAGCTCTTTGATGGATACGAACAGTATATTCTTCCTACCTTATATCGATCATATCTCCTTCATACAAACTCCGATTGACCTGAAATTTGAAATGCTAGCTTTCATGACTTTGCTTGCCGAGTCCTATCAATTGTAGCCTGATCCGGGCTCGGACAAAATTCATCGATATCCATGATGAAGCAAAGTATAACCAATCTTTGAGACGAACTGTCTTTGGTTTCCGATCGATTTTTCGGTATCACGGGCTTGCCAAAAGGCGGGATAACATTTGCCCCCCAAAACATGCCTTGCGATAGGAAGGTGTATTTTGTAATACTATAAGTTGGACGTTCATATCCTATCAACAACCTGTAAAGAACTCGATAGTTTCATATGACCTCGGATGACAACCGTTCGGGATCGTATGCCATTTGAGGTGAATCGGGACCATTCACGATCGATGTTGTTCGCGGCAAAGAATGGGATGGGACCGTTCGCGGTCGATGCTGTTCAAGGAAAATGATGAAATGGGACCATTCGCGGTCGGATGCCGTTCGTGGCAAATGATGCAATGGGACGAACTGTCTTTGGTTTCTGACCGATTTTTCGGTATCACGGGCTTGCTAAAAAGCGGGATAACACCCATTACCGTGTTTAATTTCAATTTTAACATAGTCATTAATTATCAATTGAAATTTCAATAAATCCATTTATTTGATTTTAAATCCTGTATTCAATAAATAAATATCAAATGGATGAAATTAACATTGGTTCATGGTTTATTACATCAATATTCTCAAATTTCATCTTAGTTTCACATTCACGTAACATTTAAATATTTAATTTCATTTATTTACAATTAATCCAATTGTTGAATTTAAATTCCAATAAATTAATAAATCTAGATTTACCATTCTTTCTATTTCTAATTATCGTTTCTAAACCAATATTATAACTACTTATAAGACATTGATTTTATCCAACATTTTACCTTAATTCGTTAATTAATTCAATATTTACGTTTGTTCTCTTATTCAATTTATAGCCTAGTATAACATTTACACAAATTCCATTAATTGTAATTTCATTCAAATAGTTAATAAATAACTTATGCTAGCCTTATTACATCTCATTTAAGTCATTATTTCATTAATGAATCACAAATTTCTGCTTTTTTTTCAATATTAGATAACAAACATTTAATATAATTATCAATTAAATTATCGAAAATTTTACGGGTCGTTACATAATATAATATATATCTCTTTTTATATAACAAATCATATTTGAGATTTAAATAAAAACGTTTTTTACCAAACAAATCTCCTATAGTAGCAATTCCTCTCTTGGAAACCCAAAAATGAGCATCGATGATTTTCCAGTCATCATCAAAATTATTTTTCAACGACCGAAGTGAGTTCGGTGCTTTCTTCACACTTTTAAATTCCATTTTAAAATATTTCAATTTAAAAGTATTTTCTGAATAATATTATTATTCTTTTCCAAAACTTTGAAAAACAATTTTAAAAATCAATAGGACTTAAATTCTCAGCTTTTAATCCTTTTTGTTTTCCAATCATATTTATAAATTTCCCTTATATACGATTTCATCATGGTTAAATAAAACCATTTCTTAATTGTTTATCTTTGTTTACATTATAATGATAACATATTTTATTAGAACATAAATAACAAACCACAAATGATAATAATCAAATATTATCATCATTGACACCCAAACACACCATATATACTATAATAATTTCTAAAAAAATATTCTTTTATATATGAAATATAATCAACATAAAATTATTTTATTTACCCAATCTCAAAACAATACTATGTCGAATTGCTATGTTCAAGTGTTTAAAGACCTTTATTAATAACGTTAATTAGTTGTATTGACCAGAACCATTAGCCACTCAACAGATCAATCAACATAATATAACACATTTTTATATCACTAACAAATACATACTCATAAACATATAACTCAAACTCATTCTAAGGTGCTACTAACCCTATATATAATGAGTAATCCCTACCAAAGCCAAGGTTCTCGCTTAACCTTACGCTCAACCCACTTTTTCGTACAGTATAGGCGGACAATAAACCACACATGTCCAACCCATATTGAACGAAAAAGCGGATAGTTAGGGAAATGAAAGAAAAAAAGATGAAAATTAAACAATACAAAATCTCACAGCGGAATGAATAATCTATCATTTATAACAAATCCTTACCCAAAGGAAAATGTAATATACCTACACTAATTAGAGTATACTAACCTATTTAAGCCTGGACAATTATAACAGCATGTCCTTATAGTTACTGATAAATACAGCCAGCAGACAACACATCAGAACAGGAAGAAGTACGTAGATACATCTTAGTCCTTCAGCTTGTCTCCTGAGCTCCAATGCATCCAAAGATCTGTAAATATGCTCGGTCTAACCCGAGCAATGAAAGAGAAGAATGCTCGGGTCAGTCTGGTATACCGGCGTGAGAAAAAAAACACCCAAATGGATTTTTAAGTTTATCAAACTCTTTTCAAAATAAAGTATCTCGTAAGACCACGCCGCACATAAACATGGATGGGTTTTTACCTCATGATAACTAAAACAATTTCTATAGAAAATCCATTGATATTATAATAATGTCCAGAGTACAAATACTTATTAATCATGGACGAAATTGTCACATTAATTAAATTCTAGCATACTTGGTTCAACAATCAAAATTGTAAAGGCTCGTATTAGAATATGGATTCCATACAATGATTGGGTTACTAGAGTACCGTCCGTCATGGTGCATCTCTAGATAAAATAACATTGAGGTCGAACCTATTGACCCTTGCCAACATAGAATCGTCCTACCACTTACTGGATTGTACCGAATATGATCGCCTATTGGTTAATGGGCCCCAAAGTATACAAATGCGATATAATATCGACTCTAGATAGGGATGATCATACACAAATTGGTAGCATCCCACTTAACCCTACTGCATCTTCCCTGTTTTAGCCATTCCCGGTTGATGAGGCTTGAGGCAACGTTTTACTTTCATATAACACTTCCAACTTGGAATGCAAATACTGCCCTTTGGGCAACAATGCAATGCCAGCATTCATCCATACAAGTTGTCCAAAAGATAGACAAACCGAAGACACTACTTCTACTATATCCATTTTGGAATCATCCTCAGAGCTAGTAGCAAGTGCCCTTGCACTTCAAAGAGCTATGTCATCAATTCCATCATCTTCAAGATATCTTCATTTCAAAACGCTTGAGTTGGATCGAAGTGATTTTCGGATAATATATCCAATCCCAGTCTCTTTGAAACAACATTCGATAGTTTCCGGTAAACACAATCCCAGTTCTTTAGGAAATAAACAGTCATCGATAAGGGCGAAGATCACCTCTTAACCGTTACTGGACGGATTACCTTATCATTTGTCCTTGGAGGATGAAATGAGATTTATATGCACAATACAACATCATCAGAGATGACTGTGCCATATAACTCATGTGTTTCTCCTCAGAGATAATTGTGCCATATAACTCATGTGTTTCTCTTAGACATTTCAAAACTACATTTTGGGCCTATATTGTATAGTCGGTTATTGAACTATCAAGTAAACAAACATTCAAATTAGGGATCTATTTCAAACGGGAGAAACCAACATTGGTTAAGCACATAAGTAACCACTAGCCTCCTTAATTAATCTTTTCATTAGTTAAATTCATCTTGCAAATATTTGTATAAAAATACCTTTACAAAGATGTACCCACAAATTCCTATATTTTCAATACTTGAAAAAAAAATAGTAATAATAATAATATTCATATAATTATTTCAACGGTGTAGTTATATTCATAAAACACTTGAAAAGGACTCTCTTTTTATATTAATTCTAAATCCATTTATAAATTCCTTTACAAATCCCTAAAACCCATTTATAACCCATTGCATTAATCTCTAAAATCATTTATAAAACTCCCTTTTATACATTCCTAAAATCATTTATAAACCTTTTATAAATCCATAAAAAAAATCCATTTATAAAATTCTTTTTATAAATCTATAAACCCATTTCGAAAATTCTTTTATAGATATCTAAAACCATTTATAAAACTCTTTTTTTACCCATTAACTAATCTTTCTTTAAGTTTCCAAACCATGATATGAAATTCCTTTTATAAAATCCAAATCTGTTTATAATAGTCCATTAATAAATCTTGGAAATCTTTATAAATACATCCTAATCATTTACTTTAAAACACTATTATACAATAATAAATTTTGTAAATAACTAATAATTAATAATTCAAAGACATTATTAATAAAACACTAATAATTAATCTTCAACACTACTATAAGTAACAATAATTAATTTCCTAACAATATTAACAAATCATTATTATTAATTTCAACCCATATTACTTATTCAAAATAATTAACTTTCCAAGATATTAAAATATTGAAAAATAAATTCAAAAATAATATAAAATATAAATAAATAGCTTTAAAACAATATTAAATATAAAAATAACTTTAAAATGATATTAGATATAAATAAATAATCTCTTAAAACATTATTAATCAATAGTTGGACAATTTAAACCATTTCTAAATAATTCAGAAAGGACAGATAGAAAGGTTGAAGCAAAATAGAAATTTAATTTATTTAAAAATAAAAATAAAAACATTGTCGAAAATCCAAATTCAGATTTTTAGTTTTCTCCATCTCAAGAACCAATTCAAACCCACATGGAAATTTATCGTACTTTAGAACATTAATTTAAGGCCAATAGTTACCAATCGTTTAACCAATATCGCTATTGATTTTCTATCACTACATGGTTTAAGTTTGAGCATATAACGATGTCATAACCCATAGTGCCAACAATCAAGTTTTTATTTTCAATGATTTGAATAATGGGAATATTATTGAAAAAAATTCAACAATGGTGAGGATTTTCATTGGATCCCTCCAACATATCCTTCTGCATCACAAACAATATGTAATCTATAATATGGGTTATCCGCTACTACACAAATATATATATATAAAAGGTCATCTGCTTCAGGGGTAGGAATAAATCCAAACCAACTGATAAAACAGTAAATCATCCAAACAACCAATCACAATTTTTATCAACTATGTAATATTACTGGTTAACCAAAAAGAGTGAGTTTAACTCACAATTATCCCAGTCGTTGCTTGTGCATTCTGGTTACTTCTGAATTCGAACGATGACCGATTTAGCATGAAATTTCTACTAGCTCCCATCATCACCAATCCAATTCCATTTGTAATTATGTTAATACAATCCATGACTGACCATGTTTGATTTGGACCTAAAACGAACAATATATTAAATATAGAAGTTTATAGAATTAAATAATAATATTTTATGTACTAATTACCTAATTAACTAAATCCCTCCCCCTTAATTCTTCTTCACATTCCTTATTCCCTTTCTTGCTATTCCTATATAACCTCCAATGCACTGCCGTGCACCTTGCACCCTTCCTCGATCGATGATCCTCCGAACCGACCTCGCTATTGACCTACCCTCTGCTTCCTCTCCTCCGCAGACCCTATGGATCCACGCTCGCACCTTCCCATCGAATCCCGTCCTCGGTCCATCTGTATCCTTAACGGGAAATCGCTTCTCCCCATAGTGGATTGAACCACCCAAATCCATTACCAAAATGCTCGTGCGACCAAGAGAAACCCAAATTTATAATCGAAATTGCCAAACATCCTCTAAATTGAACAAGAGTCGGAACCCTAGTCCACTAACCATATCGGCCTCCACCCAGTGATGGTGAAACCAAGATTTGGACCCATAGAATTTGAAGGTAAGGCTAAAACAAAAATAAAGATCTAAGCTACATAATTTGTAGTTAAGGATTTAGATTGATTTTTCAATTTTTTCCTCTGGGTGAAATAGTTTTGAACGAGTGGGAGAGGGGAGCATTTATAAAGAAAAAGAGGGATGGTGTGGGTATGGCTTGAACATGGGGAAAGTATGGTTGATTAGATATGGCATGCTCTATTTTTATATTCAAAAATACCAAGCTTTAAGTGCCCGAAATTCTGAACTCTATTCGAGGTATGCCGACTAGAGTTTTGTACTAAATACTCTTATTCCACATACGATGGAACTATTATCGAGACCTAATTCGATCATTTGTAGAAGTTAGCTTTAAAAATCGAATTATATTATTAATTCCTACAATTAATTTCTACATGTTCCATGCTTGCATGAACATACAATACATCCAGTCATCACGAATTTGTCGGCGTTCAACGGTTTATTATTATGGATCCAATGACATTGGTTTCATCAAAATCCAAGACAATGCCCCGAAATGATATTTTTATACGTTAATTAAAACGAACTATTATTAAAAACCAAATAACCACTTTTAAATATAAAATTAAAAGTTTGTTATTTTATTCTTATTTATATTGAATTTAAATAAGACTTTGAACTCATTTTTATTCATATTAAATCCAAAATTCAATTATTTAAACAAATCCCAATATTAACTTAAAACTTCACATTTTCAAATTAATTCCTATATTTGAAATTCAAACCTTTTGGTTTATAAAACTAATATTTCAATATTTAAAATAAATTTAATATTTCAAAATTAGTTGACTAAATTCTGGGTCATTACACTGGGTAAAGGGGTGCTCCAAATTAATATCAACCAACTACAAATGCATTATTCTTTTGGACGTGATGTATGTGAGTTTCAAAGTATCAGGAAGTTATGATTCTTCCATTGGAACGGTAAACCAGATTTACCCACCTTTGAAAAGGAATAGACACCGTGACTCGAACTATCTAGACATCAGTAAATCTCGATGGCTGCTGGTATGAGTTTTGGGTAGATGGGTTGTCTGCGGTCAAATTCCATGTTATGCAGACGTATCTGGGTAGCAAATGGAGAAGAAGATCATGTGATGTTGCAATTATGTTGAGATGAAGATGAATGGTCAATGTTTTCTATCGAGGATTAGTTAACAAAGGAAGAAAGCATTACCAAAAGTGCAATTACTAGAAAATGTGGTGCGGTTACCAATAGTTACCAGAACGTGGTCGTTGGACCACATGGTAGTTTTAACATGCAAAGGGCCACTGGACATAATCATATTATTACTGGCCTTGGCTTTGGAGTTTGAACAGATATTGGATTTACAACGTGTTGATACTCTTTGGAAAATGAACTTAATATTGTATAGGTAATACTGGTTAGTCTTCTTGGATAAATGCAATTGTGTTTGTAAGGTGTAGTTTACTTGTGTATTATTGTTGTATATATGCGTGTACTGCAGATTGTTAATTATTAATAAATGAACCAATTTTTAAATATATATATATATATATATTATTCACATATTAATATATATTAATAGATTAGAAAATTTACCTTATTTCTAATGCCTGTAGATACACCTTGAAACAACGAGGTTTACTCCTTAAACTAGTTTCCAATCCAGGAGAGTGCTAGCTCCTAAACAGATGACCACCAACAATCAAATATTATTTGTTTATTTTGATTTGTGTTTGAAAATGGAAGGATTGGGAGGATAAATTCTTGGCCTAAGGTAGAGGACATAGAGGCTTCAAAAAGTAAAGAAATAAGAGTGGGTTGAGATGCTTTTATGGAGAAGAAAATGAAGAGAGAGGTTAGGATCAAGATCCACATTTCTTTCTTACTCTTTCCTTTTCTCTTATCCATTCAACCCTAGAACCTCTAGCCATCTAATTACTACTCCCTATGTTGGTTTATAATGATCTAAAATCACATGCCCCTATATGGGCTTTGAACCCATTTAAAACCCGAACAAATTATAATGCATTTAAATCCAATTTAAAGGATATTGATATCGTGCATCGATTAATATATTTATAACTATTATAAACATAATTAATATTGTTCAACAGATCAAAAAAAAAATTTATAAGTAATATTTCATAAATATTAATTGATTTAATTGATTTATAACAATTACAAATTAATTAAATCATTTGGCCAAAGGAGTATTCAACTTTCCAGTTCTGTGACCCGTTAGGTGTAAATTTGATCAGCAATTAATATTGAACTATTCGAATATTAATTTTCACATGTCACTTAGCATGTGGTATAACACTTTGGCCAAGTTTATCGCGTACTGGGCTTAGGTAAAATCCAAGTTTACTTTATTAAGCGGTGCTTGGTTGTGACTTTTATTTACACTGATTCATTTTGTCAAAACTATATCACTTTCAACCTATGGAATCTAGTAGCAGTCAAAATTCCAATAGATCCATATTCAACTCTATAGTCCAAACACAAAGTCCTTGGTTCAATAATAACAATTACTATCAACCAAACTACTGTGGCTAGAAATTTTGACTTTGACTTGACTTGAGTTGACCTGATACTACCCCATATAACTAAGGAGACGAATCCTCTCTTAAATAGTGTTTCACTTCCAGTACTTCCTCTCGATCCAATTATAGTCCCTTAATAGACATCGTGCCTAGAATGACTATGATTAAAGTGGATTTTTCATATTAAAGATCTACTGTATTCTCAAGTCATGAGAACTATGTAATGTGTCACATTGATATTTTCTATTCGACCTTAGTTATGTTAAGTAATAGAAAACTATTAAGTGAGTCATTCCTTAGTTATCTAATAACCATCGATACATAACCCCTCGCTGCCCTCAATAGTCATGAGTAGTACATTGCCTAATATTTAGAAAGCATTATGTACTCTAGTCTCAATGGATGCATTTGACATGAAACTAGCACCAAAGCAACCATCTTATTTTTTTGATTCAAGTAGTATATTGGTTTGCCTTATATGAAATAGTTATGGTTGAATCCATGTTATGCTGACTGGGAGCCAAAAGTTTGAATTCAAATTTTAGTGGCTTTTGTTTTTCCCTCCTTCTATATAAACGAAAAACGTAATTCCTTTTAAGTTTTTCAGAAACCGATAGCGTTCTTCTTCTTTCTCTTTCCCTCTTGCATACAAAATTTGAACAACCATATCTTCCTCGAATCGTAATGAAATCGTGTGAAACCAGCGACATCGCGAAAGTAATGAGGGCTATGTAGCTATATTGATTTGGAGATGAAAATCCGAGGCTTAAAGACATAATAGCCTGAACAGTGGAAACTTAGGTAGTGAAAGGCAAATTGGATGAGTGATTCATGGTTACTCCTTTATATAACGCAATCTTGATCTTATAATGCTAAATTTTAGTATATATTATAGTATATGATCATATATAATCACTTAAATTCATATTAGAATGGGGTATGGAAGCACTCTTTTTCCTTGAATTTTAATGAACATATAACTAAATTTTATGAATTAAAGTGTTATAGTGGACATAGAGACATACGGTTAGTTGCTAGGGACATTCTTAGGTAACTAGAGGCCGAACAGAGGTTATTGGAGATGAAAGGACGTAGAACAGATGCTAGAATCATGATTGAAAATTCAATAATACATTTCGACTTGTACACCTGTCTGCCCCACCAGTGCACGTGTGGCCTATTTTTGAGCATAGGTTGAACCTGACCTAGGTGGGCCAATATATAATGTAACAACAAAAAATTTAATCCATAATAATTAATTAGATAATAAAATAACTTTGTGAAATTGTCAGAATTAAGCCACAGAAGTTGCACCATTGTGTCCGTGGTAATTTTCTAGTCAATTTCCATATATAGAAAGTCAAAATCTGAGCAAATATGACCAAGTTATAAAATAAACATAATAAGCAGAAAACGAAAATAATATATATGTGTGTGTATGTGTATATATATATATATATATATATATATATATATATATATATATATATATATATATATATATATATGCAGGTCGACCTGGGCATCAGACGGTCGGCCGCTTAGTCGACCCGCCTCTGCTATCTATGAAAGAACGAATGTTCGTTCGAATGTTCCAGAGCCTCAAACTGACGTGTTTTGCAATCTTCTGACCAATCCGGTCCATCTATTTTTGCATCCAATGGCTCCTATTTGGCCTATAACGTGGTTGCATCCTATTCAATTCCCAAATCCAGTGTTCCGGGATCCACTTCTACCCCTATAAATAGACTCCTAGACCTAACACTTTTTCTCATTCTAGGTTTTCTCCAATTGGGTTAACCTTTCTATGAAGGACCCTAAACGGAATAATTTTTTCAAAGGAGGAAATCATTATAAATTAAATTATTTTACAACTCCAAGTGGATCCGGGAAGACCAAAGGAAGAGCTGTGGACCAGAGGTGAGCGATTGTAATTATTTTAAAATTTCTTTAAGTAATTTAAAATAATAGAGTTTTCAATAGTTGTAGTTTTACTACGATTTTGGAATAGCCTTTTTATCTGTTTTAGATCTATTTTTCAGTCTATTCCCTTTTGGTTATTCTTTTTCGGTTAATTACTGTTAAGCATAGCTTTTTATTTATTTCTAGTTTATTTATAGTATTTAAGTTCATTCACCGTTATTTATTTCCTACTTACATCTTTTTCGATGTTTTGGATTTTATGCAAGCATTTATTCTCTTCTTCCTCTTTTCTTCGCGTATGGAATAGAATAATTTAAGCGCAAATATGGAATATATGAGTAAATATTGTATGAAGAAAATAAGATGTAAATTATAAATACTATAATAAATAATGGAATTGGACTGTAATACAAATGGAATTGGACTGAAATTATGCCTAATTATGATTAGAATAAGATTAATTAATTGGCTTAGTTATAACGTAAAATTATAACTAAAAAGTTAAAAAAAATGAAAGAAACTTATTTTCACACTTGGACCTTGGGTTAAGTAGTAAGCATGATTATAACGTCGGTTATGATATGAAAAAAAGTAGAATGAGGATTATTTTAGGACTTGGGATAAATTAATAAGCGTAGAAAGTAAAGATAATAATAAAGGCTTAATTAAATAATTTATCTATGTTAATAAGCAAAGACGAAAGTAGAACATGTACCATATAGCATTCCCCATTAGACAAAACGTGTCTCACATTAGCCTGAAGAGAGATGAGAGCACGCTTATGCTAAGAATGGTAGTAATTGGTCAAAAAAGTCCAAATCACGGGGGATTTGGATAAGGGGCGCAACTAGATATTATTTGGATAACAAGCCAGTAGAACCAGCATGTCAGCCTGAAGTGGGATGAGGGGCACGCTTATGCTGGAGTTTGAGGTAATAAGAAGACCCAAAAGGTGGAGCAAAAGGTAATATGGGCATGGTGGTAGTTACGCATTCGACTTCCATTTTGGTACTCAGTAATCGCTATGAGTTCCAAGTGCTTAGTATGGGTGTCTTTCGTAAACATCATTGCCTTCTGTGTAGGGAGTTATATATGTCGTTCGGATCCACAGTGGGTGCTTTGTGCATCTTTCGTAGATGCCACTGGTTGCTACATAGGGAGTCATACATCGTCTGGTCCGTAGTAAGGTTCGTGAAGTAACAAACCGATCAAAGCAGAAATTAAGAACAAGTGCAAGCAATCGAAATTAACCTATCTTATAGTTAATCATATTTATTTCCAGTTTATTTCTTTCCTATTTCCTTTGCTTCCTCTTTATATACTAGAAATATTGTAGAGTCTATTACTTTTACTTTGCTTAAAGACTGTAGTAATTACTATTATTCACCAAACTTTTTGTCTGACCCATTCCTCTATTTTTCCCCTTTTCGCGCATAGACCATCAAGGGAGAGGGCAGTAGATTGCAGTTGCTTGGCGGTTTCTTGGAGGAGTTCTCTACTATGTATTTCTTTTATTTCAACTTTAGTTCTTTCTATGTACTGGCTTATCATGAGGGATATTATGTACTCTAATTTTTGAGACTATGAATTTTTGTTTCATGATAAATATTGATTTTTAGACATGTATGTGGTATTTGGTATTTGACTTATTTATGAAGCAATAATGAAGTTTTGTTTTAATTAAGTTATTATTTTAAGTTTCCGCTGTTTTTATCCATTTTTGTCTTGTGAATCTTAGTCTTTGTTAGCTCTAGTTATACCTAAAACGCACCATACCTTGGTATGTCCTTCTGGGTATATTAAGGGGTGTGGGGTGTTTCGTATAATAATGTTTATCAATTTGAGTCTTGTTTATCTTGTTTTTTGAAGATGTTTGTGGCTATTGATGAGGCAAGTGATGATGTTTTGAATTCAATTGATTGTATGTGATAATTGATTATTGTTGGAGTTGGTTTTGTATGTTGTCTATGATATGGAAACGTGATACAATGTTAACATGAATGTGAACGAGCCTGTGATGCAATTAGGTGGGATACATACCCGTGACACAAGTAGAGATCCGGGTACTGCGTTGCTCCCCTATTGTGCTTCAGGAGACTAGTGTGGAAGATGGATTGTAAGAAACACTGTAGTGCAAGAAGAAAGTCCTACGCATGAGTCCAGTTTGTCTACGAGGAAAACAAGTAAACCTATAGGGCCTAGGGCTAGTCCAGGAAAGCGACTCATATATGCGACTGTCATGACAGTGGATAATAGGCAATCGTGTAGCATATGAGGCAACTCTAAGGAAGCGAGTCCATATAGATGTGATTACGATATAACTAAACGTATATGATATTTAATCATGGTGTGGCCAGCAAGATGCATGAGGTGACCGAACATTAGACTCATATTATGCTATATTATTATTTTTATAGTATATATAGTAAAGTGTGACTCACTCACCAGACTTATGTCTGTCTTAATCTTATTTTTCCTCTTTACTTATATATCCCGGTTGATGGAGTGTGTATATTGTATATGATATAAGTAAGCGTTATGACCTGGATTGAATTAAGTATATGGATTGGGTTTGATTTGTATGATACAAACATATGTATTTTACAGCGTAGACATGTTACAGTGATGTGATATGATTATGGTTATTGATATTATATTTTGTTTCCTTCTGTTGTGAGACTCTAAAAGATATTGTTTAGAACTGTGTCTGCATATCTTTATCACACTCCAATGACTTGTTCTTTTTTGCGCTTGAGGTGTTGACATCGGTTTGGACGTTGAACCAAGGGTCGATATGGAAGATTGTTACATTTGGTATCAGAGTAAAACATACTTTTGAATAGGAATTAGGAAAGACCGTATTTGTATTTTCTATTATATACATACATACATATATATATATATATATATATATGTATATGTATGTATACACATTATATATTGGAATTAAGTACATATGCACGCACACGTTTACTATTCCAGTTTTTTTTACTATATATCGAGTAGTTTCTAATGAATCCTATTTTTACTGATAGTCGGAAAGTAATTTTGTTGAAAGTAGAACAAAGACCAATGTAGCCAATGCTAGTAGGGTAGAGACCAGGGCAGGGACTAGCACCCGAGTAGATGCATTGGATATTCCCGGAGTTAATATTCTAGTATGATTCAGATGCTACATCCATGCAGTGAGCTAAGTTAGTGCCAACCCCATTAAATCCATAGCTACCACTACCCTACAAACTAAGGTGTGATTCCAGCTGAAATATCACTAATTATTAACTTTCCTAAGCTGTATAAGGATTCCTCCAGCCTTACTGGTAAGCCTTTTGTCAGAATGGAACAATACTCGGTGACTTGGGCATGGCTTAATAATTATGAGAAGATTTTCAACTTGTTAGGATTTGGAGATGTTATTATGAGATAGTTGGTCTCTTGGAATTTGTAAGGTAAGGCAACATATTTGTAGGAGGCAGTGACCGCAGAAGTAGAAGAGACCGTCATCACTTGGAAAATGTTCAAGATAGAGTTTGAGATGAATTTCTTTTCTAGAGATGAAAGGGGTTTGTTATTAGATAAGTTTGTTTATCTTAAGCAAGAGGAAATGTAGGTTGGAGAGTATGTGAGCTAATTTAATGAGTTGGCTAGATTTGGTTTTGAGTTGGTAAATACACAAGGGAAGAAAGCATTGAAATTTGTAAAGGATTTGAACTCACCCTTGAGGGAGCTTGCATTGAATCAGATTCTATATGGTGTTACATTTGAAGGACTGGTGGAGGCATCATTATTGAATTCTCTGAATGGAACTTTGTTTAAGGATAAGGCTAAGGAAGGAAAGGGTCGGCAATAAGGTAAGTTTAAAGACCCCTATTTTTAACAATAGTATATTTACTAATTGATTTAATATTGAATCGTCAATTAGTTAAAGGTTTCAAAATATGATTTTTCACATATGATTGAATCAGGACTCGAGACCACTCCCATTGAGTTTGGGTCGACGTTGCAAATTAGAGCGAGTATAAGCATCGCTACATTTGAAGATCAAATGATCCGATGGCCAAAACAATCTCGCAATGCATGAAATTATCATCCCGGAGCAATGTTCTTGATGGCGTTGAAATTTGTACCATTGTACCATAAAAATGAGGTGATGTATGTCGACGAGTTTCATTACGATCGGATGTGTCGTGTGATCGTATGAGCTCGAAACGTATGATGGTTTATCTGAGAAATCAAATAAATAGAATATTATATTAATACAAATAAACCCTCACCAAAACTCTCCTCTTCCACTTTACTGTTCCATTGCAAATAATGGCCACCTCCTATAAATCCATTTAAGAAAAAATCATGAGCTAGAGGTCACTAAAAATCACGAAACTAGATCATTGGCCTTGTACTGGAAAGAGCTTCGAATCGGCAAAGGCGTCGGAGGGTGAAGTGAAGCTTGGTCAAGTGCGATATTTTAGGGACGAACTAGGGTTAGTCATGGAGGAGGACTAGATGGTGTTATGAAATAAGGCATGTGTCATTGCACTTCTCTTCGTGATGTTCTTCTCTGGCACTAACTATCGGCAAGCAAATCGTGACCTATATGGCCGAGAATGAGTACAAGCATCGCATTTTTATTAGGGCGACCGAGTGCGATGAGTCGGGGTCCGTTGCATCGAGCGTGCACACAAGAGTTTATTAGCGAAGACGACATTTAATTTTATGAATTGGAGCTCCATGTCATGGTGCGCGTGCACGGTGAAGGTTGGATTCATGCACAAGAAATTTGGGAAGGGGCTGATTTAGGGAAGATAAATATAAAAGTAGATTAGGTTTTTAATAATTAATTAAGTTAATTAATAGCTTATTTAACTTTATTTTGTATTTACTTCATATCTTTTGCATACGAGATCCATTTTGGATACAGTTTCTTGCACTGCACTCGTGATTGGGAGCTCAATGATTTGACATTGGTTTGCTTAGCTTTTGTTGAGGTGAGTGATATTGTTTCTCACCATACTTTGATTGTTTGTACAGTATTAAAACGATGTTTTGAGACGATTTCTAACTTTAAAACGTGATTTTAATATATTTAAATCTACACCTTATTTTATTAAAAATTTAGAAGTATTTTAAAATAGTTTTAAATCAAATATCACAATTTTCTTATTAAAGTACAATTTTAACGATATTGCTAAACTTAGGCTACTTTTGATATTAATCCCACGTTGGTTGTTTACATGTATTGTATGTGTGTTATTATAAATGTATATAGGCTATTATAGGCGTTTGTATGCCTGTTAGTTGCATGTAAGCTTGTTTGCTTAGTTTGGTTGAAAACATCGTTCGTAGGCGATATAGTATTAGAAAATATTCCATAGGATAGAATTTCATGCATAGAGCTTCGTGCATGCCGATTGATCTAAAGACGAAAGATGGACTTGGCGATTTGCTTCGGATTTTTGGATGGATGTCGTGGTTTATACTTAGCCATTTTTGACTAAGTACACGACGAAAACGGTTGCTATTGAATACTCTTGAGTGGGTCGGTATTTACCACTATTGACGACGATTGATTTGGCCAATTTCTACGTGGATGATGGAGAAGCTTCGAGGAGCACAATGCGATGGTTCGTTCGTTCAATGTTCAATTTTAATGTTTTGACACTTTGAGGAGTGGTTTCAGCAGTGAAGCGAAATATGATGCTTCGAAATGACAACTTCATGATTCGATGATGATAATTTCGTGATGGGAAGTGATGGCTTCAATGATGGATAGCTACACCTTGGGATGCAGAGGAGTCAAATTGAAGGGACGGTGGAAAAAGGTTATGTGACACATGATGACATTCTGTGACTAATGATGGCTGTCCAGGTAGTTCCCAACCACGACGACTTTAGACGGGAATTGTAAGGACAATTTAGAGATGAGCTCTGCTACGGATGATGTATGCAAAGGGGTTGTGAATATTCATAGGTTTCGAAGTGTACTCATGAAGCAAGGGTATGGAAGACGCTTACATAGGCATATGAGGATTCCCCGGATCACATGAGGTTTTGATCTGTTTACCCTGGGCTGTTTACATGGATGCACTCTACTTCCTAGTTTACTGAGTAGCATAGATTCGAGTACTAAGAAACTAGGACATTGAGTAGTCCTTGAATTTACGGGGGTGATCACACGAGTATCATATATACAACACACTGAGTGAATGAATGTGAGGATGGATGACAGATGCTATGTTTGTTTGATTGTTTATCACCAAGGGATGTCACACGATGTAGATATTATTGATACATATATCTAGCACCTTTAGTAACTTGATGTATAGTGCACCCCTAATGACTATCATAGAGTAGCATATGTCTTTTGTATATGCGAACTCATTGGATGCGGGGACAAGTTGTAAGATTGCAGAATATGGATCTTAAGGCTAAATTAACACTAGAGAGGGAGGGGGTGAATAGTGTTTTTCAATTTATATGAATAGTTTTGAAATCTTTTGAAATTATACTTTGAATAACAAGATTAACAATCACAGAATTAAAACACAGATAAATAGTAAGTGCAATAAAAGTAAAAGGAAAGAACTCACTAGGATTTTATACTGGTTTGGAGTTACACTATATTTAATATTGTACAATTCCTTGTAAAGATTTTTTAAATAGTAAATGCAAATACAATCTCGATTTCAAGGCTACAAGAGACCCTCTAGAATCCAGGTCTCTAGGAGGAGTCGCTTGATTTCCGGGCTACAACACCTACTAGATTTACGGGCTACTGAGCACACCGAATTGATTTCATAAGCTACAATAACATCCAATTGATTTCACAGGCTACAATCACACACACAAGTACATCGGTTTGATTTTATAGAGATTTACAAACTAAGAACTTCAATCTTGATTACAAATGATCCTATAATCCTAGAATATCAATTACTACCACAGATGGAAGAGGCCCATATGTTAAGATTGGAAGTATATTTGTCGAGACTATAGACCCAAAACCGTCTCGAGTAAGTTTGGCAGTATGATGCAAGGATTTTTCCGATCTCCGAAGGAAATCTTTTTAAAGGTTCAGAGTACGTCATGAAAGTGTAAGCTTGGTTGTGCTCGGGTGAGCAGATTATTCAGAATTTGGATCTGTTGGGTGAATGGAAGTGAGTAATGGTATCTTGGCGACTTCAGAAGGAGTAGCTGCGTGGTAAGGCGTAGTAACCATGGATGATTCTGAAGATGTTCCTCTTGAAGGAATTATTGGATGGACAGTTGGCGTCTACCGCTGGGAAGGCTCTACTATATTGGAATTTTTCGAATATCGAGCAAGGAAGTTTTATCTGTTTTGAACAAGTGACTAAGGTCGATAAGTTGTTTCTTTCGAACATGGTCTCATTTTTCACCCCTTAAGAAGAGTAAGTTTTTGGTGCTTGGAGCCTGAGTTTCTTGAGAAGGTATCTGCTCCTCTCAAGACTTTTTGTGAAGTTGGTTGAAGGCTTTGAAGTTCGAGAAGCCTTTGGAATAAAGTAGTCTTTGGTAGGTTGTGGTAGCAGTGCAGTTTGGAGATGTTTTGGGTAGCCTGAAGGAAGGTCTTCTGGTTAAGCTGTAACCTAGAGGTGGAGGTTGGAAGCAGTAGTGTGGATCCTTTTCTTCGATGATTCGGAAATCTTTGTGATTCTACTATCAGCAATCCGAGAAGATAGTGAAGGCTTAATCATTTTTGGAAGTTCAGTAGAGCGGGACATTTGTTTTGAGGAGGAACTATTAGTTTTTCTGATAGGGGAGGCATCCCTGAAGGAGTAACCTTGTTTGGATAAGCTGTTCTAGTTGGAGAAGGAAGAACAGTTTCTTTGGAATCCGAACTAGGAAGGATCACAAAAGTAACTTGCGATTAGTTTGGGTATTCATCTTGGGCAATTTTTTGTTTGAGATTGAGGCTTCTCATGTAGAAGTAGGAGCTATTGTAGTAGTTAAAGATTTTTAGATATCATCGAGGTAGTCGGAAGTTTATCTGCATCTGGAGTTTGACTTCCGTACCGACTTGGTTTCAGAACCAATACCGGTGGTTAGCCTGGTAATAGGATGGATCTTAGAGAGAGAAGAATTGGTGTAGCAGCTCAAGAATTTTTGAAAATGGATTGGTTAGATCTATTTTCAAGTTTGGATTCTGCTATAACGTTGTGTGACCGAGTCGAATGGGTCACTAAGATTTTATGAATCTGATGAACTGAGTTTCTAGGATATATTGGATAAGTTTGTGCTCGTGTTCCTCATCAGCATTCTCATCTATTCCAGAATCAGAGTTGTGCAGCGGAAGCGAGGTAGCAGCTGTGCGAGGAAGGAAGCAAGTTCAGTTTGTTTTTTTAATGCTCGGGAAGTAGAGCTTGTGTTCTGGATTTCGGCGGATCTTGGAAACCAGCTCGTTGAGTAGGATCCAGAAATTGGTTTGTTCTTGGTCCAGTTTTTTTAGAGAACAATCAGCATAGGTTGAGCTGATCAGGATGAGGTAGCCCAGTATTGTCTGTTGAGTTATGCAGATATGAGATAAGGAGTTGGAGTTAAGAATTGGAGGTTGGAAATTGTTTAAGTTTTCTCCGATTAAAGAGCTATAAGATTTGGTAAGTTTGGAAGGCTAGCTCCGATGTATTTTGGGATTTCTTATCTGTGTTCTTGATAGGATAAGTTCTTTTGTATATAGGATTGAATTTCCAGTTTGGATGATTGGGATTCATTGTATTTCACGTACCTCTAAGGGAGTACGTGTATAATCTATCTCTGGTTGTGGATTCAGCAGTCCAGTTGGATTTGGAAGTTGAGCAGGACTTGAGTATAGTCTGATATTTTGTTTAGATTGGTGGATCTAGAGAAGAGAGGAGCTCTGGATTATAGTAGTATAGTTAGTTAAGGTTCTGTAGAAGCGAGTGTCCCAATGATTTATGCTTGGGAAACTCTAGAGAGTGTTAGTAAGATATATCCTGATTTGTGTCAGGATAGTTAGTTAAGTTTGGTTGTTTGATTTGTTGCTTTGGTTGTTAGTAACTGGATGATAGGTATGTTTTGCTGTTTGAAAATTAAAATCTTTGCTGGGTTATTAAATTATCTTTGCTTTTAAATTTCGGGGATGAAATTCTTTTAAGGGGGAGGAATGTGACGACCCGGAATTTTGAACAATGTCAATTTAATAATCTTTATTAATAAATGAATTGAAATGATAATTTTCTTTTATAATTTTAATTTAAATTGGTAAATTAAATCTTTTAAAAGGCTAATAATATTTAATCTGGCAATATTTATTTATATCTTTTCTAAAAATCCAAAATTTGGTAAAATCATCTTTCAAAGTTAAAAATATGTTCTATTTGTAATGTATATATTGGTATATATATTATGAATAGAGAGTCTTTTGTTTAATAAAAGATGTATTTTCAAATTGTAATATATATGTATGTATATGTTATGATTTGAAGTTGTTTTAAAATTTAATATAATAATTCTCAAACTAATGTCAAAAATATCTTCTATTTAAAATGTATATGTATATGTATATTTGTATATCTTGAAGTTTGGTTTGAATTTAATTAAAGTATTTCAAATTTTATTATATATATATATATATATATATATATTGTAATTTGGAAAGTAAAATACATATAATACTTTTTCAAAGGATATTTGGTATTTTAATTTATATCTCTTAAACAATAAAGATAAATATTTTGGATTTTAAAGATATATGTATAAGATTTTATTTGTATACAATTGGTTTTATAATATTTTCTCTAAAGTAATTTATATATACATATGTTAAGATAAATGTTTATTAATTAAGTAAATTAAGCATGAAAACTATATATTAACATTTAAATTAAACAAAAATTTATATAAAAAACCTAATGACAAGTGTAATTACATTAACACATGTTAGTAACATGTGTAGAGCAATCAAGTAATATAGTTGACAAATGTAAAATTTTAAACAAGTGTCATCTCTTAATTATTTTTTCTTTAATTTTTCATAAATTAGTTCATAAAAACATACACTTATTCTTCAAATCTTTTACCTATTCTCAGCTGAAACAAAAGGAATCAAACTATAGTCCTGTAAAACTTTTCACCAAATCGATAACAAAAACCTGAAACAAAATCTGGAAAACTGGAAACAAATTCAAGTTCAGTCTAAATTTTCAAACAACCTGAGATGTTGCATATCAAAATGAAGATCTCAGATTCAATAGTAAGTTTCAAGCTTCAGATTCAACATATAAAAAAAAAAAGAAGGCATGCAAAGATTTCAACTTCAACAGCAAAAGAAATTCAAAAAAATTTACAGTTCCAAGAAATAAGAAGCTTGACCTCTGTTTAAAACTATCAGGTGAGTAAACAATTTAAAAAAAACAGTTTATCTGGTTTTAACTAAAATGCATGTGATAATATTGGTTTGTATTGAATTCTTCAGCTCGAATTTATCTGGAATTGTATATATATGTATGTGAGATGTCTGGCTATATATGCCATGTTCTCTGTTGTTCCAGTCTATGGTTTTTGCTTTCAAAAATTCAAATCTCTCAATCAAAGCAATATTAGACATTGATATATAGATGAAATTTGTTTGTTGATATATAATGAAGATTTTAAAAATAATTTCAGGTTTTTAAATGCAACAAATAATTTTTGAAAGGAAAATAACAGATGATTCATATTTATGATAAAAATCAACCAACTTAATTTTAGATTTGGATGGCATGATTGGGTTCTTAGCAGGAAATCATGAATTTAGATGATACAATCACGATTTTTAGGTCAGTTTTCATTGTGCTTTTTTGAGATGATCGAAATTGGCACTTTCGCCAAATTTCGGCGAACAAAGAAGAATTGGGCAACGGGCTTTGGTCTGGAGGATGATGTTAGATCGACGAGCAAGGGAAAAATGGTTGCTTGATTTTTCGTGCGACGTGGTGGTCGGAAATGGTTGTAATAGGGTTTCTCTTCGGCCTTTATAGATGAGGTAATGTTGGGTTCGTGCGTTATCGTGGAGATGACGGAGGGTGTAACGACCCGGAATTTTTAGATGTTTGAAATCAGAATATTTAATTGATTTTAAATATTTAAAAGTTAGTTTCTAACTTGAATTTAAAATATCACTATTTACTTGATAATTAAGTTATTTAATTTAATAATTTGGAGCTTGGTAAAATGTTGAAACTGCAGTTTTAATCCTGTTAAAAATAATTTAAAGGCTTGTAATATTTATATGGATAACACTGAAGACAATAAATGGGTTAAAATGTAATTTAATAGTGGTTTGTTCAGTTTTAAAAATATATAGTTTAAATTGATATTTAAAAATAGCCTTCCGAGGCACAGTCTTGGAATTCGACGAAACCAGTTCTATTGGATCCGTAATATTGTACTATTATCGGATTTCAATTTTGGTGGTGTTCTGAGTTGTTGTGTGAGCGTACGACATATAAACGCGCTAAAATTTATATCAAATTCAATATAATAACTGGGTCCGAAAAGCTATCTTCTCCATACGATCGAATTAGGGCTTGAAACATTTTTCATTGCGTTCGGAATAGAAGTATAACATTATAAATGCCTAATGGAACGTCATGATAGGACCAAAATTCTAAGTTGCATTTGAATTTAAATTTGAACCTTATAAATATACATATTATTGGTTGATTGACATATATACTCATAACAGCTGCCTTCTTTACCATCAACTTACTGTAGCTAGATTTTTCAAACACGCTTCCTTTGCCTTCTCGAACACGCTTTCCTCCTTCTATTTTCGTCCTTATTCATTTTTCAGAGGATAAAGTTGAGCCTCCCTTATCCTCTTCAAATCCAGATGATTCGAGATCAAAGAAAAATGGCCGAAGCCTTCTCCTCAAAAAAAAGGGGGGAAATCGCGGTTTCATCCTTTCTTTGTGTGTAACCAAGACGAACTCCCTCTTTCAAAATCGAGCTCGTTCGAAAATTAATTTAATGGCTGCCTCTTTCTCAAAAAAAATCAATCGAAGTCTGTAATGAGATGGGGTTCGTACGCGATCGAATTGCAAGCGATGATGTCGCGTCCGGCTTTGGATTCGAGTCGTGAGTTGGCTAAAGATTCGGCAGTCTTCAATCAAGATGGTAAAGCCGAGGATAGATATTGGTGGTTCGTTCACCATATGGCAAGCGATTGGAAGCGTGTGGGCGCTAAGGGAAGGCGCGACACCTGGTGGAGGTATGACAGTGGTCATGATTCGGGGGAGTTGCGTTGTTGGTCGTCTCCAGCCCGAGCTGATTCTCGTGTGTGCTGGAGCTTTAACAGAGGAAGGAACGAACAGCTCTATTAGTGAGGTAATCTTTAGCCTATATTATTATTGCATAATTAATTTTAAGAAGAAGAAAAATTATTGCTATCAGTAAAAAGAAAATTTTAACCTGTTAAGCAGTTTCTTTAAATTTAAAAAAAATGAATTTAATTTAAATATGTATAGGAAACAAAAATTATTTATAGATTTTAGAAAAAGGATAGGAGTCATATAAAAAGTAGATCTTTAAACCTGTTTTATTAACGTATTAAATGATTTTAGTTACTAAATGGTTGTATTAAAGGAAAATTATTAATTAAAGATTAAACCATTAGCTAATAAAATTCATCAACAGGAAATTTATTATTCGATTGTTCAAATATTAATAAATCATACAATGTTATACAAGGTCAATGATGGTGAAGAACAAGTCGTAAAGGAAATGGACAGCAAAACAAAAAAGTGAGTTAATCTCACTCATCTGGGTAGTTTAGATTTAAATAGTTAAATTTAAATAATTGATTGAATGATTGAATTGTTTTGATGTGCAATATTATATATAGTAGTATATAATATATCTTGGAATGATTTGTTTCCCGCATTATATAGCGGATGAGACCCTATGCGCCGCATAATAGCGGATGATTTTATATTTAAATCACATATACCGTGATATTCCACCTCGAAGTGGAATTGGTATTTTATATTGTGCTAACATCTGTGGATACAGGGAAACAAGTTGGAGGGATCCAACTGAATTCCTCAAAATTATTTATATTGTTTAATATTCTCTGTTATGAATATTCGATATTCTGTGATGAATACTATTGATAATTGGAATATTGAATGCCATGCTTGAATATATTTCAGTACACTAGGTTATTAAAATATATAGAATTAGATTTTTGGAAAGAAATAAAAGAGTGAATTTTAAGAAAATAATTATAGAGAATTTAAATAAATTTAAGAATGATCTGGATAAGAATAATAGTGATTTTAAAGTTCTAATAAATAAACTCCGTATATGAAAAAGGGGATTTTGAATAAACAGGAAGATAATGAAGTTTAAACTTCAGTGTTATTATTTAAAAGAATATAGCATTTATTTTAAATTTAATATTTAAATTATTGAAAAGAATAAAGAAGAAATTTGGAAAATCTGAAATTGGTATGTTTTAGTTAAAAGATTTAAAACAAAATAATAATAACAATAAAAAAGTCTATAATTAATGGATTTGAAATGAATTGAGTAAGTAAAGAAATTTATTTCAAAATGGAGTAAATTGGAAATCAATTTGAAAATTGATTTAAGTAGTTGAAGTTGGAACTTTAAAAGAGAAGTGGGACTTTGGAATTTATAAACTGGGTTTATAAAAGTAAAGTAATATATCATTGGATATTTGGAAAAATAAATCCACGATGGAAAGTTATTAAAGGAATGAGAAATTTTGTTTAAAAATAAATAGTGATTTATTTTTAAAGGATTTGAAGAGAAGTATATTTCCCTTGATAGCCAAGTACATTTTAAAGTAAATTTTTAAAAGTTTTAATGTCGTTTTAAAAAGCATGTTTTAAAAAAATTATTATTTCTAAATGTTTTAAACTCTGAAGTAAGTATTTTTCAAAACGATTATAGTAGTAATTATTTGAAGGTGACTTGATATTTTGTTTTAAAAGAGAAAATCTAGTTTTATATTTTATAAAGTAGCCTCATTTTAAATATTCCTATAGTATATATCTTTAATAAAGTATTAAAGTAATTTTTAATTTAAATGTTTTAAAGGATAATTTATAATAAAGAGTTTTAAATTATTTTTAAAAGTCTAAAGTTTTGTGCTTGGATGTTTTCAGTGGAAATAAATATTTGGAGATTTAATTCATGAGAAAGGTGTGCGAAAACTGTTTTCAAAAGGGTTGAAAATGGAAATATATCTTGCGAAGATATTTTGAGGTTAATAAATAATTTAGTGAAATTATTTATGGTTGATGGTTTTTTGTGAATGTTAATTGATAGTTAAATAACCGACTATCAATATTGGACAATGTGCTGATCGTTTCGAAGAGACCGGGATCGGGATTGATTTCTCGAAAACCACTTCGATCCGGTTTGTACGTTTTCGTGGAAAACGAGTTTAGAGTCGAAGATGGTGCAATGAAGTGCAAGGGCTAGCCGCTACTAATCCTGAGGATAATTCCAAAATGGATGTAGTAGGAGTAGTGCCTTCGGTTCCGTTCGAACCCGGGATGAACTTGTATGGACGAATGCTTTCAGAACATCGTCAGGTGGATGATGGGCATTCTAAGTGAAAGGTTCTAAAGGTAACGCTTAGCCTCAAGCCTCATCAACCGAGAATGATTGAAAATCAGGTGTTATGCAGCAAGGCTAGGTGGGTAGCACCCATTTCAGGGTGAGGTCATCCCTATCTAGATGTCCCTTTTATTTCGGCTTAGTGGTGCAGTTGTTGATCCCAACCGTGGGGTGATCTTACTCGGGATTATCTAGTAAGGGGTAGTCCTGGTCTTGTGCTGCAAGGGGTCGAGAGTGATCCTCGGTATGCTGATCTAGACCACGTACCGTGACAGGTGGTACCCAAGTGCCTAGTCATTAGTTGGAAATCCATTCTCCTTATGCACCCTTTACGGTTTTTGTTTGTATTACCCACTTTGTGGCTAGTAGCTGGAATTTAGTCATGTAACAATTTCGGCTATTTTAATAAGTATTTGTAAATAGACCTTATTATAATATCAAAGGATTTTAATAAAAAGTGTTTTAGCTATCGTAAGGTAAAAACCCGACATGTTTATTTGTGGCGTGGTCTTACGAGATGCTTTTGATTTTCAAAGGATTTTGAAACTTTAATAATCAAATTGAGTGTGATTTTCTCACGCTGGTGTTCTAGACTGACTCAGGTGTTATTTAATTATAATGCTCGGGTCAGATCTAGTATTATAGAATACAGGATATGATGCTGTGGAGCTCAGGAGACGAGTTGGATGGCGATACGTACTTCTGTACTTGATTTATATTCCGCTGTGTATTCAGTTGTGTGAGGACAGGTTATGATTACTGTCCAATTATGTGTTATGTGATTGATGTACTCTGATGATGTAATGTATAAACAAATATATTTGTTTTTGGTGTAAAGATCTATAGTTATCTATTATATTTTATTCCGCTGCGATGGTTAGATTCTGATGTTGTTTTCTATCTTCTTCTTCTACCTCTTCTTCTTTAACCCAAGTGGTTCGTATTTCCATTCATCTTGAGTTGATTGATGTAGAATAGTGTTGACTCAAGGGGTACGGATTTGCGGGTCATTACAGAGGGGATCGTGATGGTGGGGTGGTTACTGGAAGGCATGACAAGGCTTGGGTGAGGTGCGTCGGCGATCTCGGGGTCGGAGGCGTGGGAACGGTGAAGATTCTCATCGAAATGTGTTTCCAATTTTGGTCAAGAGGTCTTGTTTTCGTTTCGTTGGCGATGCGATCGATCTGGGTTAGCTTTTGAGGTCGCATGGATTCATGTGGATGTCAAGAATAGTCGCGATGACCTCCGAAGGTCGGAATTGCCGGTGTACGTGCACCGCGTGCACGTTGTGTCGAAGATTGAGGTGCTCGGGTCGTACTTGAGTGGATGGTGGAAATGTCTCAGAGATGATGAAGGAAGGTGGATGACCCGAGGCAAGCACGGGTTTTGTAGGGGATTGACTCGGGTTTATTAGTGTTTAACTCGAGATTTCCTGTTGCAATGTTAATCTGATTTAGTAAAGTAAAAACAAACTTTGGATAGAGAATCAAGCTTAAGAAAAGGCAAGTTTTATAAAAAAATCAAGTTTTAAATTGTAAAACAAGTTTTTCAAACAAATGGAAATCAAAATTTTAATGGTGTTTAATTTAATATATTTTCAAATTCAAATGTATAAGATGGTTGATTTTAAAGTGTTAATTAAATCAATTTTGAATTTTTAATTCAATATATTTTCAATTTAAAATATTAGATCAAGATTAAGAAAGTTCAAATGAGACTGAAATAAGAACGTTTCAAGTTAAAGTTATGTCCAAAGAAATTATAAAGGAATGTTTAAATTAGATTTAAAATATATTTAAATGAATAAGTTAAAATTGAGATTTCAAAGATAAATATTTAATTCAATTAAATATCTTTGAAAAAGGGTTTTCAAAGATTTTAAGCATATTAAAATTAAGTGTTTGAATTGTTTTTTATAAAGTAAAATTTTATTTCAAATATATAATAGATTTCTAAATTGGTTTTAATGAAGTTAATAATTGGAATAAGTATTTAAAATAAATGAAGAGTTTATCTTTAAAGGTTAAGACTAATTAGGGATAATTATTAGTGAAGTAATTAAAGGTTAATTACTTATTTATAATTAAGAATAATTACTTAATGATGTAATTAGTGGATGGTTAATGAATTAATTAGAGATTAAGTGATGATTAATTAGTTGATTAATTAATGTAATAAATTTGTAGGTTAATTAATAAGTCTAGTTAATTAAAGATAAATCACTTATGATTAATTAAGTGTAATTGCTTAGTAAAGTAATTAATGGATAATTACTGAATGTAAAATTACTTATGGAAGTAATTAGTGGAAAATTACTTATAAAAGTAATTGAATGGAAGTGATTAAGAGTAATTCACTTGGTGTTATTAATTAAAGGATTAGTTAATATAATTGATTAAAGAGCTAATTAATTAATTAAAGAGTAATTGATTAATTAAAGGATTAAGGATAATTAATGATATGATTAATTACTTATTAAGGTAATTAAGTAAGAGAGTAATTAACTAATTAAAGTAATTAGAGGATAATTAATGAAGTAATTAAGGCTTAATTACTTAGTTAATTTGGTTAATTAATTAATGTGATTAATTAATTAATGAATGTGATTAATTTAAGATTAGTTACTAAATGTAATTAATTAAAAGTGTGATTAATTAATAAAATAATTAATTAAGGATTATTAATTAATGTAATTAATTAATAATTACTTAATGAAGTAATTAAGGATTAATTAATTAGTGTAATTAATCATGGATTAATATAATTAATTAAGGTGTTAATTAATTAAGGTAAGTGATTACAAGATGGTTAATTACTATTTATGATTAATTAAGACTAATTAATGAGTATGATTAATTAAAGATTAATTAAAAGGTTAATTTTATTAGTGAGAATCATTAATTAATAAAATTGATGAGATTAATCAAGGTTGATTAATGGAAGTAATTAATTAATGGAAGTATACAGAGGATCATTAATTAATGTAATTAATGATAGTAATTAAAGGTTAATTACTGTAATTGGTGAGGTTGATTACTTAATGTAATTAACGAATAATTAATCAAGGGAGATTAATTAAGGTAGAGCATTAAGAGATGGTTAATTAATTAATTTGTAATTAATTAATGTTAAGTAAATAGGATTAAGGTAATCCAAGTGATTAAAGGTTAGTAATTAATTTAATTAGAGGTTAATTTAAATGATTAAGAGTTAATTAAACCTGCTTATGGATGATTGATATTGGATGATTGAATGATATTGCATGATTTGGACGTGATATCTCTAACATGAGATTTGTGCTGCTTTTTGAGATGTTTGGTTGATTTAGATAATATGAACTATCTATTTGTGATAATGTGAATCATCTATCTGTTTATGTTATTCTGAATATAAGTTTAATTGTTTAAACCTTTAAACAACTTGGTCTTTAAAATGACGTTTTGGATTTTGGTGAGACTGGGATCGGGTTTCCAGATTTGGATATCCAAAAGCCACATTGATCCAAATTAAATGTTAGGTCGTGAATCCATGTGGAGTTCAAGATGAAGACTTGAGATGTAAGAACTGTTCATCATTAAAAACTCTGAGGGTGATTCCAAGATGAGTTAATGGGGATAGTACTTTCAGGTTCGAGATGGTGATTCAGAGTGCAAGGGCTATGGTCGTTAACTCTGAGGGTGATTCCAAAATGAATGTAAGGAGATAGTGCCTTCGGTTTCGTTTGAACCCGGAACGAACTTGTGTGGATTGAATGCTTTCAGAACATCATCAGGTGGACGATGAGCATTCTAAGATAGATGTGTTCTATAAAGGTAATCGCAGCCTCAAGCCTCATCAACCGGGAATGGCTAAAACAGGGGAGGTGCAGCAAGGTTAAGTGGGTAGCACCGAAGTAGGACGAGATTTACCCATGTCTAGAGGTCCCTTTCTATTTCGGCTTAGTGTGTGGTTGGTCACGCCAACCACGAGGTGGTCTTGTTCAGGACTATCCAGTAAGGGATGGTTCCGGCCTTGTGTTGCAGGGAATTCAGGGTGGATCCTCGGTACGGTGATCTAGGTCCCGTACAGTGACGGGCGGTACCCAGTAGCCCGGCCATTGATGGAAACTCATTCTTCCTACGTGCCCTTACGGTTTTGATTGTATTACCCACTTTTGTGGTTAGTAGCTGGAATTTAATCATGTAACAATTTCAGCTATTTCTTATTTACTTGAAAACCCTAGAGACTATTATAATATTACTGGATTTTCTATCAAATGTTTTCGTTTGCGTAAGGTAAAAACTTTTCCATGTTTATGTGTGGGAAGTCTTACGTGATACCTTTCTTTCCAAAGGTTTTCAAAGTTAAGCAACTTTAAACCGTTTACTCACACCAAACCCATGTCTGACCCAAGTGTTTATTTTCTGCTTTATTAAACTCTTGGGTACTCATATTATGTATGAGTAGTCGAGGGATTCGGGTTAGCTTTGACGAATTCTGGAAGAGATTTGGAGTAGGAGGCTTCAGCGGGTAGATATATAGTGGTTCCGACGTGTTTGAGTTGTGTCTGTATCTTTGTGATATCTTGAGTTGTATAATTAGACAGGCGTTTATAACTGTCTAGTATGAGATGTATGAGTTGTGTAACTCTGATATATATATATGATACTATGTAATATCTTATGTGATATATTATATTTCATTCGTTCCGCTGTGAGAATCTACTGATTTTGAGTTTCTTCTTTCCTATCTTTTCTTCTTCTATCCCTTTCTTTCTTAAATCATGATGCGTCTTTCTGGTAGATGGAAGACAGGTCGTGATATTAGATATAAAACAAGAAAGACTGTAATAAAAAGAAGATAGACTAAAATAGGCAAATTCAAGACATTTGCAAGCATGTTTATAACTAGTGGTTATAACTAAAAAAGTAGAAAAGCAGAATAACAATTATAACGTAGGTTATAATTAAGCAGAAAAGACAGTAAAGGCTTATTATAGAACTTATAATTATGTTGATAAGCAGACACAACAGAAATAACAAAAGAGGCTTATTTTAAGAACTTATGCTAAGTTAATAAGCAAAGATAGAAATAGGGCCACACTAATAGCATTCCCTTTCAGACTAGGACTGATGGTTGTAGGATCGATTTCACCCTAGTGGGGGGGATGAATAGGGTGACACTAATAATAATAAAAATAAACGTCGAAATATATAAAATTATTGCAGCACAGATAATAACAGAATAATAAAAGCAGAAACAGAACAACATAGATTTACCCAGCTTCGGCAAAACCCTACTTACGTGCTGCCCCCAAGGTTTCTAATAGAAATTAAGTAGTCGGATGCTTACACACGAAAACTTGCGACACAATCTATCGACTAACCTAACTCTACGCTTAAAACCCTGCCACAACTCAGCCATTGAGTTGTGAATTTTCAAACTACGTCCCGTAGTTTTAGTCACACAACTAGAATTTTACGCAATTTAAAATAGAAAAACAAAAACTAAACAAAAACAAAACCCTATATAGTCACTAAAGCCTAAATACAAATAAAATAGATCGGCCAAAAAAAACTATAATTTGTGAAAGACTTGTCTCCCTGTTGTAAACTTCGGTCGCTCTCTTTTGCTTTGCAATGTCTGCTTCTCTTCGTAAAATTAGAGCTTCGTTCAACTAAGGTCGCTGCTTGTTTTTCGAGCGATTGAAGTGATTAAATTTGCTTCGCTTTGCTCCATCAATCGTCTCCTAGCTTTGATTTGCTTTCACTTCCTTCGATAAGTCGACTTGGATGTTGTGATTTGGTAAGTGGTTTTCTTGTTCGATTTTGATATTTCTCGACTTCGATTCGAGTTATATGTTTGTTCATGATTTAGCTAGCTCTGGAATTTTTTTGGACTCAAATGCTTAGTTGCCGATGATGTTAATGGGTATTTATAGGATTCGAGCCCCTTAATTTTCGTTCGTATACTTTTGGTTTGAATAATTCGTGATTTTGGCACTTGCATTGATTTCTGATCGAAGAGCACGGTGGTCTCTGACTTATACATTGTTGAATTGGTTTGAAAATTATATAAGTCTGTTCCATTATTTTCTCTGATGAATTTGCATTTACTCCATGAATTACTTTGGTTTTCTTTAAGTCTTTCGTTCTTTTCACTTATGACTTCGGCCATTTGGTTATTTGATATAAACTTAACTTGTTCATACTCGTGACTTTGTTCCAATTTTTGTGTTACTCTTTGACTTTATCGGATTGATCAATTTGAAATTCACTACAACATTACTGCAACTAGCAGTTATGATAATTGTAACCATATAAGCATGTATATACATATATGTATGTATGTATGTGTATGATTTTTATGCCTATTCGCTTGTTTTAACATGAGCTTGTTGTTGTGTTGTTTTGTGTCGATGTTGCACTTGGTTTCACTTGAGTCTTCTTGCAGCCCTTGTTGCCACTATATATATATATATATATATATATATATATATATATATATATAAACACACACACACATGTGTTTTTGGTCACTCCATGGACTAGTGTGAGATCGCGCCCCCCTCGCCCCATCAAACAAGCGTGGAGGCAAAAACCTACTGCTGAGGCCAGTCAGACTGCTCCATTACAAAATCTTCAACAAAATGAGGTACAGCCTTAGCCTAGCACTGATGAGATAAATATATAGAACATGTCGTCGTAATGGCAAATAACTAAGAGGAAAGTGATGATGTCCTGGGGGATAAAGATATGGAAGCTGCCACATCACTGGATACAAAGATTGGGGATACTAAACTTGACCATAACCCAGTTGTGCATTCATCAAATAAAGCACCTATTACACCAGAAGAAGGAAATGAAATTGATAAAGTTGTCTTGGATAGATTGGATTCAGATATAGATATAGAGGATAGTAGTTCAAACAAGTTCATAAAGTCCACACAGGATTATACAAATCAATTTAAGAAATCAGAAGCTAAAGGAAAGATGAGTATAAGTCGTGAGGTATCTCCTATGAAATTGAGAAGTAGGCCTCCACATTCGAAATGACAATAATTAGCTGGAATGTAAGAGGCCTAAACAATGACATTTGATGTTTAGACCGCTTGATTCTTAGGAGAGCTCACTCTCCTTCCATTTTGAGTATTTTAGAAAATAAATTCACTAATGACAACTTAACATTCTTTACCAACTCATTAGGTGATGAGTGGAACTACATTCATAATAATGATATAGGAGGTAAAGGATGTATATTATGGAATAAAAAAATTAGAACTTCAACATCTTGGATAAGGATGGTCAATAAATTACTGTTGGTGTTACTAATGTGGGTGAGCTCAATATGACTTTGAGCTGTGTTTATGCCAGTAAGCTGGCTTCTCATCGAACTCATCTTTGGTAAGCTATCAAAGGTATTGGTAAAAATGTCAAAAACACCTGGATTATTTTGGGGGATTCCAAACCTGTGGTAATGGAAGAACAAAAAAAAGGAGGCCTTATCATGAGAATATTCTAGCTAGAAGAATTCAACAACTGCTTCACTGAATCTGGGCTGCTTGAATCCATCCATTGTGGCCTAAAATTTACATGGAGAAGCGGTGAATGTAAGAAAATATCTTGTAAACTAGATAGAGCCCTAGTTTATGTGAACTACATTAATCTATTTTCTAACATTAGGGTCAATATTCTCCCTCCATCTACTAGTGATCACTGTCCTATCCTTGTAAATTTAGTATAAAAAGGCTTGAACGATAAAGAAAAGCCATTTAGATACGCTAACCACTGGCATGAAATAGAGGGATACAATGAGGCACTATAAATTAATAATATACCTCTGGAGGAGGGTACTCAATGCTACAAGCTACTTCATGTCCTCAAAACAGCTAAAAATAAAATAAAAAATTGGAATAGATGCGGACTTAAAGATGGAGACCAAATTTCCACCATGCAGAAAAAGTGTGAGGATCTTCTGCTGATGATAGACAATGGAACTGCTAATAATAACACATGGAGAAAGTATTATCAAGCCTAGGGGAATCTAAAAGAGGCTCTCAGGATTAAAGCGGCTGAGCTCAAGCAAAAAGCCAAAGAAAAATGGATTACTAAAGGGGATGAGTGTACCAATTTTTTTGTACTAAACTGGAAATTCAAAGTAATATGAATAATAATTTTCATCTTATTAACTAGGACGGAAATATACTAACAGTAGATATTGAGGGTCAAGTAATCAAATACTACAATGACATGTTTAATGGGGAAGTTAGCACCAATTTACTATACATTAAATGTAGATGGAAGGTGAACTCCAGGGGCATAAGAATGCTGCCAAGACAAATCACTGAAGTTGAGGTGCTAGAAGCTTTGCAATCCATTCATATTGATTCCAGCCCAGGACCAGATGGCCTCGGATCCAAGTTCTTCCTCCTCCATTGGAATGACCTGAAAGAATCTATCATATCAGCAATGCAAGATATCTTTCAAAGTGGTAAATTTGTTAAAGAAATCAATCACACCTTCATCTGTCAAAAAGGATAGTCCATCAAAAATCGAGGATTATTGACCTATTGCTTATTGTAATGTGATATACAAAATTCTAAGCAAGATCTTATGCATAAAATGAAGCTTATCTTACCTGATCTCATTTCTGAATGTCAAAGTGCATTCATCAAGGGTAGAAGTATTTTTGAAAATTCTCTCATGGCACATGAACTGGTTAGGAACTTTAATAAACTAGGATCTTATAAGTTCTGCCTAAAGGTTGACCTCCACAAAGCATATGACAAAATTAACAGGCACATTATAATTAATATGCTTAATTCCATGGGGTTCCAATAAACTTTGTGAATAAAACAAAAGAGTGCATCTCTACACCCACCTTTTCTATTCTGATCAATGGTATACCAAAAGGTTTTATAAGCTCCAATAGAGGTATCGGGCAGGCGACCCTTTGTCCCCTTACTTGTTTGCAATTTCCATGGAATACTTTTCGCTACAAATGGAGTTGGCTATTCATCATAAGCTTATTCAGCCTATTTTTGATATCCAACCTATCGTGAGTCACTTACTTTATGCAGATGAATTGCTCATCTGTATAAAATCAAGCTATGAATCAACCAAAGCAGCTAAAGACATTTTCCTTAGCTTAGAAAGATATACTGGTATAAAAGTAAATGAGCTAAAAATAAAATGCTATTTTAAAAAAGCATGTAACAGAAAAGCAGTGTTGTTGGCTCTCTTAAATGTGAAGGAAGACAACCTTCCTGTAAAATATTTGGGTGTTCCTCTCTCCTCCAATAAGATCACTGACAGAGAATATGCAGTTTTGATATCTTCCATTAAAGACAAACTACAGAGATGGAGCTCCAAACTCCTATCTCTTGCTGGTCGAATTGAATTGGTTCATACTTTTATACACTCTAAAGTTAATTTCTGGCTACAAACTTTTCAACCGCCTGATGCTTCAATTCAAAAAATTGAAAAAGTCTATGCAGACTTCATATGGAAAGGTGGTATTCAGAAGATCAAATTTGAAAATTTATGCGAGCCCAAAGATGAAGGAGGTGTGGGCCTTAGAAAATTTAAAGACATATGAATAGTTTTTACCCTGAAACAAGCTTGGAGAATAATCAATGGCAAAGTCTATAGGGTAGATGGATGAGACAAAGGTACATTAAAGGCAATTTTTGGAAAATGTCTATAGATAATAATGCACCAGCTAATTGGAAAGCAATTCTGAAAGCAAGAAGTACCCAAGCCTCATGTTGCACTCGTGAAATAGCTACAGGTAGGGATACTGACTTGTGGAGAGACCCCTGGATTCAAGGTGAATCCCTGATTGATATTTTGGGCCTTAATACATTCTTTGATTTTGGATGCCCAGATAAATACGTACAAGATGTGATCAATAATACTGCTTGGAACTGCTCCTCACTGCCAGTGAATTAGTTAAAAATCAATATGCCAATATTCAATGGAGAGAAAATGACATTTGGGTGTGGAAATCTACCGGAAATTAATTTACTACAAAGTCTACATGGAACGAGGTTAGACAAATAGACAATAAAGTTTTGTGGAGCAAAATTATATGGGATCACGTCAATAATCCAAAGATAGCCTTCACTACCTGCAAAGCTATATTGAGAAGACTACCTACCAGAGACAGGCTATCAAAATGGGGAGTGACAAATAATACTGATTGTGTCTTGTGCAATCAGGCCTCCAAATCACATGAGCATTTGTTCTTCGACTGTAATTTTTCAAAACAGGTGTGGAACTCATGTAAAAATATGATTAATTCTCCATCCAAGTCAAATAACTTAGAAGAAGAGATCACCTACCTAACTCAGCGAGGTCACAGCAAAGATTTGGAAGCCAAATTGAAAAAAATCGCGGTAACTATAGCTATTTGGAGCATTTGGAAAGATAGGAATCGTCGCATGTTTCAAAACAAACAAAGAAGCCATCTTGAGGTCAGTAAGCTTGCAAAATGAGACATGCAGCTAGTACAAAGGAGAATTAAAAACTATTCCCTTACCAAGCTGGAACGAGATGAAATTCGAACTGCAAGAGTGGATCTGAGCTCTCCATTGGCAGAAAACCCAAGTACGAGCTATTTGTATCAGCCGCCATGATTTCGCGAGCTCGATCGAGGAAGGAAAAGAAGTCGTATTATTTCTTGAAAGTGATTACTTCGTTGTTAGTGGAATGTTGGTTTTGTAAGTATATTGTAAAGGGTCAGTTTGGGCCAACGCTATGGGCTGAAATGCCTTTATAAAATTCTTACCCATTTCCAAAAATATATATACACACACACACATGTGTGTTTGTGCATGAATATATGTATGCTTGCCTGTACTGTGTCTTGGTTGAAGTGTTGCATTCACCACTTTGTACATTTGAGCATGTTGAACTGTTGGTAAACTTGTTTTTATTTTGAGTCTGATTATGTGAACTTGGTGCTCTGACCAGTCTGGTAGTGTGAACTTGGTGCTCTGACCAGTCTAGGTTCATTCATGTTGAACTGCTTTGTACTTTGATCCTTTGATGATGATGATGTCTGGTTGCATGTTGCACTTGAGCATATTGTAGGCTGGTCTTCATATTGCTTTGAGTCTGTTGCATTTCATGTGAGCTTTAAGCGCTCCTTTGTGTAGTCTTGCATTCCAATCCGTTTCATACATCTTGACTTCTTCATCCCTCTGGTTTCATGTGTATGCATACATCTCTGTTGCATATTCACTTAAGTCTGTTGAGTTGCTTGTAGTTTGGTTTGATCAGCTTACCTGAATTACTGTGAACTTGTTTCATGCTTGATGCCTGGATTGATTTGCTAACTGGTCTTCACTATTAAGGTTGCGCTTGTGCCATTTGACGTTTAGTTGTACAGGAACTTGTATGCAGTCATGTTAATTTTCTCTGGTTGCATCATACTCATGTATATACATGTATGCTAGTCTAGTCTTGCACATTTCATTGATACATTATGGTCATTTCTGTGTTGAGGTTGCATTGTTCATCAAATATGTCCTTGTGTACTCAGTTTCCTGTGAGTCCACGGTACCGGTGCTTGTAAGTCTGGATTGTTGTTCTGATTCTTTTATCTTGTTCATTGCTATGTCCATTAATATTTCTTAGAAAACTGCCTTGACTTGTTTTTGAAGTTTGGTTCATGTGTGGTCTGCTTAGAGCTTGCTGGGTTGCTCACTTGTTCACTGATCTGGGTTTTATGATTCTTGTCATTGCATTATTCTTGTGCATAATTGATTTTTACATGTGTGTATTTGGTTGTATGTTGTATTGCGTGCACCTGAGTTGAATCCAGCCTCGGCTTGGGTTTGACCTTGTGCTCACCTGTCCCTACAGTTTTATCAAGTGTATATCGGTGTGCATGGCCTTGTGGCATGTACAGTGATGCACTGTACATGTCATAGGTTGTTCGTGTTTGATGAATTCAAATCGAAAATAATGACGAACAACCCAAATAACCGAGGAAAATAATATTTTCAAAAACACGCATTTTATTTTACACCGCAAAAATATTTCCTTTTCAATTTTACAGTGTCGGTTTTTATTTTGCAGATAATTCAGATGCTGGATGCAAATTGGAATATAGTTAAAGAACAAATATGAGTGAATGAGTTATATGTAGTGAGGTGCACATGTAAGTGACAATTGTATAGTGAAAAACTGTTTTATAATTTGAAATTGTATTGTAACTGAAATTTTGTATATACAGTGAGAGCACAAATTTTGTACTATTCAAAAATTGTAATAAAATATCTGTTTGAATAAAATATCATTTTGAATTTAAATTCTGTGTTATTTATTTTATTCGACGAATATTTATTTAATTATGTGAAAATAAAATAGTACAATAACAAATACATTTAAATATATATATATATATATATATTATCATAAAAAAATAATATACTAGCATATTCAACAACGGTCTCACAACAGATTAGGTAAGGCTGGGTAGGACCCTTTTAGACTAGGACTGATGGTCTCACAATAGTTAGGTGCGGCTGGTACATAAGGTAATAAGTGGCTAATAGATAGAAGCTCAAATCGGGGGATTTAGGCAAGGGGCGCAACTAGATTTTGTTTGTTAGGACCTGTACCAACAACATTCCCTTTCAGACTAGTACTGATGGTTTCACAGAACACTTAGGTGAGGTTGGAAAGGACCCTTTCAGGCTATGACTGATGGTCTCACAGAAGATTAGGTGAGGCTGTGCACGCTTATGCTTACAGGGTGGGAGCGATAATGAGTGTGTACCAACCTGTGTAGTTAATGCCCCGCTATTACCCCGCTACAACCCTGCTATATCTCATAGCGGATTTCTACCGCTACGATTTTTCCATATAGCCCCAGAATATAGCCTTTCTGCTTTAATCCCCGCTATTTCCGCTATATCCCGTTATTTTCGCTATATTCCGTTATTCCCGCTATATTTTTTAATAAAATGAATTGAAAATTTGCATTTATACATTATAAAATTATGAAACTAATTTATTTGATTTAATTTTTAATATATTTTCAGAAATGAAAATACTCTAATATTCTACCAAATTCAATTATGTTATATAACAGTTTTTCGTTTATTTAAAGTATATTCGCCATGTTTTTATTTAAAATTATTTATGTATTACTTATAATTCAATTGAATGATAATTTTTCATTTAACTATCATTTATATATTTGTAAAACATTAAGTACGAGTTTTTATATGCTATTTAAGAGCCATCCGCTATATCCTCGCTGTATCTCCGCTATGACTTTTTGCACCTCCACCACTTTGAATCTATCGAGCGCATTAACTACATAGGTACCAACTTTGACCGAGCATGCGGCATAGGTGTCTTTTTGCTGTGGGACCCACATGATAAAACTAGCTCACAGTGACACAATATAGATAGAAGGCCGATCAACAGGTAGAATTTGGAATTCAACCTAATTAAAATAGAATTAGGATTTTAGCCTAATCACAGCAATCTAAGACAAGTGCAAACACTCCAAGCAAACGATCACAACCAAAGCGAATAGAATAAGTAAATGTTATTTTATCCTAGTTTTATCATTCCTTTATTTCCTTTTATAGTATAATTGTTGCTAAGTCTATTATCTTTATCTTGCTTAAAAATACTAGTTGTTACTTTCACTCACCGGACTTATAGTCTAACCCACTCATCTTTCCCATTTTCCTCCCATAGGCCAGCAGAGGTAGGGCAGTAGATTCGGATTTCTTGGAGTCTCATTTGTAGAGCTTTCTCATTCTTCATGTATTCTTCTTCTTTTTAGTTTTCTTTTCATTTGACTTTGGATGTACTAGTACTTTGTGAGCGCAATGATTTTTATTTTTATGTACTCTGATTATGTGACTGAGATGGTTTTTTTCACGAGACATGTGTATTTGGTTTTTATGACTTATTTGAAATGAAGTTTATTATATGAAGTAATGAAGTTTAACTTTGAATGTTTCCACTGATATTATATTTTTGTCTTGTGAATCTTAGTCTTTGCGATGCTTTAGCTATACCTATAATGCGGCACATCTTTTAGTGTTCTCTCTTTGGATATACTAAGGGTGTAGGGTGTTTCATGGTATTAGTAAGCAGCACGTTTAGTTTAAATTGGTCACATATCTACTAAGTTAATTATTCACAAAAAGTTATCCAAACCATAAATGAGCAGCTTTCTCATGCATAACGTTTTAACTACTTCTTTCCAGAGAAATTTATGATGCTCTAGTGATCTATATAGATGATCTTAAATAGCACGGAAACTTAAATGAAATAGCTGTGAAAATATTAATAGAAGTTATTAATACCATTTTTTCCTAATAAAAAATAAAAATATTAGATCGTTACTTCATTATGATATATTCATAACTCCTACACGACAATTACATCACCTGAAACAGTAACATCGAATAAGCCATAAGCATATAGCCCGATCAAAATGTGAAGTTACATAGATGTAAAGAGTAATCAAATTAGAAAAAATAAAGGGATGACAAATAAATTATTTATTAACTATAACACGCTAATATGTAATGACGTTATAAATGCAACAACCAAAATGTGGGTAAAATTGGAAATGCTTTAGTGTCTTAGTCAATGTCCAACCAAAAGGCGGTAAAACACAAATACTGTTAACAAAATGGTTACCTTAATATAACAGTTTGTAGAGTAAAAAAATAGAGGAAAAAAGACATGTATTATGCACTTGAATAACTAGCTAAACGTAAATGGACGTAATCTATGAAACAGAGGTTGAAAAATGTCCGGAAACAATGTTGATTAGGACCTGAAAACAAGTCCTCCAAGTGAAGTAATTGAAAATTAATAACAAATTCATAGGTTATGGTAACATGTATAGGAAATTTTCAAAATTAGTTTTGGGTTTAGGTTTTTTTTTGAAGAGGGAAGAAGCGGGAAGAAGATGGAAGAAGAGAGGTGGAATGTATAGTCCCACATATAGGAAAATAAGGTAAATATAGGATTCCCTAAGGAAGGTTGGGCCCTTTGGGCACCCAAAGCTTTGCTTTGATGCGAGGAGGGAAGTTATGCATCACCACCACACGTGCGTGCCGCTGCCGCCATCTGCCCGTCCGACCGACTGGACCATGTCGGGTTCGGGTCTAAAATGACAAATTAATTTTTATTAACAGGTCGGATCCAGAGTTTAGATTTGACAGGTTATTTGAATGAAGGGATGCAACTGTTTAGTAATAGTTTCAAACTGTTACAAATAGACACGACCGTTCGTAATAGTTTCGGATTGTTGGAAAGGATGCAACGCTTGACGAATGGACTCTTCTTCACTATATAAATAGTGACGCCCAAGAACCCTCAAGAATAACAATCTCTTTTCTTTGTACCTTCTTCTTCTTCCTCCAGATCTGCGATGCTCAGAAAGTATCAGAATACTGCCTTTTCACCATAGTTTGCAACGCCTGTAAGGTGTGGCAAATGCAGAAACGTTGCAGATCAGTTCTCTTTTTCCTCTTCATTCTATTCTCTACTAAATTGCATCATCAGAGATCGAATTTGAGTGTTTTTGGCCAGATCAAAATCATGTAAGTTTTGAATCCGATTACGCTATTTCAAGGCTTCATTAAATCCTGAATTCGATGGTTCGATTACCGGTTGTACCTGTTAGGTTGAACTATTGTCTAAAAGAATCTACATTGTAGATCCTTGAAGTCAGAAGTACAACAGTTATCATCTTCATCATTCTCGAATCATTGACATAATTATCCAATAACTTTAGTCAATATCTTCAATCATGGATGGTCCGAGTTCAATCAATCTCAATGCTCTTCAAGTTATGAATTAGCATTTAAATGCGATTAGAGTGGTTTGATGGTGAAAACTTTACCCGTTGGAAAGAGATAATGAAATTCTTTTTGATCATAGCCAAATTGTTATATATTCTTGAAAATAACCTGGAGGAAATACCAGAGGAAACCGATAAAGATATTGAAGAATTGAAAGCAAAACGCGTGAAGAACAAAGAGGATGATTTTCTATATAGAGGACACATTCTAAATGCATTGTCTACTCCTATCTACACTGCACGTAGGACTTTGTAAACTACAAAGGCAATTTGGGTTGCACTAGAAAGCAAATACCACATTATGATTTAGACGGTCAGTGAATCAACTTAAAAGATGCTGGAATAAATCTCCCTGAATATTTTGTTGTTGGAGTTATAATTTCAAGATTTCTTAATTCTTGGAATGATTATAAGAAAAAAATCAAAGCATACGGAAAGGATTATGATTTAGACGGTTTACAGTGGCGCATAATAGATCGATATGAACATCATGAGCTTCCCCGTAATAAAACCCGTTGTTGCTGATATCTCCTTCTCAGTTCCTTCTTCCATAACCCGAGCTTGGAGAAGGAAGAGATAAGAGGGCCCTATGGAAAATGTGGTCAGAAATCCATAATAGAGTCCGACCACAACGACCGAATTTATTTCGTATTGAAGAGGACTTTCGTAAACGCGAACTAAATGATAATCCGCAAACTGAGTCCCATTCTAAGGCAAATAATGTTCAAATTACTGACAAGCTGAAGCCTAAGAATGAGACAAGTTTAAGAAGAAAAAATCCAACAACAAAAAGAAAGGTGCTTGTTACTACTGTAACAAGTCCGACCACTATGCCCGAGACTGCCGTCGGTGGAAGAAAAAACGAAAGGTGAATGTGAGCGAAGACTTTTTTGTGGCTGTAGTGCAAGAGGAAAACTCCATTAGCGAAACTGATAATGATTGGTGGTTTGATACTGGAGCAACCACTCACATTTGCAAAGACCATAATCTTTTTAAGACAAACGAAGAAAATAATGGAGAAGCGGACAAGGTTACTTGAGCAAATAAAGTTCCAAGAAAATTTTTGGTAAAAGGCACCATAGAACTTATATTTACTTTTGGAAAACTTCTTACATTAGTTAATGTATTTTATGCACCTGATATGTGTAAGAATTTGGTCTTTGGGTACCTTCTTAACAAGGAGGATTCAAGATGGTATATGAGTTTGATAAGTTAGTGTTGTCCAAGAACGACAAATTCATTGGACAGGGATACTCTTGTAATGGCATGGTTAAGTTGAATCTAATAAAGAAATCTTCTATTTATATTGTTGATTCAGTAAGTTTTTGGCATGGTAGACTAGGACATGTTAATTATAATTCCCTTAAAAAAATATGCATAAACTAGGATTAATTTCGGATTGTGATTTTGATGTTATCTCTAAATGTGAAATATGTGTTCAAGCAAAAATACACCGAAAATCCTTTAAATCTATTGAAAGGAAAACTAACTTGCTTGATTTAGTATATAGTGATGTGAGTGACTTAAAAAATCATATCACCTATGTCGGTAACCAATACTATATAACATTTATTAATGATTGTACTAGATATGCATATGTGTATCTAATGAAAATTAAAGATGAGGCCTTTGATAAATTTAAATTATACAAAGTAGAGGTTGAAACACAATTAGGAGTTAAAATAAAATTATTACATTCAGATCGAGGTGGTGAATATTTCTCAAATGAATTCACCTTATTTTGTAAACAACGCGACTTAGTTCACCAATGCACTGCCCCATGTACACCACAACAAAATGGTATTGCTGAAAGGAAAAATAGAACTTTAGTAGAAACGGTTAATGCCATGCTCATAAGTTCAAAGTTACCTTATAACCTATGGGGTGATGCTATGTTATCTGCATGTTATATCTTAAATAGAGTACCACTTAAAAAGAATAATGTTTCCCCTTATGAATTATATTTTAAGAGAAAACCTAATCTTGCAAGACTTAAAGTTTAGGGTTGTTTAGCATATGTTAGAAAACCAGACCATAAACGACCAAAGTTAGGAAATAGGGCATTTAAATGTGTTTTCATAGGATATCCACTTAATAGTATAACTTATAGATTCCTAATTCTTGACACCTTAGAAGTTATAGAATCCGTAGATGTAGGTTCTTTAAAAATCAAACTGTTGAGATTCCATTGAGATCATCTAGTCCAGAACCTAATACGATTGATGATATCAATGACGATGACTATGCTCCTGCTCAAAACAGCAAAGAAGTATCAGTACCAGATAATAGTACTGAACACAGGAGAAGTAAAAGACCAAGAATAGAGAAGGACTATGGTCCTGACTTCATTACATATCTTATAGAAGGCAGTAAGGACGAAGTCCTTAATGTGACTAGATATGTCATGAACGTCGACGATGACCCCAAAACCTATTCTGAGGCTATGAGTTCCAAAGATTCAATATTATGGAAAGAAGCTATTAATGATGAAATGAATTCCATATTGTTAAACCAAACTTGGGTTTTAACTGATTTACCTCCTGGTGCTAAACCTATAGATGTAAGTGGATATTTAAGAAAAAGTTGAATACAAATGGATTCCTTGATAAGTTTAAAGCCAGATTAGTTGCTAAAGGATATAAGCAAAGACATGGAGTAGATTATTTTGATACATATGCTCCAGTTGCTCGCATATCTTCTATACGCTATTTAATAGCGCTTGCATCAATTCATAAATTGGCCATACATCAAATTGATGTAAAGACTGCGTTTCTAAATGGAGATTTAGAAGAAGAGAAATATATGGAACAATCTGAAGGTTTCAAAACCCCAGGCCAAGAAAATAAAGTTTGCAAATTAGTAAAGTCTCTTTACGGCCTGAAAAAATCTCACACGCAATGGCATGAGAAGTTTGATAAAATAGCAGTGTCATATGGATTTATTGTTAATAATGTTGATAAATGTATTTATCGCAAACCAGATAACAACGATTATGTTATAATATGTTTATACGTTGATGAATGCTAATATTTGGTTCCAATATATCCTTTGTAAATGAAAATAAGAAGTTTTTATCTTCTAAATTTGATATGAAAGATCTTGGAGAAGCTGATGTAATTATGAGAATTAAAATTATTAGAAAAGAGGGGGAGCTGTTGCTAACACAATCTCATTACATTGAGAAGTTCCTCCAAAAGTATGGTCATTATAATGACAAACCAGCACCTGCTCCTTTAGATCCAAGTATTAAATTAGAAAAGAATACTGGACGTATCATTTCTCAACCTAAGTATTCCGGTATTATTGGGAGTCTTATGTATGCTACGCATTGCACTAGACCAGACATAGCACATGTTATAAGCATGTTTGTCGATTTATGAGTAATGCAGGGGTCAAACATTGGAAAGTTATTTCCAGAGTTTTAGCTTATTTGAAAGGAACTGTTGCCTATGGTTTTTCTTATAAAGGATATCCTGTTGTAATAGAAGGATATAGTGATGCAACCTGGAACAATGTAAAATCAAAATCCAAGTCTACTACTGGATGGATCTTTACATTAGGAGGTGCTGCTGTGTCTTGGGTTTCCAAGAAACAGACCTGTATATCTGACTTAACAATGTTGTCAAAGTTGATTCCATTAGCAGATGATTGTAAGGAATCAGAATGGCTTAAGAATTTATTAATAGAAATCCCATTATGGAAGAAGCCAACTCCAGTAGTCTTGATTATCTGTGACAATCAGAATACAACATACAATGTCTCTAATAAGACATATAATGGAAAGTCTAGACATGTGAGTCTAAGATATCAAATGATAAGACAGTTACTCAAAAGCGGAGTAATAATTATTGATTACATAGAAACAAAGAAAAACTTGGCTGACCCACTCACAATGAATCTTCCAAAGGCAATGGTTTCTATAAAATCAAAGGAAATGGGATTAAGGTCGTGAATGAAGGTTGATCGTCCTTAACAGAAACCCAACTTGTATTTTGAAAAGGATAGGCAATGTTCAATGGGTACCAACAAGTTAAGAGAATGATTAAGGAACACTAAATCAATTGCCCGTAATTAGTGTTGGATTCTGCATGAAAAAGATTGATTAAAATCCTTAATAAGTCCAGTTAAAATCACAAGGTGTATCGCAGAAACACCTTATAAAGGGACTTACCAATACGAGTATAGAAATCGGGTCGTTTCCTAAGAAAGTAAGACCGCTTTCTAAAGTAGACTAATGAACTCAAGATTTAAGCACATGGCCTTGTGCAGAGATACAGAACACTCTATATACGAAAATCAGTGTGCGTGACTGTTCCGGTACTATCACTAGGGGTACTTGGTTCAAGATACGTTCACCATAGACCTCGACAGAACTTTGAATGGTTTATACTATGTAACATTCTTGGATTTTAACCAAGTTTAATTTGGCAATTAATTTAATTTTGGAATTTAATTATGAATATATTTGTGAATTAATTATAAATTTCCAGAATAAATAAAAATTTTAGATTTTAAACAGAATTTTGGTTTGAAATTTAAAGATAAGAATATTATAAATATAAATTGGATTTAAAAATATATATATTGGAAATAAATTGGATTTGGAATTTCATTTTTAATTTGATAAGAATTTGCTTCTAATTTTATTTAAGTATGCATTATGATTTGAAAATGATATTTTGAATTTGATTATAAATTTTTCAAAGGCCAATTAAGAATAAAATTATTTATTCATGTGTAATTAAATTGTAAAACCATCTTTTTCTTTAAAAGATTTTATAAGTGATTAAAAAAATGTATTTATTTAGATAAGAAATATGGTATTAAGTTATATTTAAAATATTATTTGTAGTGTTTAATATATAATAAAAGTTTGAATGTTGTTTAAAAGCTAAATTTTATCACATGCATATGTGTGTTATTTATTTAAAGTATAGTTTATTTTACAACTCAATTTTTCTAAAGATTTTATAAAGGAGGATGGATTTATTAAATAATAAATAAAAATTATAGAGAAAAACATAAACATTTGAAATAAAATACATATGTTAAAAATAAGCACTTAAGGGTTAAAATACAATCTATAAATTAATTAAAATTTAGGATTTAAACACAATTTTGATCTCGTAGGACATTTGTACATTTATGAGACCGTGAGTTTAACATTTGTAAAAAGAAAATGGTAAAAAAAAATTGACAAGTGTTAACCTAAGTTAAACAAGTGGCATTAATTTTAATTAAATCTTGTATTGAAGAATAAAAAGACTAAACTACATTCTTCTTTTCTCAAATCTGTAATAAGAAAACAAGAAAAATCAAAGACTATCTTCAATCTTCAAACAAGCTTCAGGAATCAAACAAATCTAGCAAGCAAGCAAAACAAAATACAAAATCAAAAAAGATTCAAAATCAAGTAACCAAGAACTGAAGCAAATCAAAGTCTAAATATGGAATTATTAAGGCAAATCATCAAGCAAATAAACCTGTAATCAAGCTTGCAAACAGCAAGCAAAAATCTGGAGTATCAAGGCAAAAAAATTTTGTGCACTTTAGATCTGAAACATCAAGTTCAAGTATGCAATTCAAACTGAAAGTAGTTAAAAAAAAGTTTCAGCCTTCAAACTAGAGTCAATTCAACACAATTCAAATAGAAAATAAGCCAGGATCAAAATCAAACAAAGAAGACCAGAGAATCAAAATAGGATTAAGCAACTCAGCAAACAACAACAAAATTCAAAAGAAATTCCTGTCATTTGTTCTTTCAAGTTCTCTGCTTTTAACATGTGAGAAAATCTTTTGAAACCTCTAGTGTTTGATCTGTGGTTTGAATGTGTGCTTAAGATATGTTTGAATAAGTGCAGATATGTGTGTGAATGTATAAATATCCATTGTGCATGTTGATGAACAGGGATATTTATCCCTGTTTGCAACTTCCAGGTTTCCAGAAACCTGTCAAAGGAAAGAAAAAAAATCCAAAATGTGACGGCCCAGAATTTTTGACAATTTAAAATCGAATAATTAAATTGATTTTAAACATTTAAACTTAATTTTAACTTGAATTCAAGATATCAATATTTACTTGATAATAAAATCATTGAATTATATAGTTTAAATATTGAATTTAATAATTGAAATTGGGTAAATTGTTGAATCTGAAATTTCTAAGCCTATTTAAATAATTTGAAGGCCTATAAAATGTATAATGATGATACTGAAGATAATAGAATGGTTGAAATTAAATTTAAAGGTGATTTGTTTAATTTTAATAATATATCGTTTAAATCGATAATTAAAAATAGCCTTCCGAGGCACAGTCTCGGAATTCGACAAAACTAGTTCCATTGGATCTAAAATAGTTAGTTATTATCGAATTTTAATTTTTGTAGCGATCGGAGTTGTCGTTTGACCCTGGCAGCTCAAAATGCTTAGAAACTATTTAAATCGATTTAATTTAAAATTGATCGTTTACTTCCGTAACTCATGCGTACGATCAAATTAGTCTCCGAAACATGTTCCATTGTGTTCAGAATGCGGGTAAAACCTTATAAACGTCCATATTCAATGTCGAAAGACACTGAGTTAGTTATATAAGTTCATGTGACTTTACACTGATCACACTTCCACATTTCAACCATATGCTCTCAAAGCCAAAGACTGTTCATATCCCTAACTTATATGCATCCATATCCAACTGCAATTTGTTCCAAACTTCGATTCCATCGTTCATACTAATTAACCATGTAAGGTAATACTTTTATTTTCAATGATGTATGAGTTTTGTGTGGATTTTGATTTATATTCCTGCAAAATTGACTTTGGGCAATTAGGTGTGGTTGTAGTTGGGCACAGTTTTGGGTATGACCATGAATATGTAAGTATCATTGAATTGCTTCCTTGGGTTGTTATATAAGATAATTTGGTTTAGAAATTTTTAGTATATTGGGGTTTTAGGGCATAACTAACGGTAAACACTGAATTGAAAACATTTAGGATTTATTGGGCTATCCCAGATTGCGTAGTTGGGGATAGGTCTTGTTTATCTTTGTCATACAAATTTGGATAGATCTTAAGGCCAGGGTTTATACGGTTTAGGTATAAGGTTTAAATACTAGGATTATCAAAAAGAAGTGAGGATTATCCATCACGTGCTAATTGAGATTATTTTCCATTACATATAGTCACTAATTCAACAAAACTAGTTTTGTAGCGGGGTTTATGAGTAAGTTAACAAACATACAGTGGTCCGGTAGTTTTTTTACCAAACAAAGGACTTAGAAATTTTAGGGAGCTAGGTCATCCATTGTCTGGTAACTAAAACAAACTCTTGGAGGTATTAAACTAGCTTAATCGGTTCAGATTTATGTCTCAATTGTTGCCCCTAGGCTCGCGTTCAGTTTTCTCCTTTTTATTTATTTTTGTATCTTTAAATATTCTGTTGTACCTTCCATGACACACACATGCACATACATATATGTCTTACGGTTATGCATGTGAAAGGTTGGCATATTTGAGAGGGATGTCAACTAGATGTCCCACTCGCTCAACGAGTGCCTATAGAGCTTAGGTTCCTTCTACTTCTGCTACTATGGACTCCTTAGCTTCAGAGGCGAGGATTCACCAGCCAAGCCCATCGTATTTTTTGGTTCTTGCTTATGCCTTTCTCAATTACTACAATAACTCGCACCTTAATGAGTTCGAATTTCGATTAGATTGAAACCTAAGTCCATTAGGGCATGGATCGTTGGTTTTGGTAAACAGTAATAAACATAAGCATATCGGAGAGAAATCAATATAAACTCATGGCTGAATAGAAAAATATAATAGAACAAATATGGATTGAGACTACTACCTTGGAATCAATAGTATACCCTGCATATCTAGCTACCTTATTGGCGCCGAGCATGAGTAAGAAGACTTCTCCATCCACCGTTCACGTCTTGCTTCAGTAGCATGTCCCTTAAAATCTATCATGTGGGTTGTAATAAGGAGTGGGGTTCAGAACAACTTTCTGGTGCTTATAAAATTATGCACTTTTCCCATAACATAAATTTATGCCGATTGATTTTCATTTAAGTGTTATGTCTATTATTTATGGCTAATCTATTCAATCCTATATACACGTACGATATATCTAACCCTCTCCCTGGTGTGTGTGGATGTGTGTATTCGTTGTACTACCTAAAAGAAAACCTCGGCCACTTAATACTTCTTAAACAGGGAGAAGGCAGACCCATTGGTCAATTAATACCTCAAGTCTAAAGCAGGCTCTACGTAACGTAATTGCTAATCAATCGGCTCTAGTTACAGAGACCGATGACCCCTAGATATAGCCTTATATTTTGATCATATTACGAACGCATCTTAAAGACTCGTCTAAGGGTTAGCTTGCCCACTTTCGACAAACGAATAACAAACTAATCAAATTTTAAGTTTTTTTACGAATCTTATATGGATTTTAAAGTAGTAGGAAGCAAAATCCGTTAAGGCATAACTCCAATCTTTACTGTTGATCACTCGGGACCGTTAGTGGCCGTAGCTTGTATGCTAGCCCTACTATAAACACTAGTCCAACAAAAATACAAACATAGCCCGTCGACCTCTCACAGTCGAAATCTCGTGTAGACTAACCCAATGTAAGTCAAGAAAAATGCTCATTCTAGTTACTTAATACCTCTTATTAAAAACGAAGTAGAACCATTTTTTTAAAAGTATCGAGTCATTTAATACTTCAAATCCGAGGTGAGCCCTTGGTATATTTTCCTCTACCTATACATAATGCATATCCCTTCTCTATAGGTCCTATGGTTGGAGATGTCCCGCATCAGTAGTAAGTATACACAACTATTGGTGGCCTTTAAGTGAAAGGTAGAACTCCATCAACCTCACATCCCAACCCACTAAACTAAACAAATCATTATAAGCCAAAACGTTGGGCTAGGCTTACAAATTGATGCTCGTTCTAAACGTAAGATTAAGGCTGTATAATTTTCCACTATGAAAGTTATGCTGCCTTCTAGTATTTAATTCCTATCTTATACACTTATTTACTATATATATTCTATAACGTCAGTTGTCCGTAATGAATAACCATTATTATTATAATCGGAAAATCTCTAATAACATTTATTTATTCATTGCAATTCAACCTATTACATTTATTTCATTTTCCTGTAAATGTCATATTAAATCCTTTAACCAGTCGCATTAAACACAATTATATTCTCATTTGATTCATTTAACTCCTTATTAACTCCACATTTATTGTCCTATTAATTTTTGGAGTTACTATCTCTTTTCCACCTACACCTCCTAATCCATAATTTACTACGCTATTTATAACTAGACGTTCTAATTATAACTAATGCAAATATCAATGTATATTATGTCGTATGTGTGTGTGTGTCTATATATATATATATATATATATATATATATATTTGTCGAAAGGCGCGGTTATACATATGTACGTACGTACATACACACATACAGATATATATATATATATATATATATATATAACTATTAATTCCTAAACCTGAACATTCATTTCCATGTTTTAATTTGTCAGAGCTATCCTTCTAAAAGGATTACTGTCGTAACATTCCATAGATTAACTAAACGTGAAACTTTTGGTACCTTTGAAATTACAAGGAATTATTTCTTTTCTTTTATTGAAATAGACAGTTCAGACTACAGAGGAAAACATCCGTACTTCACACATCTGTTTCCTTTATGGTATATTCCATATTACTTGTAACGACTCGGATTTTGCCCGCTCGAAAATCGACATCCATACTTCATATCGTATTCGAATGTCATAGATTCGACCGTTCAAATCCGATTCGCCGGAGCTTATAACAATCATTAAGTAAATAACACAGCGGAATAAAAGAATAATACATTGATATACGGCTTTGATACAATATCTGATACAGATAATCCAATAAACATCAATATACATCAGAGATATGATACAATAAAATAGCAGCGGAAAAGAAAAATAGATAACATCTAGCAGCGGAACTAATAACTCTAAGATAATCTTCAAGGAAGAACTCCAGAAATAACTGCAACTCCATTTCCAAAACTAATCCAGCAGAAGCCCGAACTCCCAATAACATATCACAAAGCTCAGCAAGACTGGTGTGGTCCAAAGACTGAACTAACTCCAGATAATCCACTATATCTAACTATCTGTAAAACCCAACTCTAGACTGCTCATGTAGAAAATAATGAGCACCCAGAGTTTAGGAAAGAAACAATAAACTCCGGATCAGTCGTGGGACTGGTGTGAGCAACAAAAACAGTTTATCTTTAAACAATCAACAAAAGATTTTAAAGTCAATTCGAAATGCTTTTGAAAAATGAGACTACCATAAGGCCTCCCGCACACACACACAATGCAAACGCAGAATCAGAGGAGATTTCTCCTTATGATAGTCAAAGATGCTTGATACGCATTAAAAGAAACATTTGATATTATTACTAGTGCATAGTGTAGGAAAAATCATTTCGAAAATAAAGATATAAATCTTAGCCAACATAGACATTTCGAACTATGCCTACTATAGCTACCATCCAAACAGTGGTGACCACCATAAGTGAATAGCAGGTTCTACAACTAATACCGTACAAGTTTCGTATTGGGAATTGGATTTCCAACAAATGGTCAGGCCAAGGAACTTCCCATTGCCACTGAGAATGCCTCTGGAAAGACATCCCCGAGAACCAAACCGGAACTCTGCCAACACAAGGCCGGGTTACCCCTAACTGGGTAACTACTGACACGAGCACGCCATTCCCCGATCGTAAACGACCTTTTTCACGGGATCCCGATAACCAACAACCACAAAGTAATAAACTCGTAGTAACCACATAGGTTAAATATCTGGGCTCCATACCATGATACAACCTCTATCCAGAAGGAAATGTACATACCCTAAGGGGAGCTACAGCAACCCCTAATAACCTTGCTGCATCTTTCCTGTTTTGACCATTTCCGGGATGTGAGGCTCGATGAATTCACGTCCACAAAAACACACTTTGTACAAAAAGCCGTGCTTTGGGTCAACAAATGATCAACACAATGATCATCAGGATAGACGATCAAATAAATGATCCTATCACAAATAATCAACACGATGATCATTTCAGCATCACTCAGCATGTCACATTACCAAAATGGGATATATTGCTGATAACTTCAACTATATAACCTCTGAGCTCGTACGTCTCAGAGAAGGGTGTTAAGCAAAGAATAAATTCTCCGCCACCAACAGAAATATATTTGAAAGAAATCGGCTTTATATCTCAACTTGTAATGTCAGGCATACAATCCATACAAGTCTGTTCTGGGTTCGAACAGAACCGAAGGCACTTACAAAGAAGTCCTTGCAACCCGGATATTCACAATCCCGATCGGATTTCCCATCACTTAGGGAGTTTCTATACCGGCGCGACTCGGTGCAGAAACAATCGATAGGTCATCCTATCGCTTTCACAAATACCCGGTCTTCAACACCGGTCTTCAAATGCTATCCATAACGACATATCACATATTCGTAATGGGATATATGACACAAAGGTTCTCTCCCGGCTAAACCGAATAGTGAGCGAAATATTTCAAAAACAATGGATAATGGGATTTCAATTAAGTCACAACTTAATAATTCAAAACTTTCTTTCAAATGGTTTTAATCCAATTACCATTTCGATCTTTAAACAAAAAGATTCATTTTCACAACCTTTAACGGTTTAAACAATTTTCACATTTTTATCTTTTACACAAAAGATTCATTCACAGATTTTTCAAATAAATTTTCATTTCAATTTGATTAACTCGTTAAATCTTTAAATCAAAGATTTAACTTATAGCCTTCAAAACAATTCCATTTCAATTTGATTTAAACAAATCATCATTTAAATCTGTTAAAAATAAACAGATTTAATTCATAGCTTTGAAAAAAGAATCATCTATAACTTAGGAAAAATCCTTCTCTATTCAATCTTGAAATTCCCCTAATTAACTGGAATCTCAGTTCTTATCTAAAAGTGTTTATCATTTGGAAACAACAGTTTTCATTTTGGAAATCTGATTTATTTATACGAGTTGAAATCCTTGGGTTAAATTCAAATTCCCAAAACAATACTTTAAAAATGGTTTAACTCATAATGATTAGTATAATATCATTAATCCCTAATTTCAAATTACAGGATTAAATTTGAATATTGAATTCAAATTTAAATTAAAGTATTTAAATTCCAACACTTAATCCAGTTATTCAAAATAAATTTCCATCTTTGAAATTTCATTTCAAAAGCTTTTCATTTCTATTCCAATTCCATTTCCAAAACATTTGAATTTAAAAATCCAAATTTTAAACTATTTCAAAAATCTGTGACTTAATCGATTTCCTCGTGAAATCCATAATTGTGTGTGTATGAGTGTGGTCCAGGGTTTAACACAATAGTGCAACACCATTCAATCATGACAGATCAAAACACAGAAATATAGTTGATAAGCGATTTAAAACTATAGCGCTCATCGTCTATTCACAGATTCACAGATAATATACAAATGCAAATAAACATACACTGCTCAATCTACAGAACAAAATATCACAAATCAGATAGGATAATCAATTCAAGGCATTTCATACAATACAATCATTCCTAAGCAAGGTCAAGTATTCAATAGTCATTTATAAGCAGGATTTATAAATTATTTATCTTAATTAATTCAATTTATTTCCAAGTAAATAAATTTAATTAGTTATGAATCTATTATACAATCCTGATTTATTAATCCCAATCATTTGATATAAACAAATTTATCAAACACTTTAATTAATTAAATTATTATTAATTAATCATATTAATTAAATCATTCCTTTAAACCAATTTCATAATTAATTATCTTTAATAAATCAAAAGATCCAAATATTATTTCTATAAGCGATTAATCTTTAATTACTTTCATTTAGTAATTACATTTAAATAATTTATAATCGATTATTTAAATAAATTAATCTAATGAATTATCAAAATTAATCACATAAATTTAATTTCTTAATAATCTCTAGTTAATTTATCTTCATTAACTAATAATATTTCCTTAATTACTTTTAACTAATCTCTAATTATAAATAGATCTAAACCATTAATTTATAAATTTAATAAATTATCCCTATTTATAATATTAGTAAATTTACTTAATTATCGTATTATCTTTAAGGTAATTCATTTCTTTGTTAATGACTTCAATAATATTAAAGTGTAAAACAAATTATTTAACTTTCATTTAAAGACCTTTTATAAAGGAAGTTTATCAAAAATCAAGTTTAAATAATTGTTTCTAAAAAACTATTTGATTTTAAACTTGCTTAAAACACAGTTAGATTTAAAAACTGATTCAAATTTCCAGGATTAAAAATGAATTGGAATCCTCTAATTTAACATTGATTTAAACTTGCTTAAAATTCTTGATTTTAAATTCTTTATTTAAAATTCAACTTTATTTTAAAACTTAAAGATTTAAGAGTTTATTTGAAAACTAAACTTAACTTTAAAATTTTGAACCACTGTTTAAATCTTGTTTCCAGTTTCAAATTCATTTGAATTGCCTTTAAAATTTCAATTTGCAGACAGGTTTCTGTTTTTTTTTAAAAAAAACTGGAAACCCATCTACTCGAGCCACTACTTTGTTTTCTTCGAGACCAACGCGAGTTTTCCCCGAGATTGTCACTCGACTGCTTCGAGTCTTCCCCGAGCATCCCCACCTCCTTCCCAAAACTAACATCATCAGGCAAATATACCACCGTGCATATGCACGGTGGTTCCAGCCACCGTTGATCATCAACACCGATCGCCACACATCAGTACTTGCCTCAACATCTCATCTCGACCATCGAAATGCGTCCAATCACCTGAAATCGAAAACGAGCTTCCCATTCCGAAACCTGGACATTGCATCTTCCTCCCTACCCATACCTGGCAACGCGCCACATCATCATCTCCGACCACCAGGCCTCGTGCCACCTCGGTCACACCATCTCCGATCCCTCACGAGCCTATCCCCAGAATCCCATCCAACTCGATGCACCCTGAGATCATCAGCGACCCATTTTTCCACCCTAGACTAAAACTAGGTTTAGAAACTTTATTTGCCTACCGCTGTCGCCACGATGATTAGTGACAACTCCGAGCATTTTTCCCAGCGATGCCGTAAACTCCCCTACCTCCACACAAAAATCCAACCCCTCCAGTCGACTAGATCACCCATGGCAACTTGAAATGTCAAATGCAGATACATACAAATTACTCTCAATCCTTATCACTAAAAATCAGGCGTTAAACTTTAAAAATCATGTTTTAGCATCTAGATTCCATTCGCATACCTGACTTTGAAAATTGAGAGTTTCGAAAATTTACCCATCTTAAGTTTGTTCCAAGAATTTGGGTTTCCAGAGAATATTTGCAAACTGTTTTAACTTAAACAAATTTCTAAGCTTTAATAGATGCTATAACAAACAGTTTTGTTTTAATCCTAAGTGTTAATAGTTTGCTAGATCAAGAGATAAGGATTTGATTTCACATCTGAGTCTGGGAAAATAAGAACAGAGGTGCCTCAAATTTGTACAGACATACATATTTAATACATTCATATATTCACCCAGGAATAAATTCAACATACTAATTTTCCAGATATAAACTTGAAGCTAATGTAGGTACTTAAGGTTTTAAAAGAAGAGTTACTCACTTTAACTTGAAGAACAGAGGCAGTATATGTATATGCATATCAAACTACTCCAGATTTCAAACTTAACAAACAACAACTAAATATATTCAGTTTAATTTAAAGTTGTTTACTCACATATTTATTCTTCAAATTGTTTTAATGAAATGTTACTCACAGTGCTTAGAGAATGAACAGAGCATTCTTCAGGGCTGAACTGGAAGCTGAATCTTCCTTTGCTTGTCTGGATTTTGTATTATTGTTTTTAAGGTTGAACTGATGTTCATTTTTGATTTTCCTCAGTGATGATGCTCGAACTAAAATGAGGATTGATGTATATAAAGATAAGTATGCAGGATGTTTTCATTTTGTACAACAAGTCATGGCTGAAGTATGCTTGCATTCAATGCTAAAGGCTTGTTGCATTAATTACCCTGCTTACCTCCCTTTTTCTTTTATTTACAGCCCATGCTTTGTATTAATTACTGATACTTTCCCTTGTATGCTAGAGATACTAGCATATATTATTAAGTACTTCTTATTTGCTTGAGTACTTTATGTTTTCATATTATATTGTCTTATTATTTTTGACTATATTATATTTTCTTCTTTAGTACATGTTGCTGCATTGTTTTCCAGGTTAGAGTATATCATCTTACTTGCTTTATTTATTTCATTTTGTTTGAATACTTTTATTTGCTCTTATTTTATTTTATTTTTTCTTTGCATACTCAAACTTTTATATTTGTTTGTATTTAGTTACTTTATTTTCTTAAGTACTTTGTTTCTTCCTTGCATTCTATTTGAATTGCATACTTATATAATTGTCATTTATTTGCTTATACTTGTTTATACATTTGTTTACTTGGTTTACGTTTTATTTTGTACTCGTATTTATTTGTTTGAAAACTTTATTTGCATTGCCTGCATATCTATGTTTTTATTTATTTGTTATTTTTACTTTGTTTTGTTTACTTGTTTTTCCAGTTCATACATATTCTTGTTTGTTTATAAACTTCATGTATGAAGATATGTTGGTGGCTTCTACTTTGCAAGCCTTTCATATGTATATGTTTCTATTTCAATTTCTATTTTCTTGCTTTATACTTTGCAATATAACCAATTTCTATTTTTATAAAAATCTATCTTATATTAATTTCTATTTCTAGAATAAATAATAATTATTATTATTTTACTTCAAATTTATTATCTTATGTTATTTTTATAAACTCAAATCATTATTAACCATCAATTTAAATATTTATTATTACTTATTTATTTATTTTATACTCATGTCAAATATCTGTATTTTATGATTATTTTTAAACCATTTACTTGAGATTTTAACTCAAGTTCAATATATACATATATATATTATATAAAATTTGCTCATATATACCCAAATATATATACATTCAATATATACTCATACTCACAGTATTTTCAATGTAAATGATTTATACAGAATATACTTGGATCCGGGGAAACTCGCATCACTTAATCAATTAATTTCACAAATTTTATTCAAAATGAAATTACTTAACAATTTTAAATTCAAAAATTCAATTAATTATCAATTTAAATATTTATAAAATCCGGGGTCGTTACAGACTTCCCCCCTTAAAAGAATTTCGTCCCCGAAATTCGCAGGCACGAAAACAACACAGATGGATGAAAGATAAAGAAATATCTTTTCAGATCAAACTGGATATCAGTTCTGCAATTGGCTCACCAAATCAGAATATCAATAATAGATACAGGAAATTATAATTAAAATTTCAAATTTTGGTTTTAAACAAAATCATTTTATCGATACAATTCTAATCATTCTTCATATTCTATTAATCAATTTAATTCAATTAAAATTTTCAATTTCTAATTCATTTATTAGAGTTTAAATCGAAAAGCCGATAAGAAATCGATGAAGTACGAAGTAATAATTTTCTGCAACGATTCGTAAGGCCACCATCACATCGAAACTTCTTTCTGGAGCTGTCGCGAAGAATTCAAAAGAATTTAGAAACGAATCAAAGAAAATTGATAAGAAAGATGTTTCCACTATTGTTACAGAGTATCGACCAATTATAGTCGTATTTCCCTGCCCTCTATCTCGTTCTCTTCTTGCACTCATACTCACTATCAGTAGATAGTAAGAGAACTTACTGAGGCATTCAAACGGATATCTTAGAGATATACTCATTCTAGGGATACTTCACCCTATCTATAATGAGTTACTTAACGTGTTACACTCCTGAGCTAAAGTTTCACCTTAGCTCTGATACCAAATGTAACGACTCGGATTTTGCCCGCTCGAAAATCGACATCCATACTTCATATCGTATTCGAATGTCATAGATTCGACCGTTCAAATCCGATTCGCCGGAGCTTATAACAATCATTAAGTAAATAACACAGCGGAATAAAAGAATAATACATTGATATACAGCTTTGATACAATATCTGATACAGATAATCCAATAAACATCAATATACATCAGAGATATGATACAATAAAATAGCAGCGGAAAAGAAAAATAGATAACATCTAGCAGCGGAACTAATAACTCTAAGATAATCTTCAAGGAAGAACTCCAGAAATAACTGCAACTCCATTTCCAAAACTAATCCAGCAGAAGCCCGAAATCCCAATAACATATCACAAAGCTCAGCAAGACTGGTGTGGTCCAAAGACTGAACTAACTCCAGATAATCCACTATATCTAACTATCTGTAAAACCCAACTCTAGACTGCTCGTGTAGAAAATAATGAGCACCCAGAGTTTAGGAAAGAAACAATAAACTCCGGATCAGTCGTGGGACTGGTGTGAGCAACAAAAATAGTTTATCTTTAAACAATCAACAAAAGATTTTAAAGTCAATTCGAAATGCTTTTGAAAAATGAGACTACCATAAGGCCTCCCGCACACACACACAATGCAAACGCAGAATCGGAGGAGATTTCTCCTTATGATAGTCAAAGATGCTTGATACGCATTAAAAGAAACATTTGATATTATTACTAGTGCATAGTGTAGGAAAAATCATTTCGAAAATAAAGATATAAATCTTAGCCAACATAGACATTTCGAACTATGCCTACTATAGCTACCATCCAAACAGTGGTGACCACCATAAGTGAATAGCAGGTTCTACAACTAATACCGTACAAGTTTCGTATTGGGAATTGGATTTCCAACAAATGGTCAGGCCAAGGAACTTCCCATTGCCACTGAGAATGCCTCTGGAAAGACATCCCCGAGAACCAAACCGGAACTCTGCCAACACAAGGCCGGGTTACCCCTAACTGGGTAACTACTGACACGAGCACGCCATTCCCCGATCGTAAACGACCTTTTTCACGGGATCCCGATAACCAACAACCACAAAGTAATAAACTCGTAGTAACCACATAGGTTAAATATCTGGGCTCCATACCATGATACAACCTCTATCCAGAAGGAAATGTACATACCCTAAGGGGAGCTACAGCAACCCCTAATAACCTTGCTGCATCTTTCCTGTTTTGACCATTTCCGGGATGTGAGGCTCGATGAATTCACGTCCACAAAAACACACTTTGTACAAAAAGCCGTGCTTTGGGTCAACAAATGATCAACACAATGATCATCAGGATAGACGATCAAATAAATGATCCTATCACAAATAATCAACACGATGATCATTTCAGCATCACTCAGCATGTCACATTACCAAAATGGGATATATTGCTGATAACTTCAACTATATAACCTCTGAGCTCGTACGTCTCAGAGAAGGGTGTTAAGCAAAGAATAAATTCTCCGCCACCAACAGAAATATATTTGAAAGAAATCGGCTTTATATCTCAACTTGTAATGTCAGGCATACAATCCATACAAGTCTGTTCTGGGTTCGAACAGAACCGAAGGCACTTACAAAGAAGTCCTTGCAACCCGGATATTCACAATCCCGATCGGATTTCCCATCACTTAGGGAGTTTCTATACCGGCGCGACTCGGTGCAGAAACAATCGATAGGTCATCCTATCGCTTTCACAAATACCCGGTCTTCAACACCGGTCTTCAAATGCTATCCATAACGACATATCACATATTCGTAATGGGATATATGACACAAAGGTTCTCTCCCGGCTAAACCGAATAGTGAGCGAAATATTTCAAAAACAATGGATAATGGGATTTCAATTAAGTCACAACTTAATAATTCAAAACTTTCTTTCAAATGGTTTTAATCCAATTACCATTTCGATCTTTAAACAAAAAGATTCATTTTCACAACCTTTAACGGTTTAAACAATTTTCACATTTTTATCTTTTACACAAAAGATTCATTCACAGATTTTTCAAATAAATTTTCATTTCAATTTGATTAACTCGTTAAATCTTTAAATCAAAGATTTAACTTATAGCCTTCAAAACAATTCCATTTCAATTTGATTTAAACAAATCATCATTTAAATCTGTTAAAAATAAACAGATTTAATTCATAGCTTTGAAAAAAGAATCATCTATAACTTAGGAAAAATCCTTCTCTATTCAATCTTGAAATTCCCCTAATTAACTGGAATCTCAGTTCTTATCTAAAAGTGTTTATCATTTGGAAACAACAGTTTTCATTTTGGAAATCTGATTTATTTATACGAGTTGAAATCCTTGGGTTAAATTCAAATTCCCAAAACAATACTTTAAAAATGGTTTAACTCATAATGATTAGTATAATATCATTAATCCCTAATTTCAAATTACAGGATTAAATTTGAATATTGAATTCAAATTTAAATTAAAGTATTTAAATTCCAACACTTAATCCAGTTATTCAAAATAAATTTCCATCTTTGAAATTTCATTTCAAAAGCTTTTCATTTCTATTCCAATTCCATTTCCAAAACATTTGAATTTAAAAATCCAAATTTTAAACTATTTCAAAAATCTGTGACTTAATCGATTTCCTCGTGAAATCCATAATTGTGTGTGTATGAGTGTGGTCCAGGGTTTAACACAATAGTGCAACACCATTCAATCATGACAGATCAAAACACAGAAATATAGTTGATAAGCGATTTAAAACTATAGCGCTCATCGTCTATTCACAGATTCACAGATAATATACAAATGCAAATAAACATACACTGCTCAATCTACAGAACAAAATATCACAAATCAGATAGGATAATCAATTCAAGGCATTTCATACAATACAATCATTCCTAAGCAAGGTCAAGTATTCAATAGTCATTTATAAGCAGGATTTATAAATTATTTATCTTAATTAATTCAATTTATTTCCAAGTAAATAAATTTAATTAGTTATGAATCTATTATACAATCCTGATTTATTAATCCCAATCATTTGATATAAACAAATTTATCAAACACTTTAATTAATTAAATTATTATTAATTAATCATATTAATTAAATCATTCCTTTAAACCAATTTCATAATTAATTATCTTTAATAAATCAAAAGATCCAAATATTATTTCTATAAGCGATTAATCTTTAATTACTTTCATTTAGTAATTACATTTAAATAATTTATAATCGATTATTTAAATAAATTAATCTAATGAATTATCAAAATTAATCACATAAATTTAATTTCTTAATAATCTCTAGTTAATTTATCTTCATTAACTAATAATATTTCCTTAATTACTTTTAACTAATCTCTAATTATAAATAGATCTAAACCATTAATTTATAAATTTAATAAATTATCCCTATTTATAATATTAGTAAATTTACTTAATTATCGTATTATCTTTAAGGTAATTCATTTCTTTGTTAATGACTTCAATAATATTAAAGTGTAAAACAAATTATTTAACTTTCATTTAAAGACCTTTTATAAAGGAAGTTTATCAAAAATCAAGTTTAAATAATTGTTTCTAAAAAACTATTTGATTTTAAACTTGCTTAAAACACAGTTAGATTTAAAAACTGATTCAAATTTCCAGGATTAAAAATGAATTGGAATCCTCTAATTTAACATTGATTTAAACTTGCTTAAAATTCTTGATTTTAAATTCTTTATTTAAAATTCAACTTTATTTTAAAACTTAAAGATTTAAGAGTTTATTTGAAAACTAAACTTAACTTTAAAATTTTGAACCACTGTTTAAATCTTGTTTCCAGTTTCAAATTCATTTGAATTGCCTTTAAAATTTCAATTTGCAGACAGGTTTCTGTTTTTTTTTAAAAAAAACTGGAAACCCATCTACTCGAGCCACTACTTTGTTTTCTTCGAGACCAACGCGAGTTTTCCCCGAGATTGTCACTCGACTGCTTCGAGTCTTCCCCGAGCATCCCCACCTCCTTCCCAAAACTAACATCATCAGGCAAATATACCACCGTGCATATGCACGGTGGTTCCAGCCACCGTTGATCATCAACACCGATCGCCACACATCAGTACTTGCCTCAACATCTCATCTCGACCATCGAAATGCGTCCAATCACCTGAAATCGAAAACGAACTTCCCATTCCGAAACCTGGACATTGCATCTTCCTCCCTACCCATACCTGGCAACGCGCCACATCATCATCTCCGACCACCAGGCCTCGTGCCACCTCGGTCACACCATCTCCGATCCCTCACGAGCCTATCCCCAGAATCCCATCCAACTCGATGCACCCTGAGATCATCAGCGACCCATTTTTCCACCCTAGACTAAAACTAGGTTTAGAAACTTTATTTGCCTACCGCTGTCGCCACGATGATTAGTGACAACTCCGAGCATTTTTCCCAGCGATGCCGTAAACTCCCCTACCTCCACACAAAAATCCAACCCCTCCAGTCGACTAGATCACCCATGGCAACTTGAAATGTCAAATGCAGATACATACAAATTACTCTCAATCCTTATCACTAAAAATCAGGCGTTAAACTTTAAAAATCATGTTTTAGCATCTAGATTCCATTCGCATACCTGACTTTGAAAATTGAGAGTTTCGAAAATTTACCCATCTTAAGTTTGTTCCAAGAATTTGGGTTTCCAGAGAATATTTGCAAACTGTTTTAACTTAAACAAATTTCTAAGCTTTAATAGATGCTATAACAAACAGTTTTGTTTTAATCCTAAGTGTTAATAGTTTGCTAGATCAAGAGATAAGGATTTGATTTCACATCTGAGTCTGGGAAAATAAGAACAGAGGTGCCTCAAATTTGTACAGACATACATATTTAATACATTCATATATTCACCCAGGAATAAATTCAACATACTAATTTTCCAGATATAAACTTGAAGCTAATGTAGGTACTTAAGGTTTTAAAAGAAGAGTTACTCACTTTAACTTGAAGAACAGAGGCAGTATATGTATATGCATATCAAACTACTCCAGATTTCAAACTTAACAAACAACAACTAAATATATTCAGTTTAATTTAAAGTTGTTTACTCACATATTTATTCTTCAAATTGTTTTAATGAAATGTTACTCACAATGCTTAGAGAATGAACAGAGCATTCTTCAGGGCTGAACTGGAAGCTGAATCTTCCTTTGCTTGTCTGGATTTTGTATTATTGTTTTTAAGGTTGAACTGATGTTCATTTTTGATTTTCCTCAGTGATGATGCTCGAACTAAAATGAGGATTGATGTATATAAAGAGAAGTATGCAGGATGTTTTCATTTTGTACAACAAGTCATGGCTGAAGTATGCTTGCATTCAATGCTAAAGGCTTGTTGCATTAATTACCCTGCTTACCTCCCTTTTTCTTTTATTTACAGCCCATGCTTTGTATTAATTACTGATACTTTCCCTTGTATGCTAGAGATACTAGCATATATTATTAAGTACTTCTTATTTGCTTGAGTACTTTATGTTTTCATATTATATTGTCTTATTATTTTTGACTATATTATATTTTCTTCTTTAGTACATGTTGCTGCATTGTTTTCCAGGTTAGAGTATATCATCTTACTTGCTTTATTTATTTCATTTTGTTTGAATACTTTTATTTGCTCTTATTTTATTTTATTTTTTCTTTGCATACTCAAACTTTTATATTTGTTTGTATTTAGTTACTTTATTTTCTTAAGTACTTTGTTTCTTCCTTGCATTCTATTTGAATTGCATACTTATATAATTGTCATTTATTTGCTTATACTTGTTTATACATTTGTTTACTTGGTTTACGTTTTATTTTGTACTCGTATTTATTTGTTTGAAAACTTTATTTGCATTGCCTGCATATCTATGTTTTTATTTATTTGTTATTTTTACTTTGTTTTGTTTACTTGTTTTTCCAGTTCATACATATTCTTGTTTGTTTATAAACTTCATGTATGAAGATATGTTGGTGGCTTCTACTTTGCAAGCCTTTCATATGTATATGTTTCTATTTCAATTTCTATTTTCTTGCTTTATACTTTGCAATATAACCAATTTCTATTTTTATAAAAATCTATCTTATATTAATTTCTATTTCTAGAATAAATAATAATTATTATTATTTTACTTCAAATTTATTATCTTATGTTATTTTTATAAACTCAAATCATTATTAACCATCAATTTAAATATTTATTATTACTTATTTATTTATTTTATACTCATGTCAAATATCTGTATTTTATGATTATTTTTAAACCATTTACTTGAGATTTTAACTCAAGTTCAATATATACATATATATATTATATAAAATTTGCTCATATATACCCAAATATATATACATTCAATATATACTCATACTCACAGTATTTTCAATGTAAATGATTTATACAGAATATACTTGGATCCGGGGAAACTCGCATCACTTAATCAATTAATTTCACAAATTTTATTCAAAATGAAATTACTTAACAATTTTAAATTCAAAAATTCAATTAATTATCAATTTAAATATTTATAAAATCCGGGGTCGTTACATTACTTCAAACGACATACTTTTTATACATTTATGGAATTAGATGATTTATGAAATTACACCGAAATAGATACAATTAAATCATACCCACAAAGCACCTAACATATTAAAGCATAGATATTCACACTCTAAGTCAAATTAGGGCAACCTAAATTTATATTAACAAATTACACCCAACTAGAATAAATATTACAATCTTATCATCATTCCACTTTAATAAATGTAGGGATCAATTCCTAAATTTCTTGATTAGGGTGCAAATGTCGTTCCTATTCTAATTACCTATCTTGTAGAATATGTAGGCGGGTCCTGTACTTTTGTTTAAGCCTGCAACTCATCAAATCTTATATATGCATACTAATTAAATAAAATTCAACGATATAAATTTAAGTGTTATAAATAAATCATATAATTTCCCACTCACCTTTCAAGCTATCCAAATCTCCCAAATTCGAATTTATTTCTTTAATTTGACTTCTTTTCCTTTCCAATCCAAAAGGATATATATAACAAGATACACACACTATTAGAATTACATATCTGAGAAGAGATTTGGGGCTAAGGGGAATATAGATTTATAGTTTTAGAACTTACCTTTTTCTTTCGCGGTGTTGATTTGCTTCTTCTCTTTGTTTTCTACCCTTCACTGATTTATGCATGCGTGTGTACGTATGACATTTTATAATTTCTAGAAATAGTAGAGAAGGAAAAGTGATAGAGCTTCATGACTTTGATCAAAAAATATGAGAAGAGAAGCTAGAGGTTAGAACCTGTATTTATAGGTATCCAAATCAACCGTATCCGTTAGATTTAAAATAATTAAATATGGACCGTTTAGCTAAGGTTCAACCACAGCCGCCACCTTTACGACCGATCGACCGGTCCAAGGAGGAGGTCGATTGGTGGGGTCCTGCATTTATTATTATTTATTTCCTATTTTCTATTTTTAATTATTTTCTTTCCAAAAACTTCAGACAGTAATAACTTCTTCATTTGAGCTCTGACCACAAAACTCCATATATAAAAGTTACTCAGTAAATCGTCGTGAACACAATAGTGCAAGTATCATGGTTAACTTCCAGAATTTGCTAAAATTATTTTTTGAGCCTCCTTAATTATGGTAAATTTTATGGGGTGCTACATTCCTTCCCTTAAAAGAATTTCGTACTCGAAATTTCTTAAGTGTTAAATCATATAACATAGGGTGCAACTATTATAAACTATCCAACTAATTTGTGTACAACTAATTTTGCAGTCAAATATGTATAAGTGGACGACATATCACAACATATATGACATGCATGTTGAATAATTCTAAACGGGTGCATCATATATGAATGCATATTTTTCAAAAACATTTTGAAAATATGTTGCAAACGACTTATATATAGTGGCAGTTCTATATATATATAGGTTTTCAAATAGGATTTTGGACCAAAGGTTCCTATTCTCAAACTCATGCACAAAAAGTCCCGACTCATAAACCCATGCAAATTAAGTCCATGTTTTGTTATTTTTTACCAAACCGTCCCCTTTTAGAAAATCGGTCTAGCATTGAAATCAAGAGCAAAAGTAGCATAAACTCGTCAAAAACTAAAAATAGGGACCTAATTTTCACAACTTTTTTAGGGGGGGCTTTTCTTCCATCATCTTTCAATTCTAGGGAGTTAGAAGTCGTTCCTTGTTTCAAAAATCCATTTTCACACAGTAATTTCCATACTACTACGAGTAGAAGTATGATTCAACCTGTAACAACCCGCATATTTGTCGATTGTATATTTAAATATTTTATTTAAATATTTCATCATTCGTCGGATTTAGTCTGAAAACCTACTTTTTGCAAACAGTCGAATTAGGACTCGAGACCCCTCCCATTGAGTTCAAAATGTCGTTTGCAACCTTTTTGAGTATAAGCCTCGATATGTTTGGAGTTAGTCAAGTTTTGCTGCTTTTTCACTTTGGGTTTGAGTTTGGGTTTCAGCCCAATGTTCCACCTTAAGACTCTAGCTCCACTCCAACTCTTCATTACTTCATTTCATATTCCTAACACTTCAAGCTAAAGTAAAAATGGTGGAAGAGATTGGAAATGGAAATTCCTAAGCCCTAGCTTGCTTTGCAAATCCAACTTCTAGCTCAAAATTCAAGAGAACCCATTGGTAAGCATCTCCTCCATCTTCCACAACTCATTCTCTCTTTGATTTCAGAAAATTCCTAAACCTAATTTGGGAAATATTTCTCTTTTAAGCTTAGAATCAAGCTTCTTGAGTTGGGATTGAAGGTGATTGTTCTTGCCATTGCTTTCGAGCTTCTTCTTCATTGATTTGGGTTCAAAGGTGAGATTTTTATCTCACATCTTTGTCTATAATTATCTTCGATTGTTAGGTATGAATTCCTAACACTTATTCTTGTGCAATTGATATTGGTATGGATTGATTTGGTGTATATTCCAATTTTTGGTGTTTTGAAATCAAAATCTATGAAAATCCTATTATGGATATTTGGACATTGATATTTGAGGCGTATCGAAGAGTCGTCTGGGTTGCCGCGTGGCGTAAATCCTTAGTCGTCATTTGCTCGTTCGATCGTTTCTGATATTCGTTTGGCCATTTTTGGTCGAGGTTCAGGAAATCCTCAAATTTCTAGTTTCAGACGTCTGAATCTGGGATTTCAGACGTCTGAATTGGCTCATTTTCAAACAGAAAGAAAATAGGCTAAAAACGCCTATTTCAGACGTCTGAAACATTTGGTTCAGATGTCTGAATCACATTCTGGAAACTTTTAATTTTTCCAGATTCAGACGTCTGAACCACTTGTTTCAGACGTCTGAAACTGTAGTGTTTTGCCTGCTTGCCTTTTTTTTAAGAATTCCAATTTAAATCGATTCGTGATGATCCTATTTGTTGTTATCATTTATTAAGACTTTGATGACTCCTTTTTAGGGATTTTTGAATATCCATTTCGATGGATTCTTTATCGATTTTTTTGGATTTTATTCACGTCTTCGAATGTTAATTTTAGTGATTGATTGTTCCTACAATCTTCTTTGTGATTTGTCACTTTAAAAATATAAAGGTTTTCTGTACTAGTAGTAAATATCAAAATTCTTTCATCAAAACGATTTCAACGCTATTTTATTACAAAGCTCGTTTCTTAAACCGTTTTTCCAATCTATTAGTATATACAAGCCTTTACCTCACTCGTATGAGAAATCTAATTAAACAACCTAGTAAAACGAGTGGTATGAAACGCTTGCGTTTACTTCGTCGGTTAATTCAAATCTAATTAAACAACCTAGTAAAACGAGTGGTATGAAACGCTTGCGTTTACTTCGTCGGTTAATTCTTGGACTTGTTCGATTGAATCTCTTGTGACAATTTTCTAGTGGAGATCTACAGTTTGTTCGTAAATATTTAAGTTAAGCTAGTGCTTATGGGACATGAAGCTAAGCTCATATATTTACTACCTTAGTGTAATTGACACTTCTCTGTGATCATGACGATCGTTTTTATGTTTTAGACTAGCATTGTGCGATGTCTTTTTGATTTGGTTCATCGGATGTCACGCTGTACGACGTCGATGCTCCGAATTATTTGATACATTGGATGTACCGTTTGCACTACATCAATGCCTTTGCTTTTGATACATTGGATGTACCGTTTGCACTACATCAATGTCTTTGCTTTTGATACATTGGTTTGCACCACATCAATGTCTTTGCTGATACATTGGTTGTACCGTTTGCACTACATCAATGCCTTTGCTTTTGATACATTGGATGTACCGTTTGCACTACATCAATGCCTTTGCTTTTGATACATTGGATGTACCGTTTGCACTACATCAATGTCTTTGCTTTTGATACATTGGATGTACCGTTTGCACTACATCAATGTCTTTGCTTTTGATACATTGGATGTACCGTTTGCACTACATCAATGTCTTTGCTTTTTGATTCATTGGATGTACCGTTTGCACTACATCAATGTCTTGGTCATTCTTTTCTTGTGATTTCTGGATTTCGTGTGTTGAATTCTGGAATTTATGTTTCACCACCTTTATCGATTGGCATTGATATGTTTGTCAATTTTTGTGGCTTGGTGAATGAAATTAGGAGTATGACATTCCTTTTTATCTTTGAGAAGATCCTTGCGATATTGATTAATCTCTTATTGATTTTTCAATTATTTATTTATCACAGCTTGACATTGTGATTATTATACGTTTAGTCATATCTCTTATTCTATATCATTTCAACTGATATTTATAGCTAGACTGATCCGTTTATTATTTTCTTATTAAATAATACTCGAGTCAGACCGAGATGTTACAGGTGCTTCTGCTTGACTTCTCTTCTGGGGTTGTCATCCTGACTTTTGGTTAACTACTTAGATTAGTAGTTTTTGTTGTATACATTTGAGATATAGACTCATAGTTGTGTACTTATTCTTTTGTATAGCACATGTTGCTATTCTTTTGTATCATTGTGGATCTTTTAGACCACTACTCTGATGAACACTTTTATGTGTTATATATATTCATATCTATTTCCGCCTTTGTGATATGAATTATCTGTGACTGATTTGTGTTATGTTTATTTCTATATTTGTTTCCGAAGACATTATAGCACTGTGTAGTAGCTTTGAGTTTGTGTCGGTATGTCAGACTTCCTCCTGAAAAGAATGCAAGTTATATTTTATCTGGCATACCGGTACTCGCACAAAGCAATTATACAGATGGTCGCTCCTCAACAGCCTTATTCCCCGTGCCAGTTGACGGCATTATACCGTAGTGTCCTTGGCTAGCGTGGGTATAGAGGTGGGGCGTCACACAACCAATTTTGCATCCAATCTCTATCGTCCAATACTTAACACACAATTTTTAACATCCAAAATTTTAAAAAATTTCATTTTCCTGAACCTACTTTCCTATGCTTGAAAAGGAATTTAGTTGGAGAATTTTACATCACCACCCTTCTTTTGGATACATATTCCATTGCACCTTAGAACCTTCTCTTTTTTCTCCAAACCTTATCCAATTTTTTGAGGTACAATACGCATAAGGGGTTTATTCATGGATGTCAAAATGGAATTATCCTCAAAGTAAGTTCCACTCACTATTATCAAGGCATGGAAACAAAAATTCCTAAGTTAAAACAACATTTTCCCTTATTATTCTCTATGTTTTAAACACTTTTTCCCTTGTTGAATAGTAAAATTCATATTCACTAACACATCGATCCTCCCTACACTGTGCATATGGCATTTGAAACCCAAAAATAATCAAACCTGTAAAATAGTTTGAAAATTAATTCTTTAAAAAGCAGTCAAATACAGTTTTTTAAAAGCATTTAAACACAACTTTTCAAAATCATTTGAATATAATTTTTCGAAACATTTACCATTCCATCCTTAAAAAAATTCAAGCCACATCTTAATGCAATCAGGATTCACTCAACAAGTTAATGCATATGATTGACCCTAACATTGTGGAGTTAATCTTAGATTTCGAGAATCTTTCCTTTTACTTCAAAACAACAACCATAGAAGCCTATTTATAAATTTAAACTTTTGAGGCCTTTTAACTTCATTTCAAATCTATAATTCAAATTACAAACAAGCACATATATGTAAACTTATTACTCAACATCAATTTATCCAAACATTTAATAATAATTACTATCCATATGCAAGTTCAAAACTTAAAGTAAAAAGGAAGAGCTTTCTCACGTAAAAGCTATCCAATCCTAACCAAACTCTTACCAACATTTGCAACCAACCTAGACCTTGCTTTTCTCTTGAAAAAGATGGAGTTTTCGGTGCCTTAAGGCCAAAGCATTTTTGGCCATGCATGGAAGTGAAAGTGAGACTTGTTTTTGTGAAGAAAAAGGGTGTAGCAAGTGGAAGGAAGTGTTTAAAGCAAGGTTAAATGAATTTCAAAGTAAAAGGAAGTGGTTTATTTTGAACTTTGGAAATCCATGGAAGACATGGAAATTTCGTGAAGCTAAAGGCGAAAAAGAAAGTGATAATTGAATGCATAATGAGAAGGGAAAATATGACTGTTTTTATGCAAAGATAGAATTACCAAATTCCCTTATTAACCTTAAGTACACCCCCTCTCATGCAACACATCACCTACCATGCCTCCTCCATTATTTTTGAAAATGACTTTTGTCCCCTTTCCTTTTGCTTGCTCCAACGTATAATAAATGCTATATGTACTTTATGTTTTCTTATGTTACTTAAGGAATCTTATATTTTAAATTTTTTAAAAACAAATATGGTTGTATGTCACATCATGCTTATATAGTAACTTAAGTATATATACACACTAATACACAGTATCTTACTTATTATAAATGTGTATATCTATACAAAAGTTTTCACAATGTTTCCTTTAACTTTTAGCCAACAAAAATAAAATATTTGGAAAAAGAATTCCGACCGCATTTTCATTTTTCTTCGAACTATATATTATTTTAAAAAAATTCGAAAAACTATTTCATCATCATTATTTATTACTTAAAAGAGTTTTATTTTAATTCTAAAGCTATTATTTGAATATTTAAAATTAATTAAATATTTGCAAATCAAAGCAGTAAAATTCGTGGTCGTTATATTTTAAAACAAAGAGTTCTATTTCAGATAACGATTTGATTTCTTATATAAAATTACATTTTCCTAAAAATTATTTTACTTATGGTGTATTATTAGGAAGAAAAAGATCTTCTATTTTATAGTGAGACTGGAGCTTTGATTTGCAAAAGAATGTTTTGGTAAATTGTTTTCGTTTAAGATGTATTGGAAATCTCCTGCTAGTAGGTCCCTCTTTGGTATATTGGATGAGTTATCCCAGTCATTACATGGAGAAACCACTATGGAAGATGGAATGAGGATAGATTTGAGGAAGGGAGCTCATCAATAGAAAGAAGAAATGTTTTACTATGGAAAAATGAATGAGGACGTTTAGAAGTGTTCTAAAATTGGTGGATCGATTGATGGAGTCATGAGGATGATTATCCATAAGGATGGGTTCTAGGAAGGGTGACCTATGGATAGAATGTTGAAAGGTTCTTTCATGGAAAGAAAAGAATGTAGAATGGTTCCCTAAAAATGAATAGAAACTATATGGAGAAAGGAAAGGGCTCGAATACTGGTGCTAAGGGATCATTGATACTAAGAGTGTTTTCTGATATACTCTCAAGCAGGGGTATTGTGAGGAAACTAATTGGATACTTGGAATGGCTACCCCAGATCGGAGGAATGGATCCATATACCCTATATCGGTGTAATAGATCTAATGTCAACTTTAGGATATGGATAAGTGTTAGTCCTTGAAATGGATGGTTTTGATGACAACAGCCTTGGGACTTATTATAAAATATAAATACTAACATTATAGTTTAGATATATATGTATATGAAGGATATAAACATGCAGTACCAAGAATGAAGACTGTACAGTATAAAAATACAAGACCGATGAATTTAAAGATTGAAGATGTCAAGATCGAAGACTCGTGAGTATCAAGATACCAAGAGTTCAAGATTTTAAAGTATAAGATAAGTATTGGGTCTAGAATTATGTTAAAACTTCTTAAAAGCACTTACATCTTTATTCGAAATTTATTCATGGAATGGAATCCACTTTGAGCCTGTTCAAGGGATGGAACCCACGACAATATCTAGTGGAACATATAGTGGTCCTATTTTGATATCCACCAAATTTATAAAAATGTTTTTCAAAAATATATCTCTTGTTTTTAAAAATATTTTCAAAACTTTTTTTTTCAAAAAATACATCTCTCCTATTTTAAATATTTTAGCCTTAAAATTATCTTTATCATTTTTTTAATATTTTGATTTCAAAATTGTCCATTGATTTTAAACTATTTCTTGTTCTGAATATTTAGCTTTTAAATATTTATATATTCATATTTTAAATCATTTTATAGATTAAGATTATATATAAAAATTACATTCTAAAATCTTTTATATGGCTAAACTGTATTCAAGTATATTTATAAAAGTTTAGAAATTTCCTTGAAAAATTATAAAAACCAATTTTATTAAGAAAATCAAAAACCACCATTTTTGCCTGAAGCATGTCGACATACTCCTACCCCCATGTCAACATGGTGCCCGTTAATTTTCAAATTTTAAATTTTCAAGAAAAAGTGTCTATTCGTCGTATCCTTTCACGAATAGATATGGCAGTTAATCTCTATAAATACTAGACTTTCCAATTGAATTTTTAACCATTTTTCATTCAGTTTCTCTCCTCTTCCTCTTCCACATTTATTCTAAGGAATCCCAAACCATGCTCTGCCGAAATACCAAGTGAATCAAACTTGTTTATCTCTTGTTTGATTCTCTGCTACTCTCTCCAATAAGATCTCAGTGCTATTTAGAGTTACAGGATTTTTTGTAAATCAAACTGTTGAGTAAAAGGTGCGGTTGAGCCTTTAAATCAAGTGGGTGTGATTGTTGCCTCGAAAATCAATTAGGTCATCTTATGGCCTGGTAAATCAAGAGAGTGTGCCCCAGACTCAAATACAGGATGGTGTACCTCGTGTCCTTGAATCGAGGTGTAATCTGGGAGATTATTTTGTAAAGAAATCCGTACAATTGTGCGGGACTGGATGTAGGGTAACTCCGAACCAGTACAAAATCCTGATGTATTCTTTCCTTTACTGCTTTATTTATTATTTGCATCTGTGTCTGATTTTGTTGTTATATCTATGTCTGTGTATTGCGTTGGTGATCAAATTACTTAAGTTTCAAAAAGATTGAGTAAATCCACAAAACACTATTCACCCCCTCTAGGGTTATTCTAGCCTTAAGATCTATAATCCGCATTTCTAACATTTGGTATAAGAGCAAGGTTTTCAAAGTTTTCGTAATCTGAATTTTTGAAAAAAAAAATTAGTGGCTATTTTTGGGGATCTTGTTAACACTAGTTTAAAACTGTTCAAATCATCATTGTCTCATAAGTTTGTATATAGTTGTTATAGAAAACCAAGTTATCTACCATTTTTTTGTTTTGTGCAAGAAGAAATATGTTATATGGCCCTTGAAGAATCAACTCTCAATGGATAACTTATGCAAATCAAAAAGAATAAGTGGATACTTGATAGTGGATGTTCAAGAAACATGACTGGTAGTCCAGATATGCTGAATGATATTATCTATAAATATGGAGGTTTGGTTAATTTTGGAGACAACTCAAAAGGATATGTGATAGGCATCGGCAATATCGGTAACTCTAAAACTCCTACTATTTATAATGTTTTATTAGTTAAGAATCTGAAACACAATCTACTTAGCATTAGTCAACTTTGCGATAAAGGATATAAAATTAAACTTGAAAAAGATAAGTATCACATCAAAGATAATAATTCAAATATCATATTTAAAGGAATTAGGAAGAAAAATATTTATATTCTTAGTATGAAAATCTCAAATGATAATCTATGTCTTTTGGCTAATACAAGTGACCTTGGATTTGGCATAAAAGATTTGGACATTTGAATTTTAGACTCTTATCTAAAATTTCTAAACTAGATCTAGTAAGAGGTCTCCCTAGAATGAATTTAAAATAGATAGTATATGTGATGCTTGTCAATTAGGAAAATTTAGGAAGAGTTCTTTCAAATTAAAAGATATGATCTCGACTTCAAAACCTCTTGAGTTACTTCATTTAGATTTATTTGGTCCATCTCAAATTCAATCAATAAATCACAATAAATATGTCTTTGTAATTGTAGATGATTATTCTAGGTTTACATGGACAATTTTTATGAAACATAAAAGTGATACTTTCGATTCATTTAAAAATTTTACAAAAAGTCTTCAAAACCAACTTTCTTTAAAAATTATAACTATTCATAGTGATTATGGTGGGGAATTTGAAAATGAAAATTGTGAGAGATTCTGCAATAAAAAGGGAATAACTCATAATTTCTCTTTTTCAAGGACTCCACAATAAAACATAGTGGTAGAACAAAAAATAGGACGATTAAAGAGTGTGCTAGATTTTGAATAGAATAACATTTTTTGGGCTGAAACAGTTGCTACGGCTTGCTAATTTTAAATAGAATATTAGTTAGACCATCAACTAATAAAACGCCCTATGAACTTCTTTACATGAAGAAACCAAAGGTATCTTATTTAGAATCTTTGGAAGTAAATTTTTTATTCTAAATACAAAAGATAATTTAGATAAATTTGATCCTAAATTCGACAAAGGAATCTTTATCGGGTATTCTAATAGAAGTAAAGCATATAGAGTTTTCAATTTAAAAACTAATACCATTGAAGAAACAATGCATGTTTTTTTTGATGAAAATTTCAAAGATGTTGAACAAATTAATGATGAAGAAGATTTTGCTACACTAAATAATGTATCAATTGAAATAGATAATGAACTCATTCATCCAAATAAAAAGGTTAAGATTTTAAAAGTTCATCCTATAGAAAATATATTAGGAAATATTGAATTTGTTGTTAGAACTAGAAATCAACTAAATAAAATGAGAAATGTAGCTTTCATATCATCCATTGAACCTAAAAATCCTAAGGAAGCATCATCTGATGATTCATGGATTATGGCTATGCAAGAAGAATTGAATCAATTCACCAGAAATGATGTTTGGGAACTTGTTCCTAGACCAGAGGATAAAACTATAATAGGAACTAAATGGTTTATAAAAATAAAATGAATGAACTTGGTGAGGTCGTTAGAAATAAAGCTCGATTAATCGCACGTCATTGTTAAGAAGGAATAGATTTTGATGAATCCTTTGCACCCGTAGCAAGATTAGAAGCAATTAAAATTCTACTTGCTTTCGCAAATTATAATTATTTCAAATTATTTCAAATGGATATTAAAAGTTCTTTTCTAAATGGATTTGTTAAAGAGGAAGTTTATGTTGAAAAACCCCCACTCTTTGAAGATGAAAAATTTCCAAACCATGCTTTCAAACTTAAGAAAGCTCTATATGGTCTGAAACAAGCTCCTAGAGCATGGTATGAAGACTAAGATCTTTTCTATTACAATCAAAATTTGAAATTGGTAAAATAGATAATACTTTTTTCATTGAAAGAAATAAAAATGATATCCAACTAGTACAAATATATGTATATGATATTATTTTTGGATCAACTAATCATGAAATGAATAAAGAATTTTTTGAAATAATGGCAAAAGAGTTTGAGATGAGTCATATGGGTGGACTTACTTTTTTCTTAGGATTACAAACAAACAATTAGATAATGGTATTTTTATTAGTCAATAAAAATATGCTAGGGATCTAGTTGGTAAGTTTGGTATGACTACTGCGAGTGGAAAACCCACTCCTATGGCAACCAATGAAGACTTAAATAAAGAAGATCTTTCAAAAGATGTAAATAAAAAACTACATAGGGGTATGATTGGATCACTACTATATACTGTGAGTAGACCTGATATCATGCATAGTGTTTGTCTCTGTGCAAGATATCAATCTCAACCCAAAGAGACTCACTTAAAAGCTGTGAAACGTATCATAAGATATGTTAAGCATATTTTTGACTATGGTTTGTTTTACCCTAAAAATGATTCATTAGATTTAATCTCTTATTGTGATGCTAACTATGCTGGTTGCAAATCTAATTGAAAAAGTACCAGTGGAACATGTCACTTTTTGGGGCATTCTTTGGTTTCATGGTTTAGTAAAAAGAAAAATACTATTTCTTTATCAACAACTGAAGCAAAATATATCTCGGTTGCTTTGGCTTGCTCTTAAGTCATTTATATGCAACAAACCTTAAAAGATTTTGGATTAACAATTTTAAAATCACCAATTTATTGTGATAATACTAGTGTAATAAATTTATCTAAAAATCCTACTCATCATGCTAGGACTAAACATATTGATATCAGACATCATTTTCTCACAAGGATTGTTAGTCCTTGAGAAGGATGGTTTTGATGATGACAACCTTAGGACTTACTATAAAATATAAATACTAACATTATAGTTTAGATATATATGTATATGCAGGATATAAACATGCATTCACCAAGAATGAAGACTGTACAGTATAAAGATACAAGACTGATGAATTTAAAGATTGAAGATATCAAGATCAAAGACTTAAGAGTATCAAGATGTCAAGAGTTCAACATTTCAAAGTACAAGATAAGTATTGAGTCTAAAATTATGTTAAAACTTCTTGAAAGCACTTACATCTTTATTCGAAATTTATTTATGGAATGGAATCCACTTTGAGTCTGTTAAAGGGATGGAACTTTAGTGGGATAGAACACACGACAATATCTAATGGAACATATAGTGGTCCTATTTGATATCCACAAATTTTATAAAAACGTTTTTCAAAAATATATCTCTTGTTTTTAAAAATGTTTTCAAAACTTTCTTTTCAAAAAGACATCTCTCCTGTTTGAAATACTTTAGCCTCAAAATTATCTTTATCATTTTTATAATATTTTGATTTCAAAGTTATCCTTTGATTTTAAACTATTTCTTGTTTGAATATTTAGCTTTTAAATATTTATATACTCAAATTTTAAATTATTTTATAGATTAAGATTATATATTAAAAATTACGTTCTAAAATCTTTTATGTGGTTAAACTATATTCAATTATATTTATAAAAGTTTAGAAATTGCCTTGAAAAATTATAAAAACCAATTTTATTAAGAAAATCAAAAACACCATTTTTTCCTAGAGCATGTCGACATGGTGCCCATTCATTTTCAAATTTTAAATTTTCAAAAGAAGTGTTTATTCGTCATATCCTTTAACGAATAGATATGGCTGTTAATCTCTATAAATACCAGACTTTCCAAACGAATTTTTAATTATTTTTTCATTCACTTTCTCTCATCTTCATCATCTACATTTATTTTAATGAATCCCAAATCATACTCTGCCGAAATACCAAGTGATCTCTTGTTTGATTCTTTGCCACTCTCTCCAATAAGATCTCAGTGTTATTCAGAGTTATACGTTTATTTGTAAATCAAACTGTTGAGTAAAAGGTGTGGTTAAGCCTTGAAACCAATTGGGTGTGGTTGTTGCCTCGGAAATCAATTAGGTAATCTTGTGGCTTAGTAAATCAAGAGAGTTTTCCCCGGACAAGAATACAGGAGGGTGCACCTCGTGGCCTTGAAATCGCGGGTGTAATCTGGGTGATTATTTTGAAAAGAAATCCATACAATTATGCGGGACTGGATGTAGCGTAACTCCGAACTAGTATAAAATCCTGGTGTGTTCTTTTATTTACTGTTTTTATTTATTATTTGCATCTATGTCTGATTCTGTGATTATATCTGTGTCTGTGTATTGCATTTGTTGTGATTAAATTACTTAAGTTTCAAAAAGATTGAGTAAATCCACAAAACACTATTCACCCCTTCTAGTGTTATTCTAGCCTTAAGATCCGTAATCCACATTTCTAACGCTGAGTACACTAAATTCTGTATTTTTGCATTAATCTGTAACGACCCAGAATTTTTATTGATTAAAATTTGAATATTTAATTAATTTTAAATATTAATAAGTGAAATTTATAAGTCGAATAAATTTTATTTCGAATAATTGGATTTAATTGAATAATTAAATAGATAATTTGGATAGTGAAAATATAAAAATAATTGAAAATTTGGTTAAAAATGATTGAAATTGATTTGTAAAATTCTATTTTATCATATTGGAGTTAGAATGATATTTTAGAACTTTTAAAATCGAATTAAAGTTAAATTGTGAAAATTGAATATTTTAATATTTAATTGACTAGTGAAATTAGCCAATTTTTGAACAGTTTCAGAATTGGATGAAACTAGTTCCATTGGATCCGTAATAGTTAGTTATTATCGGATTTCAATTTTTGTAGCAATCGGAGTTATCGTTTGATCGTGGCAGCTCGAAACGCATCGAAATTGTTTTAATATTAATTTGGCGAGTTAAAATAGCCATTTTTCAAAAAGTTTCGGACTTCGACGAAACTAGTTTCATCGGATCCGTAATGTGATATTATTGTATGGTTTCAAATTTCATGTCAATTGGATTTACCGTTTGTCCGGTGCAAGCTAAAACGCCTAGAAAATCGTTTAAATCGGTTTAATTTAAATTGAACGTTTATTGCTATAACTCGCACAGATGACCGAATTAGCTTTCGAAACCTGTTCCATTGTGTCCGGAACGCGGGATAAACCCTATAAACGCTGGTCACCGCGCGTAAATCGGAGTTTGGAATTTCCGGAATGAATAGTGTCGTTCAAACTTCTATAAATAGACCATCCTCTTCACAAAATAAAAAAAAATATACTTAATTTTCGATTTAAGTATATTGAATATTTTCCAAGTGTTGAAATTGAATGGATTTTTGAATTACTTATGAATAAATAAGTATGGGAATGTTTTTCCAATATGAACTGAATATTTTGAGACCTTATCTTTTAAAGATAAATTGAAAATGAATAATAGAAATCGATTTGGATAATCATATATTCATAGATATTTTGGAATGTAAATTCACTATGGAATTTATAAATGAAAAGGGGAATTAATTTACGGATTTGAAACGTAAATATAAAGTAAATCGTTAAGGATTTATTTAATTGGTTTAAATGAACCATGTTGAAATGAAAGTATTTCGCATAAGGAAAATGATTGAAATTTGTTTTCAAAAGTGATAGTGGATTGAAAAGTGATTTGAAAATTTGTTTTCAAATGGTTGAAGTGTGGAAATTTTATATCTAGTAAAGATATTTTGAAAAGTAAATAATTTGGAAAATTATTTGGAATTCGGTGATGTTGAGCATGCCTATTGATAGTTAAATAATCCGACTATCAATATTTACCTTTAAATAGGTATTTGTTGTGATTTGTTTGAATTTGAATGCCACACTTATTTTTGAATAAGCGCTCACTATTCGGGTTAGCCGGGAAAGGATCTTGGGGTCGTATAACCCATTCCGAATATGTGATACGTCGTTATGAATTGCATTTGATGATCGGTGTTGAAGACCGGATGTTTGTGAAAACGGAAGGATTACCGTCGAGTTACTGTACATCGGCTGATCTCCGATATAGAGGTTTTATCACCCTTAGTGACGGGAAGTCCGGTCGTGATTAGTGAATATCCGGATTGCAAGGACTTCTTTGTAAGTGCCTTCGGTTCTGTTCGATCCCGGAACAGACTTGTATAGATTGTATGTCTGACATTACAAATTGAGATATAAAGCTGATTTCTTTCAAATATATTTCTGTTGGTGGCGGAGAATTTATTCTCTTAGCTTAACACCCTTCTCTGAGACGTACGAGCTCAGAGGTTTTATAGTTGAAGGTTATTAGTGATATACTCCCAATTTGGTAGTGTGGCATGCTGAGTGTTGCTGTGAAATGATCATTGTTTGATCATTTGTGATAGGATCATTTATTTGACCATTTATCTTAGTGATCATTTCTATGATCATTTGTTCACCTAAAGCACGGCTTTTGTATAAAGTGTGGCTTTGTGGACGAGACTTCGTCGGACCTCACACCCCGGAAATGGTCAAAACAGGAAGGATGCGGCAAGGTTATTAGGGGGTAGCGCCCCTTTAGTGTATGTCATTCCTTCTGGATAGAGGTGGTATCATGGTATGGAGCCCAGATATTTAACCTATGTTGTTGCTGCATATTTTGAGGTTGTTGGAAATCGAGGATCCTCGGATAGATCGGTTACGATCGGGGGATGACATATTCGTGTCAGTAGTTACCCAGTTAGGGGTAACCCGGCCTTGTGTTGGCGAGATCCGGTTTGGTTCTCGGGAACGTCCTTCCAGAGGCGTTCTCATGTGGCAATGGGAAGTTCCTTGGCCTGACCATTTGTTGGAAATCCAAAGAAACAATACGATCTTGTACGGTTTTAGTTGTATAACCTGCTATGGAATGTGCCGGTAACCTACTATTGAACATAGTAGCTATAGTAGGCATACGATAATGGTCGTATGTTGGCTAAGATTTATATTCTACTTTCGAAATTGTTTTATACACTATGCACTAGTAATAATATCAAATGTCCTTTTTAATGCGTATCAAGCATCTTTGACTATCATAAGGAGAAATCTCCTCCGTTTCTGCGTTTGCATTGTGTGTGTGTGTGCGGGAGGCCTTATGGTAGTCTCATTTTTAAAAGCATTGCGAATTGACTTTAAAATATTCCTCTATTTTGATTTTAAAGATAAACTGTTTTGAGTTCTCACACCAGTCACATGACTGACTCGGAGTTTATTGTTTTCCTTCCTAAACTCTGGGTGCCCACCAATTTCCACACGGGCAGTCAAGAGTTAAGGTTTATTAGGATATTCCGGAATTCAGGAGATGCTGGAGGCAAGCTGGATGGCATGGCGTATTACTAGTATATAGTATTTCTTTTTCCGCTGCATTGTTTGATGTTGTTTGTTGTTGTACACTCTGATGATGTAATGAAATGTAATAACTGATATAGTTCTTTGTTTAAAAATTATTCATTTATCTATTATATGTTGTTCCGCTGCGAATTGTGAGATTCTGATATTGTTCTGTTGTTTCTGTTCTGTTCTATCTTTTTCTCTCTTCTTCTACTTTTTCTTTTTCTAAAACCCTAACGGTACGGTTTTTCGGCTTTCGATTGCTCGGCAGTTGATACAGTGGACGTATTGATGTCAGTTTTCGTCAATGAAAAATCCCAAACGTTACATTTGGTATCAGAGCTTATGGTTAAGCGACAACTATGGCTCTGTTGGGTATTACTCATTAGAGATAGAGTCAGCAGTACTCTAGAATGAGTGTGAGTGTAATAATAGATATGAGCGCGTATTTGTTAGTGAATGTAAATTGTTTTATATTGTGATGATTGGTTTATTGAGTGGCATATGAACCTTCGTCAGCACGGTCTGTACAACTATGCCGAAGGGTTTTATAAACACTTGTATAGAACAATTCGACACAGTATTGTTTTAAATTGGGTAAATGAAATAATTTTACCTTGATTATATTTTGTATATGAAGAAATAATTTTTCAGAATTATTAAAGTGTATATAAGTAGATTGTTTGGTTGTTTGAATAATCTAAATTAAAGAATAATTGTATAAGCAAATGAATTATAAGAATTGAATTATAATTAATGTGATTTACAATTATGAAATAAACTTATATATATATAAAGTGAAACTCTATAAGAAAAAGATTTATAAATGTCATTTATAAATGAAAGGAAATTTTTTGAAAGAATATTAAGCACTGAATTCACTATTGTTACTGGGAAATAATAAGGGTGATGACTGCAGCATCATCAGTATCATTTTTGAGTCTCCATGTGATAGATTTGCTACCATAGTAATTTGGGAATGATAAATGAGTTGATTACTTATGCAATTTGAATTTTGATAGAATAAATTTAACTTAAAGGATGAAGTTAAATTAAAGGAAGTATAAGTAAATCAATAAAATCCAAGTAGTAATTGTTGAATATAAGTTGTATAACTTATAAGATGATGAATATAAGTGAAATAAGTTTTGAATTTGTGATAGGAGTTAATAAATTTAGCTTTGGTAAAAAGTTAAATAGGATTGGAATTTGAATTGGATTTATAAGTGAAAACTTAAGTTAAATTAAACAAAAGGTGTTTGGAATGAAATATGACTTAAGTGATGTTGAATGAAGTTAAATTTTGGTATCGAAGTAAATTAATAAGTGAATTAATGAAATGAAGTCATTAAGAATGTGAACTTGAGTTATATAAATGAAATTCAACTTTAAATTGTTAAAGGAATTAGCAATTGAATTGATAAATGGATTGAATGTTAATCAATTAAATGTAAATAATTGATATGAAAATTATGAATGTAAGTGTAAATTCATTAAAAGCTAATGAAGTTGAGAAATTGAATAAATTGAATGGAAGTCAATTTAAATATGATCCAATTGAAATTGAATGTGTTGAACCAAATTGTAACGATCCTAAATTTTGAACAATTTAAATTGTGAATATTTAATTAATTTTAAATATTTGAATGATAATTTAAATTGAATTTCCAATATAACAATGAAATTGGTGATTAAATTTTAAAATTTAATCTATAAAGAGTTGAATAAAAATTTAAATTTGACTTCGGAGTTGAGATTGAATATGGAATTTGTAATTGAAATTCAAACTAATAACTTAAGAAGATAATTTGGATTTAAAAATTTTTATTTTTGTAAATTAGTAAATTAATGGTTAAATTTTAATGACATTTATTCTTTAGCTTAGATAAAAAAATTAAAATCAATACAAAATAAAATAAACAAATACACTTAGTAAAAGAAAAAAAATTTAACAACATAATTTAAACAAAAGTAAATATCTACAAAAACAAAACAAGGTATTTTTGTACAAAATAAAAAAAATTGATGTTTAAAGTAAATTGAATTTAAAATGAAAAATTATATATATATATATAGATAGAAGAAAATAATAAAACAAAATAAAAATATAAGAGGAAAAAAAAAAAAAAATTTGATTTGTTGTTTGGGCTTTGAAAATTTTTGTTGGCCCACGTTTGATACTAGTGCCATGATTAAGTACCGATCCCCTTTATTCCACTTTCTCGTTCATAACCCTACACCCAAAAAGAAAAAAAATATGAAAATAATGGCGGCCCTGTCTCTCTCGTCTTCCTCTTCACTTCCAAACTAGGGCTTCAATTTCTGCTTCGAGTTCGATGCTTCAACTCGCTCGCGGCATCTTCAACAATTAGGGCTTCAGCTCTTCGTCTCTAAGTTAGGGCTTGTGATAATTGGGGCTTTCGTTCGATTTGCGCTCTTGTTCCAGAACCGAGTTGTTGCGAAGCTCCGGTACTGTTCGTCGCGTTTGCTGCATCGTCTTCTACCCAGCTAGCGATGGTGAGTCTTTGGCTCACGATTGATTTTAATTCAAGTTCTTAAATTTGTTGACTTGAATGCTTGGTTGCATGCTATGATTTGGGGGTTATTCATTATCATTTGCTCGGCTACTTTGAATTCTAAACTGATAGGAACAGATAACATACTGCATGTTGGTTGTTGGTTGTTATTCGCTATCATTTGCTCTGATATTTTGATTTTTAAACTGATAAGAACAGATGTTATTGGGAATTTGTTTTTTTTTTTAAAAAAACTGGTAAGAACATATGTTATTTGAAATTGGTTTTTTTTCTACTGATAAGAACAGATACTATGTGAAATTTGTTATTAAACTAATAAGAACAGATGCTACACAGTACTTGATTTAAATTGATAAGAACAGATGCTATATCAAAACTTTGCTTGCTTGTTGTTGCTGCATGTGATGATCTTGGATGGAATATATTTGCAAGTATATATGTGTAAATTTATGGATGCATGCCTGTATAGTGAAGATGCTCCTTTCTGTTTTGAATTAACAGTTTAGATTTCAAGTTTCAATTTAAAACTGCTATAAATAAAACTTATCTGTATATTTCAAGTTTCAATTTAAAAGTGTATGTTTTGTATGGCTGTTTTATGATGGATATTCTGTGTATACAATGAAGTAAATATGTATCTGGGTTAGTTTAAATATACAGATTTGCAATATACTATATAGTTTTGCATGTATTAGTTTATGAGTATAGGTTACCGTTTTATGATTATGACAGTCTTTCTAAATTTCAGGTCCAAAATTTAGTAAAACTTGAGTGCTGTTGAATCAATCTTTAATAGTATATGAATCTTGAACAAAGTATGTTTTTTAAAAATATATATATATATATATATATATATATAACAGAAACTATTTTCTGTTTTAAATGTAAAGGCAAATTATGCATTGCAGTCTTGTTCTTGCATATAACCTGAATTTGTTTATTTTTGTTTGTGAGTAACTCTTTTTGAAAACTTGAATATAAACTGTTGCTTTAAAAAGGCATGTTTGTGTATGCTATTTAGATTTCATGTTGATTTGTTTACCTGTGCATCTGATTTTAAATGTATTGCTGAACATATGCATACAAAATTTTTGAATGTATGTGACTGTGCTCTTATGATTCTAGTCCCAGATTCTTATACATATAAATAAAGATAAAATACTTTTGTTCTTGTATCTATAGCTTGCAGTTGCTCTGCATTTGGGTGACTCAGGCTTGATTATCTGGACTGTTTAATTTGACATGTAGTTCCTTCTTGGCTTTAACATTGCTGAGTCTTTGCCTTTGATGCTATTTTATGGGTTGCAACTGTTGCACTTGAGATTGCTGCCTGTACTGCACCATTAACCCTGTTGTAACTGCAGTTTAGAAACAACATAAATTTTGAAAGTATTGTCCCTGTTGTAACCTTGCTTGGTTGAAGTTCTTTGTTTGGGCATTTCTGAGCCTCTATCTTGAGTCTTTGATTATTGGGTCTGCACCTTATGTTGCAGTTGGACCTGCATTCGTTATTGTTTATGCCTTGTGTCTGTGTGTGGTGCCATGTTTATGGTGCCCCCACCTTCCTTTTTGCTGGCATTATGCAGTATCAGTGCCTTTGTGCACTTGTGTGTCTGGTCAGTAGCTTGTTCATGTGATTTTTGACTCGGTATTAAGATCTGACTTAGTTTGATTTCGTGTTTTCGATAGTTTGATTATCACGACACTGTTTATTTTTGGTGTGTTGTATAGTAAAACTTGGGGAATTTTGATTTGTTGAGATTTTTGGTTTGCGGTTTTCAGTTTTGGATTTTCGTAACAACCGCAATGCATTCAGTTAATTATTTCTGAAAGTTTTGAAAAAAACCGATTTAGAAAATGATTTTAACATATAAAATTGAATATCACTTATTCTTATTTTCTGCATTTTTGGGAAAACATAAAGATCTCTCCCCTTTACTATTTTCCCCTTTTGTTGTAATGGCTATGATTTTTCCACTTTCTGCTCCTCTTCCATGTTTTTTTAAAATACATACTGAAAATGCAAAACACAAAACTTGAAGTCCAAACCAAACGGGTCCCAAGGATTTAAAACAATATTCCCCAAAAGGTCTGTGCTAGCATGCACGTAGTAATTTTATGTTTGTACAGGCAAATCATTATCGCCTCATTTTATAGACTTAACAAATAACTGAAAGACGTAACACAATTTTAGTCAGAACCAACAGTTGCAGGAGCGCTGCTGCCTTGCCATATTAATTTTTTATATGTTCATCTCCAATGATTTCATTTTGGGATTTAAGTGGCACATTCCATCTGCTAATATTTGATGCTTCATGACACTGTCAATTACAGCTGATTTATTTTGTAAACTCCCTGATGCATTTCTGGGCATTTTCCCCTTCCTGTTGCACCTCTGTGCATCCTACTGCACTGTGTCATTGTTTGGCTCTGCGATTCATCTCTGTTTCCATTTTATTCAGTTCATTACAAATTTAATTACTTGAGTTAAGATTAATCCTGACTCGAGTGTTTTTTGTGTTTTGCAATAAACGCTCGGGTCAGACCGAGTATTTTTACAGCTTGAAGATTTTCAGGCCGCGAAGTTTGAGAGAGGGGGATTAAAGCACTCCACTAAAGCTTTTCAGAAATTTCTTTTTTTTGTACTTAATAAAATAAATTGTTTCCGCTGTATAAATTCAAATGTAATTTATTGTATAACTCTGATATTTGTATATAAAAGAAAAGTTTGTTTATAAAATATATTATTGTTTCTGTGATTCTGTGACTGATTCTGTTTAAATGTTATAAACTAAATAACAATCCGTCATTTTGAACGTTTCTAGTTGGTTTAATTACCGACTAGAGACGGTCAGAGCGGCGGGTCGTTACAAGTGGTATCAGAGCTTTGGTTTACACAAAGCTTAGTTTATGGCGTTTAATATGAATAGTTACTAGAACCACTTTAAAGGAAGTGTTTTCAAATCTAAAGAAGTTTAAAATTGTTTTCTTTAAAATAAAAGTATTTTGAAAATTAGAATTATTTTGAAGATTCCCCTCTAAATTTAGGTTTGCGACCGTTTCTCTTCGGTGAGGTCTCGTTAGACTTGAGTTTCGATTATTCGGAAACTCATTATCGAATTTTTGAGAGTTATGGAAAATGAAACATGAGTTAAGAGAATTAATGAATTGGTTTAAATTGGCTTAAATCAAATATTTTGAATATCTTCAAAGTAGTAATTGGAAAATAAAATGATATGTCAATTTGATTATAATCAAATGGATTATTGAACTATAACTTGGAAATTTAATTTTGAATTCTTTTGAAAATTGATTTCAAATGTTGTGAAGAACGATTTAGTAAATAAATGGATTATAAGTATTTAACTTATAATATGGATTTTGGGTATATAACTAAGTTATATGAATTGAATTGAATCAAATTAGTAAAGGAGATTATAAAACAAAGTTTATAAATAGAAATGTAATTTCTAAAGATGTTTATAAAATCCGCAAATGACTTATTTTGATAAGTAAATTATTGTAACTTATTAAAGGTGTTATATCTATGGTTTTGGACAATAAATGAGATATAAAAAGAGATATGAATCTAATGAAAATTTATAAGAGATTTAAATTGATGCAATGAAGAATTTGAATTTGAATGGGCATGGAAATAAGTTAAGTGGAAAACTTAATATTGGAAATTTGAAGTTGGTTTAAAACCAATATTTTGAAATGTATGCAGAATTCAAACTATGAATTAAGTTGAAGTTGAAAAACTTAAATGAGAATGTTTTTGGGAAGCAACACTATGAAAGGAAGTAAATTCATTTTAAGTTGTTTTGAAATGTGTTTAAAAGAATAATTTCCTTAAGAATGAAATATATATTTGATTTTGGTTTAAGTATATCAAATATTTTCAAAATGTTGAAAATAAATGGATTTGTAAATTACTTATTATTGAATAAGTATGGAAATATTTTCCAATATGAAATGAAAGGTTTGAAATTTTATCTTTTCAAGATAAAGTGAAAAGTAAATGTTTTGAGATTTTATCTTTTAAAGATAAATTGAAAAGTGAATATTTGAATTTGTTTCAAATGGTTAAGTGTGAAAAATTTTATATCTTGTAAAGATATTATTTTTGGGAAATTTGAACACTTAGTTCAACTTGGAAAATTTTCAAAGTGATTGAATTTTGAGTTAAATGGAGTTTAACTTTGACACACAAAAACAATGTAAGTTGAACTTTGAATTTTAAATGGATGATTTGGATTGTATGTCTAACATTGTGAATTGACGACATATCAATTGATCTCTATTAAATATATATCTGCGGTGGCGGAGAATTTATTCTCTTAGCTTAACACCCTTCTCTGAGACGTACGAGCTCAGAGGTTATATATCGATAGACATCACTTATGTGTTGAGGATTGACGATGTAACGTGAAATCCAAATCGAGTGTGAAGTCGATAATAAATTGGATTATGAATGTGAATTTGGTTTGATATAACCTTAAATTTCCAAATCGACTTAGAGGAAAATTTTAAATGGATAATGAAATGGAAAATTTGTGAATCCTCTATTTGTTATGGGTATGAAATATTGTGGTTTTCATAACGTATATGTGTGAATACGATTAATTCGAAAACCAATTAGTTTGGAAAAGTAATTGTTATGGAAAACTTATGTAAGTACATGAGTATGATATGTACAAAATGTGAAATGAAATATTATATATGTATGCATAATATTATGTTTTCCAAATTGAGGATATGGAAAAGTACCTTCCATTTAAGCATTTGTGAAGGTTGTTGGAACTCGAGAAGAGTGTCCATTTGAAAATCGTAGCTACGTAGTATTTCCATTAGTTGGAATGTCCTTTTGGACTGGTATAGTGTGCTAGCGTAATTCGAGGGGCGAGATGCCTACGGTTACAAGCGATTCCACTGGGATAGTGGCGTAACCGCCATGTATACCGCGATCTAGTTACACTCGGGTGGTAGCATAATTTGAGGGGCGTGATGCCTACAGTTACAAGCGATTCCACTGGGATAGTGGCGTAACCGCTGTGTAAACTGCAATCTACAAACCAAAGCGTAATTCGAGGGGCGAGATGCCTACGGTCACAAGCGATTCTACTGGGATAGTAGCGTAACCGCCGTGTGAACCGCGATCTTTGGCAACAACCATGGCGAAATTCAAGGGATGAGATATCTACAGTTACAAGCGACTCTACTGGGATAGTAGCGGAACCGCCGAGTAAACTGTGATCCATGGGGGAATGTGCTTTCCATATCCATTTTTAAAAGAATTTTTAAAAAGGTATTTTCACTGGGAATTGAAGCAAGTATATTTAGTACTTGGAGATTGTTAGACTTGCGCCTGGCCAGCGTATGCCTAATGTCTTTAAGAACGACAGTAGACTTGTTAAATTTCGAGTTAGCAAGTATTTTCAAACTTTAAATAGAAAATCAATTATCTGAAATTAAAGTGATATAAATTCCAACCTAATAAATTAAGGAAGAGGATTTTTGAAATGTTTTGAAAGTCCACAGCTTTGGAAAAGTTATACTATGTAAATTTCTTAAATGAAGAAGTTCAAATTTAAAATTTGGGTTTTTGTAAGTTGGAAATTTCAGTAAAGATTTTTTGTGTCTTGATTGTAGAAAATAATAGACAAATGAGTTAATTAACAAAGCTAGTGAGATAAAACAAATAGAATGAATCCTATAATTACTTATTTATTTTTAATAAGTTTCAAACTTGATTAATTTGAGTAGGGTATAAATATTGGTGAAATTTTAACAATCATTTTTCCTTACTTGTAATTTCGGGACGAAATTCTTTTAAGGAGGGGAGATTGTAACGATCCTAAATTTTGAACAATTTAAATTGTGAATATTTAATTAATTTTAAATATTTGAATGATAATTTAAATTGAATTTCCAATATAACAATGAAATTGGTGATTAAATTTTAAAATTTAATCTATAAAGAGTTGAATAAAAATTTAAATTTGACTTCGGAGTTGAGATTGAATATGGAATTTGTAATTGAAATTCAAACTAATAACTTAAGAAGATAATTTGGATTTAAAAATTTTTATTTTTGTAAATTAGTAAATTAATGGTTAAATTTTAATGACATTTATTCTTTAGCTTAGATAAAAAAATTAAAATCAATACAAAATAAAATAAACAAATACACTTAGTAAAAGAAAAAAAATTTAACAACATAATTTAAACAAAAGTAAATATCTACAAAAACAAAACAAGGTATTTGTGTACAAAATAAAAAAAATTGATGTTTAAAGTAAATTGAATTTAAAATGAAAAATTATATATATATATATAGATAGAAGAAAATAATAAAACAAAATAAAAATATAAGAGGAAAAAAAAAAAAAATTTGATTTGTTTTTTGGGCTTTGAAAATTTTTGTTGGCCCACGTTTGATACTAGTGCCATGATTAAGTACCGATCCCCTTTATTCCACTTTCTCGTTCATAACCCTACACCCAAAAAGAAAAAAAAATGAAAATAATGGCGGCCCTGTCTCTCTCGTCTTCCTCTTCACTTCCAAACTAGGGCTTCAATTTCTGCTTCGAGTTCGATGCTTCAACTCGCTCGCGGCATCTTCAACAATTAGGGCTTCAGCTCTTCGTCTCTAAGTTAGGGCTTGTGATAATTGGGGCTTTCGTTCGATTTGCGCTCTTGTTCCAGAACCGAGTTGTTGCGAAGCTCCGGTACTAGTTCGTCGCGTTTGCTGCATCGTCTTCTACCCAGCTAGCGATGGTGAGTCTTTGGCTCACGATTGATTTTAATTCAAGTTCTTAAATTTGTTGACTTGAATGCTTGGTTGCATGCTATGATTTGGGGGTTATTCATTATCATTTTCTCGGCTACTTTGAATTCTAAACTGATAGGAACAGATAACATACTGCATGTTGGTTGTTGGTTGTTATTCGCTATCATTTGCTCTGATATTTTGATTTTTAAACTGATAAGAACAGATGTTATTGGGAATTTGTTTTTTTAAAAAAAAAAACTGGTAAGAACATATGTTATTTGAAATTGGTTTTTTTTCTACTGATAAGAACAGATACTATGTGAAATTTGTTATTAAACTAATAAGAACAGATGCTACACAGTACTTGATTTAAATTGATAAGAACAGATGCTATATCAAAACTTTGCTTGCTTGTTGTTGCTGCATGTGATGATCTTGGATGGAATATATTTGCAAGTATATATGTGTAAATTTATGGATGCATGCCTGTATAGTGAAGATGCTCCTTTCTGTTTTGAATTAACAGTTTAGATTTCAAGTTTCAATTTAAAACTGCTATAAATAAAACTTATCTGTATATTTCAAGTTTCAATTTAAAAGTGTATGTTTTGTATGGCTGTTTTATGATGGATATTCTGTGTATACAATGAAGTAAATATGTATCTGGGTTAGTTTAAATATACAGATTTGCAATATACTATATAGTTTTGCATGTATTAGTTTATGAGTATAGGTTACCGTTTTATGATTATGACAGTCTTTCTAAATTTCAGGTCCAAAATTTAGTAAAACTTGAGTGTTGTTGAATCAATCTTTAATAGTATATGAATCTTGAACAAAGTATGTTTTTTTTTAAAAAAAAATATATATATAACAGAAACTATTTTCTGTTTTAAATGTAAAGGCAAATTATGCATTGCAGTCTTGTTCTTGCATATAACCTGAATTTGTTTATTTTTGTTTGTGAGTAACTCTTTTTGAAAACTTGAATATAAACTGTTGCTTTAAAAAGGCATGTTTGTGTATGCTATTTAGATTTCATGTTGATTTGTTTACCTATGCATCTGATTTTAAATGTATTGCTGAACATATGCATACAAAATTTTTGAATGTATGTGACTGTGCTCTTATGATTCTAGTCCCAGATTCTTATACATATAAATAAAGATAAAATACTTTTGTTCTTGTATCTATAGCTTGCAGTTGCTCTGCATTTGGGTGACTCAGGCTTGATTATCTGGACTGTTTAATTTGACATGTAGTTCCTTCTTGGCTTTAACATTGCTGAGTCTTTGCCTTTGATGCTATTTTATGGGTTGCAACTGTTGCACTTGAGATTGCTGCCTGTACTGCACCATTAACCCTGTTGTAACTGCAGTTTAGAAACAACATAAATTTTGAAAGTATTGTCCCTGTTGTAACCCTGCTTGGTTGAAGTTCTTTGTTTGGGCATTTCTGAGCCTCTGTCTTGAGTCTTTGATTATTGGGTCTGCACCTTATGTTGCAGTTGGACCTGCATTCGTTATTGTTTATGCCTTGTGTCTGTGTGTGGTGCCATGTTTATGGTGCCCCCACCTTCCTTTTTGCTGGCATTATGCAGTATCAGTGCCTTTGTGCACTTGTGTGTCTGGTCAGTAGCTTGTTCATGTGATTTTTGACTCGGTATTAAGATCTGACTTAGTTTGATTTCGTGTTTTCGATAGTTTGATTATCACGACACTGTTTATTTTTGGTGTGTTGTATAGTAAAACTTGGGGAATTTTGATTTGTTGAGATTTTTGGTTTGCGGTTTTCAGTTTTGGATTTTCGTAACAACCGCAATGTATTCAGTTAATTATTTCTGAAAGTTTTGAAAAAAACCGATTTAGAAAATGATTTTAACATATAAAATTGAATATCACTTATTCTTATTTTCTGCATTTTTGGGAAAACATAAAGATCTCTCCCCTTTACTATTTTCCCCTTTTGTTGTAATGGCTATGATTTTTCCACTTTCTGCTCCTCTTCCATGTTTTTTTAAAATACATACTGAAAATGCAAAACACAAAACTTGAAGTCCAAACCAAACGGGTCCCAAGGATTTAAAACAATATTCCCCAAAAGGTCTGTGCTAGCATGCACGTAGTAATTTTATGTTTGTACAGGCAAATCATTATCGCCTCATTTTATAGACTTAACAAATAACTGAAAGACGTAACACAATTTTAGTCAGAACCAACAGTTGCAGGAGCGCTGCTGCCTTGCCATATTAATTTTTTATATGTTCATCTCCAATGATTTCATTTTGGGATTTAAGTGGCACATTCCATCTGCTAATATTTGATGCTTCATGACACTGTCAATTACAGCTGATTTATTTTGTAAACTCCCTGATGCATTTCTGGGCATTTTCCCCTTCCTGTTGCACCTCTGTGCATCCTACTGCACTGTGTCATTGTTTGGCTCTGCGATTCATCTCTGTTTCCATTTTATTCAGTTCATTACAAATTTAATTACTTGAGTTAAGATTAATCCTGACTCGAGTGTTTTTTGTGTTTTGCAATAAACGCTCGGGTCAGACCGAGTATTTTTACAGCTTGAAGATTTTCAGGCCGCGAAGTTTGAGAGAGGGGGATTAAAGCACTCCACTAAAGCTTTTCAGAAATTTCTTTTTTTTGTACTTAATAAAATAAATTGTTTCCGCTGTATAAATTCAAATGTAATTTATTGTATAACTCTGATATTTGTATATAAAAGAAAAGTTTGTTTATAAAATATATTATTGTTTCTGTGATTCTGTGACTGATTCTGTTTAAATGTTATAAACTAAATAACAATCTGTCATTTTGAACGTTTCTAGTTGGTTTAATTACCGACTAGAGACGGACAGAGCGGCAGGTCGTTACACAAATTGAATGTAAAGTGAATAAATTTAGTTATATTGAATAAACATTGGTTGATATTTGATTGTTGATTGATTGTATATAATTCGTTAAGTGTTAATGAAATTGAATTGGCAAAATTGAAAGCTATGAAATTGAATTCAAATTGGAAGTAAATAAATTTGAATAGAATTGAATGTGAATTGGATTTAATTAGTGAATGCAAACTAATTGAAATTGGATATGAATGAATGTTGATAAATCCAATGTAAATGAATCATATGTGATTTAAATGGAAAACCAATTCATTGAATATTAATGAGAATATGAATGAATATTGATTTGGTTATGGATGATAGTTGGTTGATGTTTACATTTGTTGCTTTAGTTGCATTTGCTATATTGGCATATATAAATGTTGATATATGTTGTATATTGATACTATTTTCATATATGCATGATTCTCATGTTGTTGTTGAGTGTTTAGTAGGTGCGGATGGCGTTGCTTCGCATTTGGAGCTCGCTTTCGCGCTATATTAGCTGTATATGCTCGCTAATAAAATATAAGGTACATATCTCGGATTAAATATCGTACTTTTACACTTTTTTCCCTGCGGGATGCCTCATCACTTGATGAGATGTATATTTGTGATATATATACTGTCATTTTTTTTTCTGGATCGAGCCGCGCAAAGGAGACTATGGCGAATTTTTCCAAAAATTTAAGGCGTTAGAAAAATTTTGGAAATTTCGGGAAAATTTGTGAAAACTGTAACTTTGATTTTGGAATTGAAAGTTAAATGATATAATTTGGTTTTAAAAGATAACTAAGTATGATTTGAAAACTTAGTAAGTTATTGTAAGAAGTTAAACTATGGATTTTGGAAAGTTAATGAATTCTGTAACTTTTTCTTACTTGTTAATTTCGAGGACGAAATTCTTTTAAGGGGGAAAGTATGTAACGACCCAGAATTTTTATTAATTAAAATTTGAATATTTAATTAATTTTAAATATTAATAAGTGAAATTTATAAGTCGAATAAATTTTATTTCGAATAATTGGATTTAATTGAATAATTAAATCGATAATTTGGATAGTGAAAATATAGAAATAATTGAAAATTTGGTTAAAATGATTGAAATTGATTTGTAAAATTCTATTTTATCATATTGGAGTTAGAATGATATTTTAGAACTTTTAAAATCGAATTAAAAGTTAAATTGTGAAAATTGAATATTTTAATATTTAATCGACTAGTGAAATTAGCCAATTTTTGAACAGTCTCAGAATTAGACGAAACTAGTTCCATTGGTTCCATAATAGTTAGTTATTATCGGATTTCAATTTTCGTAGCAATCGGAGTTATCGTTTGATCGTGGCAGCTCGAAACGCATCAAAATTGTTTTAATATTAATTTGGCGAGTTAAAATAGTCATTTTTCAAAAAGTCTTGGATTTCGACGAAACCAGTTTCATCGGATACGTAATGTGATATTATTGTATGGTTTCAAATTTCATGTCAATCGGATTTACCGTTTGTCCGGTGCAAGCTAAAACGCCTAGAAAATCGTTTAAATCGGTTTAATTTAAATTGAACGTTTATTGCCATAACTCGCACAGATGACCGAATTAGCTTTCGAAACCTGTTCCATTGTGTCCGGAATGCGGGATAAACCCTAGAAACGCTGGTCACCGCGCGTAAATCGGAGTTTGGAATTTCCGGAATGAATAGTGTCGTTCAAACTTCTATAAATACACCATCCTCTTCACAAAATAAAAAAATATATACTTAATTTTCGATTTAAGTATATTGAATATTTTCCAAGTGTTGAAATTGAATGGATTTGTGAATTACTTATGAATAAATAAGTATGGGAATGTTTTTCTAATATGAACTGAATATTTTGAGACCTTATCTTTTAAAGATAAATTGAAAATGAATAATAGAAATCGATTTGGATAATCGTATATTCATAGATATTTTGGAATGTAAATTCACTATGGAATTTATAAACGAAAAGGGGAATTAATTTACGGATTTGAAACGTAAATATAAAGTAAATCGTTAAGGATTTATTTAATTGGTTTAAATGAACCATGTTGAAATGAAAGTATTTCGCATAAGGAAAATGATTGAAATTTGTTTTCAAAAGTGATAATGGATTGAAAAGTGATTTGAAAATTTGTTTTCAAATGGTTGAAGTGTGGAAATTTTATATCTAGTAAAGATATTTTGGAAAGTAAATAATTTGGGAAATTATTTGGAATTCGGTGATGTTGAGCATGCCTATTGATAGTTAAATAATACGACTATCAATATTTACCTTTAAATAGGTATTTGTTGTGATTTGTTTGAATTTGAATGCCACACTTATTTTTGAATAAGCGCTCACTATTCGGGTTAGCCGGGAAAGGATCTTGGGGTCGTATAACCCATTCCGAATATGTGATACGTCGTTATGAATTGCATTTGATGACCGGTGTTGAAGACCGGATGTTTGTGAAAACGGAAGGATTACCGTCGAGTTACTCTACATCGGCTGATCTCCGATATAGAGGTTTTATCACCCTTAGTGACGGGAAGTCCGGTCGTGATTAGTGAATATCCGGATTGCAAGGACTTCTTTGTAAGTGCCTTCGGTTCTATTCGATCCCGGAACAGACTTGTATAGATTGTATGTCTGACATTACAAATTGAGATATAAAGCTGATTTCTTTCAAATATATTTCTGTTGGTGGTGGAGAATTTATTCTCTTAGCTTAACACCCTTCTCTGAGATGTACAAGCTCAGAGGTTATATAGTTGAAGGATATTAGTGATATACTCCCAATTTGGTAGTGTGGCATGCTGAGTGTTGCTGTGAAATGATCATTGTTTGATCATTTGTGATAGGATCATTTATTTGATCATTTATCTTAGTGATCATTTCTATGATCATTTGTTAACCTAAAGCACGGCTTTTGTATAAAGTGTGGCTTTGTGGACGAGACTTCGTCGGACCTCACACCCCGGAAATGGTCAAAACAGGAAGGATGCGGCAAGGTTATTAGGGGGTAGCGCCCCTTTAGTGTATGTCATTCCTTCTGGATAGAGGTGGTATCATGGTATGGAGCCCAGATATTTAACCTATGTTGTTGCTGCATATTTTATGGTTGTTGGAAATCGAGGATCCTCGGATAGATCGGTTATGATCGGGGGATGACATATTCGTGTCAGTAGTTACCCAGTTAGGGGTAACCCGGCCTTGTGTTGGCAGAGATCCGGTTTGGTTCTCGGGAACGTCCTTCCAGAGGCATTCTCATGTGGCAATGGGAAGTTCCTTGGCCTGACCATTTGTTGGAAATCCAAAGAAACAATACGATCTTGTACGGTTTTAGTTGTATAACCTACTATGGAATGTGCCGGTAACCTGCTATTGAACATAGTAGCTATAGTAGGCATACGATAATGGTCGTATGTTGGCTAAGATTTATATTCTACTTTCGAAATTGTTTTATACACTATGCACTAGTAATAATATCAAATGTTCTTTTTAATGCGTATCAAGCATCTTTGACTATCATAAGGAGAAATCTCCTCCGATTCTGCGTTTGCATTGTGTGTGTGTGCGGGAGGCCTTATGGTAGTCTCATTTTTAAAAGCATTGCGAATTGACTTTAAAATATTCCTCTATTTTGATTTTAAAGATAAACTGTTTTGAGTTCTCACACCAGTCACATGACTGACTCGGAGTTTATTGTTTTCCTTCCTAAACTCTGGGTGCCCACCAATTTACACACGGGCAGTCAAGAGTTAAGGTTTATCAGTATATTCCGGAATTCAGGAGTTGCTGGAGGCAAGCTGGATGGCATGGCGTATTACTAGTATATAGTATTTCTTTTTTCGCTGCATTGTTTGATGTTGTTTGTTGTTGTACACTCTGATGATGTAATGAAATGTAATGTAATAACTGATATAGTTCTTTGTTTAAAAATTATTCATTTATCTATTATATGTTGTTCCGCTGCGAATTGTGAGATTCTGATATTGTTCTGTTGTTTCTGTTCTGTTCTATCTTTTTCTCTCTTCTTCTACGTTTTCTTTTTCTAAAACCCTAACGGTACGGTTTTTCGGCTTTCGATTGCTCGGCAGTTGATACAATGGACGTATTGATGTCGGTTTTCGTCAACGAAAAATCCCAAACGTTACATAATCTCTCATAGAGGAATGGTTATATGAGTTATTATATATTCAAAACACGCAAGTGAGGCAAGGATCGATGCAATTGCAAAAAAAGTGGATGACAAAATCATTTGAAAAGATTAGACACGTAATATTTTGAGTATGCGACTGTAGGTAGGTATATATAATATTTTGGATGATATAGGTACGATTGTACACTAGTTATCTTAAGAAAGATACCATGAGGAAGTTCATCAATAATATCATGGATATGCATACTACGATGGATGTGTAGTCATCATAGGAATTAACACACATGTTATTGGTTAATAGGTTAATATCGTTATAGTAACATATTATTTTTAATGTGTGCCTTATTTTGAGTTGACAATTGATGATTTATATTCATTTAATTTATATGCACGTTTGGATCAACCTATGTTTTATTACGGGCTTTAATTACAGCTAGTTATGGTTCAATTATTGGAATAGATGAGATGAATTAATCTATAATTAATATCGTTTTACCCTTATTAATGTAATGTTATTCTACATATTATGTTTTGGATTGGATGGTTGAGAAAGTGTATGTGTATTATAGTGTGTGTGGGTGGAAACTTAAATTCAGTTTATGGATGAATTTGACCGTACCATAGTCATTGTTTTACATCGTTATATACCACTTATATGTAATTAACTAGTGATTAGCAAACTTTCATATATTTTGTGATTAGAAAAATAGTTTATTAATTTGAGTGTAGGTTGTATTTGGGGAATTGCCGAGGCGCAATTCTTTTAAGGATGGATAATTGTAACGACCTGAAGAAGTTAATACTATAGTAGTTAGAAGAAAAAAATAATAGAAGAGTGAATTGGTTATTGAAGTTATAATCTTTTCCAAAAAAAATTTCAAGCCGATCAATTTGATATATGATTTTGATATATGTGGAATTATAGTTTACACAATAGAGGTATTACAGTGTTAAACAATATACGTAGTTGTTATAGGTCAAATTAAAAATACATCCCATAACCTAGCCTAATATTATATAAGTGAGGCCAGATACCCTAACCGTCCCATCTATCTTCTTTTATCTAAATAGTGCTCGAGTCGACCAAATCGATGGTCAAAATCAGAAAAAACGCGAAATTAGGGTTCCGAATGGGGCTTTTTAATTCGTGCGTCAGTTCACGAAATTGAAGGCATGAAATGGTAGCTTCCACATTAAGGCTTAATAGCAATAATTGTTGCCGAAATTGCGTGAAATTCGACTGGGGAGTCGAAGGCGGTGGTTTTTTGGGTTCGTCGAGGTGCAATCGAAGGTGATCTGAAGGTAACAACCATGTATGTCTAGCGGAGACGAGGTAAATGCGGAGGTCTCGGAGTCTACAGTCGCCTATGGCAATAGCAAAGCTTGGTCAAAGACGCCTGGCAAATGGGTTATGACGTGGTAACCATATTGTTGGGGGAAGAAAAAGTCTTATAACTCAAATAATTTTGCATACCAACTCCGATTCATTTGTGATTTTTCTATGAGACTCGTAGCGAAATTCTAGTCGATAAGGCACAAGTTTTGTTCAATTTGGAGATCTTGGAAAAGGCCTTTTAGCATGCATTATTTAATATAATTAACTGAAACTTAAATTATAAAAGCTGCGATTATTAATGAAAAATGGCATTCATTGATGTATGTTCTGCTCTACAAAAACTGTTTAGTTATTACAATTTTTGAATTGCATTATGCCTTAGTTGGGTAATTATGTTGATTGTAGTATATTTAGGTGTCTAATTATAATTAATTATTGATTTGATTTGAAAAGTAACTAAATGAAATAAAATGAATAATAATGAGAAAATTTAGATAATAAATGATATATGATGTAATTTACAGGTTTTAAATGGTTTTCGTACGTTGATTTAACAAATTTTACTAAAAATTAAGTCTGAAATTAAATAAAGTTATTATTTATGAATTTCTAGGAAAAATCATAAATTATAACTTAAAAATCATATTTATCGATACTTTGGGAGTTTATTATTTATAAAATAGAATAGGACTTTAAATAATAAGAAAATGGCTTTTGAGGAAATTTAAATTTCTAGATAAATAGAAATAAAACAGAGTTTCGATAATTTAAAATACAATATTGTATTCTTGAAATAAATAGTAACAAATTAGTTTTGGAAGGTATTAAAAGGATTTTAATGTATATAATTATTTTGATGTAAAAATAATAATATAGTTTTAAAAAGTGGTTTGGTGATGTGCACGTAAATGTGCATATTTTATCACCATATTAAATCTATTTAAATAAAATAAATGATCAAATTAGGTGTTTTAACTTGTTTAATCCAAAATTTAGATTATTTTCAAATTGTCACATATTCATCTTCATATAGAGGCAAAATAGTCATTTTTTGTGCATAAATTAATTTGAGAAAATTTAATTTAAAATTTCTATATTATTTTGTAGGAATTTAAACTCAATTACAATTGGTTTCATGAAGGAATATGCATGCACAGAGAAGATACAAAAGAATAGAAATGGAAATAATTCAAAGTGATGGTCATGGAGGACCCCAGTTACCCACCTATCTTAATGTACACTTAGGAGCTAATGCACATGTTAAAAGGCTATTAAATCTTCATGCATACTTAATGGATTATTTAAAGTTAATGATTACTTGGCCACCACACTTCCTAAGAGGCTATTTTGGGTAGTTACCAAAAAAGTTGAATTAGAGTTTTAAATTTTTATAAATACCCCTTATGTTTCATGTAACCCTCTCCTCTTCCTTAGACTCTTTTCTTTTAGGGTCCCTTCTCTTAGTTTAGATCAAAAATAAAATGAGAGTTCTCTTTCTTTTCGTGGATATTTAGCCATTCCTTTTATGTAATTTTTTTATGCAATTTTAATTCAAGTATTTTCTTGTTTATTTACTTTCATGTTTGTAGTATAGACCTTCTTTCATTTTATGCAAGTAGAATAGTTCTTTTTTCATTAAGTTTCATTTTCCTTTTTTTAGTTTCATGTTGTATGCTACTATTGTTGAAATGATAACACAAATGAGAGGCTAGACCCTTAAATTTAGGAGTAATGAAGCTCTCTAATTATGTAGCTTCGACATTTTGATAATTATTGCTCTCTTTTTATGCTAAATGATAATGCATGAAATGGTTAACTTGTTGTTTTTCTTTGAATTTGATAGTATATATTGTTGACAGCAAATAGAATATGCTTAAATAATCACTAGCACTAGTTACCTCTTTATCTACAACTGATTATGGTAATGAAGTGAATGTTGAAATTAAAATTTGATGGTCTATATTTCTAATTAATAGTTAATAGGCCATGCTTAACATAGATTTTATTTTCTTTTTCATTGTCATTTTTCATAAGAATTAAGAAGTGGTTTAAATGTTATGATATAGTTTGATGGCTTACGTTGAGCTAATTAATAGCACAAATAAATCATACTTATGATAAACACATCAATTAACTTCACTTATAACAAGAAAAGAAAGATCATATTTGATAATTTATTGAACTATGTGATCTAGAGAGTGGAAATTACCTCTAAATTGTCTTTAAACTCTCATATTTTTATCTATTTTCTTTTGCTAGTTTGTTAGTTTTCTCATTTTCTAGCTTAACACTCTCTTTGACTTTGGTTTAATTTGATGGAATTGAAATTTAAAATCTAATAATTCCATGCGGATCGACCTGTACTGTAACAACCCGCATATTTGTCGATTTTATATTTAAATATTTTATTTAAATATTTTATCGATACTCGGAATTTAGTCCGAAAAGCTATTTTTTGCATACGGTCGAATTAGGACTCGGGACCACTTTTATTGAGTTCAAAATGGCGTTTGCAACCTTTTTGAGTATAAACTTTGATATATTTGGAGCTAGTCAAAATTTTGACCATTTTCACTTTGGGTTTGCGTTTGGGTTCATCCCTATGTTTAACTTATACTCAAATCTGAACCACTCCTCCCCATTCACCCTCACTTTCTCCTCTTTTCAGTTCTAAAGCATCAATGGTGGGAGAGATGGGAAATTAAAACTCCAAAACCCTAGTTTTCTTTTGCAAATCAAGCTCTAGCTCCAAACTAATAGAAGAACCCATTCGTAAGCTTCTCTCCTTCCTCTCCAACTCATTCTCTCATCAAATTCAGAAATTCCTAAACCTAACTTTGGTAATGTTCTTCTTTTATAGCTTAGAATCAATGTTCTTGAGTTGGATTTGAAGAGTGGTTGTTTCTCCTTCGCTTTCGAGCTTCTTCTTCAATCGTTTGGGTTAAAGGTGTGATTTTTATCTCACATCTTTTTCTATATCTATCTTTGTGATTAGGTATGAGTTCCTAACATTTGTGCATATCATTTGCTTTTGATTTGAATTGATTTGGTGAATTTTCCTAATTTGGGTGTTTTGGTCCAAGTTTATGAAAATCCTATTATGAATATTTGGACAATGATATTCGGGGTGTATTGAGGAGCCGTTAAGGCTGGGTTGTCGCTAGGCATAAATCCTTAGTCGTCGTTGCTCGTCCGATCGCTCCCGATACGTTTTGGCCACTTTGGCCTAGGCAAATTGCTGCCCAGACCAGGTGACCAGACGTCTGGTTTAGACCTGGAGAGAAAAAAATATAACCACGCAGAATATAAAAAAAGGCAGAGACTAATTCCAGACGTTTGAAATTTAGGATCAGACGTCTGGATAGGTCTCAGACGTCTGACTTGAAGTTTCAGACGTCTGGGTGTTCTCTGGATTATTCTCAGAGAACAAATCCAGATGTATGGATTATAAACCAGACGTCTGATTAGTTTTCAGACGCCTGGATTGGACCTCCAGACGCCTAAAATTGTGCATAGTGCCTATTTGCTTATGTTTTTGAGTGGATTCACTATTTTAATCGATTTTTGTGGATCCGAATAGTGGTTATCACTTTCTATCGACTTTGATGACTTCTTTTTATGGATTTTTGGAAATATCCATTTGGATGGATTTGGTATCGATTTCTTCGGATTTGATTCACGTCTTCACATGTGAATTTTGGTGATTGATTGTTCTACAATCATTTTTGTGATTTGTCACTTTAAAAATATAAAGGTTTCAATGCTAGTAGTAAATATCAAAACTCTTTCATCAAAACGATTTCAACACTATTTTATTTACAAAGCTCGTTTTTCTCAAACCGTTTTCCAATCTACTAGTATATACAAACCTTTACCTCACTCGTATGAGAAATCTAATTAAACGACTTAGTAAAACAAGTGGTATGAAACGCTTGCGTTTACTTCGTCGGTTAATTCTTGGACTTGTTCGATTGAATCTCTTGTGATAATTTTCTAGTGGAGATCTACAGTTTGTTCGTAAATATTTAAGTTAAGCAAGTGGTTGTGGGACATGAAGCTAAACTCATATATTTACTAGCTTAGTGTAATTGACACTTCTTGTTGATCATGACGATCATCTTTGTGGTTTAGACTAGCAATGTGCGATGTCTCTTTGTCTGCGAGGGAGACTAAACCCCGTTTTGTGGAGTTTCGACTCAAATTGGTGGGGTAGCAACCCATGGTCTTTGGGCCGTTTGTGGAGCTTCAGCTCAATTTGTGATGGTTAGCAACCATGGAATTAGCGTTCCGTTTGTGATACACGTGTTGGTGAGCTTTATGCTTCCGTTTGTGATAGGCCTTCCCCCTTTTTGTGATTTCTGGATTTCTTGAGATGATTTCTAGAATTTGTGTTTCACCAATTTTCGTGATTTCCATTGACAAGTTTTATCAATATTTGTGCATTGGTGAATTTGTGTGTCATTGACTTTTGTGATCGACATTGATATAATCGTCAATATTTATGGTTTGGTGAACGAAATAAGGAGTATGACATTTCTTTGATTCTTGTGTAGATTTTGTGATATTGATTAATCTCTTGTTGATTTTCAATTACTTATATATATCACAGCTTGGCATTGTGATTATTATGTGTTTAGTCATATCTCTTATTCTATAACGTTTCATCTGATATTTATAGTTAGACTGATCCGTTTATTATTTTCTTATTAAATAATACTCGGGTCAGACCGAGATGTTACAGGTGCTTCAGCTTGACTTCTCACTTGGGATTGATTTCTCTGACTTTTGGTTAACTACTTAGATTAGTAGTTTTTGGATTGTATACAATTGAGATATAGACTCCATGATGTATATTTATTCTTTTGTGTAGTTCTTATAACTATTCTTTTAAGATATTGTGGATCTTTTTAGACCGCTACTCTGATATACACTTCCAAGTGTAATGTTCATATCTATTTCCGCCTTTGTGATATGGATTGTCCGTGACTGATTTATGTTATATTTATTTCTATATTTGTTTCTGAAGATATTATAGCCACTGTGTAGTAGCTTTGAGTTTGTGTCGATATGTAGGATTTCCCTCTGGATAAAGAAATGCATGTTATACTATCTGACATATCGATGCTCGCGCAAAGCAATTACACGGATCATCGCTCCTCAACAGCCTTATTCTCCGTGCTAGTTGACAGCATTCACCGTAATATTCTTGGCTAGCGTGGGTATAGAGGTGGGGCGTCACAGCTTGGTATCAGAGCGAAACTTCGGAACAATGTGGAATATTATAACAAGGATCATCGTCCAAAGTCTTTCTTAGGAGTCGTTCTTTAGGATTTAATTCGAGTCTTCTTACCGATTTATCCTATTTTCTTTATGATTCCTTGTTTTATCTATCAAGATTTGCTTGATATTTATCTTGAGAATAACTTGTTCCTCTTCTTTCTTTCTTAAAGAAGGGAAATGGTTAGACCTGGTCGTCCCAGAGCTGGACCATCTAGTGCTCCACCCCAAGATGGAGTTTTTATGACCACCCAGCAACTTCTTGACCTTGTCATGAATGCTCAAGCAGCTGGTTCTAATCCAAAACCTACTCACCCTAAATCTGGGTTTGCACGTTTGTGCAATGATTACACCAACCTAGGCGGGAAGCCATTTAAAGGTTCTGAAACTATTATTGAAGTCCAGACTTGGTTAAGGACATGCGATCGAATCTTTTCTCGCATGAACCTCATTGATCTTCACCGAGTTCAGGTGGCTTCTAGTATGCTCCAAGAAAGAGCATTGGACTGGTACGAACTTCTTATTTCTGAGATTAATGAAGTGGATCTCACCTGGAAGAAATTCCGAGAGCGCTTCGAGTTAAAATTCGTACCAGAAGCTGAGAAGGTGACTTTGGCTCGTCGTTTTATAGACCTTATTCAAAGTGAATCTTCCGTGGCAGATTATGTCGCGTCTTTTGAATCTCTCTCCAAATATGGGGTTGAATACATCAACACTCCATTGAAGGGAAAAATCAGAGATTCGTCTATGGCTTGAATAAAAATCTCAAGAAGCCATTACTTCTAAAATTAGAAGTTTCTTTCGACCAACTCATTGATATCGCTCTTCGTCTTGAAGAGGCGGATAGGGAAAATAATGTTGAGGTTGTGGGTTCCAAGCCAAGCTTCAACAACAACAAAAAAGGCCCAGTAAATTCAAAGGCCCTTATCCCAATAAGAAAGGGAAGCAAGCAACCCCAGTGGCAAAGACTTCTTCCTTTGGTCGTGGGGAATGCTATAATTGTGGTTCGAAGGACCATTACGTGAACAAGTGCCCAAAGTCTCTCTCTTGTCGCTACTGCAAAGTTCCCGGTCATGTTATATCTTCATGCCCCAAGCTTCAGGGCAGGAAGGAGGGAAAGTTAAATGTTGCTCAAGCTACTGGCAACACATCTCGTGGCTAAGGTATTTCTCATTCCATTCTCGATGGTATTGTTTTATTTCATGATCAACCTATTCGAGTTCTTTTTGATACGGGAGCATCCCATTCTTTTATATCAAAAGAGCTTGTTGATACTTTTTCTTTAAATGTTGTTGCTTTAATGACTTCTTTGAGAATTGCGAATCCGGTTGGTGGATCCGCAACTCTTAGTTTGCTTTGTAAAGATGTGGAGATTATTTTATGTGATTTTCCTTTCCTAGCCGATTTGCATGTCATGCGTTATTTAGGCTTTGGAATGATTTTGGGAATGGATTGGCTTAACCGTTATGAAGCTCATATCCTATGTCCTGAGAGGACTATTCATCTTCGACATCCTCAATCTGTTAAGCAGATTTCTATTAATCTTAAAGATTCGGATTCCAGCTTGGTTGCATCTTTATATTCTTTAAATCCTCGTGATGACGATAATGATGATGAAGAAGATATTATTTCTCTTATTCACGTTGTTCGTGAATTTTTCGACATATTTGAGCCCGTTTTAGGATTACCACCTAAGCAAGCAATTGAGTTCAGAATTAATCTCATTCCTGGAGCTCAACCTATTACTCGTCCTTCTTATCGCCTGTCCAATAAAGAAAACGAGAAGATGCGTAAACAATTATCCGAATTGGAGACGAAGCAATTTATTCGCTCTAGTTCCTCGCCTTGGGGAGCTTCGGCTATTTTCGTGAAGAAATCCGATGGTAAACTTAGGTTTTGCGTTGACTACCGCAAACTTAATGATCTCACTATCAAGAATAAATACCCTTTACCTCGGATTGATGATCTATTCGATCATCTTAGTGGTGCTAAAGTCTTTTCACAGTTGGACTTGGCCATCGGTTTTCATCAGCTTCGTATTGCTGAGGATAGTATTCCTTTGACATCGTTCCGTACTCGTTATGGATCTTATGAATGGCTTGTTATGCCATTTGGGTTGACGAATGCCCCAGCTTATTTCGTTGACCTTATGAATAGAGTTTTCAAAGACTTCCTCGACCGGTTTGTTCTCATCTTTATTGATGATATTCTTGTGTATTCAAAAACCGAGGAGAAGCATGAAAAGCATCTTCGGATTGTATTGGAAACTCTTAGGAGTAATCAATTAAAAGCAAAGTTTTCTAAATGCCACTTTTGGCAATCTCGTGTGAAGTTTCTCGGTCATATTATTTCTGAATCCGGAATTTCCGTGGATCCTTCAAAGATTGGAAGAGACCGGAGAGTGTGACGGAGATTCGTAGTTTTCTTGGATTGGCGGGTTATTACCGCCGTTTTATCAAAGACTTTTCTAAGATTGTCGTGCCTCTCACTAGCTTAACGAAGAAAGGTGTTAAATACATTTGGTCGGACAAATATGAAACTTCCTTTCAGAAATTAAAAGAACTCCTTTCTGATGCTCCTATTCTTGTTATTCCCGAGGGGAATCAAGATTTTGTTGTTTTTACCGATGCTAGTCGCATTGGTTTGGGTGTCGTTCTTATGTAAAGAGAACGTGTTATTGCTTATGTTCTAGGTAATTAAAACCAGCCGAGACTAGATATGCCACTCATGATTTAGAGCTCGCGGCTATTGTTTTCGCTCTTCGGATTTGGCGTCATTATCTTTTGGGAGAGAAATTTGTTCTTTATACCGATCATAAGTCTTTGAGGTATTTATTCTCTCAAAAGGAACTTAATTTGCGTCAACAGCGTTGGCTCGAATTTCTTGCACCTTATGATCTTGATATCCTTTATACTCCCGGTAAGGGTAATCGTGTCGCCGATGCTCTTAGCCGTAAACAACAAGCAGTTGTTTCTATGATGATATCCGAATGGAACGATCTCGAGATTTCATACACTTGTGAGATTCGAGAGCGCGTATCCGATTTATGCTCGTCACTTGTTTTGTGTAGCCTTGAGGCTCATCCTTCTCTTTTAGACCGCATTCTTGAAGCTCAAGGGCTAGATCCTGAATTGGCTCTTCTTGGCCAAAATATTAAGGATAAGATTGGTATTGAAAGTTTGAAAGACTTTGATATCGATTCTCGTGGCGGCATTCGAAAATTTGGTAGACTTACCGTGCCAAATATTGGTGATCTTCACAAAGATATTTTAGAAGATTCGCATCGTTCTAAATTCACCATTCATCCCGGTAGTAGCAAAATGTACGCGGATATGAAACGACTTTATAATTGGGAGGGAATGAAACTTGACATCGCTAACTCCGTTAAGCGTTGCATGACTTGCCAACTCGTTAAGGCCGAGCATCAAAGGCCCGGTGGGTTATTGCAACCTTTAAAAATTCCAATTTGGAAGTGGGATCAGATTTCCATGGATTATATTGACGGCCTTCCCCGTTCTCGTTCGGGTCATGATAGCTTATGGGTGATTGTGACGACCCGGGTTCCTGACCCTAGAAATCCGGTTCATCTTAAAGAAAGAAAGGGATGAGAAAATAGAAAAGATAAGGAAGAAAGAACAACAACATCAGAATCTCACAGCGGAATGGAACAAAATATAATAGATCACATAACTATTACATAATTTTACATATATCAGAGTTATACAAATAACACATACTAGACAGTTATAAACACCTGTCTAGTTATACAAGTCAATACACAAAACAACTCAAACAATACGACTCAGAGATACCAACACAGCGGAACTATATGTAGTCTACAACGTAGAAGCCTTCTGCTCCATTGCTCCTCCAGAATTCGTCAAAGCTAACCTGAATCCCTTGGCTACTCGTAAAAATTTGAGTACCCGAGAGTTTATGAAAAACAAAAATAAACTCCGGGTCAGACATGGGTCTGGTATGAGTAACAGGTTAAAGTTGCTTAACTTTGGAAACAAAAGGTATCACGTAAGACTTCCCACGAATAAATATGGTAAGTTTTTACCTTACGCTAACCAAATCATTTAATAGGAAATTCTGTGATATTATAATATGTCTAGGGTTTTCAAGTAAATAGAAAATAGCCGAAATTGTTACATTCATTAAATTCCAGCTACTAGCCACAAAAGTGGGTAATACAATCAAAACTGTTGGCACTTATTGGATTTTGGATTCCATACAATGGCAGGGCTACTGGGGTACCGCCCGTCACAGTACGTGGCCTAGATCAACGTACCGAGGATCACTCCCGACCCCCTACAACACAAGGCCGGAACCATTCCTTACTGAACAGTCCCGAACAAGACAACCCCGACAGTTGGAGCTCACAACTGTCCACACAGCCGAATAAAAAGGGACATCTAGACAGGGGAAAATCTTGTCCAGCTTGGGCATGACCCACCTAACCTTGCTGCACCTCCCCTGTTTTAGCCATTCCCGGTTGATGAGGCTTGAGGCTATGATTACCTTTAAAGAACATATCTCTTAGAATGCTCCTCGCCCACCTGAAGATGTTTTGAAAGCATTCAATCCATACAAGTTCGTTCCGGGTTCGAACGAAACCGAAGGCATTATCTCGTTACACTCATTTTGGAATCACCCTCAGAGCTAACGACGATAACCCTTGCATTCTAGATCTTCATTTCACTTCAGATTCACGACCTATCGTTAATTTGGAATCGATGTGGTTTTCGGACTTCCAAATATGGAAAACCCGATCCCGGTCTCATCGAAATCCAAAACGTGTCTTTTAAGGCCAAGTTGTTTAAAATTTAAAACAATTCAGTTCAATTATCCATATGCACACAGATAGATAATTCACAATATCATAATAGATAATCACTTCATCATCTTGAACAGATAAATCATATTATCATTACAAACAGATAATAAATATCGTCATACTTAAATCAAGCATCCATATTACACAGCATAAATATCACATATCCGAAATCTCAAATCATTCAAGGTAAATGATCTCATCCATCTATACATAAGCAATCATATAAGCTATAATTGATTTAAAATGAATTAAATTAATCACTTGCATCCTTATTAATTTAAAGTGAATTAAATTAATTACTTCACAATCATAAATCTTGCATATAAATCTATAATTAATTGTCCATCAATTAATTTATCATCATCCAATTATTTAATTTAATTAATCACTCTTGATTAATTAACTTTAGTTACATCCAAGTAATTAATCATTAATTTATTTTTGCAAATTAATTAACCTTGACTAAAACAGAAATTAACCTCTGATTACTTACTAAATTGATTAACTATAATTAGTTTACTTAAATCTTTAATTACACAATTAATTACTCTTTAATTTCTTATTATTGATTAATTAATCTAAATTGATCATCCCATCATTAGTTACGTCATTTGTTATATTAATCAAATGATTTATAATTACATTTTAATTAACTCCCTGTTTAAATTAATTACCTTAAGTAATTAATCTTCAATTAAACCACATTATTAATCACCTCTGATTAATATCATTCAGTAATTAACTATCTTTAATTACTCATCAAATAAATTAATTACTCTTTAATTAATTTAAATTAATCCCTTGATTAATTATACAAAGTAATTATTTTCCAATTACTTTCATTATTAAATCACCCTCAGTTAATTACATCCAGTAATTATCATCAATTACTTCCCTAAGTAATTATACTTATCTCATCATCATATGATTATTTAAATTAATTAAACTTAATTAATTACTTTAACAATTCATAGGAAGCTGAATTAATTACAATGAGAAATTAATTCCTTAATTACTTCCGTTAAGTAATTATACTTAACAATTCACAATTTCTTATCTTTAAATAATAATTTAATTAATTATTAAAATTAATCTCATTAATTGATTATTTCATAATCTTAGTTAATGACCTTGATTAACTAATTATAATTCTTTAATTACTTTTCCTAAAGTAATTAACTAAAATTTATTATCAATTACATTTTAATTTGGTCTTAATAACTCATTAGTTAATCCTCAATTAATTCTTTAATTGATTACTAATCATTAATTGAAAATTAAATCAATGATTTCTTAATTACCAATTGATTTACCTTAAATTAATTAACTTATATCTCTTTTAAATAAATTTAAACTCTTAATTTCTAAGTTAATTAATTCTAGCCATTAATTATCCATTTAGTTAACTTAATAATTACAAATCCTTAAGTCTTAAAAACCTTTTTTCTATTTAATGATCAATTTATCATTAATAGGCTATTTAATCAATTTAATTTAAATTTACTTTTAAATTCATTTTAAATTAAAGATTTAAAATGAAATCAAATTAATCTTAACAATTCCAAACTCTTTTTATATTTCACAACTAAAAGAATAATTTTCTTAAAATGGAAGATTGAATGAATTTAAACACGATTTCATTTAAAATTCACTTTATCATTCAAATTTGCTTAAAACAATTTTAAATTTAAAAACTTTATTTATTTAAAAACTGAGATTCAAACTACGTTTTGAAACCAAACTTAACTTGATTTAAACCTTCTTTTTTTTTAAATACCTATTTTTTCATTAAAAACCCGGTTTTAAAATTTTATAAAAACTTACAGGTTCTAAACCCTGTAACTAAAATACCCGAGATAAACAAAAACTTCTTCGAGCAAAACCCCAAATTTCTTCGAGTCCAACACTCGAATCACTCGAGTGAAACTCGAGAAACAATCCCCCTGTTAAAAGTGGTTACAAATAATTTAAAATTTTAAAACTTTATTCTATTTTAACTGAGATTCAAACTTCATTTGAATCCAAACTTATCTATGATTTAAATATCTATTTTAAATATCTATTTCTCATTTTAAAACCCCAGGTTTAAAGAAAATTTAAACTTTGCTTTATACTTTATTTTAAAAAAAAACAGAACACCTGCTTCCTGTAAAAACTGAAACTAGAAGTTACCCCAAGGCTACATACCTTTGCTTCGAGTCAAATTCGAACACGCTTCGAGTTCGCGTGAAGTTTTCCCCCGAGTCAATTCCTTAAGACTCGAGTACCCCCTGCTTCCAGGCACAACACAGTGCACCGTGCATATGCACGGTGCCGATGGTCGACGCAGATCATCTTCGGTGATCCCCCCACACCATCCATCACCCCAACACTCCCTCGCAAACATCAACACGACATTCCAACGCGAAAATAAAAAATGAAGGATCGAGCTCCAAACCTGAAAACACAGACAACCCACAATCCAAAACCTGGAAGTTCACCGTCCTCGCCACCTTGTCCACCAGAGACGCTAAAATTCTGGCCATCACCACGTCTACGCCCACTCTACCTCCCCTCACGAGCACGTAACGCTCGATCGCACCAATAGGGAGAACGAGTCGAAGTTCCAACATGACAAAAATTTAGGGCTATAGAGAAGAAAACGTCGTCGGCGCCACCACATCCCTCTGCCGGACCTTATACCAATTTTTCCCACTTCGATGATCGGTCCTCCATCTCCAGGAAAGTCCACGATCTCACCCATCCTCTTGATCACCAAAAAGTCACGAATTTGCATATTATGTTCAAACCAGAATTACATCTTAACCCCTTTACTAAAATTTATTGTTTTTGTTTTAAAAATCATATTTTGACTTAAATATTCAATTTATAATACCGGAATTACACTTTTAAAGGTTTGAGTTTTTGATTTATTTAACATGCCCAGATGTTTATTATACTTCTAGAGGCAACAAGCTTCATTTATGGCTTACTTAAATTTTTAAACATTTATTCATGTTAAATCAAACATCTTTGATTTGTAAGTTGAATCCTAACAAAAGCTAGATTAAGTGATAATGTGTTTATTTGTAAATTTTGAGCCTGGAAAGGGTAACAGAACAGTGCAGAGTAAATATACACAGCATACACAAAAATAATATTCTCATCAGGTTTCATTCATGCAATACATATCACCTTCACGTACTAGCAAGCAACAAACTTTTACTTTAAGTTTTAAAAAGTTAAGTTACTCACCTAAAAATGCAGAGGGCCTTTTGAACTGGAATGAAATTTTGCATGCTTTTGTTTTTGATTTCAGAGACTTGTATTTGAAAACATGAAAGCTTGCAACAGATTTAACATGAAAACCATGACTTGCTTTGATTTCCTTTAACCTCCTTGTTTTAGTTTATAGAAGTAGTTTAAGTTTTTAAAAATGAAAATTTACTTATGTTTTCTGGTTTTGTTTATGTTTTATAAACAAAAAGAAGTGGAAGATATGTATATTTATAAGGAAAGATTTCAGAGGAAGGTGTTTACTGGTATGCTCTATACTTGTACAATATTATCTTTAATCATAGATTTAGTTTTGTTTATATCAGGCAGATTCTCAAAAGGAGGCTGAAATGCTTTTTTTAGATATCGAATTGACTTTAATTGTATGTTGAAATGAAAGTATTAAATGCCATTGTACTTTTTGTTTACTCTTTATCTAATTAGTACATGTTGAAACTTAACTAAGCAGCATAATCTAAACTTCCTATATAAGATTTTCTCTTGTCTTATTCTTAGCTTGTTCTAACATACAAAACTCCACAGGCATATACATACTTCTTCTTTCTTTTATTCTTACCTATATATGCCTTTATACTTAAGTACAAAATGCTTTCCTTTGTCTAGCTTATTTATTTTGATGTTGATAAAATTTTCTTTTGCTTTGTCTTGCCTATTTAGTTCACAGATTACAAACTTTTCAAGCCTGGTTTGTGTTTTACTTCATGTACTTAACATTTTTATTATTGTTTTGTCTGGTTATGATTTATTTTATCTTGTACTTAGCTTTGCATTAATTTATTTCTTTTTGGTTTTTAAACTTTAACTATTAAATACTTAATTTACTTAATATCTATTTTTACACTTATAATAATTTCATAGCTTCTCATGTTCATGTGTTTAAATAAATTTTGAAATAGCAATTCCTATCCATATTAAAAATCCGTTTGTAAAAATATTACATTATTAATATTGTTCAAATATAACCCATTATTAATTTAAAAATAATTTCCAAAAGAAATTATCTCTTTATTAATCAATTGCTTATTTTATCAAGCTATTAAAAAAGAACAAACAAATCCTTTTATTTAAATTTAAACTTAAGCTAAAATCAATTTTAAACAATTAAGTTTTTACCTTGAGTATTAAAATCATATGGTTATTTATTTAATAGCTTAATATCAAATTAAATCCAATTTTCAATTTATCAAAAAAATATTGGAAAAAGAAAACATGCCTATATATATTAAATTTAAAAAACAAAGATTATCTATTTATAATATATACAGATATGTATACATTACAATATAAAACAATTTATTAGCCTATAAAGATAGACTATCAGTTTAAATATTTATTTTGAAGAAGATTATTAATTTTAAATTCAAATTTATTATCAACATTATTGTCAAATCTATTTAATTTTGACATAAATTATTAAATTGTTATTGTCAAAATTTCCGGGATATCACATTCCTTCCCCCTTAAAAGAATTTCGTCCCCGAAATTTAAAACAAAGGTAATTTAATAATCTAATTACAGATTTAATTTTAAAATACAGGCATATATCAATCATATGCTAACAACCATAGCAACCAATTCATCCAATCTACAAATCTAATTATCCAGATAAAATTCTTAATAGAATTTTCTCGGGTTTCCCCAAGTATAAATATTGGAATACTCCATCTACAGAATCCAAACAACCAATATTACTAAGCTACTGAGTTTCTACTCACCTGGATCTACAAAACAAATCAAAATATCAGTGCAAACTCAAGTCTGACTCAACAACCAAAACTCTTTGAACTGCTGACTCTACAATCAAAAATAGATCTTACACGTACTCCCTCAGAGATATGTGAAACACAATGAATCTCAGTTATCCAAACTGGCAATCCACTCCTGAAGACCAATTACTAATTCTGAGAAGAACAACAGAAAAAGATCCAAATATCTCAGAGCTAGCTTCCCAATCTTATCCAATCCTATAGCTCCCATTGATCGAAGAAAACCCGAACAACAAAGTCTCTACCTACGAATCTCTGTCTTTTATTCACAATACTCTTTTGACGATCCTGGACCGCCTACATCATTACTGATCAGCTCAACCCTTGTTGATGTCCTTAGAAACAAACTGAACCAAAGACAATCCAACAAAATGGCCTTTCCAAGATTAACTAAAACTCAGAACACAAACTCAATTCCAAAATCAGCAGACTGATCTTACTTCTCTCATATGGAAAGATAATACAGATGCATTCCAATCTGGTCTTAAGATCCTGAAAAATTCCCTGTAGAAACTCTCTAATCCAACACTGAAAAATCAAGTTGTTTCCACTTTAAACCAGCTGCCACCATGCTTCCACTGCACAACTCTGACTGAGTAGATGAAAATGCTGATGATGATCACGAGGACAAACTGGACAATACATCTAAGAACTATGGTTCAACGGATCCTTAAAAGAAACTCAGAAGTTCCTCCAAAACTCTAGCTGCTTCACCAAACTCATCTCCAAAAATCATCTTACTACTAAGCTGAACCATCGGTACCACTCCTGGAATCCAGTTGATACCAAACTCAATCTCCAACAGGGACAAAATTCTAACTCCCTGAAGACATCCAGAAAAATCAAATAACCCAAGAGAACTCTCAAACAATCGCAAGCCACTTTTGCGATCAATCTAGCCCACGACCAAAGAAAAACTGTTCTCTCTTTACCAAACAGAACAGCCTACGCTTAATTAGCCAATTCATCAAAGAAATGGAATCACTCTGCTGCTCCTGAAATTTCTTCAAGAAAAAATGCCAAGACAGAAGATCTCTTGATAGCACAAAGAACACTCCGAGCTGCACTGCTGACTCAGATGCTAAGACTTCCTGTCTAAAGTTCTTCGAGAAACTCGGACCTCGAACCAAACAGAAACATTCTACTGAACTCAGCCCCAAAACTGAAACAGATACACTTTCTTAACTGATTCCAAAGAAACATCTTCGGAGACTTCCACAGTCACTGTGTCTCATCACACAGTTACTACATCCTGAGGTAAGATATCCGGACTTGCTCATGCCAAACCGACGAGTCCAAACTCTAGTTCATCCAAACTTATGCCTCAAAAATGAACTCCGAACCTTAACAGGTTTCCTTCAGAGATTGATGAAATCCTCCATCACTACAAAGCCCACTCGAGATGGTATTGGTCTATAGTCTCGTCAGATACACTTCCAACCTCAAATATTCATACTCCAACCATTGGTAGTCGTGTTACACACACCACTACCCTATCTACCTTTATAACTTATATTGGATAACCCGGACAGGTAACCCAACAAATAGGTAGAAATATATATATATATATATATATATATATATATATATTACAAAATTACAAATACGCTCTCTCAAGATAGAAATCACTCAAGAGCCTAGGTATTCACTCAACCTAGCGCTCTGATACCAACTGTGACGACTCGGGTTCCTGACCCCAGAAATCCGGTTCATCTTGAAGAAAGAAAGGGATGAGAAAATAGAAAAGATAGAGAAGAAAGAACAGCAACATCAGAGTCTCACAGTGGAATGGAACAAAATATAATAGATCACATAACTATTACATAATTTTACATATATCAGAGTTATACAAATAACACATACTAGACAGTTATAAACACCTGCCTAGTTATACAAGTCAATACACAAAACAACTCAAACAATACGATTCAGAGATACCAACACAGCGGAACTATATGTAGTCTACAACACAGAAGCCTTCTGCTCCATTGCTCCTCCAGAATTCGTCAAAGCTAACCTGAATCCCTTGGCTACTCGTAAAAATTTAGTACCCGAGAGTTTATGAAAACAAAAATAAACTCCGGGTCAGACATGGGTCTGGTATGAGTAACAGGTTAAAGTTGCTTAACTTTGAAAAACATTTGAAAACAAAAGGTATCACGTAAGACTTCCCACGAATAAATATGGTAAGTTTTTACCTTACGCTAACCAAATCATTTAATAGGAAATTCTGTGATATTATAATAGGTCTAGGATTTTCAAGTAAATAGAAAATAGCCGAAATTGTTACATTCATTAAATTCCAGCTACTAGCCACAAAAGTGGGTAATACAATCAAAACTGTTGGCACTTATTGGATTTTGGATTCCATACAATGGCAGGGCTACTGGGGTACCGTCCGTCACAGTACGTGGCCTAGATCAACGTACCGAGGATCACTCCCGACCCCCTGCAACACAAGGCCGGAACCATTCCTTGCTGAACAGTCTCGAACAAGACAACCCCGACAGTTGGAGCTCACAACTGTCCACACAGCCGAATAAAAAGGGACATCTAGACAGGGGAAAATCTTGTCCTGCTTGGGCATGACCCACCTAACCTTGCTGCACCTCCCCTGTTTTAGCCATTCCCGGTTGATGAGGCTTGAGGCTACGATTACCTTTAAAGAACATATCTCTTAGAATGCTCATCGCCCACCTGACGATGTTTTGAAAGCATTCAATCCATAGAAGTTCGTTCCGGGTTCGAACGAAACCGAAGGCATTATCTCGTTACACTCATTTTGGAATCACCCTCAGAGTTAACGACGATAACCCTTGCATTCTGGATCTTCACTTCACTTTAGATTCACGACCTATCGTTAATTTGGAATCGATGTGGTTTTCGGACTTTCAAATATGGAAAACCCGATCCCGGTCTCATCGAAATCCAAAACGTGTCTTTTAAGGCCAAGTTGTTTAAAATTTAAAACAATTCAGTTCAATTATCCATATGCACACAGATAGATAATTCACAATATCATAATAGATAATCACTTCATCATCATGAACAGATAAATCATATTATCATCACAAACAGATAATAAATATCCTCATACTTAAATCAAGCATCCATATTACACAGCATAAATATCACATATCCGAGATCTCAAATCATTCAAGGTAAATGATATCATCCATCCATACATAAGCAATCATATAAGCTATAATTGATTTAAAATGAATTAAATTAATTACTTGCATCCTTAATTAATTTAAAGTGAATTAAATTAATTACTTCACAATCATAAATCTTGCATATAAATCTATAATTAATTGTCCATCAATTAATTTATCATCATCCAATTATTTAATTTAATTAATCACTCTTGATTAATTAACTTTAGTTACATCCAAGTAATTAATCATTAATTTATTTTTGCAAATTAATTAACCTTGACTAAAACAGAAATTAACCTCTGATTACTTACTAAATTGATTAACTATAATTAGTTTACTTAAATCTTTAATTACACAATTAATTACTCTTTAATTTCTTATTATTGATTAATTAATCTAAATTGATCATCCCATCATTAATTACGTCATTTGTTATATTAATTAAATGATTTATAATTACATTTTAATTAACTCCCTATTTAAATTAATTACCTTAAGTAATTATCTTCAATTAAACCACATTATTAATCACCTCTGATTAATATCATTCAGTAATTAACTATCTTTAATTACTCATCAAATAAATTAATTACTCTTTAATTAATTTAAATTAATCCCTTGATTAATTATACAAAGTAATTATTTTCCAATTACTTTCATTATTAAATCACCCTCAGTTAATTACATCCAGTAATTATCATCAATTACATCCCTAAGTAATTATACTTATCTCATCATCATATGATTATTTAAATTAATTAAACTTAATTAATTACTTAAACAATTCATAGGAAACTGAATTAATTACAATGAGAAATTAATTCCTTAATTACTTCCGTTAAATAATTATGCTTAACAATTCACAATTGCTTATCTTTAAATAATAATTTAATTAATTATTAAAATTAATCCCATTAATTGATTATTTCATAATCTTAGTTAATGACTGTGATTAACTAATTATAATTCTTTAATTACTTTTCCTAAAATAATTAACTAAAATTTATTATCAATTACATTTTAATTTGGTCTTAATAACTCATTAATTAATCCTTAATTAATTCTTTACTAATCATTAATTGAAAACTAAATCAATGATTTCTTAATTACCAATTGATTTACCATAAATTAATTAACTTATATCTCTTTTAAATAAATTTAAACTCTTAATTTCTAAGGTAATTAATTCTAGCCATTAATTATCCATTTAGTTAACTTAATAATTACAAATCCTTAAGTCTTAAAAACCTTTTTCCTATTTAATAAACAATTTATCATTAATAAGCTATTTAATCAATTTAATTTAAATTTACTTTTAAATTCATTTTAAATTAAAGATTTAAAATGAAATCAAATTAATCTTAACAATTCCAAACTCTTTTTTTATTCCACAACTAAAAGAATAATTTTCTTAAAATGGAAGATTGAAAGAATTTAAACACAATTTCATTTAAAATTCACTTTATCATTCAAATTTGCTTAAAATAATTTTAAATTTAAAAATTTATTTATTTAAAAACTGAGATTCAAACTACGTTTTGAAACCAAACTTAACTTGATTTAAACCTTCTTTTTTTTAAATACCTATTTTTTTCATTTAAAAACCCGGTTTTAAAATTTTATAAAAACTTACAGGTTCTAAACCCTGTAACTAAAATACCCGAGATAAACAAAAACTTCTTCGAGCAAAACCCCAAATTTCTTCGAGTCCAACACTCGAATCACTCGAGTGAAACTCAAGAAACAATCCCCCTGTTAAAAGTGGTTACAAATAATTTAAAATTTTAAAACTTTATTCTATTTTAACTGAGATTCAAACTTCATTTGAATCCAAACTTATCTATGATTTAAATATCTATTTTAAATATCTATTTCTCATTTTAAAACCCCAGGTTTATAGAAAATTTAAACTTTGCTTTATACTTTAATTTAAAAAAAAAACAGAACACCTGCTTCCTGTAAAAACTGAAATGAGAAGTTACCCCGAGGCTACATACCTTTGCTTCCAGACAAATTCGAACACGCTTCGAGTTCGCGTGAAGTTTTCCCCCGAGTCAATTCCGTAAGACTCGAGTACCCTTTGCTTCCAGGCACAACACAGTGCACCGTGCATATGCACGGTGCCGATGGTCGACATAGATCATCTTCGATGATCCCCCCTCACCATCCATCACCCCAACACTCCCTCGCAAACATCAACACGACATTCCAACGCGAAAATCAAAAATGAAGGATCGAGCTCCAAACCTGAAAACACAGACAACCCACAATCCAAAACCTGAAAGTTCACCGTCCTCGCCACCTCGTCCACCAAAGACGCTAAAATTCTGGCCATCATCACGTCTACGTCCCCTCTACCTCCCATCACGAGCACGTAACGCTCGATCGCACCAATAGGGAGAACGAGTCGAAGTTCCAACATGACGAAAATTTAGGGCTACAGAGAAGAAAACGTCGCCGGCGCCACCACGTCCCTCTGCCGGACCTTATACCAATTTTCCCCACTTCGATGATCGATCCTCCATCTCTAGGAAAGTCCACGAGCTCACCCATCCTCTTGATCACCAGAAAGTCACGAATTTGCATATTATGTTCAAACCAGAATTACATCTTAACCCCTTTACTAAAATTTATTTTTTTTGTTTTAAAAATCATATTTTGACTTAAATATTCAATTTATAATACTGGAATTACACTTTTAAAGGTTTGAGTTTTTGATTTATTTAACATGCCCTGATGTTTATTATACTTCCAGAGGCAAAAACTTCATTTATGGCTTACTTAAATTTTTAAACATTTATTCATGATAAATCAAACATCTTTGATTTGTAAGTTGAATCCTAACAAAAGCTAGATTAAGTGATAATGTGTTTATTTGTAAATTTTGAGCCTGGAAAGGGTAACAGAACAGTGCAGAGTAAAAATACACAGCATACACAAAAATAATATTCTCATCAGGTTTCATTCATGCAATACATATCACCTTCACGTACTAGCAAGCAACAAACTTTTACTTTAAGTTTTAAAAAGTTAAGTTACTCACCTAAAAATGCAGAGGGCCTTTTGAACTGGAATGAAATTTTGCATGCTTTTGTTTTTGATTTCAGAGACTTGTATTTGAAAACATGAAAGCTTGCAACAGATTTAACATGAAAACCATGACTTGCTTTGATTTCCTTTAACCTCCTTGTTTTAGTTTATAGAAGTAGTTTAAGTTTCTGAAAATGAAAATTTACTTATGTTTTCTGGTTTTGTTTATGTTTTATAAACAAAAAGAAGTGGAAGATATGTATATTTATAAGGAAAGATTTCATAGGAAGGTGTTTACTGGTATGCTCTATACTGGTACAATATTATCTTTAATCATAGATTTAGTTTTGTTTTTATCAGGCAGATTCTCAAAAGGAGGCCGAAATGCTTTTTTTAGATATCGAATTGACTTTATTTGTATGCTGAAATGAAAGTATTAAATGTCATTGTACTTTTTGTTTACTCTTTATCTAATTAGTACATGTTGAAACTTAACTAAGCAGCATAATCTAAACTTCCTATATAAGATTTTCTCTTGTCTTATTCTTAGCTTGTTCTAACATACAAAACTCCACAGGCCTATACATACTTCTTCTTTCTTTTATTCTTACATGTATATGCTTTTATACTTAAGTACAAAATGCTTTCCTTTGTCTAGCTTATTTATTTTGATGTTGATAAAATTTTCTTCTGCTTTGTCTTGCCTGTTTAGTTCACAGATTACAAACTTTTCAAGCCTGGTTTGTTTTTACTTCATGTACTTAACATTTTTATTATTGTTTTGTCTGGTTATGATTTATTTTATCTTGTACTTAGCTTTGCATTAATTTATTTCTTTTTGGTTTTTAAACTTTAACTATTAAATACTTAATTTACTTACTATCTATTTTTACACTTATAATAATTTCATAGCTTCTCATGTTCATGTGTTTAAATAAATTTTGAAATAGCAATTCCTATCCATATTAAAAATCCGTTTGTAAAAATATTACATTATTAATATTGTTCAAATATAACCCATTATTAATTTAAAAATAATTTCCAAAAGAAATTATCTCTTTATTAATCAATTGCTTATTTTATCAAGCTATTAAAAAGAACAAACAAATCCTTTTATTTAAATTTAAACTTAAGCTAAAATCAATTTTAAACAATTAAGTTTTTATCTTGAGTATTAAAATCATATGGTTATTTATTTAATAGCTTAATATCAAATTAAATCCAATTTTCAATTTATCAAAAAAATATTGGAAAAAGAAAACATGCCTATATATATTAAATTTAAAAAACAAAGATTATCTATTTATAATATATACAGATATGTATACATTACAATATAAAACAATTTATTAGCCTATAAAGATAGATTATCAGTTTAAATATTTATTTTGAAGAAGATTATTAATTTTAAATTCAAATTTATTATTAACATTATTGTCAAATCTATTTAATTTTGACATAAATTATTAAATTGTTATTGTCAAAATTTTTGGGATATCACAGTGATCGTAGATAGGCTTACTAAATCCGCCCATCTAATTCCCGTTCGGTCTAACCGAACCGTTCCTCTTTTGGCCAAACTCTTTATCAAAGAAATTGTTAAATTACATGGAGTTCCTACTTCTATTGTTAGTGATCGTGATCCATTGTTTACTAGTGGATTTTGGAAGAGTCTTCAAAAAGCTTTAGGAACGAAGCTCAATTTTAGCACCGCTTATCACCCCCAGTCCGATGGACAAACCGAGCGTATGAATCAAACTCTTGAAGATCTTCTTCGTGCTTGTGTGCTCGATTTCGGTGGAAGTTGGGAAGATCATATTTCCCTTGTTGAATTTTCCTATAATAATAGCTTCCAATCTAGTATTGGTATGGCACCTTTCGAGACACTCTATGGAAGGCCATGCCGATCTCCTTCTTGTTGGCTTGAGGCCGGTGAGAAGCTGGTTTTAGGTCCAGATTTTATTCGTGATTCCACAGAAAAGATTGATCTTATTTGTCATAGGATGAAAGAAGCCCAGAGTAGACAAAAATCCTATGCCGATAACCGGAGAAGGAAATTAGAATTTTCAGTGGGAGATCCCGTATTTATCCGTGTTTCACCTATGAAAGGTGTTGTGCGTTTCAGTCGATCGGGAAAATTGGCGCCTCGATATATTAGGCCATTTCTTATCACTGAACATATTGGATCTATGGCTTATCGCCTTTTATTGCCGGCTCAATTTTCTGCTATCCATGACGTGTTTCACGTTTCTCAACTTCGGAAATGTCTTCGAGATTCCGATTCTATTCTTGAGCCCGGTGTTGTGGAAGAGATTGAAGTTTCGCCTAATTTAACTTATGAGCAACATCCTATTCGTATCATTGCTTCGGAAGTCAAACGACTTCGAAATAAAGATGTTCCTCTTGTTAAAGTTCAATGGTCTTCAAATCCTAAGGATTGTTCTTGGGAATCTAGAGAGTTCATCGAGCGAACGCATCCGAACTTACTTTCTCGGGCTCTTTGAGGTGAACTTCTTATTTCAAACTTCTTTTGTGTTAAATATGCTTTTATGGTTGTTACTATATATCTTCTTCTTAAATATTGCGAGGACGCAATTTCTTTAAAGAGGGGAATCTGTAACAACCCGCATATTTGTCGATTTTATATTTAAATATTTTATTTAAATATTTTATCGATACTCGGAATTTAGTTCGAAAAGCTACTTTTTGCATACGGTCGAATTAGGACTCGGGACCACTTCCATTGAGTTCAAAATGACGTTTGCAACCTTTTTGAGTACAAACTTTGATATATTTGGAGCTAGTCAAAAATTTGACAATTTTCACTTTGGGTTTGGGTTTGGGTTCAGCCCTATGTTTAACTTATACTCAAATCTGAACCACTCCTCCCCATTCACCCTCACTTTCTCCTCTTTTCAGTTCTAAAGCATCAATGGTGGGAGAGATGGGAAATTAAAACTCCAAAACCCTAGTTTTCTTTTGCAAATCAAGCTCTAGCTCCAAACTAATAGAAGAACCCATTGGTAAGCTTCTCTTCTTCCTCTCCAACTCATTCTCTTATCAAATTCAGAAATTCCTAAACCTAACTTTGGGAATGTTCTTCTTTTATAGCTTAGAATCAAGGTTCTTGAGTTGGATTTGAAGAGTGGTTGTTTCTCCTTTGCTTTCGAGCTTCTTCTTCAATCGTTTGGGTAAAAAGGTGAGATTTTTATCTCACATCTTTTTCTATATCTATCTTTGTGGTTAGGTATGAGTTCTTAACATTTGTGCATATTCATTTGTTTTTGATTTGAATTGATTTGGTGAATTTTCCTAATTTGGGTTTTTTGGTCCAAGTTTATGAAAATCCTATTATGAATATTTGGACAATGATATTCGGGGTGTATTGAGGAGCCGTTAAGGCTGGGTTGTCGCTAGGCATAAATTCTTAGTCGTCGTTGCTCGTCCGATCGCTCCCGATACGTTTTGGCCACTTTGGCCTAGGCAAATTGCAGCCCAGACCAGGTGACCAGACGTCTGGTGACCAAGTCCAGACGTCTGGTTTGGACCTGGAGAGAAAAAAATATAGCCACGCAGAATATAAAAAAAAGGCAGAGACTAATTCCAGACGTCTAAAATTTAGGATCAGACGTCTGGATAGGTCTCAGACTCTGACTTGAAGTTTCAGACGTCTGGGTGTTCTCTGGATTATTCTCAGAGAACAAATCCAGACGTCTGGATTCTAAACCAGATGTCTGATTAGTTTTCAGACGCCTGGATTGGACCTCCAGACGCCTAGAATTGTGCATAGTGCCTATTTGCTTATGTTTTTGAGTGGATTCACTATTTTAATCGATTTTTGTGGATCCGAATAGTGGTTATCACTTTCTATCGACTTTGATGACTTCTTTTTATGGATTTTTGGAAATATCCATTTGGATGGATTTGGTATCGATTTCTTTGAATTTGATTCACGTCTTCATATGTGAATTTTGGTGATTGATTAATCTACAATCATTTTTGTGATTTTTCACTTTAAAAATATAAAGGTTTCAATACTAGTAGTAAATATCAAAACTCTTTCATCAAAACGATTTCAACACTATTTTATTTACAAAGCTCATTTTTCTCAAACCGTTTTACAATCTACTAGTATATACAAACTTTTACCTCACTCGTATGAGAAATCTAATTAAACGACTTAGTAAAACAAGTGGTATGAAACGCTTGCGTTTACTTCATCGGTTAATTCTTGGACTTGTTCGATTGAATCTCTTGTGACAATTTTCTAGTGGAGATCTACAGTTTGTTCGTAAATATTTAAGTTAAGCAAGTGGTTATGGGACATGAAGCTAAACTCATATATTTACTAGCTTAGTGTAATTGACACTTCTTGTTGATCATGACGATCATCTTTGTGGTTTAGACTAGCAATGCGTGATGTCTCTTTGTCTGCGAGGGAGACTAAACCCCGTTTTGTGGAGTTTCGACTCAAATTGATGGGGTAGCAACCCATGGTCTTCGGGCCGTTTGTGGAGCTTCGGCTCAATTTGTGATGGTTAGCAACCATGAAATTAGCATTCCGTTTGTGATACACGTGTTGGTGAGCTTTATGCTCCCGTTTGTGATAGGCCTTCCCCCTTTTTGTGATTTCTGGATTTCTTAAGATGATTTCTAGAATTTGTGTTTCACCAATTTTCGTGATTTCCATTGATAAGTTTTATCAATATTTGTGCATTGGTGAATTTGTGTGTCATTGACTTTTGTGATTGACATTGATATAATCGTCAATATTTATGGTTTGGTGAACGAAATAAGGAGTATGACATTTCTTTGATTCTTGTGTAGATTTTGTGATATTGATTAATCTCTTGTTGATTTTCAATTACTTATATATATCACAGCTTGGCATTGTGATTATTATGTGTTTAGTCATATCTCTTATTCTATATCGTTTCATCTGATATTTATAGTTAGACTGATCCGTTTATTATTTTCTTATTAAATAATACTCGTGTCAGACCGAGATGTTACAGGTGCTTCAGCTTGACATCTCACTTGGGATTGATTTCTCTGACTTTTGGTGAACTACTTAGATTAGTAGTTTTTGGATTGTATACAATTGAGATATAGACTCCATGATGTATACTTATTCTTTTATGTAGTTCTTGTAACTATTCTTTTGAGATATTGTGGATCTTTTTAGACCGCTACTCTGATATACACTTTCAAGTGTAATGTTCATATCTATTTCCGCCTTTGTGATATGGATTGTCCGTGACTGATTTATGTTATATTTATTTCTATATTTTTTTTCTGAAGATATTATAGCCACTGTGTAGTAGCTTTGAGTTTGTGTCGATATGTAGGATTTCCCTCTGGATAAAGAAATGCATGTTATACTATCTGACATATTGATGCTCGCGCAAAGCAATTACACGGATGGTCGCTCCTCAACAGCCTTATTCTCCGTGCTAGTTGACAGCATTCACCGTAATGTTCTTGGCTAGTGTGGGTATAGAGGTGGGGCGTCACACGTACTCGCTGCGATAGTAAGTCGTGTGCTTGCGGTAAAAATTTTGTTATAAATTCATTCGACGGTTTTCTAATCCGATAGAAAAACTGTTGTCGGACAAGTTTTTAGTGTCGTTGCCGATGAATAATTTTGATTTTGATTTTCTATTCTTCGAATTATTTTTGTTTGATTTTTATTGTGTGTGTTGCATTTAAAAAAAAAATTGTGTGTTTTTGTGTGATTTTTGTTGGCATTTGATTTGGTGTTTTCTAGTTTGCATTGCATTTGCATATTGTTTAAAAAAAACACATACATAATTTCATTTGGAAAAAGGAAAAAAAAATTATTGCATATACATTTTTCTTTACATTTTCATATTCGATTTCTTTTACATTGCATATTAAATTTCACTCTCTGTTTTCATTACAACCTACAAACAGTTCTGTGCATTTTCCTTTACCCTGTTCTGTGTATATCCATTCCCACAACTGTGCATGACCTTCTTGCCCATCAGCAATCATCCACATCACCTCACAAGCATCCATTCCAGTTCAGTTCAGTGCACTACATTCAATCACCAAGCATCTCCCCTACCAACAACCCCTGCCTTGTTCTCCACCCTCTTCTGCCTGTACTCCACACTTTAACAAATTGCTTCCCCCCGACCTTCTACTAACACTAACCACATCAACCTCTTTACCATTCCTACCTTCCATCCCTGACCATACCATCATCAACTGTCAACACTCATATCATCTTCAATCTCCACTTTTCATTCCTCGCATAATCAACTAAAACCACTTGTCCTGCCTATCTTCCACGACATCATCTATCACATCAACAACCCACTACTGTCAATTCATCACTCATCTGCTTGCACACAAGTCACACTATCATCACCCTCTTCATAAAGTTACAAACTACTACCACTCACAGTAAACCATCATCGCCGTACCCTACTGCCTGCAGTTTTACAACTGCCATTGCCTCACGGTGATCATCCACCCTTCACTACAATGCTCAACACAACTCCTCTGCAACTTCACAACATACATACATCACCAAACAGTTCATCTCCACAATTCCACTTCCTCCTCAACACTGCACTGCCTTGCTACTTCTACATTCCACCATCAAAACAACATCTGCTGCTACTTCACTGATCAAAAATCAGACTTCACCACTTCTGCAAACACATCCTCTGACCCAACACCTTCTGTACATCTCCCTTCACACTGCCATATTCACCTCCTTATAACACCACAAACCACCACAGTCATCTTACAAATATCCCCCAGGCAACTAACTTCCCCACCTTCTTCACTTCCTATAACATCGGTGCACTTCACCTTGCAAACGTCTTCATACCAACAACCAAACATCCACATTCGTTAACAACAACCATTCACGAAAAAAAAACCAAACCAGTTCGCATCTCCTCACCCACGACATCGCCTTCGAGCTACATCGTGGCCAACCATTCGAAATATGAAACCGAAATCCACAACCATCATCGCCTCTGCCAATCCACACTGGAGCCAACATCCCTAAAATAACCAATAGTCACCAGTCGAACCACCGAAATCACCACCAGAGCTGCCTGACCGCTCCCCTCTGTGCCTCTAACCCCACAATCACTTGACACATGCGCGAGCACAATCGCGACAATTCCACTCATCTCTTGCATTGCTGTACCACGAACAACCCACCCAAAAAAATCACCGAACTCCAAACTGCCTGAACAACTACTGATATTTGGACCTGCAATCCGCCCCTGCCACTACATCGCGACTTCTATCCAATTAGCGACCTTCAATCGCCCCTCGACAATCGCTGCAAACTTTCACTGCAATCCGCAACTAAATCCACAAACCCAAACGCCAATCAACTCGCGACTTTAATTTCAATTTCCTACGATCAATTTCGATTTTAAAACTCCTTCCCTTTTTTTTTTTTTTTTTTTTTTTTTTTTTTTTTTTTTTTTTTTGATGTGTGAAGTTTAACAGAATAGTGATATATTAACTTTGGGCCGGGTTAGAGCATTAGAGCAAAAATTTGGGTTGGCTGTGTATTAATTAATTAATTAATTTTTAGCATTTTTTGTTAAGTTCTTATATTTTTAGCATTTTGTGTTAAGTTTCTTCATTAAAAGAAAATAAGTTGGAAAATTTTGATTTACTTTTCTTTTTAGTTAATTTGTGTGCAATCTATATTTTATTTTATATTTAAAAAAACAATGTTTTAATTTCATTTGTTTTATTCTTGACTTGTTTGATAAACATATATGTAAAAAAATCTTGTATATATATATCTAGTTTTTAATTTAGGTTGCCAAAGCAAATAAAGGAAGGAGCCGCTTGTCAAAAAAAATAACTGCTAGCTTGCTTATAAACATTTCGCTGTTTTTAATCCCTATCTATTGTTTTTATTTGTCGTGCATTGTTGTTTAGTTGCACAAAAAATTTACAAAAACAAAAACAAATTTCATTCGTAGTTGCATTGTTACTACACATTTAATTTCTATTTTGTATTTCATCCTAGATTTTGATTAATAATAACGATTAGAAATCGAAAACGTTTAATTATATATTGACAAGTTGTCTTCTTTGAACAATTTAAATTCTTGGTGTCTAGCCTACGGCAGAGCAATAATCATTTATAAATATTACGGTGATTTGTAGATATTATAGTGGTTGTTTCTCTGAAGGTACTTAAATTTTCGGCTGCATTGTTACGGTGATTCATTGCTACTTAAATATTCGGCTACATTCATTTTTTCAAATCAACATTCAACTTTGAAACATTTATAGTTTGGTTTTTCGAGCTTAAGCCGCGTCTCACATACTTGACAAGACAAATGAATCTGTCTTTGAAAGACCGATTCATTTACTTTTTGACGATATACTTTCTGAACTCTTGTAAATAATAATCTTTTCGTTTTCATGTAAATATAGGCCATCCTTTTATTTTTGTTTTATTTTTCTCCTTTCACTTGGGTTCACTGTGGGCACACAGTCAAAATCAAGTGTAGGGGGAGTCTCATCATTTTCGTTTTCAATTTTACATGGTTTATTTTTGCATTCTCTTTCTAGCTAAAGAAAAAACTCAAAAAATTAAGAAAGAACAAACAAAAATTTTTTTAAGCATTTTGATTTATATTTAAAGAAACATTATAGGGTAAATATATGGTTTTGGTTAATTAAATTAGAATTTTAATAATTTATTTGTCCTAACAAAAATAAAGATAAAGTTTGATTACAAATAACAATGCTTTAACTAGTATATAGGAAGATTCATGGAGATAATTATGAAATATATTCTAATTGAAAATCTTTGTTTTAAAAAGTGGTTGATTTAAAGTAAAGGATATAACATTCTTTTTGTCTTCTAAGTTAAATGGTGCTAAGATGATTTTGCAAAACTCTCTCTTCAACAAAAAAATAATAAAATATTTTTGTAGACGTATATTTTTAATAATTAGAGTCATGTGTTCACGCTTGTTTGTTCACTCTTCATGCTCTGTACCCTTCTCACGTAAGCCCGAAAGACAGTGCATGATCAGTATATCTGGCCTAAGCTTATCCGAGTTAGGTGTGTGTATATAAAAATTATTTTACTAATAACGCCTACAGTAGATAAGTTTTCGCACTTGTGCGTTCACGGCCCACGCTCTGTATTCCCCTCATATTAGTCCACAAGGCAGTGCATGGGTAATATATCTGGCCTAAGTTTATCTGAGTTAGGCATATGTAAATATTGTAAATATCAATAAAATTTTCACAAAAAAAATAGAGAGAGTAAGCAAATGAAATCCAAGCACTATTTTAACTTGTTTGATTCGACTTGTTATTGAAAATAAACAAAAATACCACTTTGATAAACTTTGATAATCAAACTAAAGATCCATTTCATAGTTACACTATGTTATCAACTGAAACAACAAGTTAAACTATAGTCTATTTGTTATGGTAACTTGATTTTCGTTGGAAATTTTGACAAGTAAAAGGTCAATTTTGTGATAATAACTAAAATCTATATTTAACTTATTTGTGCCGATTTAAAGTGAATCCTTCAATATAAATATTTTCAAAAACTTACGTTCATCGCGTTGTAAACAAATCTTGCATTTAATAAATATTTTCATCCTGCATGTGGATTTTGTGGCTAGTATCCGTTGAAAACCCTCATAAGACAACACTCGTCCTACTGGGGACACCCAAAGGTTTAACGGCTTATTGCATATGCTCAGTGCAATCGTGCTCCCTATGAAATGGATTTATCTTAGTTTTTCTTTATTCGGGGACAAATAAAAAGATAAGTGTGGGGGTATTTGATATGCACGTAAATATGCATATTTTTACCACCATATTTAATCTATTTAAATTAAATAAATGATCATATTGGGTATTTTAACTTGTTTAAACCAAAATTTAAATTATTTTCAAATCTTCACATATTCATCTTCGTATAGGGGCATAATGGTCATTTTTTGCGCATAAATTAATTTGAGAAAATTTAATTGGAAATTTCTATATTATTTTGTAGGAATTTAAACTCAATTACTAGTGCTTTCACGAAGGAATATGCATGCACAAAGAAGATTCAAAGGAATTGAGATGAAAATAATTCAAAGTGATGGTCATGGAGGACCCCACTTACCCACCTACCGTAATATACACTTAGGAGCTAATGCACATGCTAAAAGGCTATTAAATCTTCATACACACTTAATGGATTATTATTTAAAGTTAATGATGACTTGGCCATCACACTTCCTAAGAGGCTATTTTGGGTAGTTCCCAAAAAAAGTGAATTAGGGTTTTAAACTTGTTTAATTACCCCTTATGTTTCATGTAACCCTCTCATCTCCCTTAGACTCTCTTCTTTTAGGCTCTTTTCTCTTAGTTTAGATCAAAAATAAAATGAGAGCTCTCTTTCTTTTCATGCCTACTTAGCCATTTCTTTTATGTAATTTTTTTATGCAATTTTAATTCAAGTCTTTTCTTTTTTATTCACTTTCATGTTTGTAGTGCAGATCTTCTTTTACGTTATGTAGGTAGAATAGTTCTCTTTTCCATTAGCTTTCATTTTCCTTTATCTTAGTTTCATGTTGCATGCTACTTGTGTTGATATGATAACACAAATGAGAGGCTAAACCCTTCAATTTAGGGGTAATGAGGCTCTCTAATTATGTAGCTCCAACATTTGATATTATTGCTTTCTTTTTATGCTAAATAAGAATGCATATAGTGGTTAACTTGTTGTTTTTGCTTTGAATTTGATAGTCTATATTGTTGACACCAAATAGGCTATGCTTAGACAACCACAAACAATAATTACCTCTTTATCTACATATAATTATGGTAATGAAGTGAATGTTGAAATTAAAATTTGATGGTCTATATTTCTAATTAATAGTTAATAGGCCATGGTTAAAATAGATTTTATTTTCTTCTTCATTGTCATTTTTCTTGAGAATTAACAAGTGGTTTAAAAGTTGTTTTATATTTTGATGGCTTATGTTGAGCTAATTAATAGCACAAATATGCCATACTTATGATAAAATACATCAAATAAATTCACTTATGACAAGGAAAGAAAGATCATAAATTCATAATTTGTTGAACTATGTGATCTAGAGAGTGGAAATTGCCTCTAAATTGTCTTTAAACTCTCATATTTTTATCTATTTTCTTTTGCTACTTTGTTAATTTTCTCATTTTCTAATTTAACACTTTCTTCGATTTTGGTTTAATTTGATTGAATAGAAATTTAAAATCTAACAATTCTCTACGGATTGATCCGTACTCACTACGATAGTATGCCATGAATTTATGGTAAAAAAATTATTATAAATTCATTCGACGGTTTCTAGTTCGATTGAAAAAACCATCGTCGAACATTTGGTGGAGATGATTACTTTTAATTGAAAATACGATGTTTTTGGTATTTGAAAAATGGAGTAAATAAAGGACGGTTGAAGTATATAATCATTTATAAGAGTATTATTGTTTAAAGAAGAAATAAATAAATGAAACCTTTGTAATAAATGATACTAACACAATTCTATACTTAAGAGAAAAATAGATGCAAACATATTTTTATGATTGTTGAATGTGTAGTTAATTGTTGATTGTAACTATCACATATGTTTGATGTTTGATAATGGTGTCACATTTTGATGAGTGTGCAATATTTTACCATTATTTCTATTAGTTGAAGAGTAGCTAGTTATGGACATTCAATGATGGACGTTTTGTCACTAACGTTGATTGGATTAATACACATATGATGATGATTTGTGTCACTTTATGGATGGTTAGCACACATTTGATGGTTTATACTTACATTAGTGATGCATTACTAAAATTGATGATTAGTATATATGTAAGTATATTTATGTTGTTATATTCTTATTTGATGATAGGGACTAGCGGTGGATGTTTTTTATGATTGATGGTTGCATGGTTGTTGTTATTGTTCTAATTACTACCCTATACGATGACTTGTTAAGGTGTAGTAATATTATCTTCCGCTTTTACTATTTCCATTAGTTGCATTTGTTGTCATTGTTACACTAGTTGCATCAATTGCATTATTTTTGATTGTATTGGTTGCATGGATGTTATGGTTGCAATGTGCGAACAAGCATTTGAATGTTAGGGAAGAGCAGAAAATAGAACTACATGGGCTTGATCTGCTAAAAGGGGTATGTAGGCAGTATTTTTCTATGCAAAAGCCAACAGATTCCTTAGGTTGGGCTGAGGAGTATTGGGTTAGGCATAGTCCATACGTAGTTGAAACCATTTTCCTTTTTACTTTATATATATACCTATGCAAGTGTGAAGTTGCAGGTAGGGACAAAAGCGAGAATGAAAAGATGGATGAAGGCTATATAGTGAACAGCTGATTTGGTATATTATTTTATATTGTTTTTATATTGTCCATGAGTTATTGATAATTAATGTATTGAAATAGGAATTTACGTGATAAATATTGTAAATTTTATTATGGAGTTGATGTTCATTTATTCTAATGATTAATTACGCAATGAGGTTTCCTTTCTTATTTATCGTTTTAGAGTTTTAAATTTTTGTCTACCCACAGTCCACTACTTTTAATATATGAAATTAGTTGTAAGCATATCTTGACATCGTTTATGATTGATTTTAAATTTTAAAAATAGTGGATCATCACAACTTCACTCATCGGCAATGATGAGTACCAATTTATATTCTTTGTATATCGATTATCGTTATATTATGTGTGTTATATTGGTTAGTTGATAAAATTGTTATGTATTCTAGGATATGCTTATATTGTTGTATTTATATTGTCTCTGCATATATGAGGTTACACTATTATGGTATACCATTACGTATCAGTCACATTATTTTAGTTATGTTGATTTTTTGATTACATGAGAAAACCATGTTATGGTATGATTTTCTATCTTTGGAATAGGTTTGCTTTACTCATTTATGTACATTTTGAATTCCCTCTGGGCCACATTCGTGAAGAGGACTAGTTGTACCTTAGTAGTTCATGTTCTATTCGTATGTAGTTTTACTATACAATATTTTGAGATAGTTCCCTTCACATCAGGCTTTATGTCTGACTCGCGTTTTATTTTTTGTCTTTTTATGTCATGGCAACTCTTAGGCACTCGGTTCAGTACTTTTGGAGTCAGCGGGTATTGGGGATCGCTTTCACGACAACTGGAACATCCTATGGAGGCAATGTTGATACTTCATATATATACATGATATTGTAGTAGTACATGACAAATATGTTTTTATATATAAAACTTGATGTATAAGCTATAATATTCAAAACCCCATATTATGGGGAGTTTGGGTTATTCTGAATTTCTATATTGAAATTCATCTATCAGTTATTTCTGCTAGTGCAGTCTCTTATACATTTGTGGTTATCATGTTCTGTGCGTGTATATTTAATATATTATATGTTATCATTTCGATATGAGATTCAATCGATTCCCTTGGTATGGTACTTATTTTAAACTTTCTTTCTCTAACAATCTATTTTTATTGTTTGGAAGTCAAATGTTGTCATTCGTGTCGGTTTCATGGCATTACGAAGGGTGGGTTGTTACACTTCGTATCAAAGCCCAGGTTCAACACTCAAGACCAAATATACCAGTTTGAGTTAAACAATCGGGTAGAAGGATATTTGTTGAGAGAGTGTATTTGTATTTTTCTACTATGTAATATTTCTTATACAACTAGTCTTATGAACTTTGATTTATTTCTTTCACTGGTTGCTAAAGTATGTTTGTTCAGGTAAACAATACGAGCAGATGGGATATACGTGCAGTTGTGGTAGGTATTGAGTGTGGTGAAGCGACCATTAGTACTACCACTTGAACTTGATGCATGAGCTTTTGAGTTGAGTGGGGTTGGTCGATGAAGTTGACTTGGATTTATGCCTAAGTAGGAGTCAGTGGATGCCTAGTAGTAAGCCATGACCAAGCAGATAACTTATATGCAAGTTTTGTATAGTCATTCTTGTTAGAAGTCGTTTGTTATTACGTTAGCAAACCTTTGCCATGCGGTAAATCCGTTGTTCCAAAGAGATATTTTCTAGGGATCGGTCGATTCCAGCCAATTCCTAACCACTAGTTCGAGCGCATTGTTTCTTTGTGATTTGTGCCTGTTAGTAAAGGGTTCTTCACTCGATTCTTAAAGGTAAGCACTTGAGTGGTATTCTTGAGTTGGCTGAGAGAGTTCTGAAGCGTGGTCTTAGTCATACTGGGAGATTTAAGTAATCAAATCAATGAACCAAATCGAAATTCGCATGAGAAGAGTCAGGTGGCCAACCCTAATTTAACAAGGAAATCTTGTGAGCAAAAGAAGTGTTGGAACATGCATCGTATATTATTTTGGAAGCTCTTTAGTTGTTGTAAATTACAATTATAGTATAGATATGGTTGTGTATGATAGTTCGAGAAGGGCTTCTCGACTAATTTTACGACGATTCAGACAATCTCCTAAGTGGTGATAGGATACTTGCCCAGGTGAGTGTCATAGTACACTTAGTGTATTATCCTCATTAGCATTCTATAGTCGAGGTGATTTTGAACCTGAATGAACCCCAAGCATTTTTAGATTGTCATTTAATAATGACTGAATCGGCAAATTTTTCTCCATTGGAGGGTGCATTCTGTTCGAAAGGAAAAAGAAAATTGAGACATAGGCTGCTAGATTTATTCAAGAGTTTTGAGGATCGGTGATCGAACAAATCCTATAAGTTTTTCTTTTTATAGTAAGATGTGTAATGGTCATTCATGTATTGTATTCATAAAAGGAGTAACACCGCTTAAGTACGTTCCATCTTGGAAGTCGAACCTATAACACCTAAAAAATTAGTAAGAATTTAATATGTAAAATAAAGTAAGGACTTAAATTAAAATTTCAACAAACGTTTGACTTTGACTACAAAACTTGCACCATTTCGTGCGTAGCAATTTTCTAGACGATTTTCATATATAGGTTATCATAATTTGAATTAGTATGGGGGAGTTACGGGCAAATAAAAAGACTTAAAAGTTTAAAAACTAAAATTTTAATATTTATTGAGCCATAGGGCGACCCAAGAGGGGTCAAGGTCGACCGATAGCGGTCGTCCAAGGCATAGTGGGAGTCGACCCTAATGCATGTTAAATTGGGGATAATTTGATTTATAGAGACGATGTAAATGATTGGGATGCGTTGCTTACAAGTAAAGTGTTAGATGAGTTGTCCAAATACAATGAGAAGATTGCCAGATTTAATTCAATGGCCTAAAATCTAATCCAACGCCTATAAATTTATAACTAATGAGACCCTAATTCCCTAATGAAGGTTTATAGTAACTTAACTCTGCCCAATTCTTTCTCAAAACCCCAATCCCTAAAATCAAATTTAACTAATCTAAGAGGCTCGAGTAAGCAAATAAAGGTGGATCAAGGCGATCTAATGAGGATCTATCAATTTGAGGACCAAATTCTTAAGTGCCAACATTAGAAAGAGCTTAGACTTGAGGTTAGTACACACAAATTTGGTAATTTGATTAGTGTAATTAAATTTAAATTATTCTAATTGGTTAGGATCTTCGAAACCTTCAATAAATGTTAAATTTAAACTGAGTATGCCTAAACCCTAGATTTGAATCTAAAACCCTAGAAATCAAATTACGGTAAATTGATGATGTGATTACTTGCCTAAATACTAGTTTAGATATCAAATTGGAAACACTAAATTGATTTATAATTTGAAATTTTACATGGCCATTAGTAAAATTACGGTCAATTAAATATGCTAAATGGCGTGAATTAAGTGCATAAATGAATGGAAAAAAATGCAAAACCCTAATTTTGACTCGCAACCGCTCGACCTGTGATTACCAGCAGTCAACCTTGTGTTACGTGGGGTCAACCGGTCGAAACTAAAATTTCATAACATTAACCTTGGCCTAAGGCCTAAATTAAATAATGTATATAATTTATCTAGAAATTATATAAACTATGGACAATTTGTTCAAATTAATTGGGCTAAGTATATGTGTTTCAGAGTATAGGGAAGTTGGTTCGCTACCAGAGTGATTAAGGCGGTGTATTTTGCAATGTTCGATTTTGGTAGGGGAAAATATATTTATGCAATGGTTGATTTGGCATGGGCGATGCACAATCGCATACATGAAGTTGATTAGGATGATTTATTTTGCATAGGCTTTTGGGTGTTTTGTACGGGTGGGTGCGACACTGTTGGATATGCTTTCTGAGAGATTTGTGTACTATTGTGAGATCCAGACATGCACATTTTCTAGCCCAACATGGTATGGGTGGACGTCGGTGCAGTACAATAAGTGGCTATACCTATCAAGTAAATTGGGGCTCGGTAATGATGTGAGTTCCTATGTGACGGACCTCGGTGCAGTACAATAAGAGGGTTTTTTCCAGTATGATAAAGAGATGAGCATGGGTCCGTACGATGAGTCATTATGCAAGTTTTTATTTTCGTTGTTCTCCCTCTCCAGCCGTAGTGTTGACGTGGTTATGATCATAGAGTAGTTTTTGTTTTGACCAATTGTTAATGCGAGGTTCGATCTGAATGTTAAACCTAATGTGTGTGATAGGAATCTTTAGGTGTTGACCTTTGGGATTCAAGGAGATGTTCTATACATCCTATGTCACTTAGACTAGGTTTAAAGTTAATGACACTTAATCATCACATATTAACTTGTTCTCATTCACTAGACTTTTGTCCGACCCATTCCTTTTCCATCTTTTTCCCACCACATGTGAACAACACAATAGGTGATTTACCTATTACGGATACTTGGAGAGAGTCGTGCTTTTCTTCGAGTTTGCATTTACTACATCTTCTCTTTATGTATCATTTTATCAAGTCGGTATAGTTATTTTCTTGTATCAGACCTTGAGCGATATTTGCTATATACTTTGATTCAGACCATGTATTGATATTTTTCTGAGACCATGATTTGATATTTCCTAAGACTAATATTTCATTTGATACTTAGATGTTTATTTCCTTCCGTTGTGAGTTGTGAAAGTTTAGTTCATCTTAGATTATATTTGTTTGTCTTAGTCTTTGTTTTGTTTAAATTTTAACCTAATGATCCACATTTCTCAGCACAACGCATTTGGAGCATGTCGGAAGGGGCAAATTGTTACAGTTGGTATTCAAGCATAGGTTCAATGTTCGTAAGGATTAGTATCGTATTGGGGGACATATTTTGAGATCTTTCTGGAAAAAATGGTTTTCAAAATGGATATCAAAAGGTTTTCTAAATTTTTTTAGAAATGGTCATTTTAAAAAATATATATACATACATAGTAAAGTATTTATAAAAAGGTTTCCAAAAATTTTCATATCAAAATCCCTCATATTCTTGCTTTTGTTATCTCTTATCTCATAATCGTGTTTGTGCTATCTGTGGAAGTTGCTAATGAAAATCTTAACATTCACATATAAAAGATGTTTGAGCCCGTAGGTTCTGGCTCTGGCGATGTAGTTGAGATCCTGAGCATGAATATTCTCACATGGTTCTGTCGGTGAATTCAGGTTAGGGGACATGCCGAGCCCAATCCCATTAGAAAGCCAGTGGAAGGAGTGATAGGTGAGGTTCCTGCTTTCCCAACTAATACTCTGGATTTTGCTAAGCTGTGCAAAGATTTATCTAATCATGGAGGCAAGCCGTATATGGGAACATAGTTAAATATGGATTTGAAAATATCAATATACGCTTTATTTGGTTTGATGGGCTTGATGAATATTGTAAGGGGCAATTAGCTACCAGCAATTGTAAGGTGAGATGTTGAGATGGTAGGAGGTTATCAAGGCCAAGGCTAATGGGGATGATATTACTTGGGATGCATTATGTAAGAGATTTGAGATAGAGTCCCTTTCTAGGGCAGAGGAAGGCGTTCAGCTAGACAAGTTTATCCATCTCAAAGCAGGGAGATATGACAGTTACGGAGTATATGAACCAATTTAATAAGCCAGCTAGGCTTGGTATGGATTTAGTTAGCACACCACATAAGAAAGCTCTTACATTTGCTAAGGGATTGAATCAGCCAACTTCATGATTTAGCTGTGAATCATATTCCAATGTATGCTACTTATGAGGGACTTGTAGAGCTGGCTTCACTCACTACTATTGCTAAGAAGGAAGTAAAGGAGGAGGCTTTGAAGGCTGTTGAGAACGAACACCAAAAGGGTAAGAAGAATAGAGGATTTGGACAGAAAGGGAAGGTCTAGAAGAAGGAATTAAGATGCAATAGGTGTAGCGAGTAATGACATTTTGCTAAGGATTGAAAGGTGGATCTCTCCATGATGAAGTGTTATAACAATGATCGATTTGGGCATGTGAAGCGAGCTTACATGGCACACCGAGGGCCACTTTTTAGGCTTCCACTCAAGTGGTTTTGGCTTATGCACTAGAGGCGGTCCCCAACTCGAGTGCACTGCAAGTGTTGGAAAAAGGTAAGAAAGTGGTGATGAAAGGTATATTAACTCTTTCTGGTTTATCTATTCATGCCTTATTTGACAATGGGGCTTCACATTCTTTTATCTCTAGTAAACATGTTGATGACCTGCATTGGGCATTAGTATTATCACAAACCCTGTAGTTGTGTCAAACACCATAGGGGGATCAACCTATTTATCTTTGTTGTGTAGGGTCTGAAGTTGTTTGTCTTAGGGGTCAAGTTTGATTGTGATGCCTTTGCATTGGGATTCTCTGCATTTGGGTTGAATTAGGCATGGACTGGATGACTATGTATGGGGCTAATTTAGATTGTGATAGGAAGCTTGTTAGGTTGGGCATATGTAGTGGGTGTGGCTTAAAGGTTCATTGTGACCCAATGACCTTGAGGATCAGTTATGTTAAGCTACTTATATTCATTGGACCTATCACATGACGAGCTTAGTGCAGTGCTTGTAGTTATAGATTTCCTTGATGTTTTTTTGAGGTTACCAGTCTACCACCAAAGAGAGAGATTGAATTTTGGATCTACCTAGTTAAGAATGCTAGACCGTTTGCCTTACTGCTAAGGCATATGGCTCCAAAGGAAAGACGCGAGTTGAATAAGCAGGTTGATGAGCAATTAGAGAAGGGTTTTTTTACTATGAGGAGCATTTCTGAGTGGGGAGCACCAGTCGTCTTTGCAACCAAGGAAAATGGTGCTGTTAGACTCTACGTTGATTATAGGGAGCTTAATAAACTGACAAAGAAGAATCGTTATCATTTGCCCTGCATAGAGGATCTCTTTGATCGGTTAGTTGGAGCTAGAATATTCTCTCAGTTAGATTTAGGTACCAAATTCCATTGACCTGTCTTACCAAGAAGGATTATTGAAAATCCATTAAGGACTTTGCGAAGTTCTCTATGCCACCTACCCATTTTACCAAGAAGAATCTAGTCTTTTCTTGGAATTCGATGTGCGAGGATGCTTTCGTTAGGTTGAAGAAGGCGTTGACTGGTGCATTAATGTTAGTATTATCGGATGGGACAAAGCTTTTTAAAGTACATACCGATGGGGTTAGGCACGATATTGATGTAGGAAGGACAGGTATCATGTTATCCAAGTTGGCAGCTGAAGAAACACGATAGGAACTATACTACCCATGATCTTGAGTTGGTGGCTATTGTTTTTGTGCTCAAGTCTTGTAGGCGTTGCGGAATAATGGATCCAAAGGCTAATTTGACATAGAGTAGGGCGAATAGTGTTTTTCGACTTATATAAATCCTTTAATTTTCCTTCAAGGCTGATATTAAATCATATAATGACAACAATGAATTATACTAATAATCAATCGCAGATGAAATAATTAGTAAAGTAAAGAGTTAGAGAGATGACACAAGGGATTTATGCTGGTTTAGATTTCTCATGCATCAAGTCCTGTATAATTGCTTGTACAAATTTCTTTCCAAATGCCAATCTTTAATCGAGAAGAAGGAAAACCAAAATACAATCTCGATTTTGGGGCTATGGGACACATTCTCTTGCATTTTGAGTTCGGGTAAACTCACTTGATTTTACCAGGCTACAAGCACACCCACTAGATTTGAATGGGCTACTTAGCACAACTACTTGATTTGAATAGGCTATAAGCACATCTAAGAAAATACAAATAGATTTGATAGTTTTTCCACAGACAAACTCTTATACTTTGGATACAATGGATCCTATAGCATCTTCGATAGCAATTTGACCTTTAAAACGAGAGAGATAAGTTTCCATAACCGTAAGAAAGTAACATTAAATCAGTACACTGAAGTATGAATTGATTCTATATGATTTTAAAGAGAATATAGTACATTTTTCAAAAGATTAAGATGAGGGAATAAAGTAATTACTTAGTGATCCAAAAATTCGATTATGCTCCTCTTTATATAGTAAATTAACAGATGTGTCCATTCATGAAAGGTTGTGTCAAATAGACACATCCATTCAAAATTTGAAGATCTATTTGGCGATTGCAATTCAAGGGTAATCCCACTTGATTTGACTGGGCTATAAGCACACCCGTTAGATTCGAATGGACTAACAAGCACAAACACTTGACTTAAATAGGCTACAAGCACATCCAAGAAAACACAAATAGAGTTGATAGTTTTTCCAAAGACAAATTCTTGAATTTTAGATACAATGGATCCTATAGCATCTTCGATAGCACTTTAATCTTTGGAATGAGAGATAGATGTTTCCAAAAGAATAAAAAAGTAGTGTTGAATCAATACAATGAAGTATGAATTTATTCTATATGATTTTGAAGAGAATAGAGTATATTTTTCAAGAGATTTTTCAAAAGAGTAAAAGGAGGGAAGAAAGTAAGTAATTAGTTATCAAAAAACTCATTTGCACTCCCTTATGTAGTAAATTAATAGATGTGTCCATTCATGAAAGATTGTTTCGAATAGACACTTTTATTCAAAAATTGAAAATCATTTGGTGGCATGTTGATATATGTCGACATATGCTAGTTCAAAATGAAAATTTTCTTTTTAAAATGTTTTGAAATCCTATACTTTGAAAAATGATTTGAACATGGATTTTAAATATTTTGAACACAAATTTTTTTTATAAAATATTTCTGAAATTAAATATTTGTTTTTGTTTTAAAAATATCAAAGATCAAAATTTGGAGATAGAGATCAGAAATTGCTATCAAGGACTTTAATAATATATACTTATGTCTCTACACATTAAATTATACCCTTGAGATCTTATTTTGTTTATCAATGAACTCATGAGTCTTCATATCTTAATCTTGAGTTTTAATACTGTATAGTCTTCGATTTCGCACCCGTATAATATTCTATACTATACGCTATTTAATGCGGCAAAACATTACTATCTATAGGCTATGTGTATGGTTGTTGTCATCAAAACCAATAATCGAGGTATCAACCATCTCTCACTTTTCGATGATGACAACCATTATTTATTCCTGTGTATAAAATATGATATAATTACCCTTGAGTTACATAACTCTCCTTAAATATATGCATGTATATATTTTATGTTTTTCTCCCCCTTTATCATCAACAAAAATGGGTGAAATTAAAAATCCTCTTAAATAAAATACTTATAAATTGTAGAATCAAAATCAATAAATTGGAATAAAATAATTGAGACTTGCATAGGAATATGGTTATAAATGATGATTAACGTATGGAGACTTTTAAGTAAATAAGATAAGCTATAGAAACTTAGATAAAACAAACTTTATTTATTTAAATTATACTATACAAATCAAACTATCATTCCAAATATATGCAGCCAAATCAAATAGTAACAATCCAAATCGAATAACATCCTAATAAACAACATCCTAATAAACAATACTTAGTTATTTACAATTTGCAATTAAATCAAAAAAAATTTATTCACATATTACTAAAAAAATAAGTTTAATATACACACTTACGAATTAAAACAAGTAGAAGTCTAAACATTCCTAGGGATTTAAACCCAACCTTCAGATCTAAAGATTGAAATTGCTCTGATTGCATCCCAATCTTCATTGTCCTTGGTGTTTGAGCATTCTGGGTTATTGGTTTGATTATCTTTGATTGGGGAAGAGATTGACCATCGAAGAGCATCGAAGTGCTTTTCTTGCTCTTTTATCATTTGCATTTTGCTTAATTCCAAATGCTTTTATTCCTTAGAATAAAAAAGAGAACATCTTTGAAAGATTGGAGGATTTCTTCAAGGTTTTCGCAAATTTTTTGTGTGGAGAAGTCATTTTATTAAAATATGTTTGAGAATGAAAAGGGAATAGAGAATGAAATGATGATTGATCTTTTCTGAAAGAAATATGCTTATATAAGAGTGAAAAGTCGTTTGGAATATTTGAATATATAGTAGTTATAATATTTTTAATTTTCAAAATTTTGCCCAATGGCTGGATATGTCGACTTATATCATATATGTATGTCGACATATGTACTTGAATTTGCAATGTTGAATTTTTTGATATAGCTTTTGTTTACACTTAACACCGTTATATTTTTAAAATTTCCAAAGACTAATAAAACTACAAAGAAGTGTAAGAAATAGATTTCATTTCATATAATAGAGAAATACATGTATTTGAAAGAAAATTAAAAGGCAATACATGATAATGACACGAAATAAAGCTAGATAAACAAACAATATAGATACAAAGGTAGAATAACAAGATCTAAAAGGATGGTGATGAAAATAAAGAGTTTCCATTAAGCTTTCTTATGATTTTCCCAAACTAATTGTCCACTTTGTTCGAGAGAGAAGTGAACCTTTTATTAAAGGAACGTTCAAGCTTCTTCTGATTTTGTGAAGCTTTTCTTGGTTCTTTAGAATCCCTTTGTCAAAAGGTTGAGATGGTTTGTTGAAGCTTTCTAAGGAAGTATCTATTTCCTCATCTTGATTACACTCTTTTTTAATTTCCATTTCATCGCCTTCTTCATCTTTTTGTTGAATTTCTCACTCCTCTTACTAATCCAATATTTCTTTGATTTTAGGAATAGTTTCATTGGGTTCGAAATAAGAAGTAATATGCATTGGAGAGACGTTGGCCATGTCGAGAACTTTTTGAGGCAAGTCGGGTAATCCTCGTAAATCAACATCAAAATATTCAAACACTCAACTAAGATACTCACCATGGTAAAGTGTGTTCTCATGTCTAGAAATATTCTTTCAAAAAAATCATATATGACTTGTGCCGAATTGATGTTGTAGTTTCTATAAATGGAAAAAATTGCTTTAAAAACTTTTTAAGTCAGGTAATTGCAATTTTCTGTCCTTGGAGTGATGCTTTGTTGTAAAATGAGACTCATACATTCCGGGTTTATGATTTTTGTGTTTGAAATCAAATTGTTCATCGATTTCGAAAATTTCACAAAAGACTTCATGATTTTTTCATTAATTTTTATGGTGGTGAGGTCAATCCCACTAAATTTGCAATAGAGTATTGTTCGTCGACGGAAATTCTATCGATTTAGAAAACCGTCGAACGAATTGAAATTAAAAATAACCGCAAGCGCACGGTGTACGAATGTAGCACGCGGCGAATACGGGTCGATCCGCAGGGAATTGTTAGAGTTTAAAAATCTATTCAATCAAATTAGACCAAATGAAGGAGAAGTTGTTAACTAGAAATAAAATGAAGCTAAAGCTAGAGTTAAAGTTTGATTTAAGAACTATAGAACTAGAGAACAATTTAGGGATAAATCCACTCCCATATTTTTGTAAATCAACAAATAATAATTTATGATCTCTAGTTTTGACAATAAGTGAAATATTGTTGTATTTATCATAAGTATGGTTTGTTTATGTTATTAATTAACATAACTCAAACCATCAAACTATAATACAACACATAAACCACTTATCTATTCTAATGAAAATGAAGCCAAAGCAAAAGCTAATTTAAGTATGATCTATTTACTATTGTAATTAGTAACATAGATCATCAAATTTCATATTTACTTTCATTTCAAAATCAAAAATGGATTAGCAAATGATGATGCAAATTGTGTTTATGTTGAATAAGAATAGCTCATTTGCATAAACAATATAAGCTATCAAACTCACTTGTATAAACTTGCATCAAAACTTACTTCATGAAGCATAGACCAAAAGAGATCATAAATCATAAAATGTTGATATTACATAAAGTTAGAGAGCTTCATCACCCCTAAATTGAAGGAGTTTAGCTACTCATTTGTGGCATTAAAGCAACACATGTAAGTTTCAACATTAAAAAGAAAAGAGAATAGAAAATAAGCAAAGAAAGCAAAGAGATTAGCTACTAACTACTTGCATAAATGTAAATCTAAGCTATGAGCATAAAGAGAAAGAGAGCATAAAAATAAACATTAACAATAAAATAAAGAAAAACATGTAGAAAAGAGAGAAGAAAGAGGCTTGAAAGCCATTTTTATTTCATAGAACATTGAGCTTACACTTGATTTCTTAATTTTCTAAGTAAATGAAAGAGTAGAAGATGATCTTCATGTACATAAGAGGACTATTTATACATGCATAAAACCCTAATTCTCTTTTTAGGGAGCTTCCCAAAATACCCTTGAGGTGGTGTAGCCTCCAAGTAATCATTAACATTCACTAATCCCCCACTTAATATGTACATGAAGCTTTAAGTCCTTTTAGCATGTGCTTAGCTTCTAATTGGAAGTTAGGTAAGTGGGTGGGGTCCTCCATGATCTTGAACTTGAATTATTTCCTCTTCATTCCTTTGTATTTCCTTGTGAATGCATGTATCTTCATATAAGCCTCTTCCATATGCATCCAAATTCCTATAAAAATAATCAAAAAATGTCCAAGTAAAAATTCTTACATTGACACATGCACAAAAATGACCGTTTTGCCCTTGAATGATGATGAAAATATGATGGTTTGGAAATAATTGAATTTTGGTTTTAAACATGTTAAAATGCCCAAATATGATGATTATTTAAATAAAAAGAGATAAAATATGGATGTAAATATATGCACTAATACGTGTACATCAAACACCCCCACACTTATCTTTTTATTCGTCCTCGAATAAAGGAAAACTAAGATAAATCCGTTTTCGTAGGGAGCACGATTGCATTGAGCGTATGCAACAAGCCGTTAAACCTCAGGGTGTCCCCAGTAGGACGAGTGTTGTCTCGTGAGGGTTTTCAGCGGATACTACCCACAAAATCCAAATGCTGGATGAAAATATTTACAAATTGCAAGATTTATTTACAAAGAGATGAATGCGAATTTTTTGGAAATATTTACAAATGAAGGATCTATTTTTAAATTGACACAAATAAGTTAAATACAAGTTTTGGTCATTGTCTTGAAAATTTAAGTCATTTACTCGTCAAAATTTCCAATAAAAATCAAGTTGTCATGACAGATAGATCATAGTTTGGCTAGTTGTTTCGGTTGATAACACAATGTAATTATGAAATGGATCCTTAATTGATTATCAAAGTTTATTAAAGTGGTATTTTCATTTCTTTTCAATAACAAGTTAGGTCAAACAAGTTAAAATAGTGCTAGGATTTCAATTGCTAGCTCTCTTATTATTTGCAAGAAAAATTACACACCTAGCTCAGGTAAACTGAGGCCAGATATACCACCCATGCACTGCCTTTCGGGCTTATGTGAGGGGAGTGCAGAGCATGGCGAGTGTACACACTTTCGTGCATACACCTATCGACCGTAGGTGGTTTTTATTAAGTCTGTTCTCTCTTTTTTTATATGTGTTCCATACATGCATAACCGTGAGGACTTTTAAATGAGTATGAAAGCACATAATCAAAGATTTCAAGTAATTCACCCATGCATAACCGTGAGGACTTTTAAATGAGAGTGAATACTTTGGATGTTATTATTTTTTTTTGTTTTTTTATATATATATATTTTTTAAGAGAGAGAGTTTTGCAAAATCATCTTAGCACCATTTAACTTAGAAGACAAAAATTTTATATCCTTTATTTTAAATTTACCACTTTTTAAACAACGATTTTCAATTAGAACATACTTCACAATTAACATAAATGAACCTTCCTATATACTAGTAAAACCATTGTTATTTGTAATCAAACTTCATTTTTATTTTTGTTAAGACAAATAAATTTTCAAAAATTTCAATTTATTAACCAAAACTTATACTTATCCCATAGTGTTTCTTCAAAAATAAATCAAAATGGTAAAAAGAAAATGTTTCTGAGATTTAGGAATTTTGAGATTTTTTTTTTGAAGAAAATGAAAATTCAAAAATGCCATGAAAAACTAAAAAATAAAAATAAAAATGAGACTCCCCCCACACTTAATTTTGACTGTGTCCCCACAGTCGATGCATGATATAATGAGTGTAACGGGGAAAAATATGTACATATTTACAAAAGAGGGTTAACATTCTTACTAGACGTAGCTTGGCTCATGAAGGATCATGAGCTCCTCCTCTTGGTTATCGGGAAATTCCAAGAAGGGTTTTAAACGATGACCGTTGACTTTGAAAATCGATCCATCCTTTGGGTTTTCTATTTCTATGACACCATGTGGAAAAACAGTTCGTACCACAAATGGTCCGGTCCACCTTGATTTAAGTTTCCCAGGGAATAAATGAAGTCTCGAGTCATATAAAAGAACTTTCTGGTTAGGCGAAAACTTTTTCCTTAGGATTGACTTGTCATGAAAAACTTTGGTTTTTTCTTTGTAAATTTTCTCGTTTTCATACGCGTCGTTCCTAAGTTCTTCTAGTTCGTTGAGTTGTAATTTTCGATTTTCGCCAGCTTCATCATGGTCAAAGTTTAAATTTTTTATTGCCCACAACGCTTTGTGTTCAATTTCAACGGGTAAATGGCAAGCTTTACCATAAACTAAACGAAAAGGGGACATCCCAAGGTTAGTTTTAAAAGCAGTACGGTAAGCCCAAAGCGCGTCGGTCAATTTCTGAGACCAATCTTTTCGATTTTTATTGACAGTTTTCTCCAAGATTTGTTTTATTTGTCGATTTGAAACTTCAACTTGGCCACAAGTCTGAGGATGATATGGAGTGGATAACTTGTGGGTTATCGAGTATTTTTTTATTAAAGTTTCAAAAGAACGGTTGCAAAAATGGGTTCCGTTATCACTGATTATTGTGCGAGGTGTGCCGAACCTCGAAAAGATGTTTTCTTTAAGAAATTTCACAACAATTCTGTGGTCATTGGTTTTGCAAGGAACGGCTTCGACCCATTTTGAAACGTAATCGACAGCGAGAAGGATATACAAGTTTCCAAAGGAATTGGGAAAAGGTCCCATAAAGTCGATACCCCATACATCAAAGATTTCGATCGTAAGAATGGGGTTTAAAGGCATCATATCTCGTCGAGAAATTTGTCCAAGCATTTGACATCGATCACAAGTTTTACAAAATTCAAACGAGTCTTTGAAAAGCGAAGGCCAATAGAAGCCACACTGAAGCACTTTTTCCGCAGTTTTTCGAGGACCGAAATGTCCACCGTACGCTTGATCGTGGCAAAACGAAAGAACACTCCTTATTTCATTATCCGGAATGCAACGTCGGATGATTTGGTCGGGACAATATTTGAAAAAGTATGGATCGTCCTAATAGAAATATTTCACTTGGGACATGAATTTGCATTTGTCCTGTTTGGACCAAGATGTGGGAGTTTCTTTAGTGACTAAGTAGTTCACTATATCAGCGTACCATGGATCGATAGAAATAGAAAGAAGTTGTTCATCGGGAAAGTTTTCATTGATCGGCAAGGAAGATGGTGCGTTCGAAAGACGAGATAAATGATCGGCTATGACATTATCGGATCCTTTTTTGTCTTTGATTGTAAGGTCGAATTCTTGAAGTAAAAGGATCCAACGAATCAAACGGGATTCAGCATCCTTTTTAGCGAAGAGATATCGAAGCGCAGAATGGTCAGTGTAGACCGTAATGTGTGAACCTATCAAGTAAGGTCGAAACTTTTCGAGCGCAAAAACGACAGCTAGAAGCTCTTTTTCGGTTGTTGTGTAGTTGAGTTGAGCGCCGTTCAAGGTCATACTCGCGTAGTAAATGACATGAAGGATCTTGTTGATGCGTTGTCCCAAGACAGCACCAACGGCAAAGTTTGAAGCGTCGCACATTATTTCGAAAGGAAGATCCCAATTGGGTGCGCAAATGACTGGGGCAGAAATGAGTTCGCTCTTAAGACGTTCAAAAGAAGAGATACAATCAGAGTTAAAATCGAAAGGAACGTCTTTTCCAAGAAGGGTCGTCAAAGGACGGGCGATTTTGCTAAAGTCTTTCACAAAGCGTCGATAAAAGCCAGCGTGTCCTAAAAATGATCGAATGTCCTTAACAGATTTGGGAATGGGTAGACTTGCAATGACATCGATTTTCGCTTTGTCTACCTCAATGCCTTTGTTTGAGATGATATGTCCAAGGACAATGCCTTGTTTGACCATAAAGTGGCATTTTTCCCAATTCAAAGTCAAGTGTTTTTCTTTACATCGATTCAAAACCAACTCGAGGTGATGTAAACATTGAGAAAAAGAATCGCCGAAGATAGAGAAATCGTCCATAAAGACTTCTAGAAAGCGCTCAATCATGTCAGAAAAGATTCCAACCATGCATCGTTGGAAAGTCGCAGGAGCGTTACAAAGTCCGAATGGCATACGTCGATAAGCGAAGGTACCAAATGGACATGTGAAAGTCGTTTTCTCCTGATCTTCGGGAGCGATTGGAATTTGGTTATAGCCGGAATAACCATCAAGAAAGCAATAGAATTCGTGACCGGCTAAACGTTCGAGCATTTGGTCGATAAATGGAAGAGGAAAATGATCCTTACGTGTTGCGGCATTTAGTTTTCGATAGTCAATGCAAACACGCCAACCCGTTTGAGTACGAGTTGGAATAAGTTCGTTAGCGTCGTTTTTTATAACAGTAAGTCCGGACTTTTTAGGCACGACATGAATTGGGCTAACCCATGGGCTATCGGAGATGGGGTATATGATACCGTTATCGAGGAGCTTAAGAATTTCGTCACGAACCACATCTTTCATTTTTGGGTTAAGCCTCCGTTGTGCATCACGAGTGGGTTTGGCTTCATCAATCAAATGAATGCGATGTTGGACAATAGCAGGGCTAATTCCCTTAATATCAGTAATGGACCACCCAATTGCTTCTCTATTTTTCAAAAGAATAGAGAGAAGAGAAGCTTCTTGGTCAAGAGAAAGATTGTTAGAAATGATGACAGGGCAAGTTTCGTTTTCACCTAAGTATGCATACTTAAGGTGAGCGGGAAGTGGTTTGAGGTCCAATTTCGGGAGTTTTTCGATTGCAGAATTGGGTTGAGATTCGGACTCAACTTGAAGCGATTCAAAGGGAAGAGTGTGTTCGATCTCGTTGGGGACTTCATGAAACAATTTTTCGTACTCGGCCTCGCGTTCATCGTTAAGATCAAATGTTTCATTTTCAAAGTTTTCATGAATGGCACTAACTTCTAATGTTTGGTCACGAAGTTCGTTCGAGTGGCTTTCAAGATTGAAAATGTTAAGGTCCAAAGTCATGTTTCCAAAAGAGATTTTCATCGAACCGTTACGACAATTGATTAAGGCGTTTGAGGTGGCTAAGAATGGTCGGCCTAAAATCAATGGGATTTGACTCGCAGGGTTTGTCACGGGTTGTGTTTCGAGAACGATAAAATCAACGGGGAATATGAATTGCCCTACTCGAATGAGCACGTCTTCGATTTCTCCCACGGGCTTCTTAATGGAACGATCGGCAAATTGAAGCGTAACTTTCGTGGGTTTGAGCTCACCTAAGCCTAATTGTTCGTAAACGGAGTATGGAATCAAGTTGACACTCGCGCCTAAGTCTATTAAACATTTGTTAATCGTCTTTTCTCCAATTGTACACGAAATCGTAGGGCATCCAGGATCTTTGTATTTAACGGGTATGGATTGGGACAAGACTTCACTCAAACTAGCGGCTAAGAAGACTTTTTTGGGCACTTGAGTGTGTCGCTTTTGGGTGCACAAGTCCTTAAGAAACTTCGCGTAAGTGGGGACTTGCTGAACGATGTCAAGAAGAGGAATGTTAACTTTGACTTGTTTAAAAATTTCCAACATCTTTTCCATTTGGTCCGAGTGTTTCTTTGGTCGAAGACGATGTGGAAATGGAACATGATACTCGGTAGGCGGGTCTACTCGAGTAGTAGAAGAAGAATTTTGATTGTCGTTCGATTCGACGTTTGGCTCCACGTTCTGTTCTGAGTCGTTCGTTGTTTTAGAAGTATCAAGAAAAGTTCCCAGTGAATCATTTGGATTAACGACTTGATTATCGATTTGTTTACCAGAACGGAGAGTTGTGATAGCATTCAACTGGGTGACATTGCTATCTTGAACAACATGGGCTTGATTTGAATTTGCGTTTTGATTTCTGGGATTTGGAAGGGGCTGGCTTGGGAATGTTCCTCGTTCACGTTCACTTACAGACGTGGCTAATTGACTCATTTGCATTTCAAGTTTAGCAATCGATTGGTTTGTGTTTTGCATATATGAAGTCAATAAATTTTGCAAATTGCTGTTTGATTGAAGGCTTTGAGTAGTTGCCTTAGCCAACGTTTCAAGAGTTTTCTCAAGGGAAGTTAAACGTTTATCGTCTTGTGGAGGATGAGTAGAATTTGGTGGAAAATTTGGTTGTTGCGGTTGATTATGAGACGGGCCCACAAAGTTTGGTTGAAAATTATTGGGCTGAAAGGGAGGATTCGAAGCATTATTCGGAAATGCTTGAAAATTGGGACGAATCGTATTCGTGTTGGGAATGTTTTGGTTCCACGCAAAATTCGGATGATTTCTCCATCCAGGGTTGTACGTTGGAGAAAACGGGTCGTTTTTGGTTTTATTGAAAGCATTGATTTGTTCGACGGAATTGGGACACTGGTCGGCTATATGATTAGGATCGTTGCATTTATAACACATTGGTTGGGAAGCTTGGTTCGTTTGATTCGATGAGAAAACGTTATCGAAATTTTTAATCATTGCGTCGATCTTAGCTTCCAAAGCAAAAGAAGATCCCGTCGAGTGTGCACTCGATCGTGAGTAGATTGATTTTTCGTTCGAGCGTTCCCATTGGGACGACTTTTCAGCGAGGTTTTCAAGAAATTGCCAAGCATCGTCATGATGTTGGGCAAGAAAATTGCCTTGGCACATTGATTCGAGCATGGTTCGTGAGTTGTTTTCGAGTCCATCGTATAAGATTTGGCAAATCGTCCATTTTTCAAAGTTATGGTGTGGACATTTTATCAAAAGCTCTTTGAATCTTTCAAAATATTTTCCAAATGGTTCACCCTTGAATTGATGAAAATTTACAATTTCGTTTCGAATTCTACTTGTTTTTTCCAAGGGGTAGAATTTTTTTAAGAAAGCTTTTACAAATTCTTCCCACGTTTTAATTGAGTTCGAAGGTAAGCTGTACAACCATTTTTCAGCGTAATCCGTAAGAGCAAATGGGATTAATCGAAGTTTGATTCCGTCATCAGAAAGTTGTTGGAGTTTAATGGTTGCACAAACTTGTTCGAATTTAGTCAAAAAGATGTATGGATCATCGTGCTCGAAATTGCCAAATTTTGGAAGCGTGGCAATATGGTTTGAATGGATTTCGAAATGGTTACCCGTAGGGGCGGGTAACGTGATGCAAGATGGAATAGAAACTCTGTCGGGAAAGATTCTATCCATAAGAGTTCGAGGGGCGTTTTCGTTCGCCATTTCAGGAGGATCGTCTGTTCGAGTTAAACGGTTTGTAGAAGGGTCGCGAGTCCAACGATTGGTTGTTGTGTCACGAGTCCAAGTACTCATGCACAAGTGAAAGTCGAGAAGAGAAAGGAGTTAGAATCGAGTTTAGGGAGTGAAAGAAGATTTGAAAACGTGTTTTTTTTTTTTGAATTTTTTTTTACAAGGGAGAAAACTATTTAACAAGTGGGATTTATTTTCAAAAGAAAAGTTTAATTTTTATTTTGTTTTTGGTTTTTCAAATTTTTTTTATATGTTTTTGGTTTTGTATTTTTTTGTTTTTTGAATTTTCAAATATTTACCAAAAAGATTGTTTTTTTTCTGAAGAAAATGGAAACTGATTTTTGTTTTTCAAAATTTTTTTTTCTTTTTTTTGAAAAGATTATATATATATTTTTTGGATTTTTGAATATTTTCAAAGGAAGAAAGAAAAGGATTTTTTTTTTTGAATGAAAAATCAAGTAAAAATTTACTTTTTTTTTTTTTTTTTGATTTTGGAATTTTTTTTTTAAATATGCATGAACTAATGCAACTAAATGAATGCAAAGGACTTAATTACAATTTTCTGTCCTTAGTAGCTCCTAACCCAAAATTGTATAATCACACTTTGTCTTAAATCAACAAAAATATTTCTCAGCCAGGTAACGGACATGAGTTATCGGTGCACCACGAATCACCGTAGCAATGCAGCCGAAGGTTTAAGTACCTTCAGAGGAACAACCAGTATAATATTTATGTATCACCGTAATTTTTATAACTGGTTATTACTCTGCCGTAGCCTAGACACCAAGAAATAAAATCGTTCAAATAAAACAATTGTGAAGATACAATTAAGCCCTAAGTGAGCTCGTGACACCCTTAGGTCCAACGTCTAACCTTTATTATTAGTCAAATTCTACGATGAAATGCGTTTGTGGGCCAAGGAAAGGGTGATGAAATCCCTCACCTTATGTGAATTGGGGTATTGCCCTTAGAAAAGAAAATAAGATGAGATGAATGCAAAACAAGAAATTAAACGTGTATTAACAATGCAACTAAAATGTAGTTTGTTTTTGGTATTTTGGATTTTGAATTTTTTTTTTTAATGCAAATGCAAGCAACCAACAATGCACTAGAGATGAAAGTACAATACCAGAGCGTGCAGATTATTAGCAAATTTTTTTTTTCAAGCGGCGATTTTAGCAAAGCAAAGCAATTATTTTTCCTTTTGGCAAGCAATTCCTTGTAATTTTCTGCTTTGACAACCTGAAATGAAAAACAAGATATATTCAACAATTTTTATTGTTATTATTTTTTTTTTGTATGTTTATGAAAGATGAAAAACAAAATAAGCGAAAAACAAAGAATTGAAAATAAAATAAATGAAAAATGAAAATTAAACAAACTTGAACGTTTTTATTTTTGTTTTTTTTTTTGAAATTTTTTTTTTGTTTTTTTTTTTGGAGAGGAAATTTAAAAGTAACGTTTTACTTGAAAAAAAAAATTTAAAGAGTGAGAAACCAAACAACGGAAAATAAAAATAATTAAAATCAAAAGAAACAAATCAAAATAAAAAATTTCTGAACACTTAACTTATTTGTTCTTTTTTTTTTATTTTTTTAAAAAACAAAATTTTCTTTTAAAAGGTTAGGATGGAACTAAAATCACTTTAAAACAAAACAAAACAATTTTTTTTTTTTAAGAACAGAACACTAAAACAAAATAAATAAAAAATTAACTCCTTAAACAGCACTGCCCAATACTAGTTATACCCGCCTATCTCACTTCTCAACTTTTTATTTTATTCGAACAAACATGCCACAATTAACAGAATTTTTTTTTATCCAAGACGCTCAATTTCCCAAATCGAAACCACAATTCACAATTCGAAATTCAAGATTCAAACAACTACAGTTCCGCAACTAGAGATGAAGATGAAATCTCGGTTGTTTTGCGATTTTGGAATGGAGGTCAAATGTTCGATGGCAAGGCTGCGAAGGGGATTCTCGATGATGCTTCGGGGATTATTGAATTGGAGGCGACTACTGGAAGTCGCGGTCTTCGGCGAGGCAATCGAGCGCAGTCAGAAATGCAGGGATGGATGGGAGCAGTGTCATGTGGTCGAATTGGGGATGGCGTAGTGGTTTGGTTCGAGAGGCGATTGCAGAGGTTGAGGGGATGGAAGCGGAGTCCGTGGATGGTCTGGGAAGCTCAGTCAATTAGATTGGAGGCAGTGACAGGTCAGTTATGGGCAGGAAATGATGGTGTACTGCAGTGGAGTGTTTGCTCGATGTAGTTGTGAAGTGGTGATGGTGTTGACTGGAGTTTTGTAGCAGCTGGTTGGTTTGGGTTTCTGGTGATTGGTGTCGGAGGCAGTATGCGGTTATGGTGGTTGTCTGTTGTTGCTTGTATGAAGCAGTGAAATTCACTGAAGCTTGTTGATGTATGCAGACGAGCAATGGGGTGGTCTGAAGTGTGACAGGTGTCGTGAGTTGCAGACTGTGGTCGGGGAAGCTTGTAGATGTTGCGATTGAGGATGGAGTTCGTGGTGGTATGCGGTGGTTCGTGCACGGATTTGTTGTGGAGTGATGTCTGCTGTTGGAGTTGATGATGACTGTGAGAGGAAGTGCAGTCAGCGGTCACTGTTCCCGTCTGAATTCGAGTATTTTTTTTCGTCTGAGTTGGCGATGATTTGGGGGTTTCGGTCACTGTGATGTGCACTGGTTTTTGATGTATTTTTGCACTTGTATATATGTAGAACGGTGACAGGGGGGTTGTGGCTGTTGCAGTAGTGTGTAGATAGTTTGGAGAGTGGTGAAAGATGTAGAGTGGCAGGTATGTTCACAGTTTGAAGAGGTTGTCAGGCAGTGGTGAGTTGATGTTAAGCAGTGTTGATGGTCAGAGGAGGGAGTTGTGACAGTGGTTTTCCGGTCAGTGAAGGCAAGAAGGGGGGGTTGACGGGGACAGCAGCTTTTATTGGTGATGTTGTGATAGTTTAGGGATGAAGTGAAGTGGCAAGGGAATGTAGTGATATGACAGTGCAGTGGGAAGTATGTATGAGATGGAGGAGGTGATATGTAATTGACAGTTATGGGTAGAAATGAGAAGATGGTTTGGCAGTGCTGTGGGTTTGTGGCTGCTGTAGTTTTATGTGGTGAAGTGTAGATGTTTTGGTTGTGGTGGTTAATGGTGAAGTTGCTGCAACAGTCAAGTATGATAGGTGGTTTTGTGGCTTGAAGGGATGAGTGATAATGTTGGGTGGTCGAGAAGATGGTATAATTGGTAGCTTATAAGGGAAGTGGAGGGATTGTAAGCAATTGAATGGCTGTAATATGTGAAGTGGTTTGGTTGAATGGTTGACAGGGGGAGAGGCAGTGAAGTTGAAGTGGGTTTGAGTATGTAGCAGATGAAAGAAAATTGGTGGGGTGTTACAGGGATTGAAGATGTGGAGAGTTGTATATGCACAGTTTTCTGGGGCTTGTTGATGAGTTTATGGGGAGGAGGGCAAAGAAGTGGAGCAGTAAAATCTGTTGGCAAGAACAGTGCAATGCAACAGAAAACAGAGAAGTGAATGCAACAGTGCAATGTAACAGAGTTTTTTTTTTTTTTTTTTAAATTGTAAATTGAAAATGAAATAGAATGAAACTTTTTTTTTTAATATGCAAATGCAATGCAAACTAAAAGAAACAAGCACACAAACAAAAAATGAAAACAACAAACACACGACACAAACGATATTTTTTTATGCAAACTAACACACAAAATAAAAACACACAAAAATCAAACAAAAACAATTCGAAGAATAGAAAATTGAAATCAAAACAATTCCCCGGCAACGGCGCCAAAAACTTGTTCGTCGACGGAAATTCTATCGATTTAGAAAACCGTCGAACGAATTGAAATTAAAAATAACCGCAAGCGCACGGTGTACGAATGTAGCACGCGGCGAATACGGGTCGATCCGCAGGGAATTGTTAGAGTTTAAAAATCTATTCAATCAAATTAGACCAAATGGAGGAGAAGTTGTTAACTAGAAATAAAATGAAGCTAAAGCTAGAGTTAAAGTTTGATTTAAGAACTATTGAACTAGAGAACAATTTAGGGATAAATCCACTCCCATATTTTTGTAAATCAACAAATAATAATTTATGATCTCTAGTTTTGACATTAAGTGAAATATTGTTGTATTTATCATAAGTATGGTTTGTTTATGTTATTAATTAACATAACTCAAACCATCAAACTATAATACAACACATAAACCACTTATCTATTCTAATGAAAATGAAGCCAAAGCAAAAGCTAATTTAAGTATGATCTATTTACTATTGTAATTAGTAACATAGATCATCAAATTTCATTTTTACTTTCATTTCAAAATCAAAAATGGATTAGCAAATGATGATGCAAATTGTGTTTATGTTGAATAAGAATAGCTCATTTGCATAAACAATATAAGCTATCAAACTCACTTGTATAAACTTGCATCAAAACTTACTTCATGAAGCATAGACCAAAAGAGATCATAAATCATAAAATGTTGATATTACATAAAGTTAGAGAGCTTCATCACCCCTAAATTGAAGGAGTTTAGCTACTCATTTGTGGCATTAAAGCAACACATGTAAGTTTCAACATTAAAAAGAAAAGAGAATAGAAAATAAGCAAAGAAAGCAAAGAGATTAGCTACTAACTACTTGCATAAATGTAAATCTAAGCTATGAACATAAGAAGAAAGAGAGCATATAAATAAACATTAACAATAAAACAAAGAAAAACATGTAGAAAAGAGAGAAGAAAGAGGCTTGGAAGCCATTTTTATTTCATAGAACATTGAGCTTACACTTGATTTCTTAATTTCCTAAGTAAATGAAAGAGTAGAAGATGATCTTCATGTACATAAGAGGGCTATTTATACATGCATAAAACCCTAATTCTCTTTTTAGGGAGCTTCCCAAAATACCCTTGAGGTGGTGTAGCCTCCAAGTAATCATTAACATTCACTAATCCCCCACTTAATATGTACATGAAGCTTTAAGTCCTTTTAGCATGTGCTTAGCTTCTAATTGGAAGTTAGGTAAGTGGGTGGGGTCCTCCATGATCTTGAACTTGAATTATTTCCTCTTCATTCCTTTGTATTTCCTTGTGAATGCATGTATCTTCATATAAGCCTCTTCCATATGCATCCAAATTCCTATAAAAATAATCAAAAAATGTCCAAGTAAAAATTCTTACATTGACACATGCACAAAAATGACCGTTTTGCCCTTGAATGATGATGAAAATATGATGGTTTGGAAATAATTGAATTTTGGTTTTAAACATGTTAAAATGCCCAAATATGATGATTATTTAAATAAAAAGAGATAAAATATGGATGTAAATATATGCACTAATACGTGCACATCAAGTATTTGATCCAAAATTTCACAATCTAAAACAATAGTAGTGTCTTTTACACTACTCCAAATTTGTCCATTTTCTCCTTGAAAAAACTTTCCATTCAAATTTGCATAAACATTTTAACTAAATTTGGATAACACACAAATTCATTTCGAGAGGAGTTAATTAAATCAAGAATACCATTTGAAAATAAAGATCTTCAAGAACTATAAGAAGAAAAACTACCAAACTTAGCAAATCTTCCAAGAAAAGCCTTTCTGGAAGTAGCGTATTCAACATAAGTATCAATGACTTCTTTCTCATTGAAAAGAAAGCCTTTGAATTTTTTCTAGAGCCTTATTATAACACCTTAATTTTAGTTTAATATTATTCAGGAAATTTAATTAGATAAATTAAATAGAATAATGTAGAGGTACAAGGTGAATGAGATTTGATAATTTAATTAGGTCATGCCTCAATAAATCAAGTGCTAATATTGTTTTAAACTTACAAAAAAAGAATGAATGAGAAGGGAAAATTAGGAAAAGGAGCTTATTTCATCTCTAAAACCATGCTCCCTCTCAATCATTTTCGTTTTCAAAATACACCGAGTAAATACAACAATCAAGGCCAGCCATTACTAAGGAAGAATGAAAAGGGAATCACGGGATTCAAAATGGGAAAAGCTTAAGAAACTAACACCATCAAATCTCAATCTCATCATCCAATTTAAGGTGAATAATATTTAATCATCTCTATTACTTATGGTGTAATTTTGTTAGGACAATTTCCAAACCACTCTTCGTTATTTTGCTATGTTATGGATTTATGATCATTGTTTGGATAGAATAACAATTTATGGAATTTTATGAAATTATTTAGATAGGTTTTAAGGGTAAAACCTAAGTTTTTAATCTCCAGGTATGTTGTATAAAACATTATTTTAGAGATGCATGTCTAATTTCATAATTTTCAAAGTTAAGATAAATATTTTATGAATTTCTTAAGAAGGAAACAATGTTTATTTTGGGTTCTAATCATTAAAAATTATTAAATAACTAGTTGGACCCAAAATTTTATGTGAGAAAGAATATGTTAATTTTTATTTTGATTTTTGGAGATTTTTCCCAAATGGTTTCGATTTTCTATGAATTTATTATGCTTGATAAGCATTTAAATAAATAATTTATTAAGGAAATTATTTAGTTAAGTTGGTATATGTTTTTGGAAAGATAAGTGGGTATGTAGCAGTTTTCTAAAAAGAAATTTAAAAATATTATTTTTAACCAATGGAAAATTGCCAAGGAGTTGGAGTTGGTAAAAAGGAGTATGTTTTAATAGGAATAAAACAGTTTTTATAATAATTACAATATTTCCATGTTGCCTATACGAATGCCGAACCCTTACGACATCAATGCGAATAGATGCATATAATATCAACAATGTTGGTATGGAATGAATCTGTTTAGGTTGAAGCCATATAGTGTAAGGCTTCGGCATAAAATCAATGTTGATACGGTGATCTCCTAAGATTCTAGAATTATGCCAACCTTCCTTGTTTCTTTGTTTTGAAATCTACCACATATGGAATTGATTCCATAAGTTTTCACCATGTGTAACAGCCCGTAGATCTGTACCCCTTGAATCAACACTATTCTACCTAAATCAACTCAAGTTGTACAGAAATACGAACCATTTGGGTTAAAGAAGAAGAGGTAGAAGAAGAGAATAGAAAACAACAACAGAATCTAACCATCGCAGCGGAGTAAAATATAATAGATAATAATTAATCTTTACTCAAAATCAAATATATCTGTTTACATATATTACATCATCAGAGTACATCAATCACAGCTCACATCAATAACATACAATTGGATACACATCTACACAACACAGCTGAATATATATATATATATATATATAACAAGTACGAATGTACGTATCGTCATCTTGCCCGTCTTCCGAGCTCCATAGCATCATATCCTGTATCCTATAATACTCGGTCTGACCCGAGCATTACAGTTAAATAACACCCGAGTCAGTCTGGAATACCAGCGTGAGAAAATCACAGCCAATTGATTATTAAAGTTTCAAAAATCCTTTGAAAACAAAAGCATCTCATAAGAGCACGCCACAAATAAACATGTCGGGATTTTACCTTACGATAGCTAAAACAATTTTTATAGAAATCTTCTGATATTATAATAGTGTCTATAGAAAGTAAATAGAATCTAGCTGAAGTGCTTGCATCTCACGTTTCAGCAATAGTTGGGCACAATCAAAACCGTACGGGCGCGTAGGGAAAATGGATTCCAACTAATGGCTAGGCACTGGGGTACCACCTGTCACAGTACATGGTCTAGATCAGCGTACCGAGGAGCCACCCTAACTCCCCTGCAACACAAGACCGGAACCATCCCTTACTGGACAGTCCCGAGCAAGATCACCCCGCGGTCGGGATCAGCAACCGCCCACTAAGCCGAAATAAAGGGACATCTAGACAGGGATGACCTCACCCTCTAGTGGGGGCTACCCACGAAGCCTTGCTGCATATCCCCTGATTTTCAGCCATTCCCATTTGATGAGGCTTGAGGCTAAGCGTTACCTTTATAGAATAAATCCCTTAGAATGCCCATCGTCCACCTGACGATGTTTCGCAAGCATTCATCCATACAAGTCCGTCAACGGAACCGAAGGCACTATTCCTACTACATCCATTTTGGAAATATCCTCAGGATTAGTAGCGACTAGCCCTTGCACTTCACTGCTCCATCTTCGACACCGAACACGTTTTCCGCACGAAACGTACAAACCGGATCGAAGTGGTTTTCGAGAAATAAATCTCGATCCCGGTCTCTTCGAAACGATTAACGCATTTGTCCAATATTGATAGTCGGTTATTTAACTATCAATTATATTCACAAAACAACCATCAACCAATAAATAATTTTCCAAATTATTTATTTACCTCAAAATATCTTTACAAGATATATTTCTATTTTCAATCCTTTAAAAACAGTTTCAAACCCATCTTCTTTTCAGAATAAACTTTCCCCAAATATTTTCTATCTCCACTGAAGTTACCAAGCACAAACTAGATTTTAAAAAAAAAAAAAATTAAAACACTTTACTTTGAAATATATACTTTTAAAACATTTAAATTAAAACTATTTCAAAAATCTGTTAAAAATATATACTATATAAATATTTGAAAATAAGGTTACTTTATAAAATATAACTAAATTTTTAATCCTAAACAAACTACTAAGTCATCCTTTAAATTATTACTACTATAATTGGATAAAAAGGTAAGATTTACTTTAGAATTCAAATATTTAGAAATAATAGATTTTTCCAAACTTGCTTTTAAAATCAACTTAAAAACTTTTAACTTATATTAAAAAACTTACTTTGAAAACGTACTTGGTTATCCAGGGAGAAGATCCAACTTCAATTGGTTAAATCAATTTTTCCCCAAATTGATTTCAACTTATCCCATTGGAAATAAATTTCTTTACTTACTTAAGTCATTTCCAATTTCATTAAGTATGGACTTAATTAGTGTTGTTATTATTATTTTTCATTTGATTCCAAAACTTTTACCCGATATATATCAAATTCCAGATTTTTCCCAATTCTTCTTTATTCTTTCAACAATTTAAATCTTAACCTTTAAATAAATGTTTTGTTCTTTTAAATAATAACGCTGAATTATAAATTCATTAACTCCCTATTTATTCAAATTTCCTTTCTATACCCAAGATCTATTTATTAGAATCTTAAGGTCTCTTAATTCCTTTCCCAACTCATATTTTTTTATTATTTCTATAATTATTTTATTCCCAAATTCACTTCTTTTAATTCCTTTCCAAAATCCAATTTATATATTTTTGGCAAATTCAATATACCCAATCATAACCAACCGAACCACAGCATTCAATATTTCAACATAATTCATCATAAAATATCAAATCATCATAACAAGGAAATTAAATAATTTAAATAAATGTTGAGGGATCCAGTTGGATCCCTCCAACCTGTTTTCCCTGCATCCACAGATGTTAGCACAATAATACACCAATTTCAAAATACACCATACTATAGTACATCAATCAATATCAATCATTCAAACAATTATTAAAATTTAATCATTTAAATTTAAATTTAAATTAACTGAGTGAGATTAACTCACCTTTGTCCTTTATTTGCAATCCATTCCAATATTGCCTTGGTTTCTCAATTTTTTTGACCTTGAATAAACATATTATGGTTTTATTAATATTTGAACCAATCAAACAATTACTCACAATTTATTTATTTTATTAACTAATGATAAAAATTTAACCTTAGATGTAATTAACTAATTATTAAATTTAAAAACTGAACCCCTTTAAATAAATTAATCAGCTAACCATTCAAATTTAACTAAATAATTATTATTATTTTAAATGGAAACCACATCCGATAAAAATGATCTTTATGAGTTCAAAAAAAAGAAGCCAACCTTTATATAAATTTAACAACATTTACAACTTCTATATTACCCAAATCTTTTATATACATATATACTATATTTGGAATTAAAATGGCTTTTATCTTTTACTGTGAATATCCAAAACGGAATTTTCCCTAACAGTAAACTCCCCATCTAATCTATTTCAAAGCTTTTTATTTATTTATTTTATATTTCGATGTCTTTCCCAATTCATATGTAGAACAAAAAAATCAGATCTATACCTTACTGGGAAACGAGTTGAGGCTATCCCGATTCTTTCGCCACCGAGACTTCCACGACATCGAAAACCCTCGTGAGCTTCTCCTTCACGTGCTCGCCTCCCTCACTTCCTGCACCACTCGCTCGAAACCCTACCAGAGTCGCCGCCGATGCCTGCAGCTTAAGCCCGAGCTCGCGACCCCTGACCACCCATGCACGTGATTAGTCGCGATTCCCACCTCCAGAATCCATCGCCCAAACCCAGATGCGACAATAGGAAGTCGCGACCTCATGAATCGCCGTCGCTCAACTGAAGTCGAAACCCTCCTCCCCACGACATCCCATCGCGACTCACAGTGGCAGCCTCACACGCGAATTCAAGGCTTGCCTCGACTCTTTTTTTTTTTAGATCTGAATTTCGAAGTGAATATAGGGGAGAAGGGTGTGAGATATTTAGAAGGCTCGGCTTGAAATAGGCGTACACAGGAAGATTTGTTTCCAGAACGAAGAAAAAACTATCTACCCCTTTTTTTTTATAATTAAACGAAGAAGCGTATTAGAGAAACTTGACCATTTAAGTTAAATATCGTTGGATTTTGTTCAATAAATTCTCAGCGCATTTATATATCGTATACTCACACACTAACTCCGATCAACACGAAATTCGAAATCCGATAATAATTCAATATTACGGACCCAATGGAACTGGTTTCGTCAAATTTCGAGACTGTGCCTCGGAAGGCTATTTTTAAATATCGATTCAAACGATAAATTTTAAAACTGAACAAATTACTATAAAGTTAAATTTTAAAACTTCTATTATCTTCAGTACTATCAATATAAATTTTACGAACCTTCAAATTATTTTTAACAGGCTTAAAATTCTAGATTCAACATTTTACCCAACTTCAAATTATTTAACTCAACAGTTTAATCATCAAATAAATAGTAATATTCGTAATTCAAGTTAAAATTACGCTATTGACTATTTAAAATCAATTAAATATTCCGATTTTAAATGCTCGAAAATTCCGAGTCGTCACATTCCTCCCACCTTAAAAGAATTTCGTCCCCGAAATTACTAGTTAGGAAGAATGGTCCAATACCAGTTACTATTTTTTTTCAAACCAACAATTTAACATCCTACCAATTATCTTTTTAATAAAAGTCACATTACCTTTCTTATTACCTTTCCAAATCTTTCCCTAATTTGCAAACAAATCTATTTGCCTAATCATTCAAGTTTCAATTTAAAACCAATTTGGAATTATCAAAATTTTCTCAAAAATTTTCTAACTCCCTAAATTCCCGAAAAATTTCGCCAGCGTCTCCTTTGCGCGGCTAGCTCGGTACAACTACAAAATGGCTCTACGGCCTCCCAAATCCAAAAGGAAACAAAAGCCAAGTGGCTCAATCCAAAATCCCAAACCAATTTCATACCAAAATTTAAATACATACATTTTTGTCGAGCATTTCAAATTTATCTTCTTGAATCAAAAATCAATTCTCTTTTCGCTTTTATAATACCTGCATAACCAAATCCAGCCACACGACTTCCAGGTACCTGTACTTACTCAATTTAAATATGTAAGTGCCAAATGTATGCAATTTAAACTATATTTCACTTAGTTGCAATGGTTAAAACATATGAATTCTAAAGAAATGCACATCCAACATTTTCCGTAAGCCATTTTACAACTCTCATACTAATTCATCTGTTTCAATTAATTTATAAACCATTTTCATTCGATTTGAATGGTTTTCAATCCATTCGTATACCACTTCATCAATTCGAATGGTTTAAAACTCAAATCGCTTACATTTAATTTATTCTTAAGCAAACTGAACTCATAATTAATTCAATTGCTTTCACAATCACTTTATTTTACTTCTATCAACTCATAGAATTTTAATTACTTCCATTTACATCAAATAACAATTAATTCTATGCAATTTGACGAGATTTATGTGAATAAATAAGTATTCATGTTTATAATCAATTTAAATTGATTTCAACTAAATCTATACTTAATTCAATTCCATTTTCAATTCATTCACAACCCATATACTCTCATTTTCATTGCATATCAAATTTGAATACATTCACTTACATTTCATTTTATTAACCAACTAGTTCATTCAAAACCATTTACAACATAGGTTCATCTTAATTGCCAATTAACTTTCCCTTTTATTTTAATATATTCACAATCATTTATTTAGCTCGACACATTCCATTTAAATTTCATTTACAATCCATTTATTTACATTTCATTCCGTATTTGTTCATCCCAAACCATTTTATTTAGCTCAAAGACAATCTAAGCTATTTCATTCAATAAATATTTCAATTTTATTCACGATCTATTCAATAGCGTTTCATTCCTTATCCGCATTCATTTAAATCCATTCTATTAACTTAAAAACATTCCATTTCCTTTTGTCTCTAATTATTTCAATTCCGTAACAATTTAAATGGTTTACAATTATTTATTTAAGAATTTTCTTTCCATTAAATATTATCGGCAACTCACCGAATTTATATTTCGATTAAAATTTACTTTCACTTGATTTAAAACCAATCCAATATTATTAAACTTTGTTTAAGTTGAATTCAATTCAACTCTCCTTCATTCATTTAACTTAAGTCAATTTTCTTCAATTTATTCAAATTTTACACTTAAGCTCATTCTCATTTTGCAAACAAAGTTCTCCTTTTCAATTTAACTTGATTCTATTTTAATCCAATCTCATTTCAAACTACAAATTTATTTGATCAATTATTATACATTTTAACTTTCTAGATTCAGCTCATTCAATTATTACCTGGCTATTTTCCAAGTTATCTTCACTTATTTGGATTTTATTTGCACATTCAAACCATTGCTATTTTAATCCATTTACATTTTTATTTGATACATTCCCAATTATATTTAATTTGTTAACACTTCAAGTTAAATTTTAAATTTATAACTCAAGTTTGAATCCACTATTCATTTTCAATTTACCACCCAATTTATTAACCACAATTTAATTACATTTTCTTCACTATCGACCCAAGTCGAATTTAATTTATAACTTGAGTTTTATTTCCAATCTTCATTATTAGCTTACAATTCAGCTTCTATTTAACTACATTGAACTCCATTTACACATTTCATTAACTAATTTATTATCAATTAGTTCTTCCCTTATCTATAATCCAACTCTTGAATTTTAATCCCAAATATCACTACATTTAATTTTCTTAGTTCAATTTAGTTCATAATTCAAGTTTTGATTTTATTTCTATTCTCTAATTCATCAATACTATTTATTTGGATTTTCTATCCTATTTTTCAACTTATAAGTCACAACTTATATTTCATACAATCACACTCATTCTAGGCTTGAATATATTCATCCTTTATTTTTAACTCAAGCCTTATGCTTATTTATAACCCAAGCATATTTTTATTTCATGGATTTCTAATTGTTTTACATGTTATTCTGATTTATTTAACTCAATCTAATTCTTATCCAACTTATTTCCCAGTTATCCAGGTAAAAAAAATTAATTTCATTAAATAATTCAACTGAATTTTTATTCCAATTCAATTTTATTTTAACTCAGTTTTATTTAACTCGGTTCGATTTTAACTTAATTCGAATACAACTGGATATTTTTTTCAGCTTATTCAATTAATTTCAATCCACTTAAATTTTATTTTTCCAATCCAAGTTAATTTCATATTAACTTTTCACTTTAGATTTATATTCCACTATCCAAAGCTTAAATTTCTTCCTGATTTACAAATCATTTCCATTTATAAGCTTACAACTTATCTTATCCGGATTTTTTTTAAACACCCAGCTTTGGTTTCAAATTTTTTTGAAATCTCCAACATCTCAAATCATATTTCTCAAAAGCCAAACCAATCCTGGTTTTATTCCCAACAAATTTTCCTTTGAAATTCCAAACAACTAGCTTTTCTGAACAAATCAATTTGGTAGCAATCCGTCACTTAGAAATTCGAAAATGAATACTGATGGTGCGGCCGTCATCATCAGAATTATTTTCCAATAATCCAAGTGATTTCAATGCTATATCACTTCAAAATTCATTTTTAAACAAATTTCCTTTCAGAAATATCCCCAAACAACAATATTATTATTTATCTCCAAAATACATCCAAAATCTCCGGGTTTTAAAGTTTTCAAATTCTATCTTAATTCAAATTTTAACTAAAATGCATTTGTCTAGTTTATGCTTATACAAATTCCCAATTAATTATATTTCAATTTATAATTTACATCTATAATTCATATTTATAAATTTCATTCTATAATGAATTTATCCTTTAAATTTTACTTATATTTCAATTTCTAGTTAAATTTTCATTTAACAATGATAATACTTTAATATTATCATTCCTAACATCCAAGCAACCATATATTAGCTAAAATAGTTTACAAAAACTTTCTTTATATCAAAAATATATTTTTGGATAAAATTATTTCATTTACCCACATTTAAAACAATACTATGTCAATTACTCTATTCAAGTGTTTAGAAACCTCTTCGATACAGTTGCGCAGACTATGTCGACGAAGGTTCATATGCCACTAAATAAACTAATCAACACAATATTAAAACAATTTTTATTCACTAACAAATACGCGCACATATCTATTAATACGCTCAAACTCATTTTAGAGTACTATAGACTCTATTTTAAATGAGTAATTCCCACCAGAGCCAAGGTTATCACCAACCTAAGCTCTGATACCAAGTGTAACAGCCCGCAGATCCGTACCCCTTGAATCAACACTATTCTACCTAAATCAACTCAAGTTGTACATAAATACGAACCATTTGGGTTAAAGAAGAAGAGGTAGAAGAAGAGAATAGAAAACAACAACAGAATCTAACCATCGCAGCGGAGTAAAATAAAATAGATAATAATTAATCTTTACTCAAAATCAAATATATCTGTTTACATATATTACATCATCAGAGTACATCAATCACAGCTCACATCAATAACATACAACTGGATACACAGCTACACAACACAGCTGAATATATATATATAACAAGTACGAATGTACGTATCGTCATCTTGCCCGTCTCCTGAGCTCCATAGCATCATATCCTGTATCCTATAATACTCGGTCTGACCCGAGCATTACAGTTAAATAACACCCGAGTCAGTCTGGAATACCAGCGTGAGAAAATCACACCCAATTGATTATTAAAATTTCAAAAATCCTTTGAAAACAAAAGCATCTCGTAAGACCACGCCACAAATAAACATGTCGGGTTTTTACCTTACGATAGCTAAAACAATTTTTATAGAAATCCTCTGATATTATAATAGTGTCTATAGAAAGTAAATAGAATCTAGCTGAAATGCTTGCATCTCACGTTTCAGCAATAGTTGGCACAATCAAAACCGTACGGGCGCGTAGGGAAAATGGATTCCAACTAATGGCTAGGCACTGGGGTACCACCTGTCACAGTACCTGGTCTAGATCAGCGTACCGAGGAGCCACCCTAACTCCCCTGCAACACAAGACCGGAACCATCCCTTACTAGACAGTCCCGAGCAAGATCACTCCACGGTTGGGATCAGCAACCGCCCACTAAGCCGAAATAAAGGGACATCTAGACAGGGATGACGTCACCCTCCAGTGGGGGCTACCCACGAAGCCTTGCTGCATATCCCCTGATTTTCAGCCATTCCCATTTGATGAGGCTTGAGGCTAAGCGTTACCTTTATAGAATAAATCCCTTAGAATGCCCATCGTCCACCTGACGATGTTTCGCAAGCATTCATCCATACAAGTCCGTCCCGGGTTCGAACGGAACCGAAGGCACTATTCCTACTACATCCATTTTGGAAATATCCTCAGGATTAGTAGCGACTAGCCCTTGCACTTCACTGCTCCATCTTCGACACTGAACACGTTTTCCGCACGAAACGTACAAATCGGATCGAAGTGGTTTTCGAGAAATAAATCTCGATCCTGGTCTCTTCGAAACGATTAACGCATTTGTCCAATATTGATAGTCGGTTATTTAACTATCAATTATATTCACAAAACAACCATCAACCAATAAAAAATTTTCCAAATTATTTATTTACCTCAAAATATCTTCACAAGTTATATTTCTATTTTCAATCCTTTGAAAACAGTTTCAAAACCATCTTCTTTTCAAAATAAACTTTCCCCAAATATTTTCTATCTCCACTGAAGTTACCAAGCACAAACTAGATTTTTAAAAATAATAATTTTAAAACATTTTACTTTGAAATATATACTTTTAAAACATTTAAATTAAAACTATTTCAAAAATCTGTTAAAAATACATACTATATAAATATTTGAAAATAAGGTTACTTTATAAATATAACTAAATTTTTAATCCTAAACAAACTACTAAGTCATCCTTTAAATTATTACTACTATAATTGGATAAAAAGGTAAGATTTACTTTAGAATTCAAATATTTAGAAATAATAGATTTTTCCAAACTTGCTTTTAAAATCAACTTAAAAACTTTTAACTAATATTTAAAAACTTACTTTGAAAATGTACTTGGTTATCCAGGGTGAAGATCCAACTTCAATTGCTTAAATCAATTTTTCCCCAAATTGATTTCAACTTATCCCATTGGAAATAAATTTCTTTACTTACTTAATTCATTTCAAATTTCATTAAGTATGGACTTAATTAGTGTTGTTGTTATTATTTTTCATTTGATTCCAAAACTTTTATCCGATATATATCAAATTCCAGATTTTTCCCAATTCTTCTTTATTCTTTCAACAATTTAAATCTTAACCTTTAAATAAATGTTTTGTTCTTTTAAATAATAACGCTGAATTTTAAATTCATTAACTCCCTGTTTATTCAAATTTCCTTTCTATACCCAAGATCTATTTATTAGAATTTTAAGGTCTCTTAATTCCTTTCCCAATTCATATTTTTTTTATTTCTATAATTATTTTATTCCCAAATTCACTTCTTTTAATTTCTTTCCAAAATCCAATTTATATATTTTTGGCAAATTCAATATACCCAATCATAACCAACCGAACCATAGCATTCAATATTTCAACATAATTCATCATAAAATATCAAATCATCATAACAAGGAAATTAAATAATTTAAATAAATGTTGAGGGATCCAGTTGGATCCCTCCAACCTGTTTTCCCTGCATCCACAGATGTTACAACAATAATACACCAATTTCAAAATACACCATACTATAGTACATCAATCAATATCAATCATTCAAACAATTATTTAAATTTAATCATTTAAATTTAAATTTAAATTAACTGAGTGAGATTAACTCACCTTGTCCTTTATTTGCAATCCATTCCAATATTGCCTTGGTTTCTCAATTTTTTTGACCTTAAATAAACGTATTATGGTTTTATTAATATTTGAACCAATCAAATAATTACTCACAATTTATTTATTTTATTAACTAATGATTAAATTTTAACCTTAGATGTAATTAACTAATTATAGAATTTAAAAACTAAACCCCTTTAAATAAATTAATCAGCTAACCATTCAAATTTAACTAAATTATTATTATTATTTTAAATGGAAACCACATCCGATAAAAATGATCTTTATGAGTTCAAAAAAAAAAGCCAACCTTTATATAAATTTAACAACATTTACAACTTCTATATTACCCAAATCTTTTATATACATATATACTATATTTGGAATTAAAATGGCTTTTATCTTTTACTGTGAATATCCCAAATGGAATTTTCCCTAACAGTAAACTCCCCATCTAATCTATTTCAAAGCTTTTTATTTATTTATTTTATATTTTGATGTCTTTCCCAATTCATATGTAGAACAAAACAAATCAGATCTATACCTTACTGGAAAACGAGTTGAGGCTATCCAGATTCTTTCGCCACCGAGACTTCCACGACATCGAAAACCCTCGCGAGCTACTCCTTCATGTGCTCACCTCCCTCACTGCCTGCACCACTCGCTCGAAACCCTACCAGAGTCGCTGCCGATGCCTGTAGCTTAAGCTCGAGCTCGCGACCCCTGACCACCAATGCACGTGATTAGTCGCGATTCCCACCTCCAGAATCCAGCGCCCAAACCCAGATGCCACAATAGGAAGTCGCGACCTCACGAATTGCCGTCGCTCAACTGAAGTCGAGACCCACCTCCCCACGACATCCCATCGCGACTCACAGTGGCAGCCTCACACGCGAATTCGAGGCTTGCCTCGACTCTTTTTTTTTTAGATCTGAATTTCGAAGTGAATATAGGGGAGAAGGGTGTGAGATATTTAGAAGGCTCGGCTTGAAATAGGCGTACACAGGAAGATTTGTTTCCAGAACGAAGAAAAAACTATCTACCCCTTTTTTTTATAATTAAACGAAGAAGCGTATTAGAGAAGCTTGACCATTTAAATTAAATATCATTGGATTTTGTTCAATAAATTCTCAGCGCGTTTATATATCGTATACTCACACACTAACTCCGATCAACACGAAATTCGAAATCCGGTAATAATTCAATATTACGGACCCAATGGAACTGGTTTCGTCAAATTTCGAGACTGTGCCTCGGAAGGCTATTTTTAAATATCGATTCAAATGATAAAATTTTAAAACTGAACAAATTACTATAAATTTAAATTTTAAAACTTCTATTATCTTCAGTACTATCAATATAAATTTTACGAACCTTCAAATTATTTTTAACAGGCTTAAAATTCTAGATTCAACATTTTACCCAACTTCAAATTATTTAACTCAACAGTTTAATTACCAAATAAATAGTGATATTCGTAATTCAAGTTAAAATTACGCTATTGACTATTTAAAATCAATTAAATATTCTGATTTTAAATACTCAAAAATTCCGGGTCGTCACACCATGGTTTTAAGTGATGCCGCACACCGTTATTTCGACATAATTTATTTTTGACATCAAATATACTGAGGCGGTGATGCCTCTTGTTTCTTATTTCAAAGCCATAGCTTAAGGCAATGATTCCACAAGCATTGTTTTCAACATAACTATTTTATGGCAGTGATGTTGCTATAACATGGTTTCGACATAAAGAATCTGGTAATAAAGTATATAAAGGAATTGATGGCGTGGGTTTTCAATGCCGACTCCCTGTGCTTTACGGCATAATAGCTGAAGTACTATATTTTTGACATAAAGTATTAATGTCGTAACCCCTTTTTTTATTTTGAAGCTGTTGTTTTGTAGACAGAGATGCCTTGTTTTATGCAAACTAAAAGTATATTTTAAAAAGTCAAGGTAGCCTATGTTTTAAGAAAATCGACAACCTTATGATTTTGAAAGTTAGCCTTGTGATCAATATAATCAAAATTTTGTTTTTGAATCTTGGATAGAGGTTCGTTATTATGTTTAATGGAATGAATGCCATAAGTCTTCTATTTTGCAATATTAATGGCGGTAAGCCATATATTTCATGATTTCAACATTTTTCATCGGGGGTACTAATGTTTTATATTTCTATATGTCATGAATTTGTGAATTCGTTATTATTCGTTGGGAACACCAATGTATACTATATTTGACTTGCCATTTATTTTATGATTTCGACATCACGTATTTTGAGGATACCAATGTGTATTATTACGACATGCTATATGTTTATGGGTTTGTAGGGTTACAAGTAGGAATAGGTTGAGAGCTTGGAAAAACAATGTTATAACCTATAAATTGATGTTTTATAGGTTCATAGTCATCCTCGAAAGAATATGATATGTGTGATGGATAGTCCACATAATGCTGGAGATGGATAGTCTCTATATGGTTCTTGATGGGTTCATAGTAATCCTAGGAAGACTATGGTATATGTGATGGATAGTCCATATAATTTTAGCTAAATGAAACATGTGTGATGGATAGTCCACATGATTTTAATTAGATAATTTGTAACAACCCGCCTTTCATAATACGTAAAATTATGCGCCTTACATCACGACTTTCAAATACTACAAGACAGATCGTCGGGGTAAAATTAGAATAAAACTTTAAATCAATACATCGATAAGATCTCACAACGGAATGACCACATATAATATATTGAATATACATAAACAAAATAGAATAACAATATACAAGAGACCGCACAACGGAAGAAACTGACAAATAAATATTAGTATTGTATAGTCAGAATACATCAACTCTAAAATAAACATGGACTTCTAAATAAATATCTGATACAACAGTATCATATACAAATAACATGCCTGTTGTGTACAATAAAATAACAAGTATACATATATATATATGTCAAAACATCAATGCCACGCCTTCAAAATGCTCCAATTGCGCACTCTACTAGTGATCGCCGAAGCACTTGACTCCCGAACTACTTAAATAAGTACCCAAGAGTTGTCATGAAATAAGCCGACAAAGACAGAAATTCAAGTTAGACATAACGTATGGTGTGAAGGGAACTATCTCAAAATACAGTATATTAAAGCTATATACAAATAAACATAAACTGCTAAATCACAATCGACCCACTCCACAAACATGGCTCAGGAAAAATCCAAACTGCCGATAAACAAGTATAGTAAATCCATCTTAAAAGTAAGGGATCATACCATAACTTGTTCCCGTAATAACAACTTAACACAATATCTATCATCACACTACACTAACCCAAAAATACTAATAGTATAGTACAAATATACTATGATAAAACCGTGATCCAAAAATACGGATAACTACTGCTAAAATTGATAGGATACCCCTCAAAGCGTATGGTCACTAATGCTAAGACGAATACGTACCCCACAACACGTATAGTCACTACTGCTAAGACCAAATTGGTACACTGCAACGCTTATGGTCACTACTACTAAGAACAAATAGGTACGCCATAATGCGTATGGTCACTATTGCTAACATTAAATGTTCGTAAGATTACAAACATAGGAAACAAAAATGTCCAAGCGATCACAACAAGATATAGCCATTCACAGTCCTTCTAAGACCATGTTAAGTTTGTAATGTCCATCAACAATACTCTAGGTACACCACAACAAGGTCGATACCTTGGTAGGTCACATAAGTCCATACCCTTCGGTTGGTCACAAAATTCCATACCCTTGGTGTTTCATAACAAGTAAACACCAAATAAATCCTATATTACTCTAAGGTCGAAACCTTAGAGTACGGACTCACTGCATATTAATGTATGCAATCGCCATGCAGGACTCTAGTTGCCACAGCCTAAAAACCCACAGGAAAAACTCTATCCACACTAACCTAAATCGCATTCAAAATGGAATGCATGACCTCAATGTCATAATACTCCTCAGATGTACTTTCCCGGTCTACTTTAAAATTTATAGTTTTGGAATACATACCGAGATGAGTCCCATATGGGCCTAGATATTAATGTACTCCAAAACACACCAAAATTTCACATATTTTAGCCCTCATTAAATGTTGAATAATGCTCTAAGGCTCACCTCAATCCGACTTCGTACGTGAAAGTTATCGCGTTTAGAAGTTTGCACAACACACAAAGTCAATTGACTGAAGGGTCGTTCAGTCTACTGAAATAGGGTCAAGATGGACTTCTAAGATGATAGCGTGGTCCAATAATCAAGTGCAGATGATGATATGGAGAAATGATCAATCGAAACTAAGTGTAAACTCTCCAGAATATTCTAAGTACAGATTAGTGCCTCCCTAGGCAAGGATCGGTGCCTATCCTTTCCCCTAAAGGATGGGTATATATCCTCAATTTTTGTCCCAAACTGGGTGAGATAAGTATAAAGTGACAAGGAAGACCCCACGAGGCTACATTTCAAATCTCAAGTCATTTTTAATTTTTATTCTCAAGTTATGGGTAGATTACTTCACCTAAGAAATGGATCGATATAAAAAGGGATCGGTATAAATATGATCGGCATATTTCAACCATGAAGGTATGACTCGGTAGAAAACAATCAATATCTGAAAATCTATAAGTCCAATGCATATGAAATTTTTTGTGAAAGATGTGGGAAACCAAGGGAGCCTATCCTAGGGGTCGCACCTCAAAAGGATAAAGAAAGAGGGATCGACCCTCTTCCCCCATAGATATCGGCTAAATCTAACTTTATAGCAAAGATCAATCAATATCACAACATCTACACATCCAATTGATATGAAACTTGGAGCATAAGCTAATTACAACATGTGGAACACCCCATAGGGGTCGCACATCATTTGGAGCAAGATGGAGGGATCAGGCCATATCCCTCCATAGGGATCAGCTATAATCACCTTCACACATAATTGCAACAAAGATCGATCAATAACTCGAGTTCTATTAATCCATTTGGCATGAAAATTAGAGGCTATACATAATATAACAAGGAGAAGCTCCCTTAGGGATCATATGGCATTTGGAGGAGTTTGGTGGGATCAACCCCTATCCCTTCAAAGAGATCGACAAAATCAGAATATATGCAACACCACTTCATGTAAAATGCGATATACCACTCCGTAAGTCGGAATGGCATGAAATTTGGAGGGCAAGTAGCTAACATCATAGGAACCCCCCAAAGAGAATGCACCCAATTTGGACACCAAAATACAAATCGGTACCGATCTCTATTGTAGATCCCAATGGGCCTGAAAATTCTTATGTGGCCTCGTCATGGCCTAGAGGATCTTCTATCGAAATTTCAGCCCGATCAATGCACATCTTTGCCTATAAATACAAAAGGCACGGCGTTAGAAAAAGAATCTACTTTCTGTTTCTCTTTATCTTCAACCTAGGCTATACTCTACCAATTTTATTCTTGGATTTTAGATTGTAACTGTAAACAAACTACAGTATAATAAAAAAGATTATTCTGGAGTGGACGTAGGCTAGAGTTAGCTGAACCACTATAAATCTTGTCTCTTTTTACTTGCTTTCATTTTAATTTGTTGTTCTTCAAATTACATTCTCTGCGTTATATACTACCGGAGATTTGTGATTGGATATTGGTGCTTTCATACAACTGGGTGTTGGAGGCCAATTTTTTCCATCAACATTTTGGTACTTTCATTGAGAAAGCTAGCCCCTATGGATCTTGAATTCGAATTCAAAGTTTGGAAAAGATCTTGACCATGGATTCAAACCAATAGTGAAGTAATCTACAAGAACGTAGGTAGCATATAGGGGCCATGATGAAGGGAGTCAGGAGGCTTTCTAAGGACCTAGAGCTAATCAAACCTCTACCTAGATCACTAGGGAGGAGATGAAAATAATGGTGAACGCTATGCAGGAGTGGATGCGAAAGCGATAGGAGGAGATGACGTAGAATCTACTCTGACAGATCGGATAGGCTGGAGCTATAGGAGCTACTGCAATACAAAATCGAGGAGTTGGAATGATAGGAACTACTGAAGCTATAGATCAAGGAGTTGAAGCGGTAGGAATCATTTGAAATCAAACGGGAACATGGAAATGGATCCAATGGATAAAGGAACGGAATAAAGAAACCAAGGGCAGCCCCGGCCATTTTAGAGGGATCGGCACCGATCACTAAAGGCTAGGAGGCATGCCCTCGAGTCTGGTCGGTCGCACCACTGGAGGACCTACGGTTGATGTTATGCAGCTTGGAGTGATTCAAAATGCTGACACTGTCTAGAAAGGCATAATCTAGGATCCCCTCATGGACTCAAGAGGGGGTAGAATGGAAATGATAACAGGAGACCACTTCTGGATGTTAGAATAGCTTGAAATTGGAATCCAGGACTGGGAGCGAATATAAGCTGGCTTGATGCGGATTTGAGCAACTAGAGGCAAGCCTTGGGAAAGACAAATGGATCGGCACTACTCCCCATTGAACTAGAGGCATGGATTTGGATGGCTTTGTATTTAAATGGATAGCGATAATGGAACAGAGCAACCACTATCCACCACAGATTGGAGCGTGCCCAACTTAAAGGCTCAGAAGATGGCATTAACTAAATAACTAATAATCAACTCTATAGTAAAATGGCTAAATTACTTACACATGTGCAGGATCAAGGACGATTCCTAAGCATGCTCTGAGATGGCAATAAATCATCATAACAAATGAATCTCAAAACATTTGGATCTACAGTAATGCAATGAACAAAACATGTCCTCAAGTATGGATTACACATGGCAAGAGGTAGTTTGCTTTGTCTAAATGCGATGGATTGACCTACTCAGGTCGTCGAGTATGGATTGTGCTCGGCAAGGATCCGGAGAGCAAGGTCATCAGGTGGACTATGATTGGCAAGGGGTAGGTCGCTTCGCTCGAACGTGATGGATCGGCCTACTCGGGTTGTCGATTATGGATTATGCTCGGCAAGGATCCGATGAGATCAAGGTCATCAGGTATGGACTATTCCTAGCATGGGGTAGGTCACTTCGCTCAAACGCAATGGTTTGACCTAATCAGGTCATTGAGTATGGATTGTGGTCGATAAGGATTTGGAGAGATCAAAATCGTCAAGTATGGACTATGCCTGGAAGAGGTAGGTCGCTTCGCTCAAACGCGATGGATTTGCTTACTCAGATCGTCGAGTATGGATTATGCTCGGCAAGGAGAGAGATCAAGGTCGTTAAGTATGGACTATGCTTGGCAAGAGGTAGGTCGCTTTAATCGAACGTAATGGATTGTCCTACTCAAGTTATCGAGTATGGATTGTGCTGGGCAAGGTTCCAGTAAGACTAGGTATTTGGATTAGGATAACAACCTAGAGAGGTCGTGGATTTGGATACCAGCTTCGAGCAGCAATGGATTTGGCTTTGGATGGATGCAGGTTCAGATAAAACTATCCGGAGAGGCTGTGGATTTGGATTGGATTCTAGATTGGAAAATACGGCTATCAATGGGTTATGGATTTCGGATTTTGGATTTATGGCAATTCAAAACACACCTTATCGCAAGGCATGTTTTAGGGGCCAAAGCGTTGACCTACCTTTTGCCAAGGCAGTATACAGGTGGATTTAACCCAACAATCTTCATGATTATCAAGTCTAGTAACCCAAAGCGATGATTGTAAAGTCCAGAAATCAAGTGCAGGCAATGATATAAAGCGATGATTAACCAAGACCAAGAGATAGATTCTCCATAATATTCTAGGTAAGGATTTGTGCCTCCCCAGGTAGGGGATCTGCGCCAATCCCTTCCCTAGAGGATCGGTACATATCATCAATTTTTGTCCTAAACTAGGCAAGACTGGTATAAAGTGCCATGAGGCAACATTTCAAATCTCAAGTCACTTGGAGTTTGCATGCTAGGTTATCGGCAAATTACTTTACCTAAGAAAGGCATCGGTATATAAAAGATTGTACAAAGGGGATCGATATAAAATGGATCGACATATTTAAGCCAAGCAAGTACAACTCAATGGAAAACAGTCGATATCTCAAAATCCATACGTCCAATGATATGAATTTTGTGAGCAAGATGTTGGGACCCTAGGTAGCTGACCCTAGGGATCACACCTCAAAAGGATGAAGAAAGAGGAATCAACCCTCTTTCCTCTTAGGGATCGGCTAAACCTAACTTTATGGCAAAAATCGATCAATATCTCAATATCTACACATCCAATTGACATGAGACTTGGAGCACATGCTAAATAAAACATGTGGAACACCCTATAGGGATTGCACATCATTTGTAGCAAGTTGGAGGGATCGGCCCTTATCCCTCCACTGGGATCGACTATAATCAGCCTTTGAACCATATTGCAACAAAGATCGATCTATAACTCGAGTTCTACTAATCCAATTGGCATGAAACTTAGAGGGGCTATGTAATATAACATGGAGAAGCTCCCCTAGGGATTGCATGTCAGTTGGACGAGTTTGGAGGGATCATCCCATAAGCATCCAAAGGGATCGGCTGAAATCAAAATATATACAACACCACTTCACGAAAAACGTGATATCTCACAAACCGTAAGTCGAAATGGCACGAAATTTAGAAGGCAAAGTTAAGATCATGGGGAACCCCCAAAGTGATCGCAACCCATTTGGACACCAAAATAGGGATCGGTACCGATCCCTATTGTGGGCCTTGATAGGCTTGAAAATTCTTTTATGGCCTCATCATGGCCTGGAGTTTCCTCTGTCAAAATTTCAGCCTAATCCATGCATATCTTCCTCTGTAAATATAGCAGGCATGGCGTCAGAAAAAGGATCTACTTTCTGCTTCTCTATACCTTCGACCTAGGCTTCACTCTGCCAATTTTATTCTTAGATTTTGGATTATAACAAATTACAATATAATAAAAAGGATTATTCTGGAGTGGATGTAGGCCGGAGTTAGCCGAGCCACTATAAATCTTGTCTCTTTTTACTTGCTTTCATTTTAATTTATTTGATCTTCATATTACATTCTCTACATTAGATACTATCGGATATCTGTAACTTGATTTTGGTGCTTTTATACGACTGGGTGTTGGTGGCCAATTTTCTCTACCAACATTTTGGTGCTTTCACTTAGAAAGTTATCCCCTACGGAATTGGATTCGGATTCAGAGATTGGAAAAGATCTAGAGCTTGGATTTGAAGCAATGATGAAGCAATCTACAAAAAGACATGTAGCGAATAGGAGCCATCATGAAGGGAGTCAGGAGGCTTCCTTAAGAGCTGGAGCTAATCAAACCTCTGCCTACATTACTAGGGAGGAGATGGGAACAATAATAAACGCTATGCGTGGGTGGATGCGGAAAAGACAAGAGGAGATAATGTAGATTCTACTCCGATAGATCGGAAAGGCTAGAGCCATAGGAATTGCTAGAATGCAAAACCAAGGAGGTGGAACAATATGAACTACTGGAGCTATGGATCAAGGAGCTGAAGTAGCACGAATCACTAGAAATCAGAACTGAGAATTTGGAAATGGAGACAATGGATAAAGGAATGGAACGAAGCAGCCATAGGCAGTCCCTGCACTACACTATAGATAGGATTTTGGCGCAACCTTAGGTGGCACATTTGATACGGCTATAAGCCGTATCAAATTTAATACGGCTTATAGCCGTATCTATATCATTTAATATGGCTTTAAGCCGTATTAACATTTGATACGGCTTATAGCCATATCAAAATCTGTGCCTCTTTTCGTGGGAAAATTTTCCCCAAAACGTACACCCTCCCTCCTTTTTTTGATTTCCAGCCTTCCTAGAAACTACTACGGCGACCTACCTACCATCTACAACACAATCTTCCACATCCAGATGAAACAAATCGCCAAATCGCCTCCGCAGAAACTACTACAGCGACCTGCCTAGCACCTACAATTACGATTAGGTATGTACAATTTGATATCTAGTATGATGTTGTTAATTCATGACTTCTTTTTTCATGTTTTTGGTTTTGTGCAATTAGGTATGTACAATTAGGTATGGATCATTCTGATAGCAGTGTAGATCAGTTGAGTATTGGCACTAGTTCTTGGGTTTTGGAGAGAGTTTTTCTACAGTGAAGAAGTTATTAATTTTCATTTTTCAGTTGACCTCAAATTTTCCACTCGTAGTCCCGTCATACTCATTTATATTGTTCCTGCTAGTGCAGTCATTTTGGTTTTGTGCGTACTTGTAACTCACTACTGGCTATGCCTTCTTATGCCTTCTTTCTTGGTGCTGTATTTTGCTTATCCTGCTTTGGATTGGCTTGCTAGAGCAATTTTCGGTTGAAATATCTGCTAAGCGCACTATTCTATGTATGTCAGTCTACACCAGAGTGTTTTTAAAGGGTGATTGAAGAATAATTAGTTTTAAGTACTGTTGTTATTTGCAATTATAAAGCCCGAAGTTCATATAGTCATCTGTACATGCAACTGTTGGGAAATTATAACCTTAGTATATATTTGGTATTTATTAAATGAAGAAAAAAAACTATCATGTTGTTGTTTACATTCGTCTATTTTTGTACCCACTACCCAGGGTCAGAAAATGCACTCTGTTGACATTGAGGGTTGTATTTTCACATTTTCTTCCATCTACACATACAAATATTATATCCTTGCAGCAACAACTAGGAAGTTCGCCTGTGGACCTAATTTTAGCTGATTTTAAGTGAGCTTTTGTTGCATCTTTGCTTTTTCCGTCTCCTATGCAACTTCCATTGCTTCACTCGAAAACTTTTCAATACTCAAAATCTTATTTTCCGGAATATATATTAACTATTAAATGATTTTTAAAGTCAAATATCTAATTACTCTTCAATTAATTAATTTCTTTAATAAATAAATAATAGTACACTACATTATAATCACATATAAACTTATCCAGTTATATTTCTCAAACACCTTTCACTTATATTGCTGCAAATTTCAGCTACTGCATCGCATCGCAGCTTCCAAAGGAACGGGCATCGCAGTTAACAATCGAACAATTCTGTAGACTAGGGTCAATTGACTGAGCTGTGATTCCTCCACTTAACTGATTTACCCTGCTCCGGTTCCTCAAGCACTACCCCTTAGATACCGAGCGTTGACCACTTTTAGGTATTTTTTTAATATTCTGCAATTTTTCTGTAATTTATATTCCATTATAGACCGATTTGTTGTACTATTTGAAATGAGCCATATTGATATGTATGCTTTGCTACTCATACATTTTCACTCAATGTGTAATGTTTTGAAGAAAATTTTGTCCATGATGACGGTTGTTATCTTATTAGAATTACAGTTACTGATCAGCTTAGCGTCTTAGGTAATTTTAAGTGTTGTTAAGTCGATACAAATTTGGGTTGGTATATCTGCCATACACAACAAATAAGCCTATCTAGTTCTTTGGTACAAACTAAGTAATCACTGAAGAAGAATCAATATCAATGGGCATAAAAATCAAACCAATTTCTTAATTAGCTGCCATTGGCTTGACTGGATTGCTAACAGCATGTTGACTGTTATCTTATATTTGTAAATAGGGCCGGTAATAGTTGAGATGCAGTTTTATTTCTATCTTTAATCTACTGCGAAAAAACACTAATAAATAACGAATACATCAAATATTATTATTTTATATATAAAAAATATTTTAGTTCTTTTTTTATTAGTAGAATTGAGAATGAGTAAGCTAGATGATAAGTAAAGTATAGGAAGATGATGGGTAAGATGGAAGTGCTGGTGGAGGGTGTTCACAAGTTGGAAAATTATATGTGGTATTGATTGGTAAATTTTTTTCCTTAAATTAGATTGCATTTTGTAATAAGTTATAATCATAAATATGAGAACAACTGGATTAGATGAAGGTAGTATATGTATGTTTAAGTGTTGTCTCACATTATATATGAGGGATCATTTATGGGTATTTATACAATCATGAATTCATGTACCATGACTAATTTGATATGCTCAAAATGTGATTGTGGATACAATACTTTTGATTAAGAATAAACTCATAGAAAAGTATACCATTCATTCTTTTTTACATACAAAAAGAATTATTATTTTGCACTATTTTTCTTATAGGAGTTTGTATCATATAAGTTATTTACTTCTTTTCAGGCACGTAATGCATGTGCATAGTTGGTAATAGTACCCTTTTTATTAAATTCTTCCCATGTACTATAAATGACTTAGAAATTTAATTCAATGATAGATTGGTCCCAGTCCTACCTCGGGGTCCTCTAATTATACTTTTAGAATTAGCATACCTACTGAGTTATCCATGTATCTTATATTGCATTAGATCATAAATCATCTTAGTCAGATGTAATGACTCAATCCTTTTGCATCTACTGCAATTTTGACAATGTAGAAATTTCAAAAAACGAAGTTTATATGATTTTATGAAAATAGTAAGAGCTCGATAGTTTCATGCTCACATTTATGTTACCTTTCATTTTTATATCTCAAAACAATAAAACAAGTTATAATGTTATTAAATTTAGATGATACACAAGCTTTTAGGCTGCAATGAAGAAACCCAGATTTTTTGCTGAGTAGCCCTATGTCTAATTAAAAAAAAACCAATAATACCATGTCTAATACAATAGTCAATCTTATGCTATTTTGTATTATTTTGATCTCCTTGCATAATTTACAGCTTAGTGCTAATGTTGTATATGGTTCTGACATTGTATATGGTTTTGACATTGTTGTATAAGTGGATAAAATTATTGTTAATGGCACAAGCCAAGTATCAGGAGAGGGGTAATGCATAGACAATACTCCGATGCTACAAAATAGCGCCGTTGTAATGGAAAATTTTTGGGAAACAGTTTGGTGCTAATGTTGTATATTGTTTTGACATTGTTGTATAAGTGGATAAAATTGTTGTTAATGGCGTAAGCCAAGTATCAGGAGAGGGGTAATGCATAGACATTACTCCGATGCTACAAAATGGCGCCGTTGTAATGGCAAATTTTTTGGAAACAATTTGGTGCTAATGTTTAAAATAAACCCTATATTTTGAGTTCCATTTATTGAAATTTAAATAGTCCATATATTTTAACTATTTAAAATTAATTAAATGTCTAAAATCATACTACAAAATTCTAGGTCGTACAGGAAAACAAAAAACGATCATGAAAAAGGCATGCGTATAAATCTTACAGGGAAGTTAATTTAGTTGTTGTGGTTTCTTTATTTTATAGTTTGAACCCTCCGTGAATCTTTGTTAATATATTTGGTCTGTAGGTAGTGGAAGTACAATTTTTTCAACAGTTATTGTTTGCACTGAATTGCTTTGTATGATTCTGCTTAATACCATCAGTAGGACAATTCTGTTCCTAATCAACTTGTTGCTTTTAAGCGATACAAGTCTATGGTAGTTCTTCATTTGTAATTTTTTGTTGCTTCATTCATATTTTCTGATATGATATGTGCAAATTAGTAGAAGTTGTACTTTGAAGATTTCTACAGTTAATTTTCACATTTTACATCAATCTATTTCTTTGATTTTGTTTAATTTTACCTGTAAGATCAATAGTTGTTTATGTTTAATGCCCTGGTTTTGTAATTTTGTCTGAAAGTTATATATTTTGATACTCTGTGCTAAAGAATTTGGCTCTGTGACTATGTTGTCCGCTAGGAAGCACTGTTTCCAGTTCTCCTTTCATTGTTGCCTAGTCGAAATAATAGTTGTTATCTCCATAAGGAGAAATCTTCATCTTTTAATTGATCAAGCAATGAAAGATCTACTTTCACAACAATTATACAACCTTAGTGATTTTTATTGTTTTACCATCTCAGATATAAACTTTTACTGATAGGGTTACTATCAGTTTGCAGAAAAACTTCCTTATACTCATTCTGAAGTTTTTGAACTGCATCTAATTGAATTGTTCATAATGTTGTCTGCAAGCTTACCATGTTTTTACCATGTTTTTAGATTTGTGCTCTCGATTAACTTGTAAGCTCATTTTATAAAATCAAGCATAATTGTTTATAACAATGAGGCCTTCAAAAATCATTTTTACAAATCCAAAGCAACCAAAAGATTTTGAAACAAACAAAAGGAAAAGAATTTGTTCTTTAAAGATATGCACTATGTTTACCTGCTTTAGGATCTGGAGAGTAATATCTAATAAAGCTAAAAGAATGTTAGAAGTAAAGATTAGCTATTCTGGAATTACTTGAGACTATCACATATGTAATATGTTTAGCATTATATAATATATAAAATAATAATATACTAAGATAAAAAATGATATCAAACTGTTATTGACTAAAAAAGAATTGATATATCCATATATTTATAAATAACCAACCGAAAAATGATCATTCAACTACCCAAACAAGTTACACTCCGTTACAACCCAACCAATGGTAATCGGTCAATACAATTAATTTTCATCAATTATTTGCGTTCACGGTTCACTTATTGTTTCATTCACATAAACTCTAATAAGTATAATGAATGAACCAGAATAATATCTTAGGTTTCACCCTAAAATCTCAAACTGTAGAAATGAAATGGTTGTTGATATTGATGTTCACTTTAAAGACATTATGCTTGGGACATCTTGAAAATAGAGGTTATGATATAGGACCCATTGAAGGGCAAGTCTCATGTTCTGTTAAATATGATATAGGAGGGCAGTATGTCTTTCAGCATAGACAAACAATGGATAAATGAATCAGATCTAAGATCTACATACTATATAGACGGGGTGCAGAAGTTCATTAGCTTTGTTGAAGAAAATGGTGGTAAGAAAGGATTGTATTTATGCCCTTGCACCTGGTGCAAAAATATGAAGACGATCAAATTAGATGACATTCATTTTCATTTGCTTAGATCGGGTATTATCCAATCGTATACAGCATGGTATTTTCATGGGGAAAAAGGGCGGAGATGGAAAAACAACAACCAGTTACTCATGGCAGAACTACTGCTGAGTCTGAACATATTAGGATGGAAGATCTGGTCAATGATGCAGATAGATTTCATCATTTTCAACCTACAAATTCGTTGCTTGATCATGCTAATGTTGGAGAGCAGTCTACTGATTATCCAGATTGGCAGGCCAATGAAAGTAAGAAGTATAAATCGCTTTTTGGTAGCGTAAAAGAGCCGCTGTATCCTTCATGTTCAAAAGGGATTACGAAGTTGTATGCCATTGTGAAACCGAATAGCTTGAAGACCCAATACAACTTTTCAGATAATGGTATGACTGCACTTCTCGAACTAATAAAGGAGTTACTCCACGAAGGTAACACGCTGTCGACAACGTACTCCGACGTGAAGAAGATCATTAAGCAAGTTGGGATGAATTACAAAACTTATGATGCATGCATCAATGATTGCATATTGTACTGGAAAGATGATGCGAACAAAGTTTCTTGTACAAATTGCAATGAACCAAGATATAGGACATCATTAAACGAAGAGAGAAAATGCACCAAAGTACCTCGAAAGACATTAAGACATTTTCCTTTAATTTCTAGATTGAAGAGACTGTATACTGTACCATGGATGGCAGATGCGATGACCTGGCATGGTCGTGCCAAGTCTGATCCAACCGTAATGCGTCATCCATGTGACACTTCTCAATGGAAAGGCGCAGATTCATTTGATCAAACTTTTGCTGCCGAGCCACGAAATGTCACACTTGGAATAGCAACAGATTGTTTCTGTCCACATGCTTCTCTCTCTAACCCTTACAGTTGTTGGCCAGTAATTGTAGTACCATTTAATCTTCCTCCGTCTATGTGCATGAAAAAGGAGTTCTCAATGTTAACATTGTTGATTTCTGGGCCAAAACAACCAGGAAAGGATATTGATGTTTATTTACAGCCGTTGATAGACGAGTTAAAGCAGTTATGGGAAGGAGTAGTTACATTTGACTCGCTAAATAATTCTGAGTTCACAATGAAAGCTAGGGTGCTGTGGGCAATCCATAATCACCCTGCTTTTGGGACTTTATCGAGATGTACAACTCACGGTTACTTTGCATGTCCTGTTTGTGGGGAAAACACTTGTTCTTATTATCTTCCTAAAAGTAAGAAGATGTGTTACGTGGGACATTAAATGTTTCTTCCTAACGAACATAAGTTTCGATACGATAAGACAAATTTCAACAACGAACAAGAACTTCGTCGCCCTAAATGGCCATTGACTGGTTTTCAAGTTGAAAAGAAAGTAGCGAATATCAAAATGAAAGTTGGTAAAAAAAGAAGAAGAAATTGGTCGAAAACGGAAAAAGTCAACCAATGAAGATGTTGACAATATTTCTGGATGGTATAGGAGGTCTATCTTTTTTGATTTACCATATTGGAAAGCAAATTTGGTCCGACATAATATTGATGTTATGCATACGGAGAAGAATGTCACGGAGCATCTCATCAGCACCATTATGGACCATAAAGATAAGTCAAAAGATGACATCAATGCACGCAAGGATTTGAAAATCATGGGTATAAAACAAAAGTTGTGGGTGATGGAAGATCCTGAAACAAATAAAACAATCATACCAAAGACAACTTTCGCTTTGAGCAAAGAATAAAATATACGGTTTTGCACCGTTTTGAAAAATCTGAAAGTGCCTAACAAATTTTCTTCTAACTTTCAAAACAATGTGAGCATCAATCCTCATGAACTAAGAAATATGAAGTCACATGATTACCATGTCATAATGCAGCATTTTCTCCGGTATTGCTTCAACATTCTTATCCACAACATAAGGATCTACGAAACGTTGTTCATCGTATTAGTTTATTATTTAACATTTTGTGTTCAAAGGTGATTAATAGGGAACATATTTTAAAAGCAAAGGCTAGCTTAGTAGAAGCAATGTGTGTATTTGAAAAACATTTTCCACCTGCATTTTTTGATATCAGTGTCCTCCTTATGGTTCATTTAGCCGATGAAGCGTTGATTTGTGGCCCTGTCAGATATAGATGGATGTATCCATTTGAACGGTAAATTTCTAATTTCAGTTATGCACATCATTATTTCATATAAATAGCTACCGTCTATAGTTATAATTGATCACATTTATAGGTTGATGAAAATATATAAAGGATATGTGCGCAACAAAAGATATATTGAAGGGTGTATTGCAGAAGGATATATCGTACAAGAAGCTAGTCTTTACTGCATGGAATATATGCCAAACGGAGGTGATGGCAATCATAAACATACCCACGAAGCGTTTTTAGACGAGGACGATGAGTTTGCTGGTGAGATACCTCTGGATAATGGTAAAGACATAACGTTAACCCAAGTGCAGTTTGAACAGGTGCGTAGATGGGTCCTTAATAAGTACGATGGATTGGATGAATGGAAGAAGTAAGTTCATGAACTTGTTTGGAATTTTAATTTTTTAATTCAATTTATATATACATTTTGATATGTGTTTTTCGTAGGAGGTATAACTCCTATGTGAAAAGTACTAGATTTCAGCCTAGAGGCAGGGCTACCACCGTGGAAGTAGTTCAAAGTTTTAATCTATGGTTACGTAATGAGATGTTAAAGACCATCGATGTTGATCCAACTCTGTGGCGGTTAGTGCACGGGCCGAAGTTCATAACGGGTAGTTATATGAAGTACCAAGTGAATGGATTTTCATTTTTCACGAAAAAGTACGAAGACCGTATGGTAACACAAAACAGCGGTGTATGCATGAGAGCAATTACAAAATTTAGAGCGAGTGGCAAGGATAAAAATTATAAGGAAGCAGAAACAATGTATTATGGAGTCATTCAACATATACTTGAGTTGGATTACACTGACTTCAAACAAACAATTTTTTATTGTGATTGGGTAAACGTCGAGGATAAGGTCAATGGTTGCAAAATAGATCCCATTTCAAACCTCATCATGGTAAATTTAGACAAATTGAAGAACAAAAATAACGTGAATGACGAGCCATTTATTCTTGCATCAGAAGACCTTACCAAATCCATATGTTAACTTATTAGTATTCGTACATCACATGATTGAGTGTCTGTATATTTTTAATTGCACGATTGCGTGTATGTATGTTTTGAATATTTTATACATTCCAATGCAATTCCAGGTGTTGTCACTTAATAATTTTGTATGTGCAAGTGTGTTATATTATGGAGTGTTGACATTGATACATCTATAATTATTATCGTGACTTATTAAAATAATTAGTAATATTATATTTTGCAGAAAACTATGTCAGAAAATCCACCATCTTCACATTCGTCATGTTCAGAGGCGAAGAAAGTTGATCAAAACTTACTTGGTATTTCGGTCTCAGATAACGCTGGAATAATCGTTACTATGCTCGGTAAACTAGTAAGAGCTCATGTGCCGATATCATATATAAGTTGGAATAAAGTACCTGCAATATACAAGGACAACGTTTGGAATGAATTGGTGGTAAGTATCCTTATCTATTTGACAACAACTATTTCATTCAATAGCCTTATGGTTTCAACTCTTGCACAACATTTAATTTAATATATTTTTTGCAGAAAATTTATGAGCTCGATCCGCTTTCAAAGGAAATGTTTTTAAAGAGAATGGCCGAGGCTTTTAGGAGATACAAGAAAAACTTGAGAGTAGTTTATTATGACCCTTTCAACAATGACGAAGAACGGTTGAAAACTTGCCCACCTACAGTTGCTCAAGAAGATTGGGCAGAGTTCGTAAAAAATGAAGCAACTCCTGAAGCGAGCGGAAGAAGGGAGGTAGGCAAAAAGAACATAGCATTTCTCAGTTATGCTCATCATGCAGGACGTAAAAGTCACGTTAAAATAGAACAAGAAATGGTAATTTATATTCATTTTCATTCAAATGATTTACACATTGTGATTGGATATTCATGTCGTTGCATCAACTTGTATTGCAGATCGTTGCTAGTCCATCAACAAATATTAGTCGTCGTCAAGTATGGAAGAAGACACACAGGAAAAAAGATGGTAGCATATCAGATGCCACTTCTCCATACTTTGTAAGTTAAACAAATATTAACTTGCATATTCTTTAAAATTCCTTATTCATGTAAGTATTATCATATTACAGGATCAAATTGCAAAAGCGAAGGAAAAGATCACTGATAGTGATGAAGAAAAATTGACAGTGGATGAAAACATCTTATCACAAGTGCTTGGTAAGGATGCAAGGGGTAGGAGTCGCGGTGTTGGGACCGTTATACCAAAGACTAAAGTTAAGGCTTGTGCCATTGCACAGAAACGACTCCGACATGTTCATGGCGAGCAGGATGAGTTGAAAATGAGGGTGGGAAGTTTGGAGAGTACGGTGGGAAATTTGTCTGGGCAAATGGAGGTTTTGATCAACATGGTGGGAAATATTGAACAGGGAATTCGTGCACCGGTCAATTCTTCTGATGGAGGATGCTCCACACAACTCAATGCTCCTGAATTCATTGCTTCGCAGTTCCAAGATTCGACCAATGTTACGAACAATCAAAAATGTGAAATCCTCAACTCTGATTTAGAATTAATAGGAACAGGTATTTTTAACATTTAAACATTTATGATATAATAAGTAGAAAACTTAAATAATAATAAATATTCCCATTTATTGCAACAGGTACTATATGCCGAGATTTTACATTGTCCAACATCCATGGGAAATCTGTACCATCCACACATGAAAAAGTGGTGTTGGACAGTATACTGCTACCAGATGAGAGAACCAGCAAAATGAATCATCAATTTGCAGAGGTCTTTGCTGATGTTGGAGTGGGTGGATATGTGTGCCATCCGAAGTGTCTTATTCGATATCTCTAGATGATGGAGCATGTATATTTGGCTAGACACTATTTATATAATTACATATTGGTATATTTAGCTTGAAAGGAACCAACGAGATTTTAATAATATTATTTTAGGATTGAATAATTTTATATATGCAATTTCTTTAATTAATTTTAATTAGTTTTCAAACACTAGTTATAAATTAAATAACAATTTAGATTTTAAAGAGTATCTTAAAAAAACAAAATCTCATATTGACTTTTTTAAGAACAAAAATATTCAAAATAATAGAAACAATAATATAAAACTAATTTTAGTCTCCTAGGATAATTAAACCAGGGATACATTTAGTGTTTCATATTTATTAGGATATTAATAGTGTGGTTAATCTCTTTGTTAGTTTACTTGTACCAAGTTTAATGTACTCTCTTTAGCAAAATATTAACTTTTACAAGGATATTATATTATATGTCAGATTTATATTCTTTACGGTACCATACATAATGTTTATTTATAATTATTGCTAGTTCTATGTCTTTTATTTTTTATGTTAATAAATTTTTACTTTTATTTTGCATATACATGTATAAAAATATATAATTATATTTATATATATATATATGTACGTATGTATGTATTGTAAATACTCTTTCTTATACAAATTGTTGGTTCAAGCAATGTTCAGTACGTGTAAATTATGTCTATATTAGTTTCAAGCTTGTTTATGTATGTTCCAGGTTCCATCTTAGTAATGCTTGTTTTAGTTGCTTGTGTGTGTACTTGCGTGTGAGTGGCAGTGTATGCCTGAAACATAATTTCGTTGCTGGGTTGACCCTGAAACATATTAAGATTGGCAGTGTATCCTCATTCACCTATGCAAGGATACTAACAATGGATTCTTTGTAGGTTTTTATAAGGGGTGTAAGCTAGGAGTCTTTTAAGTTATTAAAAACAGTCATGGTGGCAAAATAACACTGATAAAAGTGTAGGCATTGTGGTCGATAGATTATGGTGACTTGGTGACTTTACACATTTATTAAGTAAACTGGATTTGGGTAGCTTCTTGTAGTATTACAGTAATCGTGATTCTTATGGTTTATGCTTTGTTTGTGTAACATAATTGCTTATATTAGTCTTATATGTTATGTATTAAGAATTGTGTATGCAGGACAAGTGAGTGCAAGTATGGGTTAATGTTCATCATTTTTCTTGCTTTATATTTACACCAGATAATTGGTATGGAATAGTTGTCGGTTACTTTCAATTCATAACTAAGTTATTAGATGCTATTATTCGTACTATATATTGGGTAGTATGATTCTCTCGCAGGACTAAAGTGTTGTTTGTTATTTCCAATAACTCTGAGGTACTCACATGACTAAGTTGCAAGTGTTAACGCTTTGCGAGCATTGGTTCGGAATCGCTGGTGGCAATCTATGCTAGTTTATTTATTTATTTTTAAATGATTCTTTTCATGGGGTTTGAGTAATGTACACAAACTATGTGTTGGTGTGAACTGATATTCGGTAAAGTAGCCAAACACTTGTGTATATTGGTTGTGCACTGGTGCTAAAGACTTATGACATGGTAGATTCTAAATAAAATAAAATAAAACCTTATTACAATTTCTGTATTCCTCCAACATTAAAATACTACTAATAATAATAGTAAGCAGGGGCTGGAGGGATAACTCAAAATGAAACTGCAATTATGGTTGGTGCTCTTGCATTTATTGATAATACTATGGGAGAGGCAGTAACTTCTTTTTGCCAAAAGTTATTGATATTAATTCAAAATTTGGTAAATATTGGTTGATAATAGTTATAGTACATTCTTTATCAAACATATACTTTAGTTATAGAATATGCATGCAGTATGAATGTTTGGTAAATCATTGATTTATTCATGTTTTGAATGTCAATATTTGGAGAACTATGGTATTTAACAGTATTTAATACTAGGAATGCCTGAACTATTTGTTTCTTCACCGATAGAGATAGGGTACTAAATGGTGATAGCGGTTCCTTAAGGTTATGCAATCAACACTATCATCTTTCAGATATAAATACTTTTAGCTGAATTCAAAATCCTCATTCATCTAGTTGCAAAGTTTTTGACAATTGAATCATATTTCTTATTTTCCCAACATGATATGCAAATGTGTTCACTCATGGTATCAGACATGAAGAGTATAACTCCAGAACAATTTGAGAATAGAGGCAACAACCCTTGTAAATCTAGGAGGCACTCTCACTTTGTCCCTTTTGCTTCTACAAGTGATAATATTACAGGCCCAACAAATAATTTCAATACTGGTAAGGAGGAATTCACCCTGTCTGAAATCAATACTGCTAGTCTAGTCCAGTCAATACATGATACAGTAAGATATGTTGAGTTAGCAGTTCATGACTAACTCAACATATAATCGTCTCTGTCTTCAAGAATTTCATGCTCTGCGTGTAGGATATTTTGTTATAGTGTATGTACTAAACACTATATGGCAATATACAGAAAATGAAAAGTAACAAAGAAAAAAATAAGCAGCAAGTAATCAACAGAAAGCAACATGTAGAATTGAAAGATTATTATGCAAAGAAAGAACATACTTCTCAAACATTAGCAAATATACTTCTCAAACTGTCATTAGCGTTTATTTTTTGGTACGACACATACTTCTCAAACTGTCTTTTGTGCTACTATAATTTATACCCATTTTTATGTTTGCAAGTTGAATCAGGAATGATCTTTATGCAATCTTTGGTGCTAGCAAATTTTATTTGGTTTAGCAAAAAGTGTAGCAAGAGACTTGGAGTAATTCATTTGCAAAAGGTTTAGCAGAGACACTGTTACAGATGTTATACTCTGGGTTCTATTGAACATCTTAAGGTCTTGTATTGATATTGTGACTTGTGTAGCTCTTGTTTTGAGCTTAACTTCATATTTGTACTAAATGCTAGTATGTACTATTTTCGTGTTATGTAATGATATTGTTAAGTTATTATGCACTGCAATGCGGATTATTGAATCATTTGATCGTGCACTGCCTATAATATTATTTGTTTTCTAATATCATTTGAGTGCGGAATATTGTATATGTATGTGTAATTGACTACTTAGATACGGCTTCTGGCCGTATCTAATGTGTCAATTAGATACAGCTAAAATGGCCGTATCTAATTGATACATTAGATATGGCTATTAATTGTCTCTCATGAGACAATTAGATACGGCCTTAGGCCATATCAAACTTGCTCATTAGATACGGCTATTAACCGTATCTAATTGTATCATTAGAGACGGCTAATAACCTATCAAAAAAATAAGCTCGCCATATTTTGATATGGCTAAAAGCCATATCTAATCGTATTAGATACGTCTTTTAGCCGTATCAAAATATCGTTTATGGCCATCTTAGAAGGATCAGCACATGTCCCTCCAGAGGGATCAGCACCGATCCCAAAGGCTAGGGCCCCAGGTCTGGTCGGTCATGCTACTGGAGGACTACAATTGATGTTGTGCAGTTTGGCGTCAGCCGAAACATTGACACTCGTCTGGAAAGGGATAATTTTGGATTCCTTTGCGGACTCAAGGACGGGATGGTAATGATGACTGGAGACCACTTATGGATTCTAGAATAGCTGAAAATTGGAATCCAGGGCTTGGATCGGATATTACCTGGCTTGATATAAATTGCAGCAACCGAGGCAAACCTTGGCTAAGGAAAATGGATTGACACTACTCCCCATGGAACCGGAGGCACAGATTTGAATGGTTTTGTATGGAAAGGGATAGCGGTGATAAAACAGGAGCAGCCACCATCCGTCATAAATTGGAGCGAGCCCGGTATAAGGGCTTAGGTCATCATCTTTTGATCATGATGGCATAAACTAAATGGCTAATAATAAACTCTATAGTAAAATGGCTAAGTCACTTACATATGTATGAGATCAAGGATGATCCTTGGGCATGATCTGAGATGAAGATAAATCAATATAACTAATGAATCTCAAAACACTTGGATCAGTAGCAATGCGATGAAAAAAACAGGTCCTCAGGTATGGGTTACACCAGGAAATGGGTAGGTCGCTTCGCCTGAGTATAACGGATTGATCTACTCTGTTCATTGAGTATGGATTGTGCTCAGTAAGGATCTGCATAGATCAAGGTCATCAAGTATGGACTATGTCTGGCAAGGGGTAGGTCGCTTCGCTCGAACACGATGGATTGGCCTACCTAGGTCATCGAGTATGGATTGTGCTCAGCAAGGATCCGGAGTGGTCAAGGTCATCAAGTATGGACTATGCCTGGCAAGGGGTAGGTCGCTTCACTCGAATGTGATGGATCAACCAACTCAGGTGGTCAAGCAAGGATTATGCTCGATAAGGATCTGGAGAGATCAAGGTCGTCAGATATGGGCTATGCTTGCAAGGGTTAGGTTGCTTCGCTCGAACGCAATGGATCGCTCTATTCAGGTCTTTGAGGATGGATTGTGCTCGGCAAGGATCCAAAGAGATCAATGTCATCATGTATGGACAATGTCAGGCATAAGGTAGGTTGTTTCGCTTGAAGGCGATGGATCGGCCTATTCAATTCGTCGAGTACGGATTATGCTTGGTAAGGATCTGGTGAGATCGATAATTTTGATTAGGATTGAGAGGTCATGGATTTGGATATTAGCTTTGAGCAGAAATGTATCTGGCTTTGATGGATGTAGATTCGGATAAAATGATCCGGAGAGACCATGGATTTTGATTGGACTTTGGATTGGAAAATATAGTTATCGATGGGTTATGATTCTGGATTTTAGATTTATGGCAATTCAGAACACACTTTCCTATTGCAAGGCATGTTTCGGGGGGAAAGGTATTAACCAACCTTTTGCTAAGGTAGTATACTTGTGGATTTAACCCAACGGACTTTATGATTATCAAGGCCAGTTGCATAGAGCAATGATTGTGTGGTTCAAAAATCAAGTGCATGCAATGGTATAAAGCGACGATCAATCGAGACCAAGAGATAAACTCTCTGGACTATTATACGTTTCGGACTAGTGCCTTCCCCAGGCAAGGGATCGGTGTATATCCCTTCCCCTAGAGGATCGGTACATATCATCAATTTTTTTCCAAAACTGGGTAAGACCAATACAAAGTGACAAGGAAGGCCCCTTGTAGCCACATTTCAAATCCCGATTCATTTAGAGTTTGTATGCTCAAGTCATGGGAAAATTACTTCACCTAAGAATGGGATTGGTATAAAGTATAAAAAGAGATCGGCATATTTCAACCAAGCAAGTACAACTCAGTAGAAAACAATCAATATCTTAAAATTCATAAGTCCAATGCATAAAAAATTTCATGAGCAAGATGTTGGGACTCTAGGAAGCCTACCTTAGGGATCGCACCTCAAAAGGATGGAGAAACAGGTATCGGCCCTCTTTCCACTTAAGGATCGACTAAACCCAACTTTATAGCAATGATCGATCAATACCTTAACATCTACATATCCAATTAACATGAAACTTAGTGCACAGACTAAATACAACATTTGAAATTCCCCATAGGGATCGCATATCATTAGAAGAAAGTTGGAGGGAACGGCCCCAATCCCTCCATAGGGATCGGTTATAATCAGCCTTCGCACCATATTGCAACGAAGATCGATCAATAAATTGAGTTCTACTAATCTAACTGGAATAAAACTTGAAGGCTATACATAGTATAAAATCATGAAGCTCCCCTAAGGGTCACATATCATTTGGAGGAGTTTGGAGAGATCGCCCTTTATCCCTCCAAAGTGATCGGCTAAAATTAGAATATATGCAACATTACTTTACGGATAACGCAATATCTCACAAACCGTAAGTCGGAATAACATGGAATTTGGAGGGAAAGTAGGTAACATCAAATGGAATCCCCAGAGGGTCGCACCCCATTTGGACATAAAAATAAAGATCAGTACTGATCCTTATTGTGGGCCCCAATAGGCTAGAAAATTCTTATGTGGCCTCGACATGGGCTCGAGGTTCTTCTACCGAAATTTTTGCCCGATCCATGCACGTCTTCCCCTATAAATATAGCAGGCATGACATCGAAAAAAAGATCTACTGTCTGCTTACCTTTTTCTTCAACCTAGGCTATACTCTACCAATTTTATTCTTTGATTTCGGATTGTAACTGTAAACAAACTACAGTATAATAAAAGGATTATTTTGGAGTAGACGTAGGCCGGCGTTAGTCGAACCACATAAATCTTGTCTCTTTTTACTTGCTTTCATTTTAAATTGTTTGTTCTTAATACTACATTCTCTACAATAGATACTATCAGAGATCTATGAATGGATATTGGTGCTTTCATACAATGGCTGTTGGTGGCCATTTTTTCCAACAGCAATAATCATCAATAATCAAATATATGAAGTATAACATGTAAATCAGTATGGAGAATCATCCCACTCACCTTAATTAAACCCAAGTTAAGTTCTAATCACCAAATCCATCTCCATGCTCTTTTAAAATCCAAAATAAAATTCAAAACTCCAAGCTATTCTAATTTCTTCGCGGGTTTTGTAGAGAATCCTATAAGAAAAAATTATGGCTATTTTATCGGAATTTATTAGATTTATTTCGGCATGGATTAGTGGATCTAGGGTAAGGGAATTAGGGGGTAATTAATGAAGTGTAGATAAAGAGGAAGAAAGTGAACGTGGAAATGAAAGTGAGAATGAAAATCCAAATGCATTTAATATTTATAAAACATCATTCAAAATCCATTAATTTATTTATAAAATATACTTTTACAAATCCTTTATATAAATTATTATGAAATCTTTAGTCAAAGTATTTCATAAAACTAAAATCTTATAACACCAAAAATATACTTTTTGTTTATTTTAATACGAATTCCTTTCTTTTAATAATTTAAAAATTATTAAAACATATATACTTCTAAAACTACTTCAAAATCCTTTTAAAATCAAATCATCATTTTTATAGTATTTCAAAATACTAAAAATAGGGCCCAGTGATACTACAACACTAAATAAGTCAGATCATATCAAAATCATCAACATGACATCCAATACATCATATATCAACATATATATATACACACACACACACAAATAAAATCAATAGCATGAGGAATCCTGTTGGATCCCTCCAACATGTCCCCCTACATCACATACAACACATAACCATAAAAATATAAATCAACCGCTTTGACGTGGGATTCGTACACAAAGGGTCATCCGCTCATACATGGAAACGTAATAGGGTCTCATCCACTCCAATAGGAGGGAATACATCCAAACCAACTAATATATATAGTATATCATCCATACAGGCAACGAACAAAAAAATAAAATTATTCCCGCTTATATAAAAATATAAGCGGGCCAGAGAGGTGAGTTTACTCACAAAAATGCTAGAAATCTCCTAAGAGCTCCGATTTGAATTAAAATTGAATGGTCATTCAATTTAACTCAAAATTCCAACTAGCTTTGAATTCACCAATCTAACGCCATAGCGTAGTGCTCGTTGATACGAACGCAATTTGTCGCCCGAAACGGACCTCTTATGAATAAGTTACGAATAAATTAACATTCGATATAATTAAAATTTAGTTAACTAAACAAAATAAAATTTAAAACGTTTTAACCTTTCCTTCTTATACCCTTTTCCTTATCTTTTGTTCACGCATTTGCTCCTTTTGTTTTTTGTTTTTAAATCTTCGATCGCGCCACCATAAAAAACGTCGAGCAGACCACCCACGCGTCACGCCGCCTACCATGCCTCCACCCAGCGAACCAACCCTATGCACACGCGCCACGCACGTATAACGCCACGAAACCCACTCAACCTGCAATTCGAACGAAGACGATTTTCCGCCATTTCAAGCGACGATTCGACGATCCATCCATATAGATTTGTTCATGGAGTCGAGCTCTCGAACTATCATGTTGAACATTTCGGTTAATTTTGCTCCTAGCTCACCGTGCAATAATGGCCGTTGGATAGTGGAGTTTTAATGGCAACTAAAATCTATTTTTAGGGTTGGTTTGCAAAATGAAAGGAGTTAAAGGCTATTTATAGAAAATAACCTCGGCCTCTCAGAACTCCAAATGAAGTGTGTCGCTTAGCATTCTATATGTTATACCCCTATTCCGAACACAATGGAACTAGTCTCGGGACTCAATTCCATTACGTACAGAAGACATCTTTTAAAACCGAGTTATTTTAGTTTAAATTCCTTTAATTAAACTCTACGCATTTCGAACTCGCACAACCAAACAATAAGTTCAATTGCCATGAAATCTGACAGCATATAATAATTCACCATTACGGAGCAGATGAAACTTGTTTCGTCGAAATCCGAGACAGAGCCCCAAAAGACTAATTTTACACGTTAATTAAAAGAGTAATTTTCCAAATTAGTTAATAACTTTTTATTCAAAATTAAAAGTTTAATATCTTCATTCTAATCTAAATAGAATTTAAATCAACTTTAGAAATCATTTTCATTCACATTAAATTTAAGATTCAATTATTTAAACAATTTCAAATATTAAATTTAACCATATAATAATCCAATAAATCACTATATTTGAAATATAAGTTATTTAGATTATAAAAAATTAACTTTTCAATATTTAAAATCAATTAAATATTCCAAATCAAATGACTAAAATTCTAGGTCGTTACAGACTTCCCTCCTTAAAAGAATTTCGTCCCTGAAATTACCAAGTAAGAAAAATGTCTGTAAAATCCATTAACTTTCCAAAAAAATTAGTGGAAACTTTGTTATGTGTTTTCTAAATCTTTAATTTCATAATTAAATTTCCAATGCGAACTAATACATCCATTCATTCATTCTAAGTTTTAACTCAAAATCAAATTTTAGTTGCAAAACAGTTTTACCTAAAAATCTCAAAAAAAAAATAACGCCTTAAATTTACGAAAAATTTCGTCAGCTCTCCTTTGCGCGGTTTGATCGAAAAAAATCATAATATGTATAATCATAAATATAAATCTCATCTTCGAGGATGAGGCATCCCATAGGGAAAAGGTGTAAAAGTATGATATGTAATCTGAGATATGTACCTTTTATTATATTAGCAGGCATATACAATCAATGTAGTACGAAAGCAAGCTCCAAATGTGAAGCAGACGCCATCCGCACCTACTAATAACTCAACAACCAATGATAACATGTATATCAAAAATAATATCAATATATAACATAGACTAATATAACAACTATATGCCAATATAGAAAATGCAACAAAAGAAACCATCAAACAATTAATATTCATCCACTTAATTTATAATCCATATCAATTTACATTTTATAATGTCAACATTCAAGTTATTAACCTTGTACGATGTACATATATCATCCGTATGCAAAACCATATCTAATTGCTCATTCAATCACACAATTTCATTTCCAGACTAGTATCGTTCACACAACCACCCTAGTGCGGACTCAGATTCGGTTCCTTGATTAGAAAACCATCATTCTCCTTACATAGCCATATACTATGATAGAGAACATCAGAATCAATTAAAAATCCATATCCAGGGTTCGCCGTCAAGAAATCGAATGAAAAAGAAAACCTTGGATCGGTGTAAATCACCTCGAAATCGTATATTCTAATCTGGATCAAACAGTTATGCAAATGAAATAATATACGTACAACTTACATATTTATTTCAATTGATTTCTTATTATATCCCATTCATTATTCCTAATTATTTATTTACGTTCAATTCCTTTTACACTCATTTAAGCAGCATCAATTTAAATCAAATTCGATTATTCATATTAATTTCACTTACGTTCAATTTATTAACATTCACTTAGTAATCTTCACTTTATATTTAATTTATGATTAACGACATTTCATTCCATATTCCACTCATTTATGAATTATTTTTATACAATTTTACTTAAGCTTATTATGAGCATGCTTAGACAACACTTCTTATTTTTATTTTCACTTCAATAATCAAGTTCATATTCAATTCTATCAATCACCATTTTAAACATATTCAATTTGTTCACAACTCAAATTTAGATTTTCTTTTTCTTAACATTCACATGCAACAAATTAATTTTTTTTTTAGCTTAATATTCACAAATATAAGCTATAAAACTTATTTACTTAAAATTTCATGAAATTTATTTGACTTAAGTTTATTCACATACTATATTTACAATTCAGAGTTATATAATCACTTTATAACTTAAGTTTATATTCATTCCATTGACTTTATCTAATTAATTTCAAATACAATTCACTTCCATTTAACCTTTCTTAAGTTAAACTTCATTTTATTTACTTCATTTTATTTAACTTTACTTAAGTTAATTTCTTATTTCATATCTCAAATTCAAATTTTCTTTTGTTAGCTTAACCAAAAGGTTCAACAATTTTAAAGTTAGGTTTTATTTTCTTATGCAAATTCAGAAGTTTATTTCTTATCTATACTATTTTCAAACTATAAGTTCAAAAACTTATTCTCATATATCTATCAAATCAAACTTGGAATTTTTTTTACAAATCAAAACTTGTTTTATCAAAACACAACTCCAACAATAAATTATTAAGGTAGCCATTCATCACTGAAAAACTCAAAAATGAATACTGATGATGTTGCGGTCATTACTCAAATTATTCCCAACGAAAAAAGTTAGTTTAGTGCTTTTTATTTCCTTTTTACCTTTTTTTAATTCATATCACATTTATAAATTTGTACCTATATAATTTCATCTATTTCATTTTAGTTATATAAAACTGTTTCTTATTTATTTATCTTTGTTTATATTGTAATAACAACTTTTATTAAAACAAAAACAACAAATGATAAAAATCAAATATTAGCATCCACCAACAACCAACAATTCATATATAACTATAATAATTTATGAAAAATTATTATTTTATGTATAATTTATAATTTAGGTAAAATTATTTCATTTACCCACTTTAAAAAAATATTGTGTCCGTTCGCTTGTTCAGGTATTTTGAAACTCCAATTGATAACGTTAACTAAACACATCGACACGAACAAAAAATTCAAACTTAATACATCAAACAACCCAATATAAAACATCTTTATATCACTAACAAATATGCTCTCATATATATAATACACTCAAACTCAATCGAGGGCATTACTAACCCTACCTATAAAGAGCTCCCATCATAGCCTTGGTATTTGCTAAATCCTAAGCTCTGATACCAGCTATGACGACCCGCAAATCTGACCCCGTTCAAGTTGACAATAAACTACACATGTCCAACCCAAACAGAATGGAAAAACAGACAGTCATGTAAAAGAAAGAAGAGAAAAGATGAGAGAAGAAGAGAAGAAGAAGAAGAAAAGAAACTAAAGCAATCACAGAAGCTCACATGTATAGCGGAACAACATATAATGTAATGTCAATGATATCTACAAAATAGAAACTATAATATACATAGATCCATCAAAGTACAACAATCAATCACTAATCATCAGCCTGGATAGTTATAATTATCCGTCCTCACATTTTTTGATAATTTAAACAACAATAAAGCAAAAAATAAACATATACAAGAATACGACATGAAAACCTCCAGCCCGTCTGCTGAATCTCCAAAGCATCCAAATTTGAACCTATATATATTCAGTCTGACTCGATCATTGAGAAGAAAGAACGTCCGGATTAGTCTGGTAAACCAGCGTGAGAAAAAACATCTCAGCTATATTTTAAAGTTATAAAAACTTCGTTTATCAAAAAAAGTATCTCGTACGACCACACCGACACATAAATATAGACGGGTTTAACCTTACGATAACCAAAACATTTCATATTAAATTTTGATATATTATAATAGTGTCTAGTATACAAATAATATCAATCATAACCGAAACTGTTACACTTATTAAATTCCAGCATACCACCTGTGATACAAGGCTTTCTACATCTAAAATTGTACAAGCATGTAGTGGAGAATGGATTCCATAAAAATAACTAGGTGAAGGAACTACCTTCCGGCAGTACATCTCTAGAGGAATGTACCAAGCCCCAATTGATGGTCCTCTACCAACGCAAGTCCGACCTACCTCTTCCTAGATAGTACGAATATGTCATCACCCAGCTTGTTACCAGCTTATCCAAGGGGCCTCATAGCATACATCTACAATAATTTAAAACACGACGTCATCGCGGGAATAAATATATCTAAAAGGGGATGATTATATCCTAATAGTTGTGAACCACATAGCATTGCCGCATCTACCCTGTTTCGGCCATTTTCGAGTGTGAGGCCCAATGTCACTTTTACTTTTCACATAGCACATATCACTTCTCTCTGAATGCCACATTTCCATTCCATAATCGAACAACTGGTTTCTATAAACGTATAACTCCTGAGCTCATACATCTCAGAAAAGGGTGTTAAGCAAAAAGAAGTTGCCTTCTCCGCCACCAAGAAGAATATACATTATAGAGATCAATCAATGTAATTCTAAAATGCAACATCATATATTCATCCATACAAGTTGTTCAGGAATAGGACAAACCGAAGACACTCTCCTACCACATCCTGTCGGGAATTTCCCTAGGATTGGTAGCGATTAGTCCTCGCATTGGATGTTTCATAACGAAGAGACTACTACTACTATATGTATATTGGGAGTTTATCCCCAAATGATCAACAAGCAGTCCTTCATTTTGAAAATCCCAAATATCAATTTCTTCCAAACTTGCGCATTTGAACGCATATATGTTGGTCCGAAGTGGTCGTCGAATAATTTCGACCCCGGTCTCTACGAACCAACGGTGGTAAAAGGTCAAATATTTGATAGTCGGTTATTTAACTACAGAAGAAACAAACAATATCTATCATCAAACAATCACTAGGCCCATTAATAAATCATTTATTACTTAAATCAATTTTCAAATATTTACTTCAAATTATCTTTGAAATGATATATCCACAAAATCATTTCAAGTCTTTCTATGTTGGAAAACATTTTCATATACTTATATGAACGATAAAAGCATATTCACAAATCATTTCATTCTCAACAGTTGGAAAATGTCTCCATATACTCATATGGAAATAAGTGTATATATATATATATATATATATATAAATCTTTTTAAAGTATTCTTCAAAACTCACTTTATTTGGGTCAAAATGAATGTTGTGTAAAACATTATTACGAAAACCCAAAATATTTTGTATAGGGATTTAATTAATTACGTATATATATATATAGTCTCATATACTTTATAAAACATTTCCTTTCAGAAATCATTTACTATAACATCAGTATTATAGTCCATGCCTTCCTTACTTCTCCGAAAACGTCTATTACAACAATAAATGTTGAAATCTATGTTTTCGATACTTATAACATTTTATAACATTTTCAAAGCCATTTTAGTTCCATTTGGAATTATTACTTTCCAAAACTTCACCGCCAAAAGATAATTTACTTTTAAAACTATTAACTCCATCAAAATATTTCTTTTAAACATTCTTTTAAATGAAAATCCATATTTAAATCTCAGCATAAGTCATTCCATATTATAAAACTATTTTTATAAATTTCACTTCTATTTAATAAAACTTCTGTTTTATAAAATTCCTTTATTTACGAAATTCTATATATAATTCCATTCTTTATAAAACTAATTTTACTACCAAAATCCACTTACAAATCCATTTCTTTATAAACCAAATTTATTTTTAAAAATCCATTTATAAAAATTGATTTCAAATCATTTAATATTTATAAAACTCGATTCAAAATCCATTACTTTATTCATAAAATACGCTTTTATAAATCAGTTGTATAAATTATTCAAAAATCTATATTCGAAGTATTTCATAAAACTAGAATCTTATGACACCAAAAATCATACTTTTTATTCATTTTAAAACAAATTTCTTTCTTTTAATAATTTAAAAATTATTAAAACATATATTCTTCCAAAATTACTTCGAAATCCTTTTAAAATAAAATCATCATTTTTATAGTATTTTAGAATATCAAAAATAAAGCCAAGTGCTACCATAGCGCTAAATAAGTCAGATCATATCAAAATCGTTAACATGACATCCAATACATCATATATCAGCATATATATATGAAAATAAAATCAACAGTGTGAGGAACCCTGTTGGATCCCATCAACTTGTCCCCGTACATCTCATACAAAATATAATTGTAAAATATAAATCAACCACTTCAAGGCGGGATTCGTATACAAAGGGTCATCCGCGCATGCACGGGAACACAACAGGGTCTTATTCGCTCCAATAGGCGGGAATATATCCAAAACAAATAATATATATAATATATCATCCAAACAAGCAACAAACGGCATAAATAAAATTATTCTCACTTATATAAAAATATAAGTGGGACAGAGAGGTGAGTTTACTCACAAAAATGTCAGAAATCGCCTAAGCACTCCAATTTGAATTAAAATTGAATGGTCATTCAATTTAACTCAATGATCCAACTAGTTCCAAATTCGTCCAATCTAACTCCACGGCGTACTTCTTGTTGATATGAACACAATGCAATTTGTCATGCTCGAAACGGATCTCGTATGAATAAATTACGAATAAATTAACATTCGATACAATTAAAATTTAATTAACTAAACAAAACAAAGTTTAAAATGTTTTATCCTTTCCTTCTTCTCCCTTTTTCCCTCTCTTCTGTTCACGCGCATGCTCCTTTTGTTTGTTTTTAAATCTTCGACTGTGCCACCACAAACGATGCCGACCCGACCACCCACGCACCGCGTAGCCTGCTGCGCCTCACTCAGCGAACAGACCCCTTGCATGCGCCACGTGCGCATAACGCCACGTAACCCACTCGACCTGCAGTCCGAACGTAGGCGATTTTCCACAATGTCAAGCGGCGATTCGATGATCCATCCTTATAGATTTTTTCGTGGAGTCGAGCTCTCCAACTTTCATATTGAACGTTTCGGCTAATTTTGCTCGTAGCTCACCATGCAATTATGACCGTTGGATAGTGCAGTTTTAATGGCGGCTGAAATCTATTTTTATGGTTGGTTTGCAAAATGAAAGCAGTTAAGGGCTATTTATACAAAATAAACTCGGTACTATTCAAACGTTAAAATTCCAACCTCCACATGAAGCATGCCACATGGTGTTCTATATTTTATACCCCTATTTCGGACATAATAAAACTAGTCTTGGGACCTAATTCCATTATATACGGAATATAGCTTTTCAAATTCGAATTATTTTAATTTAAATTCCACTAATTAAATTTGACGTGTTTCGAACCCGTGGACCAAAGGATAAGTTTAGTCGCCATGAAATTCGACAGCATATAATAATTCACTATTATGGATGAGATGAACTAGTTTCATCGAAATCCGTGACCGTGCCCCAAAAGACTAATTTTACACGTTAATTAAAACTAGTAATTTCTAAAATCAGTTAAATCGCTTTTTATTCAAAATTAAATGTTTTCTGTCTTCAATCTAATTTTAATAGAATTTAAATCAACTTTAAAAATTGTTTTCATTCACATTAAATTCAAGATTCAATTATTTAAACAATTTCAAATATTAAATTTAACCGTTTAACGATCCAATAAATCAATATATATTGAAACATAAGTTATTTAACCTATAAAAAATTAACGTTTCAATATTTAAAATCAATTAAATATTCCAAATTTGAATGATTCTGGGTTGTTATAGGTGTACTCTAGAAATATAGATCCCAAAACCATCTCATGAAAAATGAAGGGAACATGAATTCCACCTGGGCGACGAACGCAATTAAATGCTGATTCTTTCACATATTCCTCGAGGGAGTAGCGGTAGATTGTGTGATTTACACGATCACCTCCCAGGTCCTTCTTCTCATTTATTCACCTGGCTAAGGAGTTTCCCCAACTTATCCCAAATTCCAAGAAGCCACCCAAAGATTTTTAGCGGTGATTTAACACCGCTGTCACTAAAGTGAGCAATCCCAGCAAGAATATCATACTAATGGCATTGATAAAGAGAATCGACCTTGAGACACACTTTGGCAATTGGTTACATAAAGAGCCTCATATGACCTTGAATCATTTATGTTACAAAGTGAACCAGAGCCTAAGCAAGGAGGAGTTATATAAGACTAGAAGAAAGAATGACGCACGCACATTGGCTGAAGAAAGTAAAAGCAAGGGCAGCATTGATGCCTTAGATGAGGACCCATATTCAAGGAGACAACCCAGAATCCAAAAATCCAAATCATATTGTCCTTTAAACGATTCAATCAAAAAAATACAATTGGAGACTCACAACTCGAAGCAGTACCGAAAACTAGCCTTGAGAGATTACACCGAAACCTAGAAGAAATTCGAGAAATGTTGTATGTTTCAAGATACACATGGTCATAATACCAGCAATTGTAGACACCTTCGAGTTGTGATCGAAAATCAGATCTGTAAAAGAAAGATTCAATAATATGTGCAAGCCTCATAGAATGGCGTGTAGGGAACATCCGAAACTTACCAATAATGACCTTTGATTATCAATTTGACCACCTATGGTTGACTTCCAACTGAGGAGGACTGGGGTAAAGAGGAATGGAGAGCATTCGACTTTGCTTCACTTATCAAATTATGTTGCGAACTATGAATAACTTGAACTAAATTAGTTCCAAACGATGCGGGTGACCAGCTAATTAGATTTGGGTGCCAATCAACCTCCACGGACGATGAACGGACCTTTGGAGGATCATCATGACGAGCATGATTTAACCTCTCATTGGCTACCATATACCCCTAAAATGGGAGCAAGGACTCAAAATGGAAAATGCGTGTGATTCTACCATCCACTTCCTACTCTGTGCTTCAATTCTGACAGAACATCAATGCCTTACCCAGAGCTCAACAAGATCAAAATCTAACACAAAGTGGACACGACTAATCGTCCACTCATCAATCTCCACACTTGACTTGGAGACAAAAGAAATACTTAGAGTGGATGCAACCCAACCATCCACTACGCAGCTCATACTTGGACAAAAGAAATACTTAGAGACAAAATAAATACTTAGAGTAGATCGGAGTATAAACACAAAGGATGGACGCAGTTCGACCGTCCATCAATCAAATCTGGTTCGCAGAGCATGCACCAACGCATAGACATCAAACGATTGTGATTGACCACCCATCATAAAACTTTGCTCCCCAGATTTTGGATCGGAGTACAAATACAAAAAGATGGATGCAGTTCGATCGTCCATCGATCAACTCTAGTTCCCAGAGCATGGACCAGAGTATAAACATCAAACGGGTGTGACTGACCACCCATCATAAAACTCTGATCCCTACAGTATGGATCAGAGTATAAACACAAAAGGATGGACACAGTTGGACCATTCGTCGATCAATTCTGGTTCCCAAAGTGCAGACCAGAGTATAAACATCAAATAGGTGTGACTGACCACCCATCATGAAACTTTGCTCCCTAGAGTGCGGATCTGAGTATAAACACAAAAATATAGACGTGGTTCGATTGTCCGTTGATCAACTCTAGTTCCCAAAGAAAAAACCAGAGTATAAACATCAAATGGTTGTGACTGACCACCATCCTAAAACTCTGGTTCCCAAAATGCGGATCGGAGTATAAACACAAAATGATGGACGCAGTTCAACCGTCCATCGATCAACTTTGGTTCCCAGAGCATGGACTGAAGTATAAACATTAAATGAGTGTGACTGACCACCCATCATAAAAACCCAATCCCTAGAGTGTGGATCGGAGTATGAATGCAAAAAGTGGACATGGTTCGACCTTCTGCTCCTCAACTCTTGCCCTTTACTTAGGTCAAACACACGACTCAAGGTGGATGCGCTCTGACCAACTCCTCCCCTGCTCGAGCTCGAAGTTCTTCAGAACACTCTTCTTACTCCCAAGGCTCGATGAAAATGGATCCAAATGGAAGTGGACATGGTATGACCATCCATGCATCGACTCGTGCCCTAGATGCAGGCGGCAGTTTAAGACCCCAAGCCTAAATAAGGCGTGGTTCGACCGTCCAATCAAAAGAAGATGTGATACGTCCATCCATGACATGGTTTGCACCTAAGGTAAGGCGAACTATCCAAGCCTTGCCCAGACATTAGCAAGCCCAAATTCCAAACAAAGACCTGGACGCGGTTCGACGTTCATCAAATAACTCTGGTCCCCTAGTACGGATTGGAGTATAAACACAAATTGGGTGCCTTTCGACCACCCGTCAACAAACTCTTATCCCCATAGTGTGGATATGAGTCTAAACAAATAAATGAGTGTATTTTGACCACTCAATATTCTATAAATCCGACCTAAATTTGACAGGAGGGGTATAAACTATGGATGGAATTCGACCGTCCATAAACTAATTATGCTAACCCAAGAATGGGAATGAGAGAACAAACTACTACAAGCTAAGTACGACATCATCCTGTAGCTCTAGCTGGGTGATCTTTACAACTTAAGGCAACGACTGTAAGGATGCCTCAATACAAAACCAATCGGAATGACATCCGAAGTTACGGGTGATCGGCTATATTGTACCATCAAACCGAGGGTCAATATCTATCTGCATCAACCACAAATGGATGTGACCCAAACATCCATCGAATAACTCCAGTCACCATAGCATGGATAGGAGAGTAAACCATGAATGAGTGTGAATGGATCATTAATTCTCTAGCGCCCTCCTTCGATCTGTCGAGAGGAGTATGAAACCAAATGAGCATGACCTGACTGCACCTAAGCCAACTCTATCCCTAGATATGGCGAAAGAATATGAATCAAAATGGACGCGACTGATCATCTAGCGCCGAATGTATGCAATGCGACCATTAATTTGTTGGTCCTTACCATGATCCAATTAGAAGAGAAATATGAAATGGACGTGGCTCGACCATCCACACACTGATTCTTGCCCTTGGTCCGACAAGGAGAGCATCAATCACTGATTGGACATGACTTGTCTTCCTATTTATCGACTTATGCCCCAGACTTAGGGGCACGAGCGATAAACAAGATGAATGTGAACCGACTATTCATCGATAAACTCTAAGTCCTTGGAGCTTATTTGGGAGCATAAACATGATTGGGACAAGATTCGACCCTCCATGCAGTACATTTATTAACCAGAGACCGGGGTGGAAATGAGATCATCCAAAGACTGACTGTGAGTTGATACATATGTAGTGTTACAACAACTTGAGGCTATGACTGAAAGGATGCCTAGAGATAGAATCATTGAATCGATGACCAAGCTCATAGGCAACTAATCATTACTCCTACCTGAACGACGAGTAACAGATTATGAGTACGTTGAACGGAAAGCATGTTACCCGAATATACAAGCAGATTCAAACTCAAAGCAAGGGCCAGCTATGCAGTTTCATGCAACTTGAGGTTGAGCCCTAGTCGGTATTTGGTTCAACGTGCTTCTAAGCCTGATTTTTGGCCATTTGTAGATAATTGCTCAAAACATTTAGAGCCTTCACTATCAGACTCAATAACTCATGACAAGACACTGGGATTCGACCGGAGTAACAACCATCATTGACCATTTCAACCAGATTTCACGTTGATTGTTACACAACATAGTTACATTTAAACTCAAGGAATCCAAGGTTGCATGCGCTAAGCTGACAATCGACAGTACAGTCATCCATGGCGACCCATCACGGGTACTGAAGATCGAATCATAGCTTAGTGCAACAATGATGAAGGAATTAGCTGGCTTTCTCCAAATGAATCTTGATGTGTTCGCTTGGACCCATTCTTACATGCATGTGATCTCACCAACTATAGCGAGCCATGCATTGAATATCGAACCGAGGCATGTGGTGAAACAAAAGCAACGCGGCATGGATCGAGAGGGATTTGCTACACTTAAAGAGGAGGTAGATAAACTCAAAAATAATAGGTTTACCCATGACGACCTACCCAAAATGGGTATCCAATCCAGTTCTTATGAGAAAAACTAACAAAAAGTAGCGGACATGCGTTGACTACTCTTACCTGAACAAAGCATGCCCGAAAGATAGCTTTCCACTCTCGAGGATTGACCAGCTGGTAGACTCAATCATTAGATATGATCCGCTTTCATTTAGTGTATTCCAAAATACAACCAGATCCTGATGCACATCCTCGACTAGAAGCACACCGGCTTCATTACCGATCTAGGGCTATATTGTTATGTTGTGATGCCGTTTTAACTAAATAATGTTGAAGATACTTACCTGAGACTGGTCAACATGATGTTCAAAGACCAGATCGAGTGATTGACGGAAGTATATATGGATGATACCTCATAAAGTTATGAAGATTAAACAGCCACATCGATGACTTAGAGGAGATGTTCAGTGTTCTATGAAAATATGGAATGAAACTAAAACCCTTGAAATGCTATTTCAGCATCGCATCAAGGAAATCTTAGGGTTTCATCGTCAACTCTCACAGAATTGAAGCCGATCCTAAGAAGATTCAAGCAATTCGAAACTTCTTGGCACCAAAGACGATTAGCCAGGTACAGAGCTTAAATGAGAAGGTTGTCGTCCTAAGCTGCTTTATCTCCAGGGGCCAAAGACAGGTGTATTCTTTTCTTCGACTTGATCAGGAGAGGGAAAAAGAACTTTGAATGGATGCAGGATTGCATAGATGCATTTCAAGCTCTTGTAGATCACATAGAGAGACCTCCCATCCTATCTAAGCCACTATATCATGAAGGCTTATACATCTATTTAGCGGTCCTGGTACAATCCATAAGTGCCACACTGTTACGTGAAGAGAATCAGATCTAGAGGCTAGTACATTATGTTAGCAAGCGATTGATAGGTGCTGAAAGAAACTACTCAAAGTTGGAAAAGCTCACGTACTACCTATTGATTACATCATGAAAGCTTTGCCATTACTTCCAAGCTCGCCACATAAACATCTACACCGACCAACCGTTACGACAGGTCCCACGGCAACCTTAGACGTCTAGAAGGTTCCACAAATGGAATATCGAGCGAAGCCAATTCAATATAACTTACCTCTCTCGGAGAGCTATCTAAGGACGGGAATTAGCAGATTTTATCTCTGAATTTACCGCATCAGATGACGATCCAAATTGCAGTGGAGAATAGACCATACGACGGAAATGTACATGGATGGAGCATCCGATTGTCGATGTTCTGTTGTCGGAGTTTGGTTAACAACTCCTGAGGAATAATTGATCTGCTACGTCCTAAAACTCGACTTCCCTATAACAAATAATGAAGCTAAGTATGATGACTGATCGCCAGGCTTAAACTCGCTAGAGAACTGGGAGTGAAAACATTACATATCTTTTGTGATTCCTGGTAGTTGTATGCCAAGTCAGGGAAGATTATTTTGCTAGGGGGTAGCGCCTTGCTCCTTATCTTAGCTAGGTCCAAAAGCAATTGTTCGACTTCGAGTATTATACCATTACACACATCCTCAAAGAACAAATTGAAAAAGCCGAGTCACTAGCCAAGCTGGCCAGTTCTGTGGTGCACTGTGGATAGACTTTTCCCGATTGAAGTACTTAACCTTCCAAGCATTGACAGATGGAGATCGACAAGATCTTGGAGACAAAACTAGAAAAGGAGTCATGGATGACTTCTATCAAAGACTATCTACAATGGAGAATTCTTCCTGAACGGAAGAATGAAAAACGACAGATGGTTTTCAAAGCTTCACGCTGCATCATCCAAGAAGGAATCATGTTTAGAAATGGCTTTCTCCATTCCCCTGCTTTGGTGTATCACCTATGATGAAATCAAACGAGTCTTGAGAGAAGTCCATGAAGAAGAATGTGGCGACCACATCAAGGGGCAATTGACAAAGAAAATACTCTGCTATGGGTATTACTGACCAACTGTCAATCGCGATGCAGCTGATCATACTAGACAATGCGGTAAGTGCTAGATGTTTGCATAAATTCCAACCCGCCGATGGAAATTTCTCAAATGGTCAGTCCATAGCCGTTTGCCACTTGGGGTATTGATATCATCAGCTTCTTGCCGATTTCTAAAGTTGGTGCGAAATACGCCGTTATAGTAGTAGATTACTTCACCAAATAGGCTGAAGCAGAAACTTTAGCCACGATCACAACAAAAAAAGCGTTGAATCCAAAAACTTCTATCGATGATATATATTAAAAAGAGATTTTCTGTAGTTGCTCATCCTTGAACAAATGGACAAGTCGAAGTTGTGAAAAAATCATAAAGTCCATTCTAAAGAAGAGTTTGGAGAAGGTTAGAAGCAAGTGAGTGGATGAACTTCCGACAGCATTATGGGCTTACAAAACTACCCCACAAGTCCCGACTTGCCATATTCCATTCGCCCTTTCTTACGGCTCCGAGGTCGTCATCCCTATAGAACTTGAAGTCACGTCTCATCGAGTTACTTATTATAATCCCTATTTCATTATAAAATAAAATATAAACAAGGAAATGCAATCCAATTGCAATTGAACTAGAAGGAATTTGTGATGACTCATAAGCGTACAAAAGCATCCGGGAGCCAATGACGAGAACATGTACCTGAACTACACAAGTATATTCAAAACACTCAATCTGTTGAAATCGGCAGAAATTGAATTTTCACCTTGAGTTATTAAAGAAAAGACTGGATCAGATAGCCAAAACTTACTAGCTCCAGAGAACCAAACACAGATAGCAACTAACGGAATACAATTCTGAATTCGTACTATTGAAAATCAACCAAGCGTCATGAAGATCGAAGAGGGATACTACACTTTGGGAAGATAACTCAACGGAAGGATAGCGACTATTCAAGAAACTGGATGGATTTCTTTCTAGCGACTCAAACTTTCATCGATTCAAAGCATGTTATGTATGCAACAAGACGTACTTTGGGGGGAATGTTATCCGGCATTATGGCCCGGCTATATCCGAACTGATTGGACAATTAGACTCGACTGTCATCAAGGCCAATAGCCCAGAGCGATGATTGTGGGGTCCAAAAATCAAGTGTAGATGATAACATGAAGCAGAAATATGAAAGCTCACTACTCCCGGAAGATGGATCAGGTACGATCCATATTCAACACTATGGATCGTATCGTATCGATTCCACAACTTAATTTTGTAGCGTTGGTCAGTCAATAACTCAAAATCTACACATGTTATCAACATGAAACTTGGTGTACAAGCTTACTAAAAAACATGGAACACCTCCTAGAGATATCATTCTGATTAGAGGAAGTAGGAGGGATCAACATAACTCCCTTGAGGGATTGGCAGAAATCAGAATTTAAGAAACACTACGAATTTGAGAAACACTACTTCACAACAAATGCGATATCTTACAAACTATATGTTGAAATTGCACGAAATTTTAGGACCAAGTAGCTAACATCATTGGGCACCCCTCAAAGAAATCGCAGCACATTTCGACCCACTAGCAGGGATCGGTATCGATCCCTATCGTGGGTCCCAATGGATGTGGAAATTTTTGGATGGCCTTGTCTTGGTCTCCCAAACCCTCGGCTGAAATTTCAGTCTGACCCATGCACGGCTTCCCTTATAAATACAAAAGGCATGTCGTTAGAACCTGCTTTCTTTGCCGAGGCTCTGCCATTTTTATTCTTCGCTTTTTTACTAATGGATCCTAGCTAATCCAAACATTATTGTAATCATAATCAAGTGGAAGATCAATAAAAATATAAAGTCGATGTAGGCCAAGATTGCTGAACCACTATAAAAGTCTGTGTGTTCATTTATGATATTTGCTCTGTTTTAATTTCATTCTTCATTTAATCTCTACAATGTTCTATTGGGTGTTGATGCCCATTTTTGGTGTTAACAAGTTATAAAATTTTTAGTGATATCTTTTGAATATTTATTTTCATAACAGGCCATAAAATACAATTTATTTGTAATTTGATTTGTAAAATTACTTTCTAATAGCAACATATTCTCAAATCCGAAAGTACGATGAAGAAGGCGCTAATTCTCATAAAGATGAATAATAAGGAATGATCCGAATAAACGATAGGGAGTCCCTTGTCTCATAATCCCAGGAACCTATCTTCCAATTTGTCAGTAATGAGAAAGCGATCAAGTAATACCATCGAAGGGGTTTCTCTTGAGTTTTAACAAGTGAACAGCCTATTACTAAGTGGTAATTCATTCAGATTATCATTGGTAATAAACTGATTAAACTCTTCCATTGTAGAGAAGTCACCTTCTATAGGTGACCGTTCCCTTGTGTATCTTGTCACATTAAAGTCTCCCCTTGCTACCTATGTACCATGTAATACTCCATAAAAATTTAATAAAAATTATTAACCAATAATAATGCTAAAAATGGAAATTTTGTAAACATCAAAATTTAGCCAGAGATGTTATGCCATTACATTCGTGGAGATTTTCTGATTAATTTCTATATATAAAGTTTGGTTATCAGAGCTCAAACAGAAAAGTTATTGACATTCGAATTTTTGAATTAAAAATAATTCAAGATATTAAAATTTTCAAACGCAATTAATGTTAAGAATTTGAAATTTAAAAATTAATGTTGATTAAAAATTAGGGTTAGGAAAATGCTAAAATAAGTAGTAGCGTTAAAGGTTAATAAGGAATTAAGTAAATAATTGAACGAGCAATCAAAATGTTCCAAATAAAGATGGGTGGTCCAACCGCCTTCCTGTTAGAATCCTATACTTTGGTGTTTTGATAGTGACGACTATTTAAATATATAATATATATACCAACCGTTTTGCAGGAAATGATATCACTTGTACAAAGACCAATATATCAAAATGAAGACCAAAATGATGCTACAAAGTTGTTGTCTGCCATAGAGTCTGTGTCTAGAGGTGAAAAGCTGTTAAAATCTCTTCTATGTGGTATACACACACACGTTTTTCCAGATAAAGAATTTCAAAGAATAACACAAAAAACATGGAATTCAGCTGGCTGAATCAACCAAGTTAGTCGATTGAATTATGTGTATGTGCATAATTTTTGAATATCATGAATATTCAGCTGGCTGAATGAGTGTATTCAGCTTGCTAAAAACTGGCCAAAATGCACTATGGCCTTGCAGATTTCAAAATCATCGATTCAGCTGGCTGCCACACTCTATTCAACCGGTTGAATCTACATAACGGTTTGTTTTTGAAAAGGTGTGTCTCCTTCGTGAAGAATTACAACTCTTAGTCAAGAGTTACAACTCTTTACCGTTACTCTTTACGAACTATTACAACCATTAAACACTATATAAAGCAAAGAATTCCAATGTTTTGGAAAGCTATTCTATTCCAAATTCTCTCCATCTTTGCTATTGAACTTACAAGTCTTCAATTCTAAATATCTTTATATTTTGATCACTTGTTTATTCAAAAATATTTTCTTGTGATCAAATTTACTTCCTTTCTTCAATAACTACATTATATACCACAAAGAAGAAGATTATAGGAAGGATGTACATTATTGACTAATTAGTGCTATTCAAGAGCATACACGGTCAAATACTTTTCTAATATTTGTAGTTAAAAGTCCTATTATAAAATCCTCAGGCGGTTGAAGCCCTATTTGATTGTCCAGATAGTCGAAGTCCTATTCGATTGATCAGGCGGTTGTAATATCTGTTCCTTTAGGTTAAGAGAGTCTATCGGTTTAAATCCAAAAGGAACTGGGGATTGGACGTAGAACGGGAAGTTCGAACCAGTATAAAAATCTCTAGTGTTATTTACTTATCGTTATTTGCTTTTTATTTTTATTTTGTACAAGTTTATAACGTAGATAATTGCTCACATTACTCGATAATTAGTCACTTTCATTTAGTATCAGAGCAAGGTCATCATATAACCGTAACAAATTTTTTGATATTCAAGTAACATGGAAAATAACATGGCATCAAGTTTTGTTGAAGGTCAATCCACTACAGGCCGCCATAATTTAATGGATTGAACTATTATTATTTGTCAACTGGGATGAGAATTTACATGCAAGCAAATGGATACGACACTTGGAATATTACTCAACAACAATATTTTGTACCTCCCACTCCTTGTTCACAATGGTCAAATACACAAAAATTATATGCTACTGCAAATGCTAAAGCTATGAATATGTTGTTATGTTCCTTAAATAAAATGAGTTCAATAGAGTTAGTATCGGTACTTCAGCATATAAAATTTGGTACACTCTTAAAGTTACTCATGAAGGCACTAATAAGGTTAAACAAGCAAGATATCTATGCTTAAGAATCGGTTTTAGAATTTTATAATGAAGCAAGATGAAACCATAAATGAAATGTTTTCCCAGTTTCAATACATACATACATACATGCATATATATATATATATATATATATATATGTATGTATGTATCACTAACTTCTAGCATTAGGAGTAAAATATACTGATTTTGATATTGTTTCAAAAATCTTAAACTCTTTAACTAATGAGTGGGAATGGAAAGTCTTAGCAATCGAAGAAGCTAATGACATTTCTACCATAAAACCGGAAGAGTCAATAGGAAATCTCATGTCATATGAAGTTAATTCACAGGCAAAATGAGTTCAAGCTCAAGATAGAAAAACAATTGTATTCCAAGCTGAAAAAGAAACATCCAACGAAGATGAAGATGATATGGAGTTTGTAGTTAAGAATTTCAAAATGTTACTAAAATTTAGAAGGAACGAAAAATTTGGGAATAACAGAAACAACAAACCATCATCCTCTACTCTTGGATGCTACAATTGCCATAAAAAGGGGCATATGAAGAAAGACTATCCAGATCACAAGAAAGATAGAAATAACTACAAAGAAAAAGCGATTGATATAAGAAGAAGCAAGCTTTTTTAGTTACATGGGATGATTCAAATTCCTCTTCCTCATTAGACCACGATAGTGAAAGTGTTTCAGAATAAGCCAACACATGCTTTATGACCATAAAAGATGATGTAAGTGATCTTACTTTTGATTATGTATCTGATATAAATTCTGAATTATTAGATAAACTAAGAAATCTTAAGAGAAATTATAAAGATTCACTAGAAAGCTAAATAAAAATGAAATCGAAGTTGATATGTTAAGAGATGAAAAGAAAATCTTAGAAGAAGAACTTGTTATTTCACAAGAATCTTGTTCTAAAATTGCTTCTCAACTTACTATGTTAAGTATAAAAATCGAGACTCAAAAAGAAAAGAATGACACATTATCAACAGAAATTCATTAATTGAAATCAACTACTAAAATACTGGAACTAGATATTATTAGTCTTAAGACAAAGTTAGATAATATTACTAAAAATATTTTTAACTTTAATAGAGGGAGAGAAAATCTTTCTAAGATCATAAAAAATTCACAATCCACTTCTAATAGAAATGGATTAGGATATAACAAATTTACAGTAGTAAAAACTAGTCCAAACAATATAACTCTCTACATACAAATGTCAAGAAGAAGAAAAAATTGTCTTGAAAATCCAGTTTTAAAACCTATTAGTCAAAAGAAAACTACATATCACTCAAAATCTATTAAGATTTAGGTTCGAAAGACTAATAATAATTTGATTAGAAATAAGTATATAAAATCTTTATGATTTCTGTTCATAGGAAATAATTTTATTTATAAAGGGAATTCTAAGCCCTCATAAGTTTGGCTTCCTAAGATCTAATTCTTAGGACCCTAACAATAGGTACCAAAATCATTTTATATTTCGTAATGGTTTAATATTAATTATCTACAATTTGTACTTTGATGTGATCTAAAGAAAGTTTTCTCCCTATAATTTTTATATATTTCTCCTATAGATATCTGTTTCCTTTTTGTCGATGAGAAATGGGGAGATTAACTTACAATCATACCAATAGAGAGAGTATACACTTAGGGGAGAACTATTTAAAGATTGATTAAATTTAAAATTAAACTTATATAGTTGTCGTCGTCAAAAAAGGAAAATGTTAGAACCCCGTACTTCGATGTTCTGATAGTGACAACTATACAAGTATATATTATACATACTAACCACTTTTACAGGACATGATATCACTTATACAAAGAGATAACATATTAAAATAAAGACCAAAATGATGCTACAATGTTGTTATTTGTCATAGAGTCTGTGTCTAGAAGTTAAAAGTTGTTAAAATCTCTTCTACGTGGTATACACACACACATTTTTCCACATAAATAATTTTAAAGAATAACACAAAAAACATTGAATTCAGCAGGCTGATTCAACCAGATCAACCAATTGAATTCTGTATACGTGCGCAACTTTTGAATATCATGAGCCAGCTAAATGAGTGTATTCAGCTTGCTCACAACTAGCCAAAATGCATTGTAGCCTTGTTGATTTCAAAATCATCGATTTAGCTAGTTGCCACACTCTATTCAACCAGTTGAATCTGCATAATGGATATTTTTCTAAAAAGGCATGTCTCCTTCATGAAAAGTTACAACTCTTAGTTAAGAGTTGTAGACACAACTCTTCACCGTTACTCTTCATGAATGATTGCAACCTTTAAACGCTATATAAAGCAAAGAATTCCAATGTTTTGAAAAGATACTATATTCCTAATTCTCTCAAACTCTGCTATTGAACTTACAAGCCTTCAATTCTAAATATCTTTGTATTTTGATCACTTGTTTATTCAAGAATGTTTTCTTATGATACTTCCTTTCTTCACAAACTACACTATACCACAAAGAAGAACATTATAGGTAGGGTGTACATTATAGACTTATCAGTGCTACTCAAGGGCATACTCAGTCAAATATTTTTCTACTCTTTGTTTTTAAAAGTCCTATTATATAATCCGTAGGCGGTTGAAGTCATATTCTATTGTCTAGGTAGTTAAAGTCCTATTCGGTTGCTCAAGCGGTTGTAATACATATTCCTTTGGCTTAAAAGAAGGTATCGGTTTAAATCCAGAAGGAGTCTGTGACTGGACGTAGAATGGAAAGTTCGAACCAGCATAAAAATCTCTAGTTTTATTTACTTATTGTTACATACTTTTTATTTTTATTCCACACAAGTTTATAACTTAGATAATTATTCACATTACTCGATCCTTTGTCACTTTCATTTGGTGTCGGAGCCGGGTCATCATGTTACCGTAACAAAGTTTTTGGTATTCAAGTAATGTGTAAAATAACACAGCATCAAGTTTTGTTGAAGGTCAATCCAAAGCACGACCGCCACTATTTAATGGACTACACTATAAGTACTGGTCTACTAGGTTAAGAATTTACATACAAGCAAATGGATATGACACTTGGGAATATCTCTCAACAAGAATATTTTGTACCAACCACTCCTTGTGCACAATGGTCAAATACACATAAATAAGATGATATTGAAAATGCTAAAGCTATGAATATGTTATTTCATTCCTTAGATAAAAATAAGTTTAATCGAGTTAGTATTTGTACTTCAGCATATGAAATTTGGCGCACTCTTAAAGTTACTCATGAAGGTACTAATAAGGCTAAACAAAGCAAGATATCTATGCTTAAGAATCAATTCCAAAATTTTAGAATGAAGCAAGATGAGACCATTGATGAGATGTAATCCAGGTTTCAGGATATATATTGCACACTTCTGGCATTTAAAGAAAAATATACTGATTTTGATATAGTTTCAACAATCCCAAACTCTTTAATGAATAAGTAGGAACGAAAAGTTAGCAACAAAAGAAGCTAACGACATTCTACCATAAAACCACAAGGGTAAATTGGAAACATCATGACATACGAAGTTAATTTGTAGGCAAAACGAATTCAAGCTTAAGATAGAAAACAATAACATTCCGGGCGGAAAAAGAAGAATCTGACGTAGATGATATGGCATTTATAGCTAAGAATTTCAAAAAGTTTCCGAAATTTAGAAAGAACGGAAAGTTTGGGAATAATAGAAACAACAAACCATCATCCTAAATGTAACATCCTCCTACTTGGAGACCAAAAACTATTGGCTATGGATGCTACAGTCATCCATAGTTATTAATTCTTGATGACCAAATACGGCGGTGTTAGATACATTGATACAAGAATCATACGAATATGAAAAAAAATAAACAAATTAAAAACACATTTCCACTTTCAATTCAAAACATTTCATGTTCATTACATAATCCCATAACGTTAACCATGTTCAAAAAAAATAAAATTATTACTATGATGATGTCCCCTTGGTTGATCAGAGTATATGTAAGGCTAATAAGTCTCCATTTACGTCCAAAATACATAGCGTAAAAGGAAAACGTGAAATAATTAACTGCCTCATGCACGTCTCTGAAAGCTTTATACGTCTAAGAAGAGAACCTGGAAGACCTAAACCTCAAACTTCTCAAAATCAATTGAGTATCCGAGAGTTAAGAGGAAAACAAAAACTTTGAGTCAGACATAAAGCCTAGTATGAATAACATCTCAATCCATTTAGATATCTAGTGAGACCATGCCGCTTAGCGGAACAGGTTTTCCCTTCACTAGTATCCTAAAATCCTTTTTATAAAACCATATACCATGCACCTACATCCACAATGGTTAAAACATAACATTTCTAAATATAATGATGATGCACATATATAAACATTTTTTATATCCCATCCCCAGTTTAATTGACTCCATGTCATATTTATAGTTTCTAGGGTCAACATTAACATATTAGTTTCATGGGTTTACTAATAACCTTTTTATAATTCATGGACACCCTATCCGATTTTAGAGTTTTCATGGGATCACTAAGAACCTATAGGCCCCTGCCAATTAACTTAATTAATTCATAGGTTCCCCCGAACCTATTGGTCATTTCAGTAACTCGTCTTATATCCTGGTTTCCATTGGTTGACTAGGAACCTATGGATTACTCCAGTAACTCCCATCTTAGCCTAGTTTTCATGGGTTGACTAGGAACCTATTGATGCCTCTCTTAAATTCTTTCTTATCCTAGTTTTCATGAGTTGACTAGAAACCTTTTGAATGATGTCAATTCTTAATCCAGATAAAGTTTCTATGGATTCACTACAAACTAATTAGCCACTGCCAACCATCCTTTATATATAGTTTTCATGGGTTTACAATGAACGTGTTGGTTACCCCCAATAACTTCTATATACATAGTTTTCATGGGTTTACTATGAACCTGTCGGTTACCTCCAATAACTTCTTAATCATAGTTTTCTGGCTTTACTATAAACCTATCTCCCAGAAAACTACAAAGTTTAAGCATCCTATACTTTGGCCTCCCTGACTCCCTGGATGCAATTCCGCTCATTTAGGAGTTTAATCAATCCATATTCACTATTGGGTTAACCTAGTTGGTTCTTCTGCCCTCTTATCCCCGAATACAATTATGGGTCCTTTATCATGTGAATATATTCATATTTGAAGAAGCAAACATAATAACTTAACAATACTATTCTTGTGGGTTTAAGATCCTTGAAAACATTTACATATGAAACATGGTTAATCCCTTTAACCCATACTTTTATCAAGGAAATACTTCTTCGAATTTACATACTTGAAATCCTTTTAAAACTTCTTTATTTAGTTATGGATTTTTCCTTTTAAAAATAAGTTTGGGTTTAAGAAGCCATTCGATACCTTCAAAACCTTGCTTTCGACTTCATTGGACAACCTCTTTCGAAAGCATTAAATTCTATCTTTAAAACATTAGGCTCCTGCCTTTCAAATACTTTAAAACGTCTCTTTTGAAACCTTTCGACCTTTTTAAAGTATTATCATATAAGTATAGAAGCATAGCTTTGGAACCCTTCAAAAATACCCGTTTCGAAACCATTGAAGGTTACCCTTCGAAACAGTTGAAAGCCCCCCTTTAGAAATCATTGAAGGTTGCCCTTCGAAACCAATACCTTACGAAGCCATTGGATTTATATTTAAAATTACATTTTTGGGTCAAAGTGAACATAAGCGAGAGCATCTCTTTCGAAACCATTATTTATAAAAAAAAGTATTGGGAAAGCTTGATGGTGTCGAAATCATCCTTTCGAAAGCATTAAAACTTCGGGGTAAAACAAATGAAGGTTGGCTTCGAAACCCCTTCCAAAACCATTACCTTCAAACCCATAACCCCTTTCGAAAGCAGCGGGAAGTGGCTTATATTTATAAAAACAAACAGTATCTTTCGATAGCAATGATGTGTTCAATACCATCAAAAGTCATCTAAACACACAAGGATTCCGACTTGGTTGAAACCACCCCTTCCAAAAGCTTCAATTAAAAACTAAATAACTCCTTCGGAAGTTACTATTTGAAAAAAAGGTGGTAGCTCTCCTTCGAAAGCCTCTTTGTAAATACCCTTTCAAAACCATTGGTTTCGACTATTTCAAAACCTTTTTATAAACAGGCAAGCACTTTTCTTTTAACAAAACAAAACAAAGGAACGAACCCCTTTGGAAGTTACATTTCGACACACTATCTTCTGCCTTTCTTCAATCTACTACGTACCAGCTAACTGATACCATGTGTATCGGTTAACTGGTTCCGATCTAGAAGGTTTCGAATTGGTTAGAGGAGGAAGCTCTTGGTCAAAAGGTCCTTCTAAAGGAGGCGGATCCTACTTTTATGAGTAAAAGGCTGTTTTAACCGAATTAAGTGAACTTTTTGTAACAACTTGCCTACTTGTAAACACTTGATTGGCTATTATAAACTTTTATATAATCTAGCTAATATTTGCTGCATTTTCTCAAATCTACTGCCCCATTAACAATTAACACATAAGCCCTTATAAGTAAGAAAATAATTAATCATATACATCCTACTTTCAAAATAATTTAATTTCCATACTAAATCACTTAGTAAAAATTCCAAAAATTCTTTTTAATCATATTATCTAACATATCAATATTTTAGACCCAAATTCTTTATATAATTTGCGAAATAAATTTATAAACCCAAATAACCATATTTTCCTTTGAAAATTCATAACTAATTCTTCACAAATTGGAAAATTATAAAAATTAAAACCCAACTCCATAATCATTTTTTCCATAACATATAATTTACCCATGGCATTTAAAAATAATTTAATCTCGGTTTTCCCCATAAAACCGTGCATATTTCATTTTAAACAACCTTGTTTAGATTAAACAAATACTAAATCAAGCATATCATCATCCAGTATATCATAAAGACGAATTTACCCTTAAATCTGAAAACGTATGATTATAAAACCAAAAATAGAGATGTAGTGGTTATTACTCACCTTTGAATGGATAAGGAAATTGAAGGTTGATTTAGATTGATTTCTTCTAGCTTGAACCTAAGCTTTAGTTTTGATTTTTCTCTTCTTTTGTTCTTCCTAATGGCTGGATCCTCTTTCTCACGTTTTTAAATTTTGCTTATAATAAATGAACATGTATGGCCTAGTGGTAATGGTATAAGGGTGGAAAATATGGGTGGCTATTACCCTAATGCCCCTAGGTAGCACTTAACAATTTATAAGTTCATTCAATTTAAATAAGCACGGCCATCTATATTCATTTACCAATCTCCATCCCTCTATCACACTACATTATTCTGTTTCACTTATTCTAATTAAATCTTCTAAATAATATTAATAAAATAAGGAGTGTTACAGGCTCCTCGTCGTAAGAAATTTCATCCTAGAAATTCAGTAAGGACTAACTAGCAATCATTTGCAACAACTCCTAGCAACCATACTAGCCTACCTGACTAGCGACTAATCAACATAAATCTAATCTAGACATACCCTCAAAGCAGATCGGGATAAGCATCTCAAATTTTTCCTCGGTCTCCTAAGTATAGTCCTTCTCATTGTCACTCCACTGAACTTTCACCAACTTGACTGTCTTGATCTCAATCTTTTCTCATCCCTCGTTACAACCTGAACTTTTTAGCTAACAAAAGTCATATCAGGCTCTACTTCCAAGTCCTATAACTCTATCTGAGGAACAGTAGACTCTGGATCATGCACGTATTTAAAAAGATGAGACACATGGAATACATTATGGGCACCTGCCAAGCTGCTCGGCAACTCTACTCTGTATGCGAGCTTTTCAATTCTTTCTATAATCTAGAATGGTCCAACATATCTCGGGGTCAACTTTCTCGATTTTCCAAATCGTACCACGCCTTTCATCGGTGATACTTTAATGAAAACTCTATCTCCCACTGAGAACTCTAAGTCTTTGCATCTCTTATCTACATAACCCTTCTGGCTGGATTGAACTTCATCCATTCTCAGATTAACTCAATCTTTTCCGACGCCTCTCTAACCAAATCCGGACCTAAGACCAATATGTCTCCCATCTCTAACCAACATGCTGGTGATTTTCATCGCCTTCCATAAAAAAGCTTCAAAAGACGCCATTCCTATCCTAGTTTGATAACAATTATTTTAGGAAAAGTCAATCAAATGTTGGTGATCCTCCCAAGATTCACGAAAGTCCAATACACAAACTCTCAATAAATCCTCGAGTACCTTATTGACTCTCTCTGTCTGTCCATCCGTCCATGGGTGATAAGTTGTACTACTCTTAAGCTTGGTACCTAATACCTCTTGTAGACTCCTCCTAAATTCGCTAGTGAATAATGCATCTCTGTCACTGACTAAGTCTAACTATGTTATTCAGGAACAACTTCGCCAAAACAGGTGCTGTCTTGGTTGACTTGACTGGAATGAAATAGGCACTCTTAGTCAACCTGTCCATTATAACCCATATGCTTTCATTTTCCCTATTCGACCTTGGAAACCTGTGCCATGGATATCGAATCCCACTTCTAGACTGGAATCTCCAAAGGTTGAAGCAATCCACTTGGCTTTTGATGTTCGACCTTCACTTGTTGACTGTTCACGCATTGCCTAACCCATAAGCCGACATCCGTCTTTATGCCTTCCTAATAGAAGCTTCTCTTCATATCTTAATACATCTTGGTCCCTCCAGGATGAATCGTAAACTTGGATCGATGAAAATTTTCAAGAACTTCTCTTTTCAAGTCCTCTACATATGAAACACATAACCATCCCTTCTTTCTTAACCATTCTCTCTGGTCAAGGCAAAAATCTTTCAAATCATAGACCTTAGTTCCAACCTCAAACCTTTGATCCTCTCGGCTAAAACTGGATCCTCTCTTTGTTTAGTAGCTATCCTTTCGATCAATACTGGACGAACTTCTAAACAAGACAACATAGCAGTCCCCTAGCTAAAACTAGTAGTAGATCTTAACTGCATACTCCTACTGGCCAAAGTTTCAAGATCCTTCCATTCTGCATAGCTAACATCATATTCTGATGTTTTCTACTAAGAGCGTCTGCGACTTTATTTCCTTTTCCAAGAGTATAATCTATAGTGAAATCATAAGCAGCCAAAACTCAAGCCACCTCTGTTGCATCACATTCAACTCCTTCTAAGAGAACAAATATCTTAAAAACTTATGATCGGTATATAACTCAAATCCTTCCCCCAAGGTATAATGTCTTCAAATTTCCAAGGCAAAGATCACCGCATCCAACTCTAAATCATGAGTAGGATACCTTACTTCATGCGGTCTAAGTTGTCTAGATGCGTAAGCAATGACTTTCCCATTCTACATCAACACTTCTCCCAATCCAGTTCCACATGCATTAGTGTATACTACCAACCCTTGGTTTCCATCTGGAACTACTAGCACTGGTGCATTGGTCAACAAATGTTTAAACTTAAGGAACCTTCCTCACATTTTTCTGACCAAACCAAATTCACATCTTTCTGGGTCAACTTAGTCAGAAGTGCTGCTACCCGTGAGAAATCCTTAATGAATCTCCGGTAATAGCCAACAAATCCAGGAAAATTTCTGATCTCGATTACCGTTTCTGGTCTCTTTCAATTGTTCGCAGCTTCGATCTTATCTGGATCAACTAACAACCCTTTGTCTGAAACCACGTGACCAAGAATCTTAACCTTTTTCTTCCAAAAATGACACTTGGAAAACTTTACTTTTAGCTGATTCTTCCTCAGTGTCTCAAGCACAACTCTAGATGATTTTCGTGCTCTCTTTCATCTTTCGAGTACACTAAAATATCATCAATGAGTACCAACACAAACCTATCCAAGTGCTCTTGGAAAACTTGATTCATCAAATCTACAAAGAAAGCATGTGAATTTGACAATCCAAATGGAATTACTAACCACTCATACGAACCATACCTAGTTTGAAATGTTGTCAAAGGAATGCTGTCCTCCGCCACTCTTAACTTATGGAACCCTGCCGCTAAATCCAATTGAGAAAACACCTCGGCTCCACTAACCTGATCAAACAGATCATCTATAATCGGTAGAGGATATCTATTTTTGATCATCCTTTCGTTTAACTTACGATAGTCGATGCACATCCTTAACGACCCATCTGGTTTTCACGAATACCACGGCCGCTTTCCAAGGCGAATTGCTTAGTATAATAAAATTCTTACCTCAAGATCCACTAGTTGCACCTTCAATTCCTTCATCTCCGTTGGTGTCATCCTGCTAGGTGGTCTAATTGCAGGTTCAGCTCTGGGCACAAGATCTATCTGAAACTAAACAGCTTGTTTCGGTGGTAGTCTTATAATCGGCTCAAAGACATTTATAAATTCCTTTGCTACTCGAACCTGGCTAATCTCTTCTCCAAAATCCATGGCACTTGACAATGCACAAACACTCCTACTGGAATTCTCCACTGAGAAGATGATTCGGTTATAACTATCTGGGTGTCTCAATGATATTTCCCTATCCTGGCAAAATATCCTAGTCTCATACTTACCCAACCAATCCATATCCAAAATGATCTCGAAATCTATGAAATCAAAGACATACAAACTGCATGCAAACTTATGACCTAACAAATCAAGTTCTAACTGGTCACTCTCATCCCTAGAGTTGCATACCCTCCTATTTGATTCGCAACCCGTAAGGAAGTAACAAGGTAAGTGGGTTCTATGCATAACCTACCAACCAAATACTGTGATTTAATGAGCGCGATGCACTGGTATCAAAAAATACCCTGACTACTATACTCTTAATCAAAAGCGTACCTTCACAATTTTCCTTTCTCTACTGTAGTAGGCCTAAAAGAAGATGGTGGTCCAATAGCTAAAACCTTCCCTCTATCCGCCCTGACTAGCTTTTGAAACTAGTTCTTGTAATACCCAACTTGTTCACAGTTGAAGCATTTCATATTATTCTTCTCTGCAGGCTTATTCCCTTTGCCTGTCCTGCACTCGTGAGCATAATGACCCTTCTTATCACACTTGAAGCACACCAAATCAGCCTTTGCCTTCTTAGCAGCCTCCCTTTTCTAGGCTCCCTTCTTCTTAAAGAATTTCCTCTTCTTTCCCTAAGGAGCTTGAGATTCAATTGGCTTCTCCCTAGCAAAAACAGCAAGCATCTCTTCATGGCGAATAGCCATCTCTACCACCTCATTACAGGGTTCTTGGACATGTGTTATGGTCATTCTAGCTAGCTGTGGCCTTAGTCCTCGAATGAACCTTTCATTCCTTCTGATGTCAGTGTCTATAGTGGCATATTCATATCGAGACAGCTCATCAAACTTAGTGGCATAATCGATTACTGACATATCTCCCTGCACAAGGTCCATAAACTTTCTCATCAATGCCGACTTGGCAACATCAGATAAGAACCTCTGCTCAAATCTTCTTCTGAAATCAGCCCAAGTCGGTTCTTCCTCCGGAACTCCTGCAATCACATTATTCCACCAACAGAGCACTGTCCCTTGTAACTGTCTAGAGGCCTGTCTCCTCTTTTTACCATCATCCAAGCCTCAATCAATACAGATCCTTGCTGTGACGACCGCCCATGACTCCGCACCAAAAACAAGGAAAATAGTGCGCTGAAATGCGTGCCAGGCAGCCATGGACAATGGTCAGGGTAGAATAAAATAGAAACTCTATCGTACAACTCACAGCGCATGGATAAAATACAATAGAGAAATATATAGTGAAGCTCCGTAACAGAAAATCATCATATAAGTATCATAGTAGTTTTATACAAACATATGAATCATCCATACATCAAAGCCTCGCTACATAACACTCAATCAGATACAACAGCGGAACACCCAGTACATATAGTAAGGAAACTAATATGCAAAGCCTCCTGCTCGTCTTCGTCATCATCAGCGTAGATTTCCAAGAACAGCACCTGTCACCTGCTACCTAGTCTGCCCATCCCAAACATGGATGAACAGCCCAAGGTAATAAGAGGAGACATAAAACCTTGAGTCAGACAAAGTCTTAGTGAGCAGTAAATTAACTACCAAACATACCAAAAGAGCATAAGGGATAAAAGGAATAGGAACCAAACCATCCCACTCCACCTCTTTCTACAGTGATAGCCCCCAGACACACACTAAGGAGAAGCAAGCATAACATAACAAACAATTAAGGTAAGCAATAATCACTCGAGTCAAGGTCGATGTTCTCCAAATACAAACCCCCAAGGCCTAAACCAAGTTCAGATAAGCACCCAGAAAATACCGCTCTTAAGACCGAATGATGATACAACCAAACATCCAAACATCCATGACTCTGGCTATCACTGTTATCCTTGCCTTGATTTCACCGTTAATTGAATGACCATCCGTCAAGGGCTAATGGTAACCCCGGTTTTAGACATAACTCCGCACGTCATCATGACCCGTGCCTAAGCCGAACGCATCAGCCCAGAGTACTAGCACGTCATCGTGACCCGTGCTTGGAACGTCATCGTGACCCGTTCCAACGTACCCTTGCTTTGAGTATGCTAGAACCTTCAACAACGATGAGATCTTAGCCTCCTAGTCATCCTCCTTGACGACTCTTTCCATACTAGCTCAAGCGCCTCTCAAGCTAACCATTATCCATCCCAACTCGGGCCGCATCACCGAGTTATAACTTCGCACGTCGTCATGACCCGTGCTTGGAACGTCATCATGACCCGTCCCATCTCAACATATGCCTTGCCCCATCACATCATAGCAAAGTCCCATCTCAATATCATGCTTTGCCTTCTCGCATCATGGCAAGGTCCCACATCCTCGAATCCATCCATATGAGCTTCCACATCCGCTTCATATGCCACAGGCAGCTTTCCTTATTCAAGAGCCTTTCCACTTGGCTTTTGAATCACCATCAACCATACTTGTCCAAGTCAAGTAATCGATCAACTAATCAATCAAATCAAACATTAATCCAAGCAATCAATCATTCAACAAGATCTAAATAGACAATCAAATAATCAAACATGATCTAAATAGGCATTTATAATTACAATGGCAATTTCGTAAATAAATGAGCATAGATCTAACTTACATGAATCATGGGTCTTTAGCATAGATCTAACAAATATAAATCATGGGTTTTGTCTCTACAACTAGATGAATGAACTTGCAAAGGTAAACATCTTCATAAGTAATGGATCTACACTTGGATCTAAGGAAAAATGCATAAAATCACTATCTACAACACTCCAACAAACCACCAATCCAATATACTCCTTTGGGTCCGCGTGAGAGATAACTACCACCCACCAAATCACCTAAACACCTCAATAACAATCAACTCCAGATCTGGACAGCGAAGAACAAGGCTTGATCCGGCAAAATCTCGCTTCAATTGATGAAATCTCACTTCAACAGATGAAGATCTTCAACTTTGGCCCTTGAATCTTCGATCATGATCTTCGATCTTGGATGGATGTTAGAACTAGATTGGAATGGAGAAAAGAAGATGAAGAAATGTTGTAGTCTAGTTCCCAAAATGGCAGCACTTCGTCGCTTCAAAAACCGGTGCCAAAAAGTGAGCCAAACCCCTCTATTTATAGGCTGAAATCACCCTTAGGTCGTCACCCTATAGGTCGGTCACGACCTATCCATGAGTCGTTCACGACTCATCATCATCCTACGACCTAAAACAAGCCGCCCCTACAACCTAGCGACCTACTGACCTAACAGCACGCGGCATAGCGACTTAAGCCCCTTCACGACCTAACGCCTTAACATCCCACACGGCTTAGCTTAGTGCCGACCTAAAATCTTCCCCGACCTAACTTAGGTCGCTGCCGACCTATCTCTTTCCGACTCAACTCCCTGCCAACCTAACACAACACAGGGTCATATGACCTAAGTTCCCCAACGACTTAACGACATACGACCTATGAACACGGCCGACCTAACTCCTATCCAAGCTAACTCTAAGTCGCTAACGACTCAAGTGCTGCCGACTCAACACACAACCTAGGTCATGCACACGACCTAAGACACACACGACTCAGCTGTGGTATGACTTACGACTTAGAAGAATCACTCGACCTAACCCTTAAACGACCTAACTCTAAGTCGTTCAAACGACTTAACACTGAGTCGCACACGCGACTTATCTCCGCTAACTCCTAAGTCGGTCAATTCTATAAGTCGGCCAAAGACCATAGGTCGTCTACTTCCATGAGTCGGTTACACTTCCTAACTCGAGCCAACGACCTACGCTATGCACTGAGTCGCCCAAACGACTTATCACCTTAAGTCGTAACCTGTTAGCTACCGGCCCAACCTAAGTCGCTACTGTTAGGTCGTCCACGACCTAACTTTCTTAGGTCGTTAATCTCATGAGTCGGTAAATCCCATAACCCGGTAACCCTAGGTCGCTAACTACCTTAGGTTGTTCTACCGACCTAACTCCATCACGACCTAAGCTATGGTTGAGTCAACTCTAAACAACTTAACAACATTAACGACCTAGTGCAACAAATTTTACGATTTAATCGACACGTAAAATACGGGTCGTTACACTTGCATAGCTCAACAGCCAATTCTCAACCTCAACAACATCCTCTGTTCTCATAAACGGCTTTCCACCCAGACCGCTTCAATCCCTGCTCAGCCTAGCATAATTATATCCAGCTGAAGCAACAACATAAGCTCCTTCAACATTACTAGCAGCTCCTGCTTGCAAAAGATTGGCTAACAACTGGTACACCATCCCTGCATCTACTGGTGGATTTGCAGCACCTACACAGCACCTATATTGGCTTTAGCATTTGGATTAACATTAGACTGTCGACCTTGGTTCCTCCTGGTATTAGGTCAAGCATTTTCGTTGGTTGTGATGCTTTCTCCACCTGGATTTCCCCTTCTATTTCCTGCTTTCATATTCCCTTTCTCGTAAATATGCATACGAGCCTTAGTAAGATACAGAAGAACGATTTAAGAGGGAGGGAAAATGTACTTATATATATACATGTGTGTGTATTTGTCAAATACAAGTATGTTACTATAGCGTTAACCCAACCCCGATCATATTTTCAAATTTATTGGATTATGTTGCAAAAACTTTTAGTTCTAACTTTCTTTTAAAGTTTCATAAACATATGCTCTGATACCAACTTCCCCTTACTTTGGAGGCTCAAAATCAATGGGATGTTGTAATTATCCATAATTATTAATTCTCGGCATTCAAATATGACAGTGTTAGATACACTAATACACAGATCACAAGAATATGGAAAAAAAAATTAACAAATTAAAAACACATTTCCACATTCCATTCAAAATATTTCATGTTCATTAAATAATCCCATAATGTTAACCATGTTTAGAAAAATATAATTATTACACATATGCCAAAAGCGACATATGAAGATGTTAACTTGGTTGATCAGAGTATATAGTAAGGCTAATAAGTCTGCCTTTACATCCAAAATACATAGCGAAAAAAGATAACTCTAAATAACTAACTATCTCCTGCACATCTTAGAAATCTTTATTCGTCTAAGAAGAGAACCTGGAAACCCTAAACCTCAAACTACTCAAAATCAATTGAGTACCCGAGAGTTTAAGGGGAAAACAAAAACTTCAAGTCAGACATAAAGCCTAGTATGAATAATAATCTAACATCTCAATCCATTTAGATATCTGGTGAGACCACGTCGCTAAGAGGAATGGGTTTTCCCCTCACTAGTATCCTAAAATCCTTTTTATAAAACCATATACTGTGCTCCTGCATCCACAATGGTTAAAACATAACATTTCAAAATATAATGACGATATACATATATAAACATTTTGGATATTCCATCCTCAGTTTAATTGACTCCCTGTCATATTTCTAGTTTCCAAGGTCAATATTAACCTATTAGTTTTCATGGGTTTGCTAATGACCTTTTTATAACTTATGGACACCCTGTCCTAATTTAGAGTTTCCATGGGATCATTAAGAACCTATAGACCCCTGCCAATAAACTTATTTGATTCATGGGTTTCCCTGAACCTATTAGTCATTTCAAATAACTCATCTTATATCTTTATTTTCATGGGTTGACTAGGAACCTATGGATTACTCCAGTAACTCCCTTCTTAGCCTAATTTTCATAGGTTGACTAGGAAACTATTGATGCCTCCCTTAATTTATTTCTTATCCTAGTTTTCATGAGTTGACTAGGAACCTTTTGACCGATGTTAATTTTTAATCCGGATATAGTTTCCATGGGTTCACTACAAACTAATTTTCCCCTGTCAACCACTCTTTTTACATAGTTTTCATGGATTTTCTATGAAACTATTGGTTACCCTCAATAGCTTCTTTATACATAGTTTTCATGGGTTTACGACGAACCTGTTGGTCACCCCCAATAACTTCTTAATCATAGTTTTCATGGGTTTACTATGAACATATCTCCCGGACAACTTGAAGGTTTATGCGTCCTATACTTTGGCCTCCTTAACTCCCTGACTTCCTGGATGAAATTCTGCTCATTTAGGAGTTTAATCAATTTATATTCACTATTGGGTTAACCAAGCTGGTTCTTTTACCCCATCATCTTCGAAAAACAGTTATGAGTCCTTTATCATGTGAATATATTCATATTTGAAGAAGCAAACATAACAACTTAACAATACCACTCCTGTGGGTTTAAGGTCCTTGAAAATATTTACATATAAAACATGGTTAATCCCTTTAACCCATAATTTTATCAAGGAAATACTTCTTCAAATTTAATTACATACTTGAAACCCTTTCAAACCTACTTTATTTAGCCATGGGTTTTTCCTCTTAAAAATGAGTTTGGGTTTAAAAAGCCTTTCGACACCTTCGAAACCTTGATTTCGACTTCATTGGACAGCCTCCTTCGAAAGTATTAACTTCTATCTTTAAAACATTAGACTCCTACCTTTCGAATACTTTAAAACATCTCTTTTGAAACCTTTCGACCGTGTTAATGTATTATCATATAAGTATAGAAGCATTGCTTCAAAACCTTTCAAAAATACCCCTTTCGAAACCATTGAAGGATACCTTTGAAACATTGAAAATCCCCTTTTCGAAATCATTGAAGATTACCCTTCAAAACTAATACCTTTCAAAGCCATGGGTTTATATTTAAAATAACATTTTTGGGTCAAAGTGAACATAAGTGAAAGCATCTCTTTCGAAACCATTCTTTTATATTAAAAAGTATTAGGGAAGCTTGAGGGTGTCAAACCTTCCTTTTGAAAGCATTAAAACTTTTGGGTAAAATAATTGAAGGTTGGCTTCGAAACCCCTTCTGAAACCATTGCCTTTGAAACTCCTAACCCCTGTCGAAAGCAGTTGGAAGTGGCTTATACTTATAGATACAAATAATACCTTTCGACGGCATTGAAATCTTCGATATCGAAAGGCATCTAAATACAAAAGGTTCCGACTTGGTCGAAACTACCCCTTCCAAAAGTTTCAATTAGAAATTAAGAAACTCCTTCGTGAGCTAGTATTTGAAAATAAAGGCGGTGGCTCTACTTCGAAAGCTTTTTTATAAATGCCCTTTCAAAACCATTGGTTTCGACTGCTTCAAACCTTTTTATAAACAGATAAGCGCTTTTCTTTTAAAAAAAACAAAACAAAACAAAGGAAGTAATCCCTTCGGAAGCTACATTTCGACACCCTACCTTCTACCTTTCTTCAATCCACTACGTACCAACTAACTTATACCATGTGTATTGGTTTACTGGTTTCGATCTAAAAGGTTTCGACTAGGTTGGAGGCAGAAGCTCTGGGTCGAAATGTCCTTCTAAAGAAGGCGGAACCTACTTTTATGAGTAAAAGGCTGTTTTTACCAAATAAAGTAAACTTTTTGTAACAAACTTGCCCACTTGTAAACACTTGATTGGCTATCATAAACTTTCAAATAATTAATCTAATATTTACCACATTTTCTCATATCTAAAACCCATTAACAATTAACACATAAGCCCTTCCAAGTATGAAAACAATTAAATTATTTAGGTATTCCTTTCAAAATAATTTAATTTTCATACTAAACCACTTAGTAAAAATCCCCAAAAATTACAGAAATTCACTTTAATCATGTTATCTAACATATCAAAATTTTAGATCCAAATTCTTGATATAATTTTTAAAATAAATTTATAAACCCAAGACCATATTTTCCTTTGAAAATTCATAACTAATTCTCCACGGCTTGAAAAATTATAAAAATTAAAACACAACTCCACAATCATGTTTTCCATAACGTTTAATTTTTCTATGACATTTTAAAATCATTTAATCTCGATTTTGCCTTAAAACCATGCATATTACATTTTAAACAACCTTGTTTAAATTAAACAAATTCTAAATCAAGCATATTACCATTCAACATATCATAAAAACAAATTTATTCTTAAACCCGAAAACGTATGATTATAAAACCAAAAATAGAGATGTAGTGGTTATTATTCACCTTAGATTGGATAAGAAAATTGAAGATTGATTGAGATTGATTTCTTCTAGCTTGAACCTAAGCTTAAGATTTGATTTTTTTTTTCTCTTCTTCTCTTTTCCCTAATGGTCGGTCTCCTCTTTCTCAAATTTTGGAATTTTGCTTATGATAAATGAACGTGCATGGCCTAGAAATAATGGTATAAGGGTGGAAAATATGGGTGGACATTACCCTAATGCCCCTAGGTTTATTTTTGTTAACATTTAACAATTTATAAGTTCATTCAAATTAAATAAGCGCAGCCACCTATATTCATATACCAATCTCCATCCCCTTATGAAGATTGATAGATGAATATAGGTGGCTGTGTTTATTTAAATTGAATGAACTTATAAATTAGGGGTGTTACACTCAACTCTTGAACGCTACAAATGCCACAAAATGAGGCATATGAAGGAAGACTATCCAGATCGCAAGAAAGATAAAAATAACTACAAAATCAAGAGCGATAGGTAAAATAAGAAACAAGCTTTTTTAGTTACATGGAATTATTTGAATTCCTCTTTCTTATTTGCCAGCGACAATGACAGTGATCCAGAACAAGCCAACGTACGATTTATGGCCACAAACGATAATGTAAGTGATCTTGCTTTTGATGATTTAGTTGATATAAATTCTGAATTATTAGATAAACTAAGAAATCTTAAGGGACAGTATAAAGATTCACTAAAAAGGCTAAATAGAAATGAAATCGAAGTTGATATATTAAGTGATGAAAAGAAAATCTTAGAAGAAGAACTTTTAATTTCACAAGAATCTTGTTCTAATATTGCTTCTCAACTTACTATGTTAAGTAGTGTAACCGGGGCTCACAAAGAAAACAATGACACGTTATCAATATAAAATCATGAATTAAAATCAACTGTTAAAATACTAGAACTAGATATTACTAGTCTTATAATAAAGTTAGATAATATTACCAAATATGTTTCTAACTTTAAAAGAGGTAGAGAAAATCTTTCTAAGATTATAGAAAATATATAATCCACTTCTAATAAAAAAGGGTTAGGATATAAAATTTACAAAAGCAAAAAATGGTTCTAAATAGTATAACTCTCTATGTACAAATGTCAAGAAGAAAAACAATAGTCTTGAAAAACCAGTTTTAAAATCTATTAGTCAAAAGAAAACTATATATCATTCAAAATCTATTAAGATTTGGGTTCCAAAGACTAATAATCATTTGACTAGAAACAAGTGTATAAAATATTTTATGACTTCCGTTCATAGGAATAATAATTTTGCTTATAAAAGGAATTCTAAACCTTCATGGATTTAGCTTCCTATGATCTAACTCTTAGGATGCTAACAAAGGAAGTGGGTACCAAAACCATTTCTATATTTTGTAATGGTCTAATATTATTTTTCTATAATATTGTTGTACTTTGATGTGATCCAAAGAAAGCTCTTTCCCTACATAATTTTGTGCATTTATCCTATAGATATTTATTTTCTTTTTGTCGATGACAAAGGGGAAGACTAACTTACAATCATATCAATAGGGGGAGTATACACTTAGGGGAAAACTATCTAAAGATTGATTAAATTTAAAATTAAACTTATATAGTTGTCATCATAAAAAAGGGAGAGAATGTTAGAACCTTGTATTTTGATGTTTTGATAGTGACAACTATACAAGTATATATTGTATATACTAACCACTTCTGCAGGAAATGATATCACTTATAGAAAGAGATAAACATGTGAAAATGAAGACCAAAACGACGCTACAAAGTTGTTATCTGTCATAGAGTTTGTGTCTAGAGGTAAAAGGTTGTTAAAATCTCTTCTACGTGGTATATACACATACACGTTTTTCCACATAAAGAATTTTAAAGAACAACAAAAAAAACATGGAATTCAGCCAGCTGAATCAACCAGGTCAGCTAACTGAATTCTGTGTACGTGCACAATTTTTAAATATCATGAATATTCAGACGGCTGAATAAGTGTATTCAGCTTGTTGAAAACTGGCCAAAATGCACTGTGGTCTTGTTGATTTCAAAATCATTGATTCAATTGCCTTCGACACTCTACTCAGCCGGCTGAATCTGCATAATAGCTAGTTTTCTGATAAAGTGCATCTCACTCGTGAAGAGTTACAACTCTTAGTCAAGAGTTGTAGTCACAACTCTTCACCATTAGTCTTCACGAATGATTGCAACCTTTAAACACTATATAAGTCAAAGATTTCCAATGTTTTGAAAAGCTATTGTATTCCTAATTCTCTCAATCTTTGTCATTGAACTTACAAGCCTTCAATTCTAAATATCTTTATATTTTGATCACTGGTTTATTCAAGAATATTTTCTTGTGATCAAATTTACTTCCTTTCTTCACAAATTACATTATATACCACAAAGAAGAAGATTATAGGAAGGATGTACATTATCAATTTACCAGTGCTATCCAATTATTGTATATTCCAAAAGGAAGAGGTCTGAAAAGAGATTGAAAAGGAGCGTAATCAAATCAAAGAGGAAAAGATAGGAATCATCTATGAGTGGAAATCTTAGTTTTTCATATTTTAGTAATTGTATAGTATAATTTGGATTTAATATATGCCTTGGGTATTTTATTCATGAAAACACTAAGCTAAAACCTCAAAATTCCCCCAAAGTTTAATGTTAGTTTTTATGTTATTGGAATCTCAATAATTCAATACTAAAATAGCAGAATTTGTGTAATTATTGCAACTTTAATATTTTACATCCTATTCCACTTCTCACTTTGCTCTTTTGCTATGATTAAAGGCTTTAAAAAGAAAATAAGTTAGGAAATGGTGTGTAAAGTATGAACTCTCTTGTTCTTCGTTTCTGCCTATTTTTGAAATTTAAATATGTATTCCTTTTCATTTATATGTAGAAGTCGAATAGAGTGTAAAATGATTTGAATTGTAAACTCTATTGATGTTGATTCTGCTATTTTAATATAAAATAAGTTTGGTAATTGATTCTATTTTCTTATACGTCTATTGTTGGGTTAAGGATATTAGCTAATTTGTATGTTATGTTATGATGTTAGACTTGTGTTTATTAGAAGTTTTGACATTAAACAGCTAGTATAGGATGCAATCTTTGCACGCTTAGGAATATTTTAGTTATGTATATGTATTAGAGTATAATAACATATTAATCACGTAGTAAATAGGTCAGTAACTAGTAATAAAACCCCTTAAAAAGAAGTTGATAACTATGGAAAATAATTTAGAATTAATGGCAGGGTAAGGTGATTTCCTTATAAGGCCTTAATACAAAATGTGGTGAGGTATATGGTAGTAAGTTAGAAGAGTGGAAATTATGACTAAATTATAGGGTTGTGAGGTCAGTCAAAAGCACACGAAAGTCTGCTTAGCTATTTCGGCTATCGGCAATGTGACTTTGGACAGATGTGAGACTTCACCTATAATAAGTGCCCACGGAGGACACAGGTTAGTCCCAAATTCTTTAGGTTAAGACTGCTAAGTAAATCTGGCTACTAGTGCCTACGACTGATTGGAAAAATGTGAAACGTTTCAGTTTGAGTTACGGGTCATAATGCATAGGACCTGCTTCAGGGTCGGGGTATTAAGTGGTTATGGTAGGGTCCACCCCTCCCTGTCTTGGATGTATTAAATGATCGGAGTTAGCATTTAGGCACGGTAGTGGAAATCTCAGAAAGGGTCTACTTTGGGTTCAAGGTATTAATTGGATATTGTAGAGTCCGCCTCTCACCATAAATAAGTATTAAGTGGCCTAATGAGAATCTACGCGATGTCAGCTAGATAGGATCTGGGAGCGGTTCGCCTTAAGTTATGTATTAAATGACAGGGACCTGCCTAAGATATAGCTATTAAATGGTCAGAGTCTGCCTAATTCACATTAGAAAGATATTAAGTGGCTTGGATTCTTTCTCTCATATTGTCAAGATATGATTGAAGATATATGTGTGGGACCAGGAAGGGCCTTTGGCCCACGGTTGAAAGTGAGTTATAGAGTTGGATAGAAGAGTGTAGGTTATAGAATTGGATTGGAGAAGCCTTAGGGCTTATAATTGAAGGTAATTCATATAGAATATAGTTAGGACGCGTAAAACATATTCTTATCTAAATTATGCCGTCCAAGTACTATTATGGAAAGAATTAAGATATTATTCACTAGACATTATTGTTCTAACTCCTTCCTCATTACAACACAGGCCAGGGAAAGACGATGCTGATACCTGAGATGAAGCGGTGATGGAGTCTTGTGGAAGTTATCTATCTATATTTTTTTGATGGACCACATTTCAAACATGATGTTAATTTCAGATGTTGGGATATTGCATTATATTTTTTGAGACTTGAATTTCTATAAAATGGGTACTATTTTTTATATTATATTTTAACCATTCCGCTATGAGATTTCGATAGCATAACTAAATAGCCCTGTGTATTGTTCAATTTTACCAACCAACAAGCAGTTTTGGAATAGGTCTAAGGTTGGTGGGGTTTTACTGGATCGAAAATTAAGCCCATTTCAAGATGGATACATACCGATGGTCGAGGATTTAAATTCTTGGCATTCTCTTCAAAGAACCCTTATGTCAATCTTATTAAGAGGTACATAAACATTGGAAATGTTTAAAATTGAATCGTTACTTAAATCCATGACAGTAAGATGCTTCGAGTGCACACTAGTGATGTTTGAATTAGTTTAACACAATTATGGTTCTCATACACTATTAGTCTACCTAAGTTACCCCTAACTAAGAGGCAAAGGCAAATACTAAGATATAACTCCCTAAACTTTTGCAGAATCAGTAATCAAGGTATTTTGTTTTAGTTTCTTACCACAGAGCTAAATCAATGCAACCATCTTTTAAAATAAACTTAATTTTATTATGTTTGTCTAGATCTTTCGAACATCTAACATTTCTAACATTCCAACTAATGTATCTCATATGAGCCAAAGGGGTCATATGTGCTCCTCCTAACCGATCTGCCAAGATGAGCCATTCGTTTTCCAAAAGAGCGTTTTGAACACTTTGGAGCATTCCCCAATGAAACCGAGCTTAGCAAATGAAAAACTACAATACTTTAGTAGAGCTTCGACCTTGGCTTACTAGGCATGATGGATGTATCTTCTTACAACATCAGGTCATCGACCTACTTGGTCATATCTGCATGCTTGGACCCCACAGCTTGATCAAAATCACTCTCATCTTGATTTTGCAATTCTTCATACTTATCACCACTGTGCATGTTAAAATGCACCTCAATTTCTTAAGTAGAAATAACAACTTCTTCCTAATTCCTAACATTAGCGATATCACTTCTTCGCCATTCTCCGTACGTAAATTCTTATGACATGAGCCTACATCCACTGAGTTATTAACATTCACTGAATTCAAGTTGTCACAAGTAACCTCAATGTATGTAAGAGCATGTTTGGCTGAATTATTAACATGATGCATCCCCTTGCTAAATTCCAAGCATTACAATTCACATCCACTAATTATTAATAAATTCACTAGTTGAGTTATTTTCATGCATCCTCACCTCACCATTTTCCAATAGATGTTCATCTCATGCACTTCCAATATTTCCCATGCTTAATCAACTCATTACCCAGTATCATTATCCTTATCCACATTAAGAGCTATTAATAAATATTGCCCACATTTAACCACATCAGCGTCATCATTTTTATTGATACACATTCCAGAAGCATTAGAATTACCTATCTAGAACAATATCAGAAGCAAGCTTAACATCAGTAGGTGTTGTTGTAACAGAGAAATGATAGAAAAATCTAGAAAGGAGCAAGATAATATTTCAGGCAAAGAGAACTTCAACACTATTTTTTATTTAATGAAACGATACAATATAAAGCTAAAAGAAAATGACGATCCTAAAGAATTCACCAATTTTTGTTCTAAAGAATTCAAACTTGTTGAGTGGCAATGGCTTGGAAAAAACATTTGCAATTTGATCATCTATTTTGCAGTAAACAAGAATGATAGCTCCCTTCTTTTGTAGTTCTCTTAAAAAATATAACTTAATATTGAAGTGCTTGGTTTTTCCATGAAACACGGGATTTTGAGATATTACAATAGTAGCTTGATTGTCAATATGAATCCTTGTGCTTTCCTCTTGCTTCAAGTTGAGATCAATTAAAATCTTTCTCAGCCGATGTGCACGTAATTGTGCATATATTTACATCCATATTTTATCTCCTTTTTTTAAATAATCATCATATTTGGGCATTTTAACATGTTTAAAACCAAAATTCAATTATTTCCAAACCATCATATTTTCATCATCATTCAGGGGCAAAACGGTCATCTTTGTGCATGTGTCAATGTAAGAATTTTTACTTGGACATTTTTTTGATTATTTTTATAGGAATTTGGATGCATATGGAAGAGGCTTATATGAAGATACATGCATGCACAAGGAAATACAAAGGAATGAAGAGAAAATAATTCAAGTTCAAGATCATGGAGGACCCCACCCACTTACCTAACTTCCAATTAGAAGCTAAGCACATGCTAAAAGGACTTAAAGCTTCATGTACATATTAAGTGGGGGATTAGTGAATGTTAATGATTACTTGGAGGCTACACCACCTCAAGGGTATTTTGGGAAGCTCCCTAAAAAGAGAATTAGGGTTTTATACATGTATAAATAGCCCTCTTATGTACATGAAGAGGATCATCTACTCTTTCATTTTACTTAGGAAATTAAGAAATCAAGTGTAAGCACAATGTTCTATGAAATAAAAATGGCTTCCAAGCCTCTTTCTTCTCTCTTTTCTACATGTTTTTCTTTGTTTTATTGTTAATGTTTATTTATATGCTCTCTTTCTTCTTATGTTCATAGCTTAGATTTACATTTATGCAAGTAGTTAGTAGCTAATCTCTTTTGCTTTCTTTGCTTATTTTCTATTTTCTTTTCTTTAATGTTGAAACTTACTTGTGATGCTTCAATGCCACAAATGAGTAGCTAAACCCCTTCAATTTAGGGGTGATGAAGCTCTCTAACTTTATGTAATTTCAACATTTTTTATGATTTATGATCTCTTTGTTATGCTTCATGAATGTGAATTTTGATGTAAGTTTATACAAGTGGGTTTGACAGCTTATATTGCTTATGCAAATGAGCCATTCTTACTCAACATAAACACAATTTACATCAATATTTGCTAATTAATTTTTGATTATGAAATGAAAGTAAAAATGAAATTTGATGATCTATGTTACTAGTTACAATAGTAAATAGATCATACTTAAAATAGTTTTTGCTTTGGCTTCTTTTTCATGAGAATTGTAAGTGGTATAATTGTTGTATTATAGTTTGATGGTTTGAGTTATGTTAACTAATAACATAAACAAACCATACTTATGATAAATGCAATGATTATTTCACTTAATATCAAAGTTAGAGATCATAAATTATGTGTTTGTTGATTTACAAAAATATGAGAGTGGATTTGCCTCTAAATTGTTCTCTAGTTCAATAGTTTACTAATCACATTTCAATTCTAGTTTAGCTTCATTTTAGTTCTATCAAACAATTTCACTCGACTTTGGTATAATTTGATTGAATAGAAAATTTTAAAATCATCAATTCCCTGTGGATCGACCCGTATTCGCCACGTGCTACATTCGTACACCGTGCGCTTGCGGTTATATTTTAATTTGAAATTTTTCGGCAAATTTCTAAATCAATAGAAATTTTGTCGACGAACAAGTTTTTGGCGCCGTTGCCGGGGAATTGTTTTGATTTTAGTTTTCTATTCTTCGAATTATTTGTTATTTGACTTTTGTGTGTAAATTTTGTGTGTGTTTGCATTTAAAAAAAAAAATTGCTGTGTGTGTATGTTTATCTTGTTTGTTTTTTCCTTTTATTTGTGTGTTTGTTTTCTTCTCATTTTTCATTAGCATTTTCATTATATATAAAAAAAAAAACAGCATACACAATTTCTAAAAAAAAAATATTCATTGCCGTTTACATTTTTCATTTCCGCATACATTTATTTTTATTTTTATTTTTCATAAACTTCTCCAATCTATTGCACCATCCATTGCTACTGTTCACTGCTGCTGTTCACTCTATTCACTGCAGCTCCTCCAAACTTTCATAACATTTTCCACATCTTCCACTTAATACATTTCTGAACTGTGTTCAACCACCAGTCACCTCCCCATCACAAACCATACCATCCTCTTCATCCTACAGTCACACTTCCAGACTTCTTCAAACTGTCCCTGCACAGTGATATAACCAATTCAATTACTCCTCCTCACAACCAATTCCATCAACCTACGTTACTGCCAGCAACTCCTCTTCACCAATACATTCAGCATCTTCTACCAATATTCATCAACTCCAAACATTACTACTGACATACTTTCTGCAGAGTCTTCCACCCTCAACAACTCATAACATCACTGCCCTCCTTCACAATTGATCTCCAACAACATCCCTTTCACAACCATCTTGTCATCATCATTTCAACAAACTGCCCTCACAGTCGCCAGGCAACTTCAACCAAACTCGTGCTTCTGCAAACCCCATCGCCTGAACCCACACCCCAAACCACGAACCAAAAACATTACTTCATCTCGAATGCTACTTCAATAACCCGAAGCCCTCTTCAGCCATCATAACAGTCAAAACGACTTCTACATCAAACCCGAGCACTTGCTACTGCCTTCACCAATCTTCACATACGACAGTCCTCTACTGCAAACATCAAAATCTCCTCTGTAAACATCATCTCATCTACTGTCAGTTTGCATTTACTGCCTTAAACATTTCAACACTCCACCTGATCATCTGCTACTTCTACCATCTGCTCAGCACACTGCTTTGGACAAACCATCCACCTGATCGAAACTTGAAACCAATTTTTCCGTTCACACTGCAAACAACTCACTGACTTCAAACAGCTTCAAACATCACACCACAACCTGAAGCCAACATCACTGCAGAGAGCAACTAACATCAATTACTGACTGTCGAACTTCATCAACAAGTTTTTGGTACCTGATCCCATTTCACACTTACCTGACCTTCGAAACTGCTCAGCCTACCACCGACAACAAAACAGCAGTATACGCCTCTGCCAATAAACTGCTAACATAGTAGCATACTTCCCACCTTCAAAGATCATCACCAACAACAAGCACCTTTCTTCACAATTCTTCCTTCCCCCTGCCTGCAGAACATCGTTCAACTTCAGAGCAACCTTGCCACCTACACGAGCTACAGTTCATAACTGACAGTGCCATCCCCATATCGGCAATACATACAACTCCTCTAACTCACTCCGCCAACATTCAACAGCACGCAACACCAACGACAGCTGCAACCAGAAAACCTAACCTCTATCATCCTCAAACTGCTGCAACCCACTGTAATCGACCGAACCCCAAAGTCATTCGCAACCATCAATTCCCAAAAAACGATCTGTTGAAGTCGAACGAATTTAAATTGCATTTTGATTGAAGTCGAAATTGGTTTTTAATTCTAATAGAGGGATTTTGAAGCGAGAAATTGCTGGGACATATCTTCGTTCTTTTAAACAAAAAAAAAACAAGAACAAAAGGAACAGATTTTGAATTGCGAAAGTGACATCGATTTTTTTTTGAAAGGGGAAGATTTACTGTCTCGTTTTATTTGATGAAGTTGAGAGTGCTTTTATTTTGTTAATTTGAGTGGGCCGGGCTGTTTTTCTTTCTATTTAGTTAGTTTGAATTTCAATTTCTTCTTTTACAAAAAATTTAAAAAAAAACAAAAACAAATTTCTTTCTTTTCTTTGTTTGGATTTTCCTATTAGAATTAGTCTTCCTTATCCAAAAAAAAAAAAAAAAATTTTAAGTAAAACCCTACTTTTAAATTTCCTCTCCAAAAAAAAAAAACAAGTTCAAGTTTGTTTAATTTTCATTTTTCATTTATTTTATTTTCGATTGTTTTGTTTTTCATCTTTGATAAACATACAAAAAAATAATAATAATAAAAATTGTTGAATATATCTTGTTTTTCATTTCAGGTTGTCAAAGCAGAAAATTACAAGGAATTGCTTGCCGAAAGAAAAAATAATTGCTTTGCTTTGCTAAAATCGCCGCTATAAAAAAAAAAATTTTGCTAATAATCTGCACGCTCTGGTATTGTGCTTTCATCTCTAGTGCATTGTTGGTTGCTTGCATTTGCATTTATATATAACAAAAAAAAATTCAAAAAAATCCAAAAACAAAAACAAACTTCATTTTAGCTGCATTGTAATTTCACGTTTAATTTCTGTTTTGCATTCATCTCATCTTGTTTTTCTTTTCTAAGGGCAATACCCCAATTCACATAAGGTGAGGGATTTCATCACCCTTTCCTTAGCCCACAAACGCATTTCATCGTAGAATTTGACTAATAATAAAGGTTAGACGTTGGACCTAAGGGTGTCTCGAGCTCACTTAGGGCTTAATTGTATCTTCACAATTGTTTTACTTAAACGATTTTATTTCTTGGTGTCTAGGCTACGGCAGAGTAATAACCAGTTATAAAAATTACGGTGATTCGTAAATATTATACTGGTTGTTCCTCTGAAGGTACTTAAACCTTCGGTTGCATTGCTACGGTGATTCGTGGTGCACCGATAACCCCTGTCCGTTACCTGGCTGAGAAATATTTTTGTTGATTTAAGACAAAGTGTGATTATACAATTTTGGGTTAGGAGCTACTAAGGACAGAAAACTGTAATTAAGTCCTTTGCATTCATTTAGTTGCATAAGTTCATGCATATTTAAAAAAAAAACTCAAAAACAAAAATCTAAAAAATTTGTAAAATCTTTTCAAAAAAAAAAAATTGAAAATTCAAAAACAAAACAAAAATCAAACTTTTCTTTTGAAATAAACTTCACTTGGTAAATAGTTTTTTTTCCCTTAAAAAAAACAAAAAAAAAACAAAAACATTTTCAAATCTTCTTTCATTCTCCAAACTCGTTTCTAATTTCTTTCTCCTCTCGACTTTCACTTGTGCATGAGTACTTGGACTCGTGACACAACAACAAATACTTGGATTCGTGACCCTTCTACAAACCATTTAACTTGAACAGACAATCCTCCCGAAATGGCGAACGAAAATGCCCCTCGAACTCTTATGGATAGAATCTTTCCCGATAGAGTTTCTATTCCATCTTGCATCACATTACCCGCCCCTACGGGTAACCATTTCGAAATCCATTCGAACCATATTGCCACGCTTCCAAAATTTGGCAATTTCGAACACGATGACCCATACATCTTTTTGACTAAATTCGAACAAGTTTGCGCAACCATTAAACTTCAACAACTTTCTGATGACGGAATCAAACTTCGATTAATCCCATTTGCTCTTACGGATTACGCTGAAAAATGGTTGTACAGCTTACCTTCGAACTCAATTAAAACGTGGGAAGAATTTGTAAAAGCTTTCTTAAAAAAGTTCTACCCCTTAGAAAAAACAAGTAGAATTCGAAACGAAATTGTAAATTTTCATCAATTCAAGGGTGAACCATTTGGAAAATATTTTGAAAGATTCAAAGAGCTTTTGATAAAATGTCCACACCATAACTTTGAAAAATGGACGATTTGCCAAATCTTATATGATGGACTCGAAAACAGCTCACGAACCATGCTCGAATCAATGTGCCAAGGCAATTTTCTTGCCCAACATCATGACGATGCTTGGCAATTTCTTGAAAACCTCGCTGAAAAGTCGTCCCAATGGGAACGCTCGAACGAAAAATCAATCTACTCACGATCGAGTGCACACTCGACGGGATCTTCTTTTGCTTTGGAAGCTAAGATCGACGCAATGATTAAAAAATTCGATAACGTTTTCTCATCGAATCAAACGAACCAAGCTTCCCAACCAATGTGTTATAAATGCAACGATCCTAATCATATAGCCGACCAGTGTCCCAATTCCGTCGAACAAATCAATGCTTTCAATAAAACCAAAAACGACCCGTTTTCTCCAACGTACAACCCTGGATGGAGAAATCATCCGAATTTTGCGTGGAACCAAAACAATCCCAACACGAATACGATTCGTCCCAATTTTCAAGCATTTCCAAATAATGCTTCGAATCCTCCCTTTCAGCCCAATAATTTTCAACCAAACTTTGCGGGCCCGTCTCATAATCAACCGCAACAACCAAATTTTCCACCAAATTCTACTCATCCTCCACAAGACGATAAACGTTTAACTTCGCTTGAGAAAACTCTTGAAACGTTGGCTAAGGCAACTACTCAAAGCATTCAATCAAACAGCAATTTGCAAAATTTATTGACTTCATATATGCAAAACACAAACCAATCGATTGCAAAACTCGAAATGCAAATGAGTCAATTAGCCACGTCTGTAAGTGAACGTGAACGAGGAACATTCCCAAGCCAGCCCCTTCCAAATCCCAGAAATCAAAACGCAAATTCAAATCAAGCCCATGTTGTTCAAGATAGCAATGTCACCCAGTTGAATGCTATCACAACTCTCCGTTCTGGTAAACAAATCAATAATCAAGTCGTTAATCCAAATGATTCACTGGGAACTTTTCTCGATACTTCTAAAACAACGAACGACTCAGAACAGAACGTGGAGCCAAACGTCGAATCGAACGACAATCAAAATTCTTCTTGTACTACTCGAGTAGACCCGCCTACCGAGTATCATGTTCCATTTCCTCATCATCTTCGACCAAAGAAACACTCGGACCAAATGGAAAAGATGTTGGAAATTTTTAAACAAGTCAAAGTTAACATTCCTCTTCTTGACATCGTTCAGCAAGTCCCCACTTACGCGAAATTTCTTAAGGACTTGTGCACCCAAAAGCGACACACTCAAGTGCCCAAAAAAGTCTTCTTAGCCGCTAGTTTGAGTGAAGTCTTGTCCCAATCCATACCCGTTAAATACAAAGATCCTGGCTGCCCTACGATTTCGTGTACAATTGGAGAAAAGACGATTAACAAATGTTTAATAGACTTAGGCGCGAGTGTCAACTTGATTCCATACTCCGTGTACGAACAATTAGGCTTAGGTGAGCTCAAACCCACGAAAGTTACGCTTCAATTTGTCGATCGTTCCATTAGGAAGCCCGTGGGAGAAATCGAAGACGTGCTCATTCGAGTAGGGCAATTCATATTCCCCGTTGATTTTATCGTTCTCGAAACACAACCCGTAACAAACCCTGTGAGTCAAATCCCATTGATTTTAGGCCGACCATTCTTAGCCACCTCAAACGCCTTAATCAATTGTCGTAACGGTTCGATGAAAATCTCTTTTGGAAACATGACTTTGGACCTTAACATTTTCAATCTTGAAAGCTACTCGAATGAACTTCGTGACCAAACATTAGAAGTTAGTGCCATTCATGAAAACTTTGAAAATGAAATATTTGATCTTAACGATGAACGCGAGGCCAAGTACGAAAAATTGTTTCATGAAGTCCCCAACGAGATCGAACACACTCTTCCCTTTGAATCGCTTCAAGTTGAGTCCGAATCTCAACCCAATTCTGCAATCGAAAAACTCCCGAAATTGGACCTCAAACCACTTCCCGCTCACCTTAAGTATGCATACTTAGGTGAAAACGAAACTTGTCCTGTCATCATTTCTAACAATCTTTCTCTTGACCAAGAAGCTTCTCTTCTCTCTATTCTTTTGAAAAATAGAGAAGCAATTGGGTGGTCCATTACTGATATTAAGGGAATTAGCCCTGCTATTGTCCAACATCGCATTCATTTGATTGATGAAGCCAAACCCACTCGTGATGCACAACGGAGGCTTAACCCAAAAATGAAAGATGTGGTTCGTGATGAAATTCTTAAGCTTCTCGATAACGGTATCATATACCCCATCTCCGATATCCCATGGGTTAGCCCAATTCATGTCGTGCCTAAAAAGTCCGGACTTACTGTTATAAAAAACGACGCTAACGAACTTATTCCAACTCGTACTCAAACGGGTTGGCGTGTTTACATTGACTATCGAAAACTAAATGCCGCAACACGTAAGGATCATTTTCCTCTTCCATTTATCGACCAAATGCTCGAACGTTTAGCCGGTCACGAATTCTATTGCTTTCTTGATGGTTATTCCGGCTATAACCAAATTCCAATCGCTCCCGAAGATCAGGAGAAAACGACTTTCACGTGTCCATTCGGTACCTTCGCTTATCGACGTATGCCATTCGGACTTTGTAACGCTCCTGCGACTTTCCAACGATGCATGGTTGGAATCTTTTCTGACATGATTGAGCGCTTTCTAGAAGTCTTTATGGACGATTTCTCTATCTTCGGCGATTCTTTTTCTCAATGTTTACATCACCTCGAGTTGGTTTTGAATCGATGTAAAGAAAAACACTTGACTTTGAATTGGGAAAAATGCCACTTTATGGTCAAACAAGGCATTGTCCTTGGACATATCATCTCAAACAAAGGCATTGAGGTAGACAAAGCGAAAATCGATGTCATTGCAAATCTACCCATTCCCAAATCTGTTAAGGACATTCGATCATTTTTAGGACACGCTGGCTTTTATCGACGCTTTGTGAAAGACTTTAGCAAAATCGCCCGTCCTTTGACGACCCTTCTTGGAAAAGACGTTCCTTTCAATTTTAACTCTGATTGTATCTCTTCTTTTGAACGTCTTAAGAGCGAACTCATTTCTGCCCCAGTCATTTGCGCACCCAATTGGGATCTTCCTTTCGAAATAATGTGCGACGCTTCAAACTTTGCCGTTGGTGCTGTCTTGGGACAACGCATCAACAAGATCCTTCATGTCATTTACTACGCGAGTATGACCTTAAACGATGCTCAGCTCAACTACACAACAACCGAAAAAGAGCTTCTAGCTGTCTTTTTTGCGCTTGAAAAGTTTCGACCTTACTTGATAGGTTCACACATTACGGTCTACACTGACCATTCTGCGCTTCGATATCTCTTCGCTAAAAAGGATGCTAAATCCCGTTTGATTCGATGGATCCTTTTACTTCAAGAATTCGACCTTACAATCAAAGACAAAAAAGGATCCGATAATGTCATAGCCGATCATTTATCTCGTCTTTCGAACGCACCATCTTCCTTGCCGATCAATGAAAACTTCCCCGATGAACAACTTCTTTCTATTTCTATCGATCCATGGTACGCTGATATAGTGAACTACTTAGTCACTAAAGAAACTCCCTCATCTTGGTCCAAACAGGACAAATGCAAATTCATGTCCCAAGTGAAATATTTCTATTGGGACGATCCATACTTGTTCAAATATTGTCCCGACCAAATCATCCGACGTTGCATTCCGGATAATGAAATAAGGAGTGTTCTTTCGTTTTGCCACGATCAAGTGTGCGGTGGACATTTCGGTCCTCGAAAAACTGCGGAAAAAGTGCTTCAGTGTGGTTTCTATTGGCCTTCTCTTTTCAAAGACTCGTTTGAATTTTGTAAAACTTGTGATCGATGTCAAATGCTTGGACGAATTTCTCGACGAGATATGATGCCTTTAAACCCCATTCTTACGATCGAAATCTTTGATGTATGGGGTATCGACTTTATGGGACCTTTTCCCAATTCCTTTGGAAACTTGTATATCCTTCTCGCTGTCGATTACGTTTCAAAATGGGTCGAAGCCGTTCCTTGCAAAACCAATGACCACAGAATTGTTGTGAAATTTCTTAAAGAAAACATCTTTTCGAGGTTCGGCACACCTCGCACAATAATCAGTGATAACGGAACCCATTTTTACAACCGTTCTTTTGAAACTTTAATAAAAAAATACTCGATAACCCACAAGTTATCCACTCCATATCATCCTCAGACTTGTGGCCAAGTTGAAGTTTCAACTCGACAAATAAAACAAATCTTGGAGAAAACCGTCAATAAAAATCGAAAAGATTGGTCTCAGAAATTGACCGACGCGCTTTGGGCTTACCGTACTGCTTTTAAAACTAACCTTGGGATGTCCCCTTTTCGTTTAGTTTACGGTAAAGCTTGCCATTTACCCGTTGAAATTGAACACAAAGCGTTGTGGGCAATAAAAAACTTAAACTTTGATCATGAAGAAGCTGGCGAAAATCGAAAATTACAACTCAACGAACTAGAAGAACTTAGGAACGACGCGTATGAAAACGTGAAAATTTACAAAGAAAGAACCAAAGTTTTTCATGACAAGTCAATCCTAAGGAAAAAGTTTTCACCTAACCAGAAAGTTCTTTTATATGACTCGAGACTTCATTTATTCCCTGGGAAACTTAAATCAAGGTGGACCGGACCATTTGTGGTACGAACTGTTTTTCCACATGGTGCCATAGAAATAGAAAACCCAAAGGATGGATCGATTTTCAAAGTCAACGGTCATCGCTTAAAACCCTTCTTGGAATTTCCCGGTTACCAAGAGGAGGAGCTCATGATCCTTCATGAGCCAAGCTACGTCTAGTAAGAATGTTAACCCTCTTTTGTAAATATGTACATATTTTTCCCCGTTACACTCATTATATCATGCATCGACTGTGGGGACATAGTCAAAATTAAGTGTGAGGGGAGTCTCATTTTCATTTTTTTTAGTTTTTCATGGCATTTTTGAATTTTCATTTTCTTCAAAAAAAAAAATCTCAAAACTCCTAAATCTCAGAAACATTTTCTTTTTACCATTTTGATTTATTTTTGAAGAAACACTATGGGATAAGTATAAGTTTTGGTTAATAAATTGAAATTTTTGAAAATTTATTTGTCTTAACAAAAATAAAAATGAAGTTTGATTACAAATAACAATGGTTTTACAAGTATATAGGAAGGTTCATTTATGTTAATTATGAAGTATGTTCTAATTGAAAATCGTTGTTTAAAAAGTGGTAAATTTAAAGTAAAGGATATAACATTTTTGTCTTCTAAGTTAAATGGTGCTAAGATAATTTTGCAAAACTCTCTCTCTCTTAAAAAAAATATATATAAAAAAAAAACAAAAAACAAAATAATAACATCCAAAGTATTCACTCTCATTTAAAAGTCCTCACGGTTATGCATGGGTGAATTACTTGTAATCTTTGATTATGTGCTTTCATGCTCATTTAAAAGTCCTCACGGTTATGCATGTATGAAACACATATTAAAAAAAAAGAACAGACTTAATAAAAACCACCTACGGTCGATAGGTGTATGCACGAAAGTGTGTACACTCGCCATGCTCTGTACTCCCCTCACATAAGCCCGAAAGGCAGTGCATGGGTGGTATATCTGGCCTCAGTTTACCTGAGCTAGGTGTGTAATTTTTCTTGCAAATAATGAGAGAGCAAGCAATTGAAATCCTAGCACTATTTTAACTTGTTTGACCTAACTTGTTATTGAAAAGAAATGAAAATACCACTTTAATAAACTTTGATAATCAACTAAGGATCCATTTCATAATTACATTGTGTAATCAACCGAAACAACTAGCCAAACTATGGTCTATCTGTCATGACAACTTGATTTTTATTGGAAATTTTGACGAGTAAATGACTTAAATTTTCAAGACAATGACCAAAACTTGTATTTAACTTATTCGTGTCAATTTAAAAATAAACCCTTCATTTGTAAATATTTCCAAAAAAATCGCATTCATCTCTTTGTAAATAAATCTTGCAATTTGTAAATATTTTCATCCTGCATTTGGATTTTGTGGGTAGTATCCGCTGAAAACCCTCACGAGACAACACTCGTCCTACTGGGGACACCCAGAGGTTTAACGGCTTCTTGCATACGCTCAATGCAATCGTGCTCCCTACGAAAACGGATTTATCTTAGTTTTCCTTTATTCGAGGACGAATAAAAAGATAAGTGTGGGGGTATTTGATGTGCACGTAATTGTGCATATATTTACATCCATATTTTATCTCCTTTTTTTAAATAATCATCATATTTGGGCATTTTAACATATTTAAAACCAAAATTCAATTATTTCCAAACCATCATATTTTCATCATCATTCAGGGGCAAAACGGTCATTTTTGTGCATGTGTCAATGTAAGAATTTTTACTTGGATATTTTTTTGATTATTTTTATAGGAATTTGGATGCATATGGAAGAGGCTTATATGAAGATACATGCATGCACAAGGAAATACAAAGGAATGAAGAGGAAATAATTCAAGTTCAAGATCATGGAGGACCCCACCCACTTACCTAACTTCTAATTAGAAGCTAAGCACATGCTAAAAGGACTTAAAGCTTCATGTACATATTAAGTGGGGTTTAGTGAATGTTAATGATTACTTGGAGGCTACACCCACCTCAAGGGTATTTTGGGAAGCTCCCTAAAAAGAGAATTAGGGTTTTATACATGTATAAATAGCCCTCTTATGTACATGAAGAGGATCATCTACTCTTTCATTTTACTTAGGAAATTAAGAAATCAAGTGTAAGCACAATGTTCTATGAAATAAAAATGGCTTCCAAGCCTCTTTCTTCTCTCTTTTCTACATGTTTTTCTTTGTTTTATTGTTAATGTTTATTTATATGCTCTCTTTCTTCTTATGTTCATAGCTTAGATTTACATTTATGCAAGTAGTTAGTAGCTAATCTCTTTTGCTTTCTTTGCTTATTTTCTATTTTCTTTTCTTTAATGTTGAAACTTACTTGTGATGCTTCAATGCCACAAATGAGTAGCTAAACCCCATCAATTTAGGGGTGATGAAGCTCTCTAACTTTATGTAATTTCAACATTTTTTATGATTTATGATCTCTTTGTTATGCTTCATGAATGTGAATTTTGATGTAAGTTTATACAAGTGGGTTTGATAGCTTATATTGCTTATGCAAATGAGCCATTCTTACTCAACATAAACACAATTTACATCAATATTTGCTAATTAATTTTTGATTATGAAATGAAAGTAAAAATGAAATTTGATGATCTATGTTACTAGTTACAATAGTAAATAGATCATACTTAAAATAGTTTTTGCTTTGGCTTCTTTTTCATGAGAATTGTAAGTGGTATAATTGTTGTATTATAGTTTGATGGTTTGAGTTATGTTAACTAATAACATAAACAAACCATACTTATGATAAATGCAATGATTATTTCACTTAATATCAAAGTTAGAGATCATAAATTATGTGTTTGTTGATTTACAAAAATATGAGAGTGGATTTGCCTCTAAATTGTTCTCTAGTTCAATAGTTTACTAATCACATTTCAATTCTAGTTTAGCTTCATTTTAGTTCTATCAAACAATTTCACTCGACTTTGGTATAATTTGATTGAATAGAAATTTTTAAAATCATCAATTCCCTGCGGATCGACCCGTATTCGCCACGTGCTACATTCGTACACCGTGCGCTTGCGGTTATATTTTAATTTGAAATTTTTCGGCAAATTTCTAAATCAATGGAAATTTTGTCGACGAACATCAGCCATAAAGCCTGATTAACAGCTGCTGTTGCAGCAATAAATTCTGCTTCAGGTGTAGATTGTGCCACAGTTTCTTATTTCTTTGAGCTCCATGAGAAAACACTGAAACCAAATGTAAAGCAGTAGCCGATAGTCTTTTCATATCATCAATAGAACCTCCCCAATCGCTACCTGAGAAACCGACTAAATTGAACTCTTTGCTCCTCATGAATTTTATACCAAAATCAAATGTGCCTTTAACATATCTAAGCACTCTTTTAGCAGCCTTAAGATTCCATTCACTTGCACAATGCATAAATCAAGACAAAATACTCACAGCATTCAAAATATCAGGTCGAGTTGCTATAGGATACATCAAGCAGCCAATCAAATTTCTGAAATATGCTTGATCAATCTTCTCAGTTCCATCTTCTTTGCAGAGCTTCTCTTTTGAGTTCATCGGAGTTACCATTTCTTTGCATTTTTCAAGTTTGAACTTCATCAGGTTCTCCTTAGTATATTTCTTTTGACATATGAAAACTTCATATTCACTTTGTTTGATTTCCATTCCAAGAAATAAAATCATCAATCCGAGATCTGTCATCTCAAAAAATTCCATCATCTCTTGCTTAAATTTGTCAACAGCACTTGTTTTGTTTCCTGTGATAAGCAAGTCATCGACATATAGTGAGATGATAAGAATGTCACACCATTAAGCTTGACATATAATATTGGTTCAGATGGACTTTTAATAAATCCCAAACTTTGAAAGTAATCATCAATCCTGCTATACCAAGCCCTTGGAGCTTGCTTCAAACCGTAAAGAGCCTTTTTTAGAAGATAAACCTTGTCTTCATTACCTTACTTTACATAGCCTTCCGGTTGCTCTACATAAATCTCCTCCTCTAAAAAATCGTTCAAGAACGCTGACTTGACATATAATTGGTAAACTTTCCAATTATTTTGTGCTGAAATAGCAAGCAAAAGCCTGATAATGTCAAGTCTAGCGACGGGTGCAAATGTATCTGAGTAGTCCACACCTGGTATTTGAGCATATCCTTTGACTACTAACCTAGCTTTATACTTATTGATTGAGCCATCAACATTATGTTTGGGTTCTGTACACCCACTTGACTCCAATCACCTTTCTGTTTTGAGATCGATTAACCAACTCCCATGTTTTATTTTTTTCAATCATGAATAGCTCTTCCTTCATTGTAGTAACCCAACTTGGATTAGTCTTAGCTTCTTCATAGTCATTAGGTTCACACACAACAACATTACATCTTTGGTAAATGTCAGAAAGTGGTCTTGTGCCCCTGATAGATATGTCATCCACCATTTCATTCTCCAAGTCTTCGATGCTTTGATCTTCTGCATTCAAGACAGGAAAATTTAGATTTGACACTTTTGGGGATGAATCTACCTTCTTTACATCATCCCAATTCCATTCTTCATCTTCTATAAAGTGCAAATCTCTGCCTACAATAATTTTTTTGGTTTATGGATGGAAAATTTTATAAGCATGCAACAGAACTATAACCAATAAAGATGCCTGGAAGTGCTCTTTTATCTAATTTATCTCTTTTGACCTGCGGAACATGAGTGAAGCACAAACATCCAAATATCTTAAGGAAATTTAACGATGGTTTATATCCACACCAAACCTCAAAAGGTGTTTTATCCCTCACTACTGTTGTTGGAAGCCTGTTTTGTAGGAAGACTGCAGTGCCTGCCGCTTCAGCCCAAAACTGCTTTGGCAAGTTCTTCTCATGTAGCATACACCGTGTCATTTCTAGTATAAATCTATTCCGCCTTTCACTAACTCCATTTTGTTATGGAGTGTATGGTGTGGTTAATTGATGTTGAATACCTTCTTCCTCGTAAAAACTATCAAATACTTCAGAAGTGTATTCCTTACCACTGTCTGAACGAAGAGTTTGAATTTTAGAGCCACTCTCATTCTCAATTCTGGCTTTGAACTTCCAAAACACTTGAGCTACTTCTGACTTGTATTTAAAATAGAAAATCCAACACATACGTGAAAAATCATCAATGAATGCAACATAATAAAGACTACCATTCAGGTAAGGCGTTCTTTGTGGACCTACAATGTCAGTATGTACTAATTGAAGCTTCTTTGTTGCCCTCCAAGTCGCCTTGGGAAACGGTTTTTGGCTTTGCTTCCCATATTGACATGTTTTGCAGTTTTATTTGTGCCAAGGTTGGATTGTTGGGAAGTTTAGGAATTTCATAGTCTTCTTCCACTACTTTCTATAGATCCAAAGCTTCTAAGTAAGTCTCCATACCCAAATCTGGTAGTTGTTCCCATCAAACACTGTTGGAGCAAATGAAGAGAGACTATTAGCTTTAGTTTCCCTGCTTTTCAAACTCAAATACAAATCCCTTAAGAAGAAGGCTCTGATACCAATTGTTGTTATAACAGAGAAATGATAGAAAAATTTAGAAAGGAGCAAGATAATATTTTAGGCAAAGAGAACTTCAACACTATTTTTTATTTAATAAAACGATACAATATAAAGCTAAAAGAAAATGATGATCTAACATTATGCCATGATATCAGCTAACAATACTCAGAAAAAGTAATTATTTTGAAACATTCAACTAAACTATGCAGTCCTAAACACAACCAGCTAACAGTAGGTAGCACAGAAGCAAGATCAACATTGTGAACTGTGGCAACATTTTCGGCCCTATTATCGATCTTAGAAGCATTATCGACAGAAACAGGCATGCCACTCCTTGCTTCAGCAACAAGTATATTACTTTGGACCTTGCATTTTCCCCCTTCCTTATATACTTTAACCATTCATCCATCGCCTCCATTTCAACGAAAGCGCTCTCTACCCTAGAAACTTCACCAGCATAGTCACAACCTGATGCATTATCGACATCAATGCTTTTAGCAAAAAGTTTGGACACTGGAGTATCATTCTGTCGAAATTAAACATGATTTTGGTTTAATTTAATTACTTTTGAAAAATAAATTATTTTGGGAAATAAATTATTCTGGGTAATATAATTTGGTATTAATTGAGGGAATTATTTACATTGAAGAGGCTAAACTTTAGCCTAGGGAAATATTTAAAGTTATCTAATATTACGTCTGAGAAAGGCCTAGAGGATAGACTTTTTAGGGGAGGTAAAGAAAACTCTAAGGAGCACTTATTATCCATGGGATTAAATACATCTCCACCATCCATATAGGATATGTACTGCCATAAATAGGAATGCTTTCTCTCATTTGTATGTAAGCGAACACAAGCATATGTATGCAAGTAAAAAAGTAGAAAGAAAATATTCCAATAAAGTTCAATTCCTCTAAAATATTCATTTCTTAATCTCCATTTGCAAATTAGTTATTAGCTCCCCTTCTTCTTCTTATAAAAATTTCTTAACATTGATAGTGGAGCTTGGTTGCTAATCAAGGAAGATTGAAACCATAATGACTCTTTTTTAAGTTCCTTTATTAAAGAAGGAGTATTATGATAATTGGAGCATCCACATGAAGCTGCTGCTTGGATTGCAAGATGTGTGAGATATCATAGAAAATCGGTATGAAAAACCCATCAATCTTTCCACTTTATCCCAAACTGAAAGGGATATCTTGAAGAATTTGAAGAAGAAGGACCGAAAGGCTCTTACGCTCATTTGTCAAGGTTTGAATAATGCCATGTTCGAGAAGATAGCTTATGCACAAACTAATAAGGAAGCATGAGAGGTTTTGAAGAATGTTTTTTAGGGAATTGACAAAGTGAAGAAAATTAGACTACAAACTAGGTGAGGTGGGTTTGAATCTTTACATATGAAATCATTAGAATCGGTTGATGATTATTTTTCCCGAGTTTTATCTATTGTAAATCAAATGAAAAGATATGAAGAAAAAAATAGAATATTGTAGAGTTGTTGAGAAAATTCTATGATCTTAGATTCAAAATTTGATTACATAGTTGTAGTAATTGAAGAATCTAAAGATCTAGCATCCATGACTGTTGCTTTAAGCTCATGAAGCAAAATTAAAAGTTAAAGAAGAGACATTGGAGCAAGCTCTTTAAACAAAACTCACCTTGTGGGAAAATGAGACATTTAAAATAGAAGAAGTCGGAGCCAAAGCAGAAGAGGTCGTGGTCAAAGTTATGGAAGAAGTGACTACAAATACATTCATAAAGAGGAGAAAAGGAAAAATACATATACCGCAAGAGGTCAAGAAAGATGAAGAAACATATAGCAAAATGGAAGACCATGCTATGATAAATCTCTAATAAAATGTTATAACTGATAAAAATTTAGGCATTTTTCTTCCGATTGTACATCCACTTTCAGTAAAGTTCAAGAAAGATCTAACTTCGTTAAAGAAGACGAAAAAGATTCAGCCCTTTCACTACTAGAACTACAGTATATAGCCACGACAGGGTTCCAACGGCCGTAGATGGGAATTTCCAACGGCTACCAATGGCTCGTTATTTTTTAACATGCCGTTGGTAACCATTGGAAAAAATGTCGTTTGCGGCCGTTGGAAATATTCGTGTAAACCTGCAGCAAGGCCGAGACCCAAATCATTATCTTCTTCCTCTCCAAAAACACCAAAACCCTCCTCCACTCCTCCTCTTTTCTTGCTCCCAGCTTCCCCATGCAACCAACAGCCACTCCGACGCCATCAATCAGCCCCATCGGCCTCTCTCCCTCCAAATACTTCTCCAAAATTGGGTTTTGCCTAAAACCCTAAAATTTTAAGTTTTTCCTAATTTTTTGTTAATTTGTTGTTATAGTTGTATCCAATGGACTATTGATTGTTTATTATACCAAACTAAGTGCTAATTACAATTATTATCATCCAAATGTCCAAATTGTTTGTGTATATATATTATGCACATATATACATATGTTGATAATTAGTCCAAATGCGCATTTGAGTTAGCGTTAGATTAGTTAGGATTGATTTAAATTATTTTGTGTATGTTTTGTAAAATATTAGGCAAAAATGAATTAGTCTAATATTTTACGAACATGAATTATATCTTTTACAAAATATATTAGCATTAGATAAGTATATAATTTAGTATATATATACACATGAATTATATGTTTTGTGAAATAGTAAAAATCATATAATTTACTATATATTTAATAAAATAGTAGAATATAAATAAAATAATGCATAATGTGCTTTATTTTATATATTCAATAAAATGGTAACATATAAACAAAATTTAAATCCCTTAGTGAATTTTTGGCCCCGTCTGACAAGTGTTGTATATGATCGTTGTATGAATATTCGTTTTTATTGCAAAACGGATACTCATATTCATCTGATACAATATCTGTTGGATTTGTCCCTGTATTGGACAAGTTACAAACATTATAAAGTAATTACGTTTCGTAAGTCATATCGTTATAAACAGTTCACAAAATTTCGACGGCATTTTCTTTTCATTCCTTGTGTACATGCATATGTGTACGATACAAGGAACACGGGGGAAGTGCTGCCGAAATTTTGAAAAATCGTTTATAATGATATGATTTAAGAAATGTAATTATTGTTGTGTTTGTAATGGGAAGTAGAATGACCGACCATCACCAAAGGTACAAAAATACGAACAAAATTTCAAGAAATATAACTTTGTATATAAACGAAAATGGATTATAAAAACCAGTAAAATCTAAATGTGTTTATCGAATTTGATTAATATTTTTTTTACTATTGATCATAGGTTTACGGTAGGAAAAATGGTCAATTATTTTATTGATCGGAGCTGGATGTATCAAAGAAGAGAAATGGAAGGCTCAATAAGTAAACATTTTCTTAACAGGGTAAATGTGTTTGTCGAATTTGCTTTAAGTTGGAATCGACGTAGAAATTCGTTGTACATGTAGTAGGCGCAAATTGTTGAATCTTTTAGTACCGAATATGGTTAGGATTCATTTGCGCCAATACGGTTTCGTAACCAATTATTTGGTGTGGGATCGTCATGGAGAAAGTATAACACGTAACGAAGAACAGTCAATAGAGGTCATTAGTGATGAAGTTAGTACAACGAATCTCATAGAACATATGGTTGAAGATGCAGCACGATCAATGTTCCCTACTGTTGAAATTAATAATGACGATGTTAACGTCAAAGAGGAACCAAATGTTGGAGCAAAAAAATATATGATTTATTGGATGCTGCTAAGAAACCTCTTTGGAGCAGATGTACTAGCGGCACTCAATTATCGGCAACTGCAGAGTACATTGCAATGACATCAAAGTACAACCTCACAGAAGCCGGATTTACGGCTATTGTACAAGCTATTAAATGCCATATGCCATCAGATAATTTAATGTGCGAAAATTATTATGGAGTGAAAAAACTTATGTCATCTTTCGGTTTGCCGTATCAAAAAATTGATACATGTCTAAATGGTTGCATGTTGTTTTGGAAAGATGATGTCAGTCTTCGGAATTGTAAAATATGTATTCAAGAAAGATACAAACCAAAGAAAAAAAGGGAAAAGAAGTTCCATACAAGCGTATGCTTTATTTACCTATCACTCCTAGACTTTAAAGGTTATATGCATCATCTGTAATAGCGCATCATATGAGATGACACAGTGTGAGAACATCTGAAGAAGCTACATTAACACACCCATCTAATGGAGAAGCATAGAAGTATTTTGATAAGAAACATCCCAATTTCGCAGCAGAGAGTCGTAACGTAAGACTAGGTTTGTGTACTGATGGATTTTCACCATTTTCTCAGTTTGGTTCTAAATATTCATCTTGGCCTATAATCATTACACCTTATAATCTACCCCCGAGGATGTGTATGAAAACTCCATATATGTTTCTCATAATTGTCGTCCCTGGCCCTGATGATCCGACACAGGGTATCGATGTTTACTTACAACCACTAATCGAAGAGTTGAAAACATTATGCTATGAAGAAGTTGAAACATACGACGTATCGAAAAAAATTCATATGTCCGCTTCTTTGTTATGGACTATTAGCGATTTTCCTGCGTATGCAATGCTTTCGGGTTGGAGTACGGCCGGTCGTTTTGCTTGTCCTTACTGTATGGAAGAAACATGAGCATTTTCTTTACGACATGGAAAGAAAATTTTATGATTTGATTGTCATCGACGTTTTCTTCATATTAATCATACTTTTAGAAGGGACAAAAAAAAACTTCATAGCTAATAGACATGAGACTTTACAACCACCAACGATTTGGTCAAGTGAAGATATATATATATATATATATATATATATATATATGAACTTGTAAAAGATTATCCAAAGATACATGAAACCGGACAGCGAACTGAAATCCTAGGTAAATCGACGTTTCATAATTGGTACAAACAGAGTATATTTTAGGAGTTGCCTTATTGGAAAAATTTCTTAATCCGTCATAACATTGACGTGATGCATAACAAGAAAAACGTATTCGATAATGTGTTTAATACACTTTTGAATGTTAAGGGCAAGACTAAGGACAATCTGAAATCAAGACATGATATAGAAGAAATATGTAATCATCCTGAGCTTTGTATGAAGCCAAATGACACTAAAAACCCCAAAGCATGTTATGAACTGGATAACCACCAAGTTAAAGTACTATTAAAATGGGTGGAAGGATTACGATTTCTTGGTGGAATTTCATCTAATCTTCGTAGATGTGTCGACTATAAGAACGGAAGACTGAGTGGGATGAAAAGCCATGATTGTCATGTAATGATGCAAAATTTGTTACCCGTCGCTTTCAAAGAATTGTTGCCCATAAAAGTTTGGAAGGTTATAACAGAACTTAGTTTATTTTATAAGGTGCTTTGTTCAACTACGTTAAAAGTTGACCATCTTCGTAAACTTGAGGTAGAAATCCCTATACTACTCTGCAAACCGGAAAAAATATTTCCTCCAGCTTTTTTCAATGTAATGGGGCATTTACCTGTTCATCTTCCATTTGAAGCACGTCTTCGAAGTCCTATGCAATATGGATGGACGTATCCATTCGAGAGGTATGTTATTAATATTGAGTATGTAAATGTTAATTTAACTATAAATAAAAATCAATATTAATATGAAATATTTTTTATTAGGTAACTAAATCATTTAAAGAAAAAAGTGAGACGAAAAGCTCGAGTTGAAGGTTCGATTTGCAAATCATATATCGAAGAAGAGACATCGTTCTTTTTCTCTCATTATTTCAATGATCATGTGAATTTATCATTTCAACATGTTGCACGTAATGATGAGGCCGTTGAACAAGATTCTTCTTCTGAAGCAATGTTATCTTTTTTAAAACAACATGGTCGACATGCTGGAAAATGTATAGAAGTATGGTTAGATGATAAAGATTACCATGTAGCACACACATATATTCTTCTTAATTATTCAGAAGTTGCACCATTTATTACGTAATTATCAAATTACAAGTTTGATAAATTTAATTTAATACTGCATCTGTAAATTAATAATAAAGCAATATATTATGTTTTTGTTTGCAGTGTTTATAAATCACAAAATCCAAACGGCGATTTAAGCATAACTTTTGCTACTTGGTTTTTGAACTACGTTTGTGATCCTACAAATAATGTGGTCGATGAGGTATTAAAACATTTGGCGTTGGGACCGAAAAGGAAAGTTAAAACGTATCCAATATTTTTCGCTAATGGATATAAATTCAACACCAAAAATTACGGTGCTGAAAAATTAACAAACAATACCGGCGTATTTGTTAAAGGCAGTGATGATCCTAATAACCATATACATGATTGTTATGGCGTGTTAACCCAGATTTTGCAATTGACATGTTTTATAAGACCAGCAGAGGAAGTTTTTTTGTTTAGATGCAACTGGTTTAGCAATGTTCCAGGTTCTGTTATTAACGTGCATCCAAATTATAATCTTATAGAAATAAATCATACCTCCTTTATCAATAGTACGATCCTTTTGTACTAGCCAAACAAGCCCTACAAGTTTATTAAGCCCCTTATCCATCTCTAAAAAGAGATAAAGCGGATTGGTCTGCGGTTTTTAAAACCAATGTGAGATTTACATTCGATGGAAAGAATATTCCAGAAGAACAAGCCTATCAAGCAGATAGCGAGGAAAATGTTGAAATCATAATTACAGACGATCAAACTGATTTTGGACAATTAAACGATGATGCAAATGTATTAGTCGAAGCATTTGAGAGTGTAGAGGAAAACGATATAGAACACGAGACCGAGTCTGAATCAGAAAACGACGAGGACTGAGTAATATCCGGTAATTTTTACAATTATTCATGCATACGCATCACATATCATCATCATTACATGCACTACCAATTAAAAATGACTTTATATTACATGCACCCCATTTCATCATCATTTTATCTATGTCTATAATTAAAAATGAAACTTTCAACAGGTATTATGTCAGGCTCCAGACGTCGTAGCTCTTCTCGCTCGGCCGGCGAGAGTAGTGGTTAGCCTTCAGCTCGACCACTTGTATATTTGCTGCCGAAGGCTGATGGAGCGTAAGTATCAAAATTAAAATGATAACAATATAAATTTGTTCATACATATATATACTTGTCTAAGGCTTTGTTTTATATTTAAAACATGGGATCTGATTTGGAGCCCTCGAGACTTGTGCTTGGCATTTCCAAGCAATCATATATGAGCAGGATGACAGATTGCTGGCCTAAGTGGAGTAGGATCCTTGACCAGGTCAGGGAGGCCATCTGACGGAATTTTCTGGTGAGTTTATACCACTTTACTATATGAATAAATATAAATGAACAATTAGTAATATTTTCTCTTTGTACAAGGGCAAGTGGACTTGGCGGAGCCCGATGTCGCCATGGTTCAGTGCCACTGGAATTCGAAAGTCGCCAAAAATTACAGGGAGGCAATGTCAGCTCTTAAAAAATGGGGAAAAAACCGAACTGGATGGGCGCTTCCGTATGGGATTCTTGGATGAGTTGGTGCGAGACCGACGAGTTCAAGGTAAATCTACCAAATATATAGTTAATTATTTCACAATTAGTAAATATAATATTCAATTTAAATTGCAGGTGGAGTCGGAGAGGAACTCCGCCAATAGAAGTAGGAATCCTGTAACGCACCGTAGCGGATCCAAGTCTTTTCAGCATCACCGTGAGGACTTGGTAAATTTATCAATTACGAATCTAAACCGTTATTACATTTTGTATATTAATCAGTTCAGTAATTAGCCATGAAAAATTAAAATATATAAATTATTTATTGCAGGAAATATCGCTTGGATGTCCCGTGTCTATGATGGAGGTATTTACCCGCACCCACGCATCAAGACAAGTAGACAATGCTGACAATATTACATATGAGTGGGATGATGATGATAAGGCGACGGCTGCATATGTATGCATATTTTAAATCTTATTTTATTAATATCGATAAGTTTAAATCATATTCTACTAATTTTAACCTGTAATTGTTTTTTATTTTAGGCAAAGTTTCAAGAGGCACGAGCAGAGCTGCTTTCAGAATCGGATCGCGATGAGTTGACGGTAGAGGAGCAAGATAATATTTTCGACGTTATTATGGAGCCGACGCAGCGGAATAGGCAATATGGCTATGGAAACCAAGCGGTAATCTTATAACATTGCAATATTATATTTAATAAATTAACCTATAAATACACTATACATATGATGATTTCTACCTGAGTTAAATCTAACATATACGCGATTTACCATCCTGCGCCATTATCATTTAATAAAATATGCATTTCCTTGTGGTATATGCATTGCTTAAGATCACGTCATTTACATTTCTATATTTTAGAATATGCATTGCTTAAGAAAATGATTATAATACAAATGTAAACATCTCACATTCTATTTGCAGTTTCGGACAGCTCAAAAGGCGTGTGACAAAGCTGAAATAAAAGAGCTTAGAGCCATGGTTGAGCAGCTGCAAGAGCAGGACCGTCTTCGTGCTATACAAATGGAGCAGCTGAATCAACGTTTAGTGGAGTACGCGCATATGCATGGTTCCTTCCCTTTATCGTCTAGTGCTTCTGGTGGTGAGGATGATGCTTGAGAGGTATGATGATTATTGTCTTTGGGTTGGTTATTGTATATATTGACTTTGAGGTGGTGAGGATTGTGTTTGATGGTTATTGTGTATATATTGACTTTGAGATGGTGAGATTTAAGTGTTTGCATTGTATATTTTGACTTGGATATGGATTGGAGTTGGTGTTGGTGAGGTTTTTGTTGTTTATGTACATATTGACTAGGAGTTTGGTTTGAAAATGTAATGTTTGATATTGATTTTTGGTTATTTACATTGTTTGTGGTATATTGTGTTGGATATGTGATATATATGTGAAATGAAGTGGAAATGGAATGGAAATGGATATATAATGATTGTGTGTAGCTGGAAGGTGAATGACTTGCTGGTGTAAAAAAAATTTCACCTAGATTAGCAACGGCTACCAACGACTACAAACGACTATTTGGTCATTTTATTGCAACGGCTTCCAACGGCCTCCAACGGCTAAATGCCGTTTGAAGCCGTTGGAATAGCCCCGTAGCTTCCGTTGGAAGCCGTTGGAAAGCGTGAATGCTATTCCAACGGCTCCCAACAGTCGCCAACGGCTGGGAGCCGTTGGAATAGCCGGTCTCTCTTGTAGTGTTTTATGGGGACTCAAAATAGTTGAAATTAAAGATGAAAAGCATGGTACTTGGATTTGGGAGCTAACAAGAACGAAATGTAAAATTTCGAAAAAAATATGTCAGCCGATGAGATGGACGAAAAGAAACCAATGAGCTGAGAGAGAATGCTGCAAAGGAAGAGAAAGAGAAAACGAAAAATGATATGGTGGAGAAAATTGCAGAAGAGCTGCCAAAGATCAAAGAATTATTGAAAGAGAAAATTGAGGAAATAAAAGATAAGGAGCTACTAATGATTGAAGTAGCAAACAATAGGAAAGTCAAAAGGATAGTAGTTGAAGAGCATACAAAAAATCAATGATTTGAAGAAGCAGTCCGCCAAGGAATTAAATATAAAAGAGAATGAAGAAGATGAAGAAGATAAAGTTAATAAAGACGATGCAAATGATAAAATGTGTGAAAGCGAAAGAGATGACAATGAAGAAGTTGTGAATTAAGGAGAAGAAATTCAAGAGATTGGAGAATATTTAAAATATGAGCAAAAATTTAAAGAAATGGAAAACGAGAATATTAAAGAAGTAAAAATAGAAATGGTCAAAGAAGTCAAAGAGACGAGCGATGAACATTATAACCGCTGACAACAAGTTGTGGGCAAAGATTATATCCTTTATATTTCAAATAATTTTATTTTTCAACCGAGGTGTTTTAGAGTCTCATGTGAAAGTCAAATTTGGAAAACATACAAAGAAATTGAATAAGTCAAAGGTTGTAAGAGTAAAATTAATAAAGAATGAACAGATAACATATATGACCCATTTAAAATTTATGACACTGTAACAAGATGGAAGTTAAACACGTACTTTTTTGGAGTATTCTATGTTAATGATGGAGGACTAAATAAATGGAGCACAACAAAGATTCATGAAATTGCATCAAAGATCTCGACATTGGGAAGAACGTCAATACAATAAGGAAAGATTGGATAATATCCATATTTCTATAGAAACACGTAAAATACAAAGATTGAAAATTTGTTCGGAGTTACAAAATCAAGTTAAGGGAGGATGTTGGAAATAAATTTGATTTCGGTTTAACTTAATTATTTTAGGAAATTAATTATTTTGGGTAATATTAATTTTGGTATAAATGGAGAGAATTATGTTACACTGAAGAGGCTAAAATTAACCTAGAGAAAAATCTAGGGATATCTAATGTAGAATTTGAAAGAAGCCTAGAGGATAGATTTTTTAAGGGATTTAAAGAAAACTCCAAAGAGTGTTTATTATCTATAGGATTAAATACATCTCCACCATCCATATTGGAGACGTACAACTTTAAATAGGAATGATTTCTCTCGTTTGTAAGTAAATGTGAGCATATGTATGCAAGCAAAAAAGTGGAAAGAAAATATTTCAATAAAGTTCATTTACTTCTTTATACAATATTCATCTCTCAATCTCCATTTGCAAATTAGCTATTACCTCATATTCTTCTTATAAAAAATTTCCAATAGGCTCTTGCTTTGTAAACACACTCATCACACCTAGGTTTGGTAGCCAGATCACCTTCCTCCTCTAGCACCATCTTACCCCCTACCGAACCACTCCCACATTCTCCACTACTGTCCCTAGACCTGTTGAATGTTTACTTGCAGCATAGTAAGAAAACAAAAGGTTTTCATTGATCTTAGCTTCAACAGGATTAGCCACGCCCTCTGAATCATTCACATTCTACGAAAGCCCCAAACATGTTATAAGTATGAACTTGAAATCACTTCAAGGATTTCAAACAAGACAAAGACTTACTGGAAACAATACTGTTGTAAAAAAAAAAATCATTAATTGGCTCGAGAATAGGTTCAGGTGAGGAGGAACTGGGGGAGCATTGATCATAAACTAATACTTTTAACCTCGAAATGACTGCTTTCCCCTAACAAGCCTGGATATCTGGATCAAGTTTCATGAGGTCTTGATAAGATAAGGAATTGAAATGACTTCTAAAACCCAAATGAATCAATAGACTATCTTCATAGACCTGCTTACTATGTGAGGATGTAATCTTATTGCCAGGTTGCCCTCTGTTATTGATTGGTGGTCAAAGCAAATGCGTTGAACGATGCGAGGAGGAGGAGGACTTTCGTTTATAGGAGGAGAAAATGAGCTTTCAAAGGTGGTAAAATGTAGCGAAGTTGTGTTTCTAACTGTGGGAATTTGATGAAAATCGAAAACCAAGTTGCAACACTTTTGCAGATCTGGGAAATAATGAATTGTTTGAGCGAGTTAAGAACTGTGTGGGGCTTTTTTGGAATTTATGCAAGGCATAAGTGAACTGCTTGTGACCCAGATTACCGCAATGGAAGTAGAGAGGTTTTTGGGCTTAGCATTGTGTCCAAGGTGCTTTTGGTGGAGATCATATTTTACTGCTTTTATAAACGGAAAAGTGATGTAAGCCAAACTTGAGAGGATCTAAGTAAGAGGAATTGGAACTGAAGTTAACATGATTAAAATTGAATTCAGTAAAACATTGGTGGATAGATGATTACCGGAAGAAGATGAATAGCAACGGTAATATTCTGTGGACGTTATTAAAGAGTTGTTATTATTATTACTACTTTTCTGTATGTAATATAAGAATTAACTAAAATTATAAAATTTATAAATAAATAAATCTTATATGTTTATATATAAATAATATGAGCATGTGGCTAAAATTATCATTTGGGGCATTCTTCAAGAATATATTATCTTGTAAATCGATATCTCTTAATTATTAAAGATTATGAATCTCAAACAATGTTACCCTCCATTACTTACATATTAGGTAGATTACTTGCATATGTGTCGGTTGTTAAGAAAACTCAATCTAGTATAGTTATGTGTAGTACTATTTAATGTGTCTCTTGATAGATAAGGACAATACTTACCTTTGTTATGCAAACTTATTTAATATGATTAAATAAGTTCATTTAATTTTTTTAATAGTTGAGTTATACTTTATTCAAGCACAGCAATCATCTTGATATCTTAGAATTTGGAATCCATGACTTCTAGAATTCAAGTCTAGAGTGATATACCACTAACCAGTTAAGGCAATGGTCCAGACTAAAAAAATTCGTTTAATGATTATTATTATAATAATAATACTACTATAATGTTTCAGTCCCAAACTTGATGAATTCAATCCCAAACTGATTCAGTCTGGTTTTAATCTTAGAATTCAATTAGTTGAAAAAGAAATTTTCCAAGACAAACTGAGAATAAAGTTACTAGTCTAATCTTTGGTAAACTGTTATTTGATTTAGTATTGTATTTTTCTGGGATGTGTATGAATGAATATTAAGTTTGAAAAAGAAAATACGTTTTCCAAACACCCCTCAAAAGTTTTAAAATTCATTTTCGCCCCTTATCAAAAACATATTTTATGAAAAAGCCATGGCAATGTTTCCAGTGAAGATGTACATTTTCAACCGCACATATTTACCGTTAAAAACGTAAATATTTGCATTCTATACTACAAATATTTGCAGTTCTAACTGCACATTTTTTTAAATGAAAACTTGCAGTCTAAACCGCAAGAATGCGCATTCTACACTTTTAATATTTGCAGTCTACACTGCAAATAATAATTTCACAAATGTATGCATTTCAAACCGCATATATTTGAATTTTATACTGTAAATATTTGAATTTCCAACTACAAGTAATTGCAGTTTAATCCACTTTTTTGCTGAAAATATTAACAATGGTGTTTCTATGAAACTTGTTTCTGATAAGGTTTTTAAGATATTAATTTTCAAAATACATCACATAACCTAATTTCCATTAAAGGATGAACATTGAAGCGTTTTTTTATAGGATTATATATATTGTACCACCCCGCATTTTACGTTAATTAATGGAAATAAAGTGATTAACAAACAGTAAATAGTGAAAAATAGAATATCTGCAAATGTCAGAATTTGATTGCAAAACTTGCACCATTTTGTTTGTGGCCATTTTCTGATCAATTTTCATATACAATGTTTTATGATCGGAGTTCAAACTGGAAAGTTATTAGCGTTTGAAGTTTTAACATCAGAAATAATTATATATGTAAATAGCGTAATAAAACCAATTAAGGCTAATTAGATGTTAATAAATGTTAACATTCAAATTAAGATCTTAGGGGATCTATGAAATGGGAAAGATTCGAAAGAGATCACTTAGTGGAGGAAATAAACACACAAAATAATAGAACAAAGGAAACAAATACACATAATCAACTCACTTTAAAAATGCTAAAAAATACACTATGTTTGTATACCATGACCTCCTTAGGTTGATTATGGGTGGTGACTATGGGCCTAGGATGGTCGATCCGAAGGGTTTTGTCAGTGATAATAAATTAAGGTCGTGTGGCCCAGATTTAAAATAGTTTGATCTAACGGTTAGCACTAATTTGAACCTCAATAAATTAGGACATAGGGCTTCACTCTCAAGTCATTATTTTCTAATTAGTGTGGAACTTTTACCATTTTCTTTTATCCCCCAACATTTTAAATACAAAGAAATAAATTTAGATTGCATATACAATTTAGAAAAGAATAGAATATGGTAGAGAATAAAAAATTGGTTCATACCAAGACGCTATAAACCATAGATCTGATTCTAATTAATAAATTAAATCTAAATCTCATTCCTCTAATCCAAATTCTAATAGATCTACATAAACGTTATTTGTGGATCCAAAAAGGGAGTCAAATGGAGAATACAAATAACAGGGCTTAGATCTAGATTGGATCTAGAGATTTGGAAATGCTAAAGCAAGGTGAGTAGTAATATTATATGTTTTTTTATATAATACTGGATTATTGCAGATCTATTCCTATATGCCTAAGAATTGAATTTAATTGCAAATGAATTCATGAATATGAAACGTTACAAATAGATTTTTGCGATATTTTAATGCATTGGAACTGAATGAATATGAATATGAAATGAATTTCATGGGGTTTTTGCGTTATTTTAATGCATTGGAACTTGAAATGCTACAAGTAGATTTCTACATATTATCAAGTTTAAAATAAGTAAAAGTGTAATGTTTGGAATAACAAGGAATGCAACAATTAAAATTAAAAGAAAGAGACGTACAAAACAAGAAAAAATTTCTATGTCCTTGTTTTGTACTGTCTATTTCAAAAGAAATTAAAAAGGTAATTCCTTGTATTTACAAACGCCGCACTAACATCTCCTCCTTTAATAAGGTATGGAAATTTATTGTGTTGACATATGCTGAATAGAAGTTTAGTACCAATATTTTAAAATACAGTAAATCACAAGAGTTGTACATTGAGATAAGAATGAAATAAAAATACCAATGAAATAGGAAGTAATGAAGTAGGTAATGCGAAACTGTTGGCAAGAACGTAAAGGAATAGAAAATAAAATGGAATAAGAATTAAAGTTGAAACTGGATGTAGTAGCAGCGATTTTGATAACTGAAAATAAGAAGCTATAAATGAATTTGATAAAGAAAAAGTTAAACGCATAGTAAAATAAAGAGCTAGGGTGATCAGATATAAAAGATGCAGAGACAATAAAGAAAGAGTAAGCAGAATGAATATGTATGAATATTATATATTTATACATTTAGCCTCGGATATGCTTTAATGACAGATGTGGATAGTTATAATTTAATAGATATAAATTATAAAATGTAAACGACATAAGGTCATTAAAGTCAGTTGGAATGTGAAAACATAACCAACCATAGAACCAGTGGAGAGTATATGCTTGCGTATAGAGAAGGGATACCCTCACGTTAGGATTGTACTTGAAGCAAAAGCTTCGTAAATGTAGGAAGTTGGACGGTCCGTTAAGTGGATGTTGAGGCTGGATTCGCACTGTCAAAGTAGGTCCGCTTCAAAATTTGTTTAGAGGAGAGTATTGTCTTGATTGCACTAAGAAATCTATAAAAACAATGGTTGGATTAGACACTATGCAACATGTGTGGTACTCGTTTTTTTTCAAAGGTAGGGTTGTGTATGTCTCAGGTCCATCATCGGTCACTTGTTGTCAACGGGAAGGACATCGTTACACCTAACTGATCTTCGTCGCCTACCAGGGTTGATCCGTTGGGTAATGCACCGCCATGGTTGTTTGCTAATTTGATTGATAGGGCAAGGCTAGATAAACCATAGCCCTTCGAAACATAGGCAGGGTGGTTGATGGAGCCAAGTCCAAGTTATAGGAAGTAGACAAAGTAGAAAATCCCCAAAGAGAACAAGGCCTAACAGAGTAGAGGTCGTCCATCACAATATATGATTTCCTCGAGTTATACGGTAACAGTGATACAGCTAGGCGATGGATCCTGACGAGACGCTGAACGAGATGGTACTAGTGAGGATAGTATCTAGGTCCATTAGAGGAACATAGGTCACATGCATACACACACATGCACACACATGCACACACATATATAGGATATGTAACAACCCGGTATTTTTGTGATTGTTTTAATTGTATATTTTAATTATTTTAAGCTGAATTTCCTGATTTAAAAACTTTATTTATTTATTAAAATGAATATTTTTGTTATCTTTAAATATAAATTTTGATTTGTATGTGAACTATAATTCCAAACATGAATAAATAGAATATTTTTCAGAAATGTGAATTTTTGTCAATATGGTCAAACTTTGACTTTTAATTTAAAAATTTAAAAATTTTAACTTTTGAAATTTATCTTTATTTTATGAAAGTGAATAAAATTCTAAGTATACTGCTTTTTGTTCCGTTGAAATATGATTAATATTGTGAAAGTTATGCTTTTTAAACTATTGTATGTAAATTGTTTTATTTAACAAAACTGATTATTTTAAATTATATAAATAATATTTTTGTTTGTCATGTCATGTTCTAATTTACGTTTACATGTGTAACATAACATGTTATGTATATATATTTTATTTTTAAAACATTTTATAAGTGTGGTTGAAATTTTCCAATGTTAGTTGTATTTTGTTTACAAATTTTAATTCTAGTTTCAATTAAATAGAGTATTTTTTTATTTATTTTCTATTTTTCCTAAAATTATTTACTTATTTTTCAAATATCTATCTCTACCTTATCGTTCTATTTTATTTATTTAGACATCCATTTATTAATTGAATAGTTATGTGTTTAGATCCCTTATTTATTTCTTGAAAAGAAATTTCAAATAGATATACGTTATTGACTTAAATGCATATTTTTTTAAATTTATTTATTAAATGTTCTTGTATTTATTTGTTTTATGAAGGCTTCTTTTGTATACATTTTTCTTTAATTTATAGGAAACGAATCAATTAAGATACGTTACTTCTTTTAATTATAGGCATACGTTTCATTTGATTTCTTGCCTTTATATTTTCCACCCTTTTGATTTCCTACCATAACTTCTCCAAAATTTTAGCAATGTATCCTTAACCCTAGCCGCCTCAACTCATTTTCACGTGAAAATTTACCTTCATTTCTCACGGCTACAAAAAAATCTATAAGTAATGGCTTCTTCCTTTCTACTTTTTTTTTTCCATTTGTTTTGCCTTGCTTCCTCTTGTTTAGCTCGGCCTCAACCACCGCCATCTTCTCCGACCACCACCACCATCTCCTCTTTTATATATGGGTATGTTATATTATTTATATTATATTATGTAGTATATACTATACCATTTACAAAGTTGCAAAAGTATATATAAATATATATACATATATATATATATGTCAGTAAGTATGTGTATTAGTTTATTTACGTGTATATAAAATTTACAGTCGTGCATAACTTCAGTTTATGAAATTGTACACTCACATACATATATATATTGTCTTTTTTGTTTATATATATAGTATGTTAGTTTATAATATAAACTGTTATATATAAGTTAAATAAACATATATAAGTTATATATTCTGTTTATATTATACAGTTATATATATGTGTTTATAGTTTGAAGAGCTTACATAACCTGTAAGTTACAATATTTGTTATAAGTATCTTCTTTACAGTAGTATAATGTGATGTAAGCACTGGTGTTAAAAAAAAGCATAAAGGTTTGCATATGTCTGTGGTTGGTACATTAATCATATATATGTATATATAAGTATTCATAGTTTTGCAGTTGTATTATTTCATAGCAAATGTTGATTTATAATATATATTCTGGAAGAAAGTATATATAAATTCATAAAAGAAGTATGATACCAATATATATATCATACTTTAAGACATAAGCTGTGTTCTATTAGCTGTTATATATACAATTTGTTGCTTTGGAAAGAGAAAGGTCTGTTGTTATATGTATAAAGTTTGGACAAGTTATATTAAAGTGTTTTTTATACCGCTGTATATATTGATTGATAAGAGTGTGTGTGTGTGTGTGTGTGTGTGTGTGTGTGTTATATTATGAAATGATGTAAGTTTTATATATATGCTTGCGTGATTTAAAGTATAAACTTTTATTGTACTTTATATATATGTTTAGACCTTTGCATATTGGTTTATATATATACATACACACACACACATATATATAATAAGATTATAGTATAAGCATATGGTTGATTTCAAAGTATATATGTATAGAGGTTTGTAATAATATTTATTTTAGAATTTATATGTGTTTTATTATATATTATATAATGATTTTGTTAACACGTTGGTTTTGAATATATGTAAATAGAAATTCTATTTATATATGTATTGAAATTGATTTTGAAACAAATATATATTTTCTGTATATATCAAGTTAATTCTGAATTGTTCTCGTCAATTTCTATTTATCAGTTGTCCGTCGAATTCGTGCCGAATTTGTTGTTTTGGATTCGTGTCTAGATTTCGCAACTCAACTTCATTGTCTATCTCTCTAGCTTCGAAAGGTGAGCAATCACTCACGATTAACGTTCTTTTATTTATTAAATTTGATTTTATTTGAAACGACAATTGAAATATGCTGCTGTAGTTATTTGTTATATATGTTATTATCTGTAACCGTTCACATGTGGGATATGACCCCATATCTTATTGTTTATATTATATTGTTATTGGTGATATATGTCTGTTGTTATATTTATATTATTTGTTATCACTTTGCAAGTTCCCTGTTAGTATAGAATTCACTATGGGTTGAAATGATACATACCCGAATGGACTTTAGAATAAGAGAAAATCGTTATGGGTTGAAATGATAAACCCAAGCGATTTTCATTGAATTGAATTTGGGATTGCGGGTCGAATTGATATCTACCCGTATATATTACGGATTGAAATGATAAATATCTGTACCACTTGACCATAGGATAGGAAAATATATACAGACACTGTTGGTCCATATATAAATGTTTGAAAATAATTTCTATGGTTTTGAAAAGAAATATATGGTTTCTAATAAAAATTGGTTCTTAAAATATTATATATATGTATATGGTAGTTTTGTATAAAGAGTTAATAATAATATTATTAAGATTGATTTAATACATATAATATGATTAAGTATTTATTTAAATCTATATATCAAAATATATTGTTGTAATAATTTAAATAAGTTAAGGCTGAGAAGATAAAGCTGAATTAATTGAGATTGTATTTAATTAAGAATTCTACTAAATTTAATCGATTTGAACTATTGAAGTTGAAGTTTAAGATTGATTTTATAATTTGATTTTTGATTTAAAGTGACTAAATGGGTATTTCATGTTTAAACAAATCAAAAGGAACATTTAGTTTAAGGGTAAATGAAAGTTATTTAAATAATACTGAATTTATTAAGTGAATATTTCTAGACTAAATAATAATGAGTTAAATCGAGATCTATATGATACCGTTAAATTGAACTTTGAAAATGTTGAATACTAAAGCTTTGAAATGCTGGAATTTAAATGGTTTATTTGTGATCCAGATCTGTATTTGAAATCAATAAAATTTGAATTTGTTACTTAGAAACTGAATTGAATTAAAATGGATAAATCTAAATTGAATTAAATGTGAATTTGGAACTCGAATTGATTGGAAATTTGTGAAATTGAGGATATATATATATATATATATAATGGAAATGACAATTTGGTTTTGAAGTATAAATTTATTGAAATGACCACGGTGTTATAGTGTATATTTTCTGCATTATAGATAGTTCCACAGATCCTTAGAGGAAGGTTATCCCAAACATCCTTTAAGGTAATTGTATTTCAGTCGATATTTCACTTGAGTTGGATTTATTGATATAAGAATGTTAATCCTGGCTCGAGTGTTTTGTGTTTTGTTTTACGCTTGGGTCAGACTAAGTGATACAGCATTTGAGACTCACCTTTGGAGTTTGAAGCTCATTTGGAGATCCAACTATCGATTCAGCTTTCATTTTTTTCCAGTTGATTGATTCAAAGATCTCATCTGTTTGTATTCAAGACTTCAGTGTATTTGAGTTATCCTACTACATTTTATTTCTAACTCTGATGTTTATATAGTAGCTTCATGAACTACTATTTATCTATTCCGCTGCATTATATTACTCTGTGTCTATGATTCTGTGATTGATTTATTTACTGTATATGCCGAGCTTTGCTAAATTTTAAATTAACAATCACTACACCACAGATAGGATTTTGGCGCAACCTTAGGCGGGACATTTGATACGGCTATAAGCCGTATCAAATTTTAATACGGCTTATAGCCGTATCTATATAATTTAATACGGCTGTAAGCCGTATTAACATTTGATACGGCTTATAGCCGTATCAAAATCTGTGCCTCTTTTTGTGGGAAAATTTTCCTCAAAACGCACACCCTCCCTCCTTTTTTTATTTCCAGCTTTCTATTTTTTCCCGTGCTTATTTAGGGTTAAATCGCCAGAGAGCCTTCCACCTCGATCAATCGAACGTTGCTTTGACGTCGTCCATCAGAGCCTTCCACGTCTTCTCGAATTCGATCACTCCTTGCAGATAATTGGTGGATTATTCTGGATCATCTAGATATCACCAAATCGGTAAACGTTTACACGTTCAGGTTTGGTATTTTGCTGCTTCATAATATTTGTTTTATTTTGAAGTACTTGGGTTTTTAATAAGGTGTGCCTTCAAACATGCTTTTTAGTTCCTTTTCTTATTTGAAGAATGCAGATTTGCAAAAGTGCTAATCAAGGATTGAATGGACATTATTGACTAGAAAACAACCAATTGGATAACTTTCAAAATGCAACTTCTTCGCTTTTTAAAAGACGAAATCAATAAGTCATTTTGATATGAGAAAATAAATGATTTTTGATAATATTTTTTGATTTATTTGAAAGAAAAAAGTTTGTGCTAAACTGATGAAGATTTTGACATTTTTTTTTGACTTATTAGTAGCACACGACGGGATAGTGATGCTGGGCTGTCTTCCTTTTTTTTAAACTTATTTTCTTTATAAAATCAAAATGCTTTATAAATAAAAGTAAAATCAATTTTGATTTTGGTTGCCCAATAAACCTTCTCGCCAGTAGAAGGATTTGATAACATTGTTGATGCATATGTATTTTATAACTAATAGATTAAAGCGAGTTATGAGATTTTTCTTGATATTATATTTCAGTTACTAAATAAAAATGTTGCTTACCTTTCTGTTATGCTTCAACCATGCTGATTTTAGAACGAGTTCAATGAAACCTTTAGCCGGTTACAAGAGTTAAACATGAGACTTTATACACTTAAGTTTACAGGAAAAAAGGTTCTTTTGACCTTTGTACTCATTATGTGTAGTGTTGGATTGGCTCTTATTTACCACAAGCCTCTTGAATTTTTTCTTTTTTTTCCAAAGTTTATTATTTAATTTATATATACATTTCGCATGATGCTGGTGACTTTTGTTTTTAATGTGCATGACTGGACTCTTCTGATTCGTAAGAATTTGAATGAATCAAATCAAAATGTAAATTATCTGAGAAATAAAATCATTTTGGCAGGTGGCCTACTACCTGTGGAAATACCGGTTCCTTGATTTGACGCCAAACCCAACCCACTGACCCAAATAAACGAACACTTGCTAAAATACTGAAAAGAGAGAGCTCAAAGTCAAGATGGATAAATAAAAAACAGTAATAAATCATGATATCTCATGCATACTGATATGGATGTATGATACTCCGTGGTTTTGCCAAACTAATTATAATTGAAAATGGAAGGGGTAGAAGCGACAAACAAAACACCAAATAACAACAATTCGGGTCTATTTTGTGTTCGGCTTTAAAATATGAGAACATAGCTAATATGGTTAAATTCAGTGCACAAGAACCTTGTTGTGTAATATTCAGTTAAAATATATTTGAAAGCTATTCGTTCCTTAAATAAATAAACTTTTGATGTGCACGATAACTAATTAATTTTATAATCTGTTTTAAGACGCATGATCTAAAAAATACATATCAAGAGCTTTGAAAGAGCAGGGTCCGGGGTCGTAGCTTGCATAGCTGAACCAAACTATTCCTACCACTGAAAATTTTCAATCCTTATCCTCTAGCGTGATAAATTTTCAAACTAGAAATATAAAGTACCGACTATGCATACCTACATGACATGTGGATTGACCCTTCCATTGTCTTCAGTTTTCTAATATAATTTATCATTTTCATCAAATTTGGCGGTTTAAAAGCGCAAACTAGAGATGTGTCACTCTCAATCAGTGTTAAATCACTACATGTACGTTGCTTAAGATAATTCATACATCTAAAGATTCTGGTGGATTTATTCTTCAGCGTTAGATGATTGAAATGTTTTAACTTTTAATGAAACACACCATGCATTCATAAAGCACGAAGCATAATGTTGGACCACTAACGCGTATGTGCCTATTATTTGTAACTCGTTAGCTTTGCTATCACGTCAAATTCAAATTTATTAGATGGCTTGGACTTCCGTTTTATCCAAGTTTTTTGTATTATTTTGATCTCCTTGCATAATTTATAGCTTGGTGCTAATGTTGTATATGGTTATGACATTGTATATGGTTTTGACATTGTTATATAAGTGGATAAAATTAATGTTAATGGCGCAAGCCAAGTATCAGGAGAGGGGTAATGCATAGACATTACTCCGGTGCTACAAAATAGCGCCGTTGTAATGACAAATTTCTTGGAAATAGTTTGGTGCTAATGTTGTATATTGTTCTGACATTGTTGTATAAGTGGATAAAATTATTGTTAATGGCGCAAGCCAAGTATCAGGAGAGGGATAACACATAGACATTACTCCGGTGCTACAAAATGGCGCCGTTGTAATGGCAAATTTTTTGGAAATAGTTTGGTGCTAATGTTTAAAATAAACCCTATATTTTGAGTTCCATTTATTAAAATTTAAATAGTCCATATATTTTAAATATTTAAAATTAATTAAATGTTTAAAATCATACTACAAAATTCTAGGTCGTACAGGAAAACAAAAAACGATCATGAAAAAGGCATGCGTATAAATCTTACAAGGAAGTTAATGAATGGCAGATTGTCATAGTTTAAAAGCATAATGAGAATTAGAAAATGAATATGTGTTGTATATAGAAAAGAAATAATTTACTATAGTAACATCTTTTCCATCCAAAAAAGAAAGAAAAAGAAAAGGCTACTTCAGATAATAAACAGAAATAAATAAGAATTGGTTTGTCAACATATGTACATAGTTACTACAATGTGATAGCACTATCTTGTTCTCATAAGAGGGTCCAAATTCTCGAAGAAAAAGGTAAGAATTTAGATTCAATAAGCAACTGGTTCCATTTTAGTTGAGGATAAAGAACTCGGGCCAATAAAATTTCAAAGGCAGAACTATGCTGAACTGTATAGTTTGGACTTCTTAATAAACAGACTATGCTGAACTAGCAAAACGGCAATAGAAAAAAAATAACTATTATATTTAACAAGAACAATATAATTTAGTAAAGTTAAATATGTAGAATTAATCTTACAACAAATTTCTCAATATAATTTCAAAAATATTCTTTTCAAGCAATTGGAACGAGGACCCATTGAAGGGCAAGTCTCATGTTCTGTTAAATATGATATAGGAGGGCAGTATGTCTTTCAGCATAGATAAACAATGGATAAATGAATCAGATCTAAGATCTACAGGCTATATAGACGGGGTGCAGAAGTTCATTAGTTTTGTTGAAGAAAACGGTAGTAAGATAGGATTGTATTTATGCCCTTGCACCCGGTGCAAAAATATGAAGACGATTAAATTAGATGACATTCATTTTCATTTGCTTTGATGGGGTATTATCCAATCGTATACATCGTAGTATTTTCATGGGGAAAAAAGGGCGGAGATGGAAAAACAGCAACCAGTTAGTCATGGCAGAACTACTGCTGAGTCTAAACATATTAGGATGGAAGATCTGGTCAATGATGCAGATAGATTTCATCATTTTCAACCTACAAATTCGTTGCCTGATCATGCTAATGTTGGAGAGCAGTCTATTGATTATCCAGATTGGTAGGCTAATGAAAGTAAGAAATATAAATCACTTTTTTATTGCGTAAAAGAGCCACTGTATCCTTCATGTTCAAAAGGGATTACGAAGCTGTATGCCATTGTGAAACTGAATAGCTTGAAGACCCAATACAGCTTTTCAGATAATGGTATGACTGCACTTCTCGAACTAATATAGGAGTTACTCCCCGAAGGTAACACACTGCCGACAAAGTACTCCGACGTGAAGAAGATCATTAAGCAAGTTGGGATGAATTACAAAACTTATGATGCATGCATCAATGATTGCATATTGTACATATTGTACTGGAAAGATGATGCGAACAAAGTTTCTTGTACAAATTGCAATGAACCAAGATATATGACATCATTAAACGAAGAGAGAAAATGCACCAAAGTACCTCGAAAGACATTAAGACATTTTCCTTTTATTTCTAGATTGAAGAGACTGTATATTGTACCATGGATGGTAGATGCGATGACCTGGCATGGTCGTGCCAAGTCTGATCCAACCGTAATGCGTCATCTATGTCACACTTCTCAATGGAAAGTCGCAGATTCAATTGATCAAACTTTTGCTGCCAAGCCACGAAATGTCACACTTGGAATAACAACGGATGGTTTCTGTCCATATGCTTCTCTCTCTAACCCTTATAGTTGTTGGCCAGTAATTGTAGTACCATATAATCTTCCTCCGTCTATGTACACGAAATGGGAGTTCTCAATGTTAACATTGTTGATTTCTAGGCCAAAACAACCAGGAAAGGATATTGATGTTTATTTACAGCCGTTGATAGACGAGTTAAAGCAGTTATGGGAAGGAGTAGTTACATTTGACGTGTTAAATAAATCTGAGTTCACAATGAGAGCTAGGATGCTGTGGGCAATCCATGATCGTCCTGCTTTTGAGACTTTATCGGGATGTACAACTCACGGTTACTTTGCATGTCTTGTTTGTGGGGAAAACACTTGTTCTTATTATCTTCCTGAAAGTAAGAAGATGTGTTACATGGGACATCGAATGTTTCTTCCTAACGAACATAAGTTTCGATACGATAAGACAAATTTCAACAACGAACAAGAACTTCGTCATCCTAAATGGCCATTGACTGGTTTTCAAGTTGAAAAGAAAGTAGCGAATATCAAAATGAAAGTTGGTAAACAAAAAGAAGAAATTGGTCGAAAACGGAAAAAATCAACCAATGAAGATGTTGACAATATTTCTGGATGGTATAGGAGGTCTATCTTTTTTGATTTACCATATTGGAAAGCAAATTTGGTCCGATATAATATTGATGTTATGCATACGGAAAAGAATGCCACGGAGCATCTCATCAGCACCATTATGGACCATAAAGATAAGTCAAAAGATGGCATCAATGCACGCAAGGATTTGAAAATCATGGGTATAAAACAAAAGTTGTGGGTGATGTAAGATCCTGAAACAAATAAAACAATCATACCAAAGACAACTTTCGCTTTGAGCAAAGAAGAAAAGATACGGTTTTGCATCGTTTTGAAAAATCTGAAAGTGCCTAACAAATTTTCTTCTAACTTTCACAACAATGTGAGCATCAATCCTCCTGAACTAAGAAATATGAAGTCAAATGATTACCATGTCATAATGTAGCATTTTCTTCCGGTATTGCTTCAACATTCTTATCTACAACATAAGGATCTACGAAATGTTGTTCATCGTATTAGTTTATTCTTTAACATTTTGTGTTCAAAGGTGATCAATAGAGAACATCTTTTAAAAGCAAAGGCTATCTTAGTAGAAGCAATGTGTGTTTTTGAAAAACATTTTCCACCTGCATTTTTTGATATCAGTGTCCACCTTATGGTTCATTTAGCGTACGAAGCGTTGATTTGTGGCCCTGTCAGATATAGATGGATGTATCCATTTGAACGGTAAATTTCTAATTTCAGTTATGCACATCATTATTTCATATAAATAGCTACCGTCTACAGTATATAATTGATCACATTTATAGATTGATGAAAACATATAAAGGATATGTGCGCAACAAAAGATACATTGAAGGGTGTATTGCAAAAGGATATATCGTACAAGGAGCTAGTCTTTACTGCATGGAATATATGCCAAACGGAGGTGATGGCAATCATAAACATAACCGCGAAGCATTTTTAGACGAGGACGATGAGTTTGCTAGTGAGATACCTATGGATAATGATAAAGACATAACGTTAACCCAAGTGCAGTTTGAATAGGTGCGTAGATGGGTCCTTAATAAGTACGATGGATTGGATGAATGGAAGAAGTAAGTTCACGAACTTGTTTGTAATTTTAATTTTTCTAATTCAACTTATATATACATTTTGATATGTGTTTTTCTTAGGAGGTATAACTCCTATGTGAAAAGTACTAGATTTCAACCTAGAGGCAGGGCTACCACCGTGGAAGTAGTTCAAAGTTTTAATATATGGTTACGTAATAAGGTTTAACTTCGTCTTAAGTATTTCATGTGTTTATAAGTGTCAATACACCTTTGTGACCATGCTTTTTTACTTATTAAAATTTATGTAGCTGTTAAAGACCATCGATGTTGATCCAACTCTGTGGCGGTTAGTGCATGGGCCAAAGTTCATAACGCATAGTTATATGAAGTACCAAGTGAATGGATTTTCATTTTCCATGAAAAAGTACGAAGACCGTATGGTAACACAAAATAGCGGTGTATGCATGAGAGCAATTACAAAATTTAGAGCGAGTGGCAAGGATAAAAATTATAAGAAAGCAGAAATAACGTATTACGGAGTCATTCAACAGATACTTGAGTTGGATTACACTGACTTCAAACAAACAGTTTTTTATTATGATTGGGTAAAAGTCGAGGATAATGTCAATGGTTGCAAAATAGATCCAATTTCAAACCTCGTCATGGTAAATTTAGGGAAATTGAAGAACAAAAATAACGTGAATGACGAGTCATTTATTCTTGCATTAGAAGCGAGTCAAGTTTTCTACTCAAAAGATTTAAAAAATAACGGATAGTCTGTGGTCTTGCATACACCAAATTGGTTGACTACAAATGTGGATGACATTGAATTCCCTACCGTCTATCAATCAGCTTTTGAAGACAATGAAAAATTAGAAGACCTTACCAAATCCATACGTTAGCTTATTAGTATTCGTACATCACATGATTTTGTGTCTGTATATTTTTAATTGCACGATTGTGTGTATGTATGGTTTTGAATATTTTATACATTCCAATGCAATTCCAGGTATGTCAGAAAATCCACCATCTTCACATTCGTCATGTTCAGAGGCGAAGAAAGTTGATCAAAACTTACTTGGTATTCCAGTCTCAGATAACGTTGGAAAAATCGCTACTATGCTTGGTAAACTAGTAGGAGCTCATATGCCGATATCATATATAAGTTGGAATAAAGTGCCTAGAATATACAAGGACAACGTTTGGAACGAATTGGTGGAAAGTATCCTTATCTGTTTGACAACAACTATTTCATTCAATAGCCTTATGGTTTCAACTCTTTGCACAACACATAATTCAATATATTTTTTGCCGAAAATTTATAAGCTCGATCCGCTTTCAAAGGAAATGTTTTTAAAGAGAATGGCCGAGGCTTTTAGGAGATACAAGAAAAACTTAAGAGTAGTTTATTATGACCCTTTCAACAATGATGAAGAATGGTTGAAAAATTGCCCACCTACAATTGCTCAAGAAGATTGGGCAGAGTTCGTAAAAAATGAAGCAACGCCTGAAGCGAGCGGAAGAAGGGAGGTAGGAAAAAAGAACAGAGCATTGCTCAGTTATGCTCATCACGTAGGATGTAAAAGTCACGCTAAAATAGAACAAGAAATGGTAATTTATATTCATTTTAATTCAAATGATTTACACATTGTGATTGGATATTCATGTCGTTGCATCAACTTGTATTGCAGATCGTTGCTAGTCCATCAACAAATATCAGTCGTCGTCAAGTATGGGAGAAGACACACAGGAAAAAAGATGGTAGCATATCAGATGCCAATTCTTCATACTTTTTAAGTTAAACAAATATTAACTTGCATATTCTTTAAAATTCCTTATTCATGTAAGTATTATCATATTACAGGATCAAATTGCGAAAGCGAAGGAAAAGATCACTGATAGTGATGAAGAAAAATTGACAGTGGATGAAGACATCATATCACAAGTGCTTGGTAAGGATGCAAGGGGTAGGAGCCGCGGTGTTGGGACCATTATACCAAAGACTAAAGTTAAGGCTTGTGCCATTGCACAGAAACGACTCCGACATGTTCATGGCGAGCAGGATGAGTTGAAAATGAGGGTGGGAAGTTTGGAGGGTACAGTGGGAAATTTGTCTGGGCAAATGGAGGTTTTGATCAACATGGTGGGAGATATTGAACAGGGAATTCGTGCACCGGTCAATTCTTCTGATGGAGGACGCGCCACACAATTCAATGCTCCTGAATTCATTGCTTCGCAGTTCTAGGATTCGACCAATGTTACGAACAATCAAAAATGTGAAATCATCAACTCTGATTTAGAAGTAATAGGAACAAGTATTTTTAACATTTAAACATTTATGACATAATAAGTAGAAAACTTAAACAATAATAAATATTCCCTTTTATTGCAACAGGTACTATACGCCGAGATTCTAGTTGTCCAACATCCATGGGAAATCTGTACCATCCACATATGAAAAAGTGGTGTTGGACAGTATACTACTACCAGATGAGAGAACCAGCAAAATGATTCATCAATTTGCAGAGACCTTTGCTGATGTTGGAGTGGGTGGATATGTGTGCCATCCGAAGTGTCTTATTCGATATCTTTAGATGATGGAGCAGGTATATTTTCTGTTTATGTGGTCGATATTTCAAGTCCCATTAAATTGATTTGAATTTAATTCCAATTCAGATTAATATATTTTAAGTTGTTATTATACCATAAAACATATTTTTAGATAAATGAATTATAAAATTAAAAACATCTAGCGAGTTCAATAACGTTAGTTCATAGGAAAATACCATATTGTTTAAATCGTCGTATGCGTAATCGCATCAAAACAAGTAAAGTTTACAAACAAACATCTAGCTTGGTGCTTGATAAGTGATTCATCATAAATTGGTTGTCCATTTTGGTTGCATAGAGTTGATATATTATTTCTACATTTTCTTTTTGACATTATGGCATAATAAAACCTAGAATTGCTATCCCCCTCTGTTAGCCATTGGACTTTTGATTGCTGGAGATTGAAAATGTATTTCTCATGCATTCTTTTTTTAGTAAATTTCCAGTATGCAGAAGTACATCATAATCATATGTATCTTCAGAGTGACTATCAACAGCTAATAGTTTCTTATTGAATTGTTGCTCTGAATTACACCCATAAATATTTTTGAAGCTTTTATGTTTTTGACAATATGGTGTGCAATGATGCATAGGTTACATTGTAATAAGAATATAGTAAACCCGATGTTTAAGCTATTATTTTATGGCAAGTAGAGTTAACAATATGAACCCAATCTTTAAACCATATATGGCTAAGCAAATAATTTTAAAAGTACGTGGAACTGTTTCTTTTAACAAAAGCGTTTAATCTTGATTTGTGATTTCTTTTGTACCTGATATATCTTTCTAGAATTAAAGCCAATAGGCTAGTAAATAACATGTTGTGAACTCTTCGATCATAGTTCAGAAATTTCTTTTGTACCTGATCATAGTAATGTTTTTTTCAAGCGCTGTTGTATATCGCAGCAGCCTGCTACATCACAGTGGCCTAGCGGTGTGTCGCTGTAGCGTCATATTGCTATCTTATATGCAGCATTTTGTATTTTTTTTTCTAGTTCTGATAAACAGAGAAAGAAACCGCATAAAGTAATCCAACACAACCATATGCAAATCATTGCCTCGTAACGTAGGAAGTAATAAAAGTAAACTAGCAATATTTTAGTCCCAAAATTGGTCAATGACCAAAGAAGACTTCTTTCAATAGGAAGTAACAGACATCTTTAAAACTCCTATGCCTTCATCAATACACAAAGAAGCAATTTTATTGGGTTTTTATTAACATTTTTTATATTGGAAACAAAATCAATCCAACTGTGAATGTAAAGAGATTATAGCCATTGAAAACCCTCATAAAAATAGCATATAGAATTGTCAAGATTGTATAACCAAAAAACCATGTTTATTTTAAATGCTGGTGGACCAAAAAAACCATGCTAACAGTGTTATTTTCACCTACTAGAAAACAATTGAACAAAACCTTACTAATCTATGTGAGAGAGGAGTGTGTGAGTTGTAGTATTTAAGACATCTCTATTCTGCTTTAACATATACTAATTTAACCTTGTTTTTTTCATTGTTTATCAATTGTTTTAAAATCAACAGATTGCATCATTGCTTCTTCATAGTTAGTGTTTTTTCATTGTTAGTTGATTCTGTTTTTATTTATACATGGACTCGGCTTCATGAATATATGAAGCAACTTGCTAGAACTCCGTACAGGCTTCTTTAATTTTCTCAAATATTGCATAGCCTACGATTATCCCTTAAGTATTTTTACGCTTGAATTCCTGAGTAATTTTTAATCCTAAGGATGGGCAGATGATGGGTACCCTTTGTTCAAACTAAATTGAATTTAGGCTGGTGGTGTTAGTGAGGTGCCTCTGGTTAGCAATAGCCATTGTTCCACCTATTTGAACCTTGAGTCTGAGCATAAGAGCTGGCTTGACGAAGGATTGTGGGCGAGTGGCCCGAAAGGAAGGGTACATGAATTGCTTGCATGAACTTGTCAGTGAAGGCCTCTAGCATAATGAGACACCGCCTGCTGTTATGATGCAGCAACATGTGAAGATGAAGCACAGTGTTCATTTGACAGACAGAGCATTATGAACTGGAGTGCAAACCTAGGGATGAACTCGGGCAAGCTGCTTTGAGGAGGCAACAGTATTGTTAGTGAGTTCCTGTCGGCGAGAATGAGCTGAAGCATTGGACTGCACTTCGTCAACCATTCGAGCTTGTGTTTCTGGTTGCAAAGCAACATAAGTTGACTGAAACACAGAAGTATGCGCTTCATTAGAAATAGCATTGTCTTTGGGACCATCACGAGGAATGGAAGGGGATACATGGAGATAATCTTTTAGGGCCTTAGCACACTGCTTTTCAAGAAAGCGCATAGGCTATGCTTTTAACATAAGAAGACTTCTTTTCAATGTAAATTTATCAAGGAATTTACATCACATTCACTGCACCGCATAAGACCTGAATCTAATTAATCAATTCAGAAAGATGCACATGATTATGATGTACTTCTGAATTGTTCCATTCTTTTGAATTTTGCTTTATCCTTCTGAATTGTTGCTCTAAAGTTGTTGATGCTTTAATTCTTTATGGTGTATTGAGTCTCTGTTTGGGTATTTACTAGTTGCATCCAGATGCATTTTCTAAATCTGAGTTTTCACATAACCAAATGGAAAAAAATGTAGTTGCAATGAACCGTAATATAGAGTTAACTCCTAAAACTAAAGATGTACTAATATTTTGTAATGCTTGTGTAGATGTTTTGGGCTGAAGGAGTTAGCTCTTTGGCTTTGCATTGTGCAGTGGCTGCCGTAACAACACAATATAACAGAGGCTTGTTGTGTATTTATATTATGTAGTAATGTGATACATTTGTATTATTGTTGTGTATTTGGATCTTGGTACTGGAGCGATAGTGTTTTCTAGTATCCGCTACTGCGATATATTAATGTGCTAAATGCTAGTATGTAGTATTTTTCGTATTATGTAATGATATTGTTAAGTTATTACGCACTGCAATACAGATTATTGAATCATTTGAATGTGCACTGTCTATAATATTATTTGTTTTGATGTCTCGGAATGATTATTGATTATATATTAGATATGAATAGGTCTATAATATTATATATTGGATATGAATATGTCTATAATATTATATATTGGATATTGATTATATATATATATCTAATTGACTAATTAGATACGGCTTCTAGCCGTATCTAATGTGTCAAGTAATGAGCCAGTTAGATACGGCTTCTAGCCGTATCTAATGAGCTAATATTTTGATACGGCTTTTAGCCGTATCAAAATATCGTTTATGGTATAGTGACTCTGATATTTTGAGCAATTCAAGTCTGACATGTATGAATTATTGTCGATTTGAATGGTCCAAAATATCGGGTCGTTACAGGATGTAGATAGGAATGGTTCATATATAGAGATGGAGTTGAAACGGCTAATAATATAATTAGACATAACATGAAATAGTGAACAATCGGCATAACTTAGTGTTATGTATAAGATATATAATTTTCCATTCAACGGAACATTGTTCTGACCCCCTCCTCATTACAACTCATAGGATTATTAAAAGGGCAGATGCTAGTGTTTGGTGTTTGATGCTGACAAGGACACTTGATTTTGGAAGTATCAAACCTTGGTCGGTACTTATGTGATCTATTATATTTATAAATTAATCCATTGTAAGTTTTTTATTAAGGCTCTGGTATGCATTTTTTGTTTTATTTGCAGGATACCAAACCAACAATTCGTATTTTAGTAGACTTGGATACTTGATTTAACAAAAATTCAGGTCCACTAGGGTGCAGATCGTTACATTTGGTATCAGAGCTTAGGTTAGTTGATCGTAAAAACTAGGAAACACCGAGTAAACATATTTTTATTTTGTTTATAAATGTAAATATATACGTTAAATCCTAATAATTCCAACTATAAAAGAGTTACATCTATAAAATTTCAAAAGCTGAATGGTACATGACTCCCTAGTCGGGCCTGGGTGGCCCAGTAATTGTAGATCCCCGTATGATTGCCGATTGATGACATACAATAAGTTCAGATAAAGGGAAAATAAGAATTTATATGTTATAGATAGTGGAAGATGCGAAAGTTCCTAAAGAAGGGAGTGGAATGGTCACTCCTAATTGGTAATTGAATTTTCAGTATCGAGAAAGGAATATGTTAATAAATTGAAGGAAAGATGTTCTTAAGTGCATAGTTAGAAATCCACTAAGAGTGACGATTGATATTATTTTTAAAATATAGAAATAAATATTGGATTTTGGAAAAAAATTTATATAATAGAAGTTTCATCCGAAGTTAAACTAAAATGTTTACATAAAATGGTCTATAAAAGCAATTTGTTCAAGAGAAAAATGATAAAGCATACATAGCTTGCTAGTTTCTTTATAAAGAAAGAAAAAAAAATGTAAATATGAAGTTCTAATATAAATAAAGATTTGTATAAATCTAAAAATTTTAGTAATGGAAGTTTTATAGAAAGTTATTTTCTTTTGAGAAGAAACAGTAGAGTAATATAATTCATGAATTTTTCTATGTAATGGAAAATTTTAAGTTGTAAAGTAAAATTTACGGGTGGACAATATGAAGTGGTATAAGTTTGGAATGCACGTAAATAAAACCATAAAAAAGATTTGGAACCCTAAACAAAGCTATAGGCAAACACATTATAACAGTTCAAGTGAGAAGGCGGTAAATTAAGAGAAAACCAATTGGAATTAGTGCAGTTTAGGAAAAGAGTTGAATAGCAGAAAAGTTATGAATTTGTTAACAATAAAAGTTACATATGAAATATAAATAGAAATAAGATTTGATTTATTGTAATTAGTTGGGGATTTGACATATTTTAATTCACTGCCATGAAAAAAGACAACGAAATAAGTTTTTATGAATCAATCAAGTTACATATAAAGGTGGTTTGTTTGAAATAATAAGAAATGCAAATGTAAAGGTAGAGATGTACACAATTTGGGAAATCTCGTATTTTGTAATGTCTATTTCAATAAAGAAATGAAGTATAATTTCTTGTAATTTCAGATAAAACACATATTCTCTTTTAAATGATTCGTAAAGAATTATAGCATTAACAATTCCTCTTGAAGGGGAAAAGTAGTTCCAATGCATTAAACTATACAATCCTTAAGTATAATAAAAAGTGTAGTAGTTAAAAATTAAGTAGAAGATCGTGAAAAGAAATTTTGCTAGTAATCTAATTAGAAACAACATAAGAGATTAAAGACAGAATAAAGGAAAACAGACATTTTCCACTGTTGTGTGCATTTCTTATAAGTATCTTTTAAAAGTCATCCTTTTGTGACATTAGAGACTTCACTAAAGGTTGAAAGTGGAGATAAAAAGAATGTGAATTGTTCTTACCTACTTCAGTTTTATTGTTTAAAAGTTTATAAAGGATATTTTGGAAAAACTACAAAGTGCAAAAGGAATGGTTTGGTGAAATAACCAAGTTTCTGGAAGAAAAACTTAATAAGTAGTTTGATTAAAAAATCCCAATTTGTAAAAAGTAAATGCCAAAATGATTTTTTTTTTTTTAAAAAGGAAAGTTTTGTTAACATTTTCTCTTGAGTTTAATTAATAAGTTAAATACAAAAATTGTATATTAAAGTTTTTTAAATGGTTAAAACACCAAGTATTTTTAAATTTAACAAGGGGTTTTAAGTTGTACTTTTAAAGACAATGGTTTTAAGATTAAGTGTTTCAAAAATTTTGAAGTTTCTAATTTTTGAAGAAAAAAAAAGTGTAAAGACCAAACCAGGATTTTAAATATAGAGTAGATAGAAATTATGGCCTAGGGAAGACAGGGTACAGGGTAAGGCTATAAAGAGGATATCAATGATTACTTATGGAATAATAATAAGGAACCCCGTAGAGTGTAAATGATAACAATAAGAACCTAGAAATGCATTATTGAACATGAGTGCAAGGTTTGAGAGTACCATTAAGAAATTTGGATTAAAAGAGACGGTAACAAAGGATTAGGAGGGGGCAAATACTTATGGATGATATTGGCAAACTCAATGCAAGATGGCCTGTTATGAAGATCCATTTTAGTCAGTAGTGATGGTAGTTAGTGGTATTATGTTTCCTTTCGATATGGGACTGAGTCCACATACAGAAAGCAGACAGAGTAGAAAAACACCAAAGAGAACACAACCTAATGGAGTAGAGGTCGTCGGTGCGCAATACAAGGTTTCCTCGAGTTATACGGTGATTGTGATACAGCGAGGCGATGGATCCTGGCAAGGTGCTGAACGAGGTGGTATTAGTGGGGACAGTATCTAGGTCCATATATATATATATGCATATACACACACACATATATACACACACACACACACACACATACATATATATGCACACACACGTACATACATACATATACATATACATATACATATACATATACATATACATATACATATACATATACATATACATATACATATACATATACATATAGGATGTAGATGGGAATGGTTCGTACGTAGAGATGGAGTTGAAATGACTAATAATATAATCCTTCATAACATGAAATAGTGAACAATTAGCAAATTAGTGTTATGTGTAAGATGTATAATTTTCTAGTCACCAGAACGTTATTCTAAACCCCTCATCATTACAACCCATAGGATTGTTAGAAGGGTAGGTACTGGTGCTTGGTGTTCGGTGCTGAAAAGGATACTTGATTCGGTACTTATGTAGTCTATTGTATTTAAAATTATTCCACTGCAAGTTATTTCAGTAGAACTCTGATACAGATCTTTTTTTTTATTTGCAGGATACCAAACTAACGATTCATACTTTAATGGACTTGGATTCTCGATTTAGCGAAAATTTAGGCCCACTGAAATATGCGTATATATGTATGTATGTGTGTATGTGTATGTATGTATATCTTTTGTGAATTTATTAAGCATTTTATTGTTATGCAGTGCTAAAAGCTCTTAATTTTCCTCTTCCTAACCACAATTCTAAAAACAATCATTTATTACAATAATAGTACTTCCTAATACTAGGATACCACATCTCAATTCAATTAAACAAACTTTTATCCGAATGCACATTTCTTATTGTATTGATATGTATGCATAAGGCATTAGAAAGAACAAAATTTACTCTAGTAATACAATTGTTTATAAATAAGAATAAGATTTACAAGCAATCAAGAATGAGTGTTGGATTGTAACTTAAACCAGGTTCGTATTCGAATATTATAAACTTGAAAAATCCATCCCCTTCGCTCCAAAATGCAAATTAATCAAAAATAAATTGAAAATACATTTGTAGTCATCTTTTACCCAGTTTTGGCAACACGTCCGAGGTCAGAACGAGATAAAAGACTTCTTCGACCAAGGTGGCCAATCCACCCAGGCAGAGCCACTCCAGGCCAAGCCACTCTTGGCCGAACCGTCTTGTCCGAGCCACTCCAGGCCGACCCGCTTTGGAAGTTCAAAGGGTCCAACAACGAACGTTGTTTTTCCATGGATATTTCCCTCACGATTTCCAATACCCTTCCGGACCTCTTTCCCATGCAACTTTTCTAAAAGCATCTCTGGAAGTGTGGCAAATTTTAAGAGGAGGAACAAAGATAGCGTGAATTCTTCCCACTCTTCCAGCAGCGAGTGGAAAGAATTGTGTGTAAACCTATAAATGGTGTTCAGACTATTTTTTATAGAGTTTTATGGACTTCAAAAACTCTATTTTTCTTTTAAACATGCTTTCTGAAAACCGTTTAAGACATAAACGATTTTTAAAAGACGGTTACAAACTCATGTTTAAAATATAAAATGGGAGAAACTTCCACTATTCATTTTTTTTCATGTTCAAACCTATCGCGGTTGGAGCAGAAAGAATCGAAGAAATTGGGAGTTTACCCCCATTTTCTAGCAAATCGGCGTGGTCGGAGATGCTCAAACTACAAAAAAATCCACCTTTTAGAATTTCCGTCCGAAAAAGGGAGAAAAAATTGAAAAAAAAAACCAGCCGAAGTCTTCTTCCTCCTCCCTTTCCAGTCCACATTAAATCACTCTCGTCTTCTTCTTCCATGATCACATGAGATGTCTAATACAGTTATCAACCTTCTCTTTCTCTCTCAGTCGTCGTCGCCCCCAAAATTCCAAAACCACCCTTCCATCTTCCCCTTACTCTTCTCTTTCCCACGAGCTCTCCCTCACTTCTCACCTCCTCTCCATTCTCCACACCCGCTCTCATCAGTCCCTCTTCCATTCTCTAGATCTCGCCGTTCGTTCTCCCCATTTAACCCCTCACGTCGTTTCCAGCGTTCTTTCCTACCCCATCCCTTTCCCTTCCTCCTTCTACTTCTACGCTTGGGCTTCTAGCTTCAAACACCTCAATTCATGGCGCTCCCACAATCTAATCGTCTCCATCCTTCAATCCAACATAAAAAATATCGATTCTTTCTCCCTTTTTGATGACATCAAGACCAATCTGAACCGACCAATCTCGTCCTTCGCCTTCGTCGTGGTTTTTAGAGCTTACTCAGAATTGGATTTAGTGGAAGATGCACTCGAGCTGTTCAGTAGAATGCCTGAATACAATTCCAATCCCAGTACTGTCGTTTACAACATTGTTCTTGATGTTTTAGTTAAGAAAGGTGCCATTTTTTTGGCTATGGGGATTTATAATAAGATGCTGAAAGCAGATTGCTCTCCAAATAAGGCTACATTTTCTATTTTAATTCAAGGGTTTTGCAAAGCTGGGTTGTTTGACAATGCACTGGAGCTGCTTGGTGAAATGCAAAGCAAAGGTTTGAAACCAGATAAAATTGTTTACTCTAGCATTTTATCCGCTTACTGTCGTATGAAGGCAATTGCTGAAGCGGAAGTTGTGTTTGATTCTATGAAAAAAGCTGGATACAAAATTGATTCTACCATGTGTCAAGCAATGCTGAGTGGGTACTGTAAGTCAGGGAGAATGGATGTTGCTTTCAGTAAGTTAAAAGAATACGATCAAGAATTCGGATTCACTCTAAAAGTAGAAGGCTACTGCTCTTTCATTAATGGCTTGTTTAAGGCTAAGAAATTCAACCAAGCATGCCGTGTTTACGAGGATATGTTGATGAAGAACATTAAACCCAACTGTATCATGTACACAGTTATGATAAGCGGATTCTTAGAGGTAGGAAAAGTTAAAGAAGCTTTCAAATTCTTGAAGGAGATGAGTGAAGTAGGCATAGCTCCCAACACTTACTGTTATAACACTTTAATGAAAGGTCTCTGTGATGTTGGATATGTAGAGAAAGCACGTTTTCTAATGATGTCCATGTATGAAAACGGTCTCTTTCCCAACTTAATAACTTACAACATTATGATAGCTGGATTTTGTAGACAGGGGCTTGTGCATGATGCGTGGCAAATTTTTCATGAGATGAGTGAGTTTGGTGCAATCCCCGATATCTATTCCTATAACTCCCTTATCGATGGCCTTTACAAAGCAGAAATGTTCGACGAAGCTCGCTCTCTTTATGATCAGAAGATGAACATGAAGCCATTGTCCGCGCTCTCTCAAGGCATGATGGATCGAGATGCAAATACAGGTCATTATACCTGTGCTTTACGTAAAAAGATAGAAGAGTTATGTGAAATAGGCCAGATAGTTGAGGCCTACAAGCTTTTTAGATGTGTTATGGAAGAAGTTGTGCCAGATGTCGTCACTTTCAGCATACGAGTAAATAGATTGTTCGAAGGAGGTAAACCTAACAAAGCAATGCAACTGTTCAAAGAGTTGACATTGATTGGTATAAATCCAGATGAATATACTTACTCTGCCGTCATAAATGGACTTTTGAACTATGGTAGAATTAGTGAAGCTTTTGGAGTTTGCCAATCTATGTCGAAAGACATGATTATTTATGATGTACCCTTGTGCAACACTGTAATGAAATTGTATGGCAGGGCAAAGAGGGTGATGCATGCCATAGAGTTTTGGTTGAACCACATTTCTGTTACGGCGGGCACGGGTGAGTTAGACAAGATTAACGTTATCAAGACTTATTTTGACAGAGGACATATAGAAACCGTGGTTGCAAAGCTAATAGAGAGGGACATAGAGCATGACTCGAAGACGTCGTCTCCATACACAATATGGCTTGATGGGTTTTGCCGAGGAAGGGAAATAGATGAAGCCATTATGATATTCAACGCACTAGTGAAATTTGATATTGAGGTTACGGCTCCTAGTTGCGTTACGCTTATCAATAGTTTATGTTCTACATGTGAATTAGGGTGTGCGCACGATGTGATGCTGTACGCTTTAAGGAGAGGCTTTTCTCTTAGTCAGTATGTTGGAAATCGATTGTTAAGGAAACTTTGCTCGGCTAACAGAAAACCGGAAGCTCAGGAGCTTGCATGGAGAATGAGCATAGTTGGATATGATATGGATACATATCTGCGACTTCCTACTAAAAGTCTTTTATATGATTGATTGGTGGGACTATATAGAAGTGATTTTTATATGTTTGATATTTTTTGTGGTGTAAACTTAGGTTTCCTTGCACCCGTTGTATGGTATGAAAAATGAGTTGTGACTTTCCCTACGTGCAAGTAATGTAAGTAAGAGCTGGTCAATAAAATGCGCTGCAATTAATTATTACAAGATGATTGTTTTGTTGTTTGTTTAGTTGGAGGTACAATAATCAACCGAAGAGGCTTTTCCTAGTTTTTATGCTTAACATGTTAGAGGGTGATTGAGATTAAACAATGATGCACATAAGGCGTTTGACTAAATGGAATGGCAAGTAGCAGTTCATTTTGGTATTTAGTGTTTTGTTGCAAGGTTATGTTTCTTCATCATGCCTTTTTTATTTCGGGGAAGAGAAGGACGAAGAAAAGGCAAAATTAGCAGAAACAATGCTTCTTCCTCGCACCATTGTCGGCGACTACTGCCCTATTTCGAGCATCCGAGAATTGTTGCAACATTGTTCGTGTCCACTATTGCTACTGCGCGTACTGCATATCTGTGGCCTTGACCTCTGATTTTCGACTACAATGTCTTACCTTGGAGGATTGCTTTCAACTGTCCTGCACCAAGTTTGGGCAGTTTCACTTCAAAGCAATGCCTATCTTCCAGTTAATTTCTTTTTTGGATGGAATTTGTGCTTGCTCTATTTTTGAAATGGTTAATTTCTGTCGAAATATGCGTGCAAGTCTGTAATGGTGATTATGTAATGCTTCAATACATTTTGAAATTAAAATATTTGAATAAAGAGATTATTAATAGTTCAACAAAGGAATGAAAGATGGGACTAAGCTTTCTGCGGTTTCTTTCCTATGTGTAACAAATGAAAAGAAGGATAGTTTAGCCGGTTTATAAATTTGTTATTACCGAGGCCTGTCAATAAAGAATCAGGATTTAACAGACTTAGCATTGTCATTTTTTTCCATTATATTTCGGACCATATTCCCTTTTTTTTTTTCCTTGCATATACATATTTGACGAAATCAACAATTTGAAAAAAAACACATATCCTTATCAAAAAAGTTCTTGAATTAGTAATTATGGGGCTAAATTGTTGAGTTTCGCCATTTCCACGTTTCGTACGAACACGCTTCACCGTGTCTAGCCAGAATCAACAGTCGAAGTCTTCTATGCTGACTTCTCGATTGAACATCCTTTAATCGCCTTCCATCGGGCATATATTCCGATCTTGGCAATACATTATAACAAAAAGAATCTCCAATGTTATGTGCCACCAATCTCATGTATATACCACGGTTATTCCAAATACCTTGTGATATCCGATTTTAATCCATGCACCAACTCCATTACAATACGAGCCACGCCTAATAATGGTATAAGAGCAGAAACCCCAAAGCAATAGAAACCTCGTTTTGATACCAAATTTTATGAGAATTCTAACTCGAGATCACTCAAATCACAGCGGAAAACGAGATCATGGTAAGAAATGCAAAAACAACCAATCAATATCTCAATTCAATATAAAACCAATCACAATCACCAAATAAACAATAGAAAACCAAAGCAATAACGATAAAATAAATCACACCGATTTATAGTGATTCCACTAACATCTTGTTAGTGTACATCTACTTTGAGAGAGAGTCTTTATTAATGCCGATGAGAAGAGTATAAGAGATTGATTACAATGATCAATATTCAAATAGAATAGATTTGTGGAGATAAAATTTAAAGAGAACTAGGTTTTGCTAAACCTTAGTTAACGGAGGATAACGCTTTTGATTAAAACCCTTGGAGTCTACATGCTTTGAATCTTGAAAATAGTTTATATAGTGAACCATCCTTCATTGAAAAATACCCGATTTGCATCTTGAAGCCCTACAAGCGAATACACAAATTCTGGACCCAAAAAGAAACTACACCGCATCAGATGTCTGTCACAACCTTTCAGACGTCCGTCGCAATTTTCGAGCTGTAGTAAACTGCTGTCAGATGTCTGAGAATTTTTATCAGACGTCTAACACAACTTTCAGCCTATATATCTTCAAATTGCGATAACTTGAGCGTCCGAGCTCCGATTCGTACATCATTTTCACTGTTATCAAGCAATGCTCGACCTCTTCAATTCAACATATAATGTCTTCAAAATTCAGCATTGCATCTCGACGCTATATCCATCTCCAACACCAAGAACCGATAGTGTCAAACTATCATCACTTCTACCTTCAACCAAATAAGCTTGAATGCTTTCTCAATGAGCTCCAATAAAGTCACCATCCGTTACACTTCATCAATGAGCTCAGGCAAAGCCTCCGCCCACTAACGAAGTGTTGAAAGCACCCAATTCTAATGTAGTGTCACCAAAAGACAAAAGTACCAAGGGGTGTGAACTAATACTCACCAAGAAGATAGAACCACAATCTCTCAAAATACTCTTCATCATCTATAACCAAGTTCCTCCTTCAACCGTGTCATCCCATGGCACCTAGTACTTCAAAAAGAGAATCAAGTTCGAGCATTTTCGAGCAATGCTCGAACTTTTCAACCGGCAATGCCTTAGTGAACATATCCGCCGCTTTATCCTTTGTTTTCATTTTTCAAAGATATATTTGCTTAACTTCATTCTGGCTATTAAAAATAACTCTCTCAATTCAATATGCTTAGTCCGTGAGCTAAACATCAAATTCTCCACCAAGTGAATAACACTTTGGCTATCACGTCGAACATCGATATTATCATGCTCGAATCCTAAGTTACACAACAATTTGCAATTCATCCACTTAATACCGTCAAAAACAAGACCATGATATGATGTACCTTTAAGGTATCTCAATATAAGCTTCACAGCTTTCCAATGCTATTTCCCTGGATTAGCCATATACCGACTATCCATCCCCACAGCATTTGCAATATCGGGACTTATACACACCATATCATACGTTAAACTTCCAATCGCACTAGCATCTGACACCTTTGCCATATAAGTCTTGTCTTTCTCCAAGGTAGGTGGTGTCTTACTTAAAAGCTTTATATGCAAAGGTAAAAGTGTATTTAATGCCTTTGCATTCTTCATGCTAAATAGGCAAAGCACTTTCTCAATGCACTCCTTTTGAGTCAATTTTATCTCAAAACGCTTTCGACCCCTTTCTATTCCTATGCCTATCCTCTTTGCTTCTCTAAGATCTTTCTTTTTGATTTTAGACTCGATTTTAACTTGTTGATTTTATTCTTATCCTTAGAAGCAAAAAGACATCGTTTACATATAAGAGAAAATATACTCAACTATCATTTTTCAACTTCTTCAAATATGCACAAGCATCCTTGATGTTTCTATCAAAACCATTTTCAAGCATAAAATGATTAAATCTCTTGTACCATTGTCTAGGTGTTTGTTTTAAATCATATAGTGATTTCTTTAACTTGCAAACCAAATTTGACTTACCATCTACAACAAAACCTTTTGGTTGCTTCATTTAGATGTTTTCATTCAAGTCACAATGCAAGAAGACGGTTTTCACATCAAATTGCTCCAACTCCAAGTCCCGAATAACATCTATAACAAGTAATATTCGGATTTAAGTATGTCTCACAATCAGTTCGAAATTCTCATCATACACCTTTCCCTTCCTCTATGCAAACCTCTTAGCCACTGGCCTAGCTTTGTATCTCACATCGTCCTTCACCTTGTATATCCATTTTCACCCTATAGCACGGTTTCCTTTAGGAAGTGAAACCAAATTCCAAGTTTGGTTCTTCATCAACAGTTGCATCTTTTCCTCCATGGCACAAAATCCACTTCAAGCCATCACTCGACTCCGTGACATCATCAAGGTCCATTGGCTTATCTTGGACTACATGAAGAGCATTGTCCAAATTATCACAAAGGCTAAAATAGTTTCAATCACCATATCTATCGGTGGCCTTATAGCATGACGACCCATCCGAGTAGCAATACACTGCAAGGAAAACATCAATTTCCGACGGGTGAAAACCGTCGGCGGCCGTCGGAAAAAGCCATGGGAAAATAAGGCGTCGGGGAGCAGTGTTTCCGACGGCTTTCGACAGAGGGCGCCGGATCTGCTTCCGATGGTTTCCGAGAATTGTCGGAATCAGTCGAAAACCGTCGGAAAAATGACCTACAGGCTGTCGGAAGCCGTTGGAAAATAACCACCTGGAAGCCGTCGGAAGCCGTCGGAAATCTGCTGTATTTTTTAATTCCTGATGCAATATAGCCTTCCATCCATATTTTCCATCCAAATACTATTACACCAATGCTGCACAATCCAGTATACAATATTCCAACCAAATATCAAAACCCAAACTACACGAAATTCATCAAACACACAAATACATCAAATTACATCAAAATAAAATACATAATATATATAACCATTCCAACATTCACAACAACCTCAACAACAAGTGTTCTACCATGTCATACATACACAACATAACACAAAATCATCAACATCCACATCATCATACAACCACACAACCAAGTGTATCAAACTTAATCATACAAAAATCAACAACTACCTCCACCGTTTATCAAATCATACAAAACTAAAAAAACATATCTGAAAAAGAAAGCAAGCAATCAATCAATCTTCTCCAGATCCAAAGCCAGCCGAGGAAGGGAAGCTGCCACCAAACTTCTGCATGTACTCTAGCAACTGTGTGGTCTGCATGGCTTGTTGGCGGTTCTGCTCCTCCATCTGGGACACTCTATCCCGCAAATCTTTTATATCTGCTAGATCGCTCTAAGCTCTATTCCGTCGACCCCGTCTCTAACTGCTGACCTGCAATAAATATTTAATTTAGCTGTGTGATCTCTGTAAGTGTATGTGCATATCTCTGTAAGCTAGTAAGTAATATAACGTTCATATCTTCTGCCTTCTTGTGCTTTACTGGTGTGATAAAGTCATTTGGTTGGTTTGAATTCAAATTCAATATGGAGGATTTTTCAAGGTTCAAATATTTTTAAATAATGGAAAAATGAATAAAATTCAAGTTTATTGTTTTGAAAAGGTCAAAATAGCGTGTTTGAAGTATTTTAAGATAAAATGATATATTCCAACATAGAATTATGACTTAAATATCAAATTAGCAGTAAAATAAATTATTTACCACTTGATTGCCAAATCCGTATCGTCTGCCATACTCTGCTGGATCCATAACGGACTCAAAAATAGCGTCCTCCTCATCAGTCGTCAGCTGATCTCGACCCGTATCAGCAAGGAGTTTCTGGCGCTGATCCATAAACTTTTTCTGCATTAACAAATTAATTACATCATATCTTATTTCATTATATTTTAACAAGCAGAACAATTACTAATACTGCATAAAATGAAATATTCTTACATGGCTCTTGCTGGATTTATCGTCCTGCCATGTATACGAAACAGTCCCGTCCGGATTTACATGCTCGACAGCATGCGTACGAGTGAACACTTCCATATAGCCCACGAGACCATGCGCCTCAGCTTCCTAAAGTTGATTTTTACATACAATTATTATACATTTTAAATTATATAGCATAACTATTTACAATTATCATTCAGTAAATTTACCAACTCCTGCCGATACTGCTGAAATGACTTCGACCCTCTACGATGAGTGACGGGATTTTTATTTCTGTTTGCGGAGTTTCTACCTGACTCTGCCCGTACATTCAAAATTTGATACATTATTTTTCGATCACATCAAATTAATAATTCAAAAAAATTTAGTAACTTGTCTTCGCCTCGTCCGTTTTCCAGTATCTCAACCAAGCTTGCCATAAGCTCTCCCCCATCCACCGTGGTTTCTTACCAGATTTCTTAATTTCAGATATCGAGTCCCTTTAGTTCTTACGCATCTTCTTCATCCAGTATCCTTGTGCCAGCAGCATATCGTCTGTCTGGATGTCTATCTCAGCCTGTGTTTCATGATAAAAAGTAAAAAAAAAGATTACACTGTAAATGATAAACAGTAGAAAAACGAATTAAAAAAGAAAAAAAGAAAAATATACATAATAGGACATCCTGCCATATACACTCTATGATGTGAGGAGGGATGTTATCCCACTTCGGCCAGCAAGCACTCATCCTACTGCGATCAGAAGCTCTAGAGACATCTAGCACAACCTTCGAGGGAAGTAGGTCGAACCCTCTGTTTTTAAATACGATACAGATAAGTACATACGTATATCATAAAAAATAAGATGCTGAATAAAATTTAATTCTTACCTCTCTGCTCTAGGGACTAACGAAACTACTGGACGCTGTGACTCTTGCGATGGGACACTGCCATCCCGATGATCGGGAAGAGTTCCTACCTCTATATGACATTATGATAAACCTGTGACATATATACACATCATTATATAAGAAAATAATAACATGATAACGAAATATATTTCATATGTAAATGAAATCAATGGTATAAATTACTTAATTAATGACTGAAATGGAAATAGAAATGGAAGTTTGTTATACCTGATTCATAATGGGTGTACTGTTCCGACGATAAGTAGATTTCATTGTATTTTTAATAAAAATTGCAAAATAAATGACAAATGGAAATGACATAAAACATGTAAACAATGGTAAACAGATTTGGTTTCATAGTCACATCAATTTCATAATACATCAAGAATTCAACATAGTTACATCAATTGCAAAAAAAATCAGATTTAGATTTATATCAGGCATCATCGTCTTCTGATTTAGATTCAGTCTCGTTTTCTACGATATTTTCCTCTACACTGTCAAACGCTTCTACCAAAACATTTGATTCATCGATCAAAGGACCAAAATCTGTATGATCGTCTGTAATTATTATTTCGTTATTTTGCTCAAGATCTGTCTGATAAGCTTGTTCATCCGGAATATTCTTCCCATCGAATGTGAATCTGGCCTTTGTTTTAATAACTGCAGACCAATCTGCTTTATCTCTTTTTAGAGACGGATAAGGAGCGTAATAAACTAGCAATGCTTGTTTGGCTAGTACAAAAGGATCATACTTGTGATAGTGCGATGTATGCTTTATTTCGATAAGATTATAATCCTTGTGCACATTAATTTCAGAACCTGGAACATTGCTAAACCAATTGCATCTAAATAGAAACACCTCCTCCGCGGGTCGTGAGAAATATATTAGTTGCAAAATTTGTGTTAGAACGCCATAAAAATCATTTAAGTGATTTTCTGGATCGTCACTACCTTTAACAAATACACTAGTATTAATTTTTCTGCACCGTATTCTTTGGTGTTAAATTTATATCCATTAACGAAATATATTGGATATGTCTTGACCACTCTTTTTGGTCCCATCGCAAGATGTTTCAACCCTTCGTCAACAACACAATTTCTCGGCTCATAAATGTAATTTGAAAACCAACTGGAAAATTTTTTACTGAGATTTTTGTTCGGATGTTCACGTTCATAAACACTGTTTATATAAACAAATTATTATATTAGGTTATACACGCGCATGCATTATAGAAAAGAATAAAACACAAATTATTATTTCAGATTACCTAACAAACGGTGCAACCTTGGCACAATTTAGAAGAATATAAGCGTGTGCTACATGAAGATCTCTATCGTCTAGCCATATTTCTGCACATTTTCCAGAAGGCCGACCATGTTGTCTAAAAATAGATAACATTGCTTGAGAGGACTCTTGTTCGTCGCCTTCGTCATTACGAGGAACACTTTCAAATGAAATATTCACATGGTCACTGAAATAGTGAGAGAAAAAGAACGAAGCTTTTTCTTCGATGTAAGATTTACATATCGAACCTTCAACTCGTGCTTTTTGCCTCACTTTTTTCTTCAAATGATTAAAATATCTATGCAAAATTAATTTATATTAACTTCATCTTTCAAATGCAATTAAATTACGTGATAACATATTACATACCTCTCAAATGGATACATCCATCCATATTGGACAGGACCTCGAAGTCGTGTTTCAGATGGGAGATGAACAGGTAAATGTTCCATTACATTAAATAAACCTGGCGAAAATATTTTCTCTAATTTGCAAAGCAATATAGGAATATCCACTTCAAGTTTACGTAAACGTTTCACTTTTAAAGTAGTCGAACAAAGCTCTTTGTAAAACATATTAAGCTCCGTTACTACCTTTCAAACTTTTAACGGCAGTAGTTCTTTGAACATAACGGAAAATAAATTTTCCATCATTATGTGACAGTCATGACTTTTTATTCCGCTCAATCTACCATTTTTAAAGTCAACACATCTACGAATACTTGATGATATCCCATAAGGAAATCTGAACCCTTCCATCCATTTTAAACAGCTTTAACATGATTATTATCTAATTCGTAACATGCTTTGGGTTTTTTAGTGTCATTTGGTTTCATATGAAGCTCAGGACGTTTGCATAATTCTTCTATATCACGTCTTGATTTCAAATCATCCTTCGTCTTTCCTTTCACATTCAAAATTGTGTTCAAAACATATCAAATACAATTTTCTCATTGTGCATCACATCTATATTATGACGAAGCAGAAGATATTTCCAATACGGTAACTTCCAAAAATAGTTTGTTTGCACCAGTTATGAACAACTGATTTGCCTTCAATTTCCGTTTGCTCTCCAGTTTCATATATCTTTGGATAGTCCTTAACAAGTTCATATATGTCTTCGTTTGACCATATCGTCGGTGGTTGTCTGGTTTCTACTCTATTAGCTAAAAAGTTTTTCTTGTCTCCTCCGAAGGGATGATTTACATGGAGAAAACATCGATGACAGTCAAACCATGAAATTTTCTTACCATGAGGTAAAGAAAACGCTTGTGTTTTATCCATGCAATATGGACATGCTAGACGACCGGCCGTACTCCATCCTGAAAGCATTGCATAGGCAGGAAAATCACTTATAGTCCATAACAAAGAAGCAAACATATGAAATATTTTCTTCTTGGACACATCGTATGTTTCTACTCCTTCGTTCCACGATATTTTTAACTCCTCAATCAACGGTTATAAATATACATTGATTCCTTGTGTTGGATCGTCGGGGCCAGGAATGACAACAGTAAGAAACATATATTGCGTTTTCATACACATTCATGGAGGTAAATTATATGGTGTGACGATAATGGGTCAGGATGGTTATTTAGAACCAAATTGAGAAAATGGAGAAAAACCGTCCGTACATAATCCTAATCTAACATTTCGACTCTCCGCTGCAAAATTTGGATACGTTTTATCAAAATGCTTCCATGCTTCTCCATCGGCCGGATGTGTCAACGTACCCTCTTCCTTCGTTCTCACACTATGCCATCTCATATTAGATGCAGTTACAGAAGATGCATATAATCTTTAAAGTTTTGGAGTTATGGGTAAGTAATGCATACGCTTGTACGGGACTTTCTTCCCCTTCTTTTTTCTTGGTTTGTATCTCTCCTGGTTACAAATTTTACAATTTCTAAGGTTTGCGTCTTCTTTTCAAAACAACATGCAGCCTTTTAAACATATATCTATTTTCTGATAAGGTAAATCAAAAGCCGACATAAGTTTTTTAACTTCATAGTGATTTTCACACATTAGATAATCGGACGGCATATGTATTTTTGCAGCTTGTACAACAGCCGTAAACCCAACTTCAGTGATGTTGTATTTTGATTTCGTCGCAATGTATTCTACGATTACTGACAGCTGAGTGCCGTTTTTACAACCATCCCAAATAGGTTTCTTAGCAGCACCTAGTAAATCATAAAAAAATTTGCTTCAATATTTGGTTCATCAACATTTCCATCATCGTCGTCAACTTCAACCATAGGAAACATTGATCATGCAACATTTTCGACCATATTTTCTATACGGGTCGTCATAACTATTTCATTAATGACACTTTCAGAATCTACAGGAGTATTTGCTACAACTTCTCCATGCCGATCCCAAACATAATACTCGGGTACGAAACTGTTTTGGCACAAATGAACTTTCACAATATCTGATAACAAATACTTCAAATGTCTACACCTACTACACGGACAACGAATTTCTGGATCGTTTTCGTTATTACTTGAAGCGAACTCAACAAATACCTTTATACCATTATAAAAATCTTCTTTTATTGAGCCCCTTAATCCTTTTCTTTGGTACATTCATCTCCTCCGATCAACAAAATAATCAATCATTTTTCCTATTTGATAAAATGAGAAGTTCAAAATTTAATATTTATTTTCAAGAATACAAATTTGAAAAAATTATTTTCTTGGTCGTATAATTTTTGAATTTAAAGAATTACTTCACGAATTTAAAAATATTTTCAAATAGGGCGCATTTTAATTTTTAACGTATCGATATAAAAAATTGTACAATTTCTTTTCCATGGTCAGACATCCTACTTCCTATTACAAACACAGTAAGCACTTACATTTCGTATATTACTTTGTCTCAAACGATTTAACAAAATTTCGGCAGCATTTCCCTTTTGTTTCCTGCATTGTACACAATGCGTGTACGCATGAAACAAAAAAGAAAAGTTAGACCGAAATTTTATGAATCGTTTGAGACGAAGTAGTATACAAAATGTAAATGCTTACTGTGTTCATAACTTGTCCAATACAGTGACAAATCCAACAAACATTGTACCAGATGAATATAAATGGTCATTTTTCAAAAAAAACGACTATTTATACAACGATCATGTACAACACTCGTCAGACGGGGCCAAAAACTCTCTAAGGGTCATTTGTCAATTATATGTGCGCATTTTACCAAAAAATACAGTTGTACTAACTGTTCACATTTACAAAAATATATTTTAATTTAACACATTTATTCGACGTATTACATCAACTTAAGGCTCGTTCGACGTATTTTTGTTGTTGTATAAGTCAATACGTGCACAATATAATATTCCTAGCTCGTACATTCATTTTATCTTATTCCAACGAACACAATACAATGATAGCAGCGCTACACACATATACAATCGTAGAATCAAGGCATATACAATGTTTTACATATACACGAACAACCACAAATTATACATGTTTTTTGCAATTTCATGATAAAAGATGAAATAGGAATACCATGGAATGCTAGAAATATTATAACACTATTGGAAACAATTTCAATCAACAATTAGCCCTAATTTATCAACTTATACAAATCTAGAATTAGGGTAAAAACTGAATTTTTGGCGAAAATAAGAGATTATACCTGAGCTAGAGAGCAATAGACATTGATTACGTAGCCGGAGAGGATCCGAAAGCTCGAAATTGATGATTGGAAGCTTGGGGAAGAGATTTGGGGATTTTGGGTTTAGAAATTTCGTATGCAGAATGAGGAAGAAGAAGGCTCGGCTGAGCCATGTAAATCGTGAATTTCCGACGGCTTCCGAAGGCTGCCGATGGCCCATCGAAAGACATCGGAAATTGGCCGTCGGAAGCCGTCGCTTGGTGCTGTCGGAAAAATTGTTTTTTCTAGTAGTGATACTATCACTTAAACTTCTTTTGGCTTCACCTTAAACCGAATCCTCTCTAGAATCATATACATCACCAACACTATTTGAGGAACCTTGTGGGATATGTGATGTTACATTAACTTCCTCCTCCTCAGAAGAATCTCTAACTACTCTACTTCTTGGATGAAAGATGGAAATAACTTCTTTTTTCCTTTGATTGACTACGAACCAAATTTGGAACATCCGATGAACTTTCATTCTCCTTGAACAAAGCCGATTCATTAAAAGTAGCATAATGAGAATTTACAACCTTCTCTTTTTGTGGATTCCATATCCGATAACCATTTACACCATTCGTATAACCAAGTAAAATCCCTTTGGAAGCTCTAGGATCAAATTTATCATTTTGCGAGATCATGCACATAAATCGGACTACCAAACACACAAAGATAAATCAAGTTTGTGCTTTTTCCCTTCCACACTTCTTTCGAATTTTTTTACTAGCAGCCGAGCATGGAATTCGATTAATAATATGCACTGCAGTTGACAAAGCTTTGGCCCAAAACCTGTAACATCCCCTATCTAGAGGTCTAAAACTAAGCACTACATATGCTGCAGTCATCCATAACATTAGCTTCCGACGACTAAATATGGCTATGTTAATGGTATCTGTATTATCAAAACCACTTGAATATGAATCAAAACACAGATTTCAAAACAACTCTTCTTTGTTACATTCAAAACAGACATTTCGTATTCATTTTAAATAATCCCAAATACGTTCCCAAGCACAGATAAAATATACTTGTTAAATAATACGTCAAGAGCGGTATGTGAAGATAACCCTTGGATGATCAAAGTCATATAGTCATAATAGACTTAATAAAAACACAGTGGAAATACAATCAAAAATAAAACCGCAACTTCTAAATAGCTCTCCATTTGCCTCCTGTATACCTCCGGTAGCCTTATTCGTCATCCTACTAAAAGCTAAAAAGACCTTTACCCCTCAAGCCTACTCAAATCCATTTTAAGCACCCAAGAGTTTAAGAGGAAAACATAAACTTCAAGTCAGACATAAAGCCTGGTGTGAATGATACGATACATCCTGGTTTAACATGTTAAGTGAGACCATGCCGCTTAGCGGAACGGTTTTCCCTCACTAACATCCTTTTAAAACATATCTTTGGAAAACCTTTTCCTGCAACCAAATTGGTTAAGTACATTAAAGCATCATTATGTAAACATACATATTGTCGGGTAATAATGAACTATCTGTCCAAACACATAAGTTTGTTTGGCTACCTTTTAACCTTTGGCTGACTCGAGCCTACTAGACAAATATAAACAAAAATTAATCAAACATCTGTTAGATACTCCTCTTTTAGATGGTCTGTCCTTAACCATCCATTAAATGCTTCGCTTCTGAATGGTCTGTCCCTAGCTTAGTCATCTCCAGGTCTTTTGATCCTAATGGTTTTTTAGGCTCACCAATAATCTATTTGTAAATAAACATATATTCCTTTCGATATGTAATCATAATTTAAGTCTTCCTGTGACCAAGCCCTACACACTAGAATTTTAGACAATGATTAGCTGGGGTCTGTAGCTAACGTATAGGGTGTGACCGTATACCAATCCCATCCGGTATCCTAATATCTGAGTCATTTTTACTTTTGGATCTCCTTCCATAATTTTCCGTAAAAACCTTTTCAAAATGATTTAGAACCTTTAAATCAAACTAACACAAGGAAATATATATAGTCTTTATGCTTTACTGAAAATCATATTGTCATGTTATAATAATATCATCTTTACTCAAATTTTAATTGATGAAAACATTTAACCATTTGAAAGTACCCATTTCTAAGCCTTTGAAAGCATCTCTCTCGAAACGAAATAAAACCCTTTAATTATCTAGGCCAAGAGGCCAAAATCTTACCTTTCGAAAACATACTTCAAACCTTTCAAAACCATTGGAATCCTTCCTTTCGAAAGCATTAAAATCATTGACATCCTAATTTAAAAATCTTTAAAACATTGCCTTAGCAAACCTTCCATTTTAAACCTTTCGAAACCATTTAGAAAATAGAACCTTTTGACCTTGTCGGAAGCTACATTTCGACTTCGTTTGAAGCGCAGCATTCAACCCCTTCGAAAGCTTTGCTTTCGACCCCATTGAAACCATTCGGCAAATAAAATCTTTCGACAGCATTCAACCTATAAACCTCTCGAAAGTTCTTAAGGTTCAATTCAAAACATGTGGAAAATCCTCTTTTAAAACCTTTTGACTTCATCGGAAGCTTATGTAACAACCCACATATTTTACAATTGTATATTTAAATATTTTATTTAAATATGGCATCGTTAGTTGGATTTTAGTCCGAAAAGCTACTTTTTGCAAACAGTCGAATTAGAACTCGAGACCACTTCCTTTGAGTTCAAAATGTCGTTTGCAACCTTTTTGAGTATAAACTTCGATATGTTTGGAGTAAGTAGAATTTTGCTGCTTTTTACTTAGGGCTTTGGGTTGGGTTTTAGCCCATTAACCCCACTTATCAACCTAGCTCCAACCCTCTTCTCTTCATTCCTTCATAATTTCCTAATACATTCAAGCTTCATCAAAAATGGGGGAGTAGAAAAAGAATTAGGAAATCCTAAGCCCTAGTTTCCATTTGCAAATTCAAGTTCTAGCTCCAAATTCATAGAAGAAGCTTTGGTAAGCCTTCTCTTCTTCTTCTCCAACTCATTCTCCTTTAAATTTCAGAAATTCCTAAACCTAACTTAGGAAATGTTCTTCTTTTAAACTTTGATTGAAGCTTCTTGAGTTGTTATTGAAGAGGAATTGATCTTAGCTTGGTTTAAAAGCTTCTCCTTCATTGATTTTGGTTTAAAGGTGAGATTTTTATCTCACGCCTATGTCTATATCTATCCTTGTTGTTAGGTATGAATTTCTAACACTTATTAATGTGCATTTGCTTTTGATTTGGATTGCTTTTGTGAGTATTCCAATTTTTGGTGCTTTGAAAGAAAAATTTATGAAAATCCTTATATGGATATTTGGTTAATGATATTCAAGGCGTATCAAAGAGCCTTTAAGGCTGGGTTGTCGCTAGACATAAATCCTTAGTCGTTGTTGCTCGTCCGATCGCTTCCGATAATCGTTTTGGCCATCATTGGCCTAGGTTCAGGGAATGCCCTGAACTTCAGTTTCAGACGTCTGAAACGTGGGATTCAGACGTCTGAATATTTTACTGTGAATTTTTATTTCCCAGTATTCAGACGTCTGAATTAATTTCCAGACGTCTGAATTTGTTTGTGAGCAACCAGAAAGGAAATAGGCTAAAAAATGCCTACTTCAGACGTCTGAAATATAGGGTTCAGATGTCTGAATTATGTTCTGGAAAGCTTTTATTTTTCCAGATTTAGACGTCTGAATCCTTGATTTCAGACGTCTGAAACTGCTGCCTAGGCTCTATTCGCCTATTTGCTTGAGAATTCCAATTTTATCGATTCGTGATTATTCGATTTGTTGATTATCATTTATTATCGACTTTGATGACTTCTTTTATATCGGAATTTTTGGGAATATCCATTTCGATGGATTCAGTATCGATTTCTTTGGATTCTATTCACGTCTTCGTATGTGAATTTTGGTGATTGATTATTTATATAATTATTTTTATGATTTGTCACTTTAAAAATATAAAGGTTTAAATACTAGTAGCAAATATCAATACTCTAACATCAAAACGATTTCAACACTATTTTATTACAAAGCTCGATTCTTAAAACCGATTTTCAATCTATTAGTATATATAAACCTTTACCTCACTCGTATGAGAAATCTAATTAAACGACTTAGTAAAATAAGTGGTATGAAACGCTTGCGTTTACTCCGTCGGTTAATCCTTGGACTTGTTCGATTGAACCTCTTGTGACAATTTTCGAGTGGAGATTTAAAATTTGTTCGTAAATACTTAAGTTAAGCCAGTGGTTATGGGACATGAGGCTAGACTCATTTATTTACTAGCTTACTGTAATTGACACTTCTTGATGATCGATGATGATCATTTTGTGATTTAGACTAGCAATGAGCGATGCATCTTTGCCTGCGAGGGAGACTAAACCCCGTTTTTGTGGAGTTTCGACTCAAAATGGTGGGGTAGCGACCCATGGTCTTCGGGCCGTTTTGTGGAGCCTCGGCTCAAAATGAATGGTTAGCAACCATGGAATAGCGTTTTGTTTTGTGATACACATGTTGGTGAGCTTTCATGCTCCCGTTTTGTGATAGGCCTCCCCTTTTTTGTGATTTCTGGATTTTTATTGATGATTTCTAGAATTCGTGTTTCACCAATATTTGTGCATTGGTGAAATTGTGTTTCAACAACTTTTACAATTGGTATTGTGATGTTTGCCAACATTTGTGACTTGGTGAATAAAAATAAAGAGTATGACATTCTTTTTGATCTTTGAGAAGATTCTTATGATATTGATTAATCTCTAGTTGATTTTCAATTATATACTTATCACAGTATGGCTCTATGGTTATCATATGATTTTGTCATATCTCTTATCCTATATTCATTTTATCTGATATTTATAGCTAGACTGATCCGTTTATTATTTTCTTATTAAATAATACTCGGGTCAGACCGAGATGTTACAGGTGCTTCTGCTTGACTCCTCATCTAGGATTATTATCCTGACTTTTGGCTAACTACTTAGATTAGTAGTTTATTTTGTTGTATACATTTGAGATATAGACCCCATGATGTATACTTATTCTTTTGTGTAGCACTTGCAACTATTCTTTTACGATATTGTGGATCTTGTTAGACCGCTACTCTGATATACACTTTTATGTGTAATATTCATATCTGTTTCCACCTTTGAGATATAAACTGATGTGATTGATTTGTGTTATGCTTATTTCTATATTTGTTTCCGAAGGTCATATAGCCACTGTGTAGTAGCTTTAAGTTTGTATCGGCATGTCGGATCCTCTTGAAATGAAATGCATGTTGTACTATCTGACATACCGGTGCTCGCACAAAGCAATTACATGGATGGTCGCTCGTCAACAACCTTATTCTTCGCGCTAATTGACGGCATTACTCCGTAATGTCCTTGGCTAGCGTGGGTATAGAGGTCGGGCATCACAGCTTGGTATCGGAGCCAAACTTCGGAACAATGTAGAATAATTTAACAAGGATCATCGTCCTAAGTCCATCTTAGGTGTCGTGCCTTAGGATTTAATTCGAGTCTTTGTACCGTCTTATCCTATTTTCTTTGTGATGCCTTGTTTTATCAATCACTATTGTTTGATATTCATTCTGAGAATAACCTTTCTCTTCTTTCTTTCTTTCTTAAAGTATAGAAATGGTTAGACCTGGCCGTTCCAGCGCCGGTTAATCTAGCGCTACTCCTTAGGATGCAATATTTATGTCTGCACAGCAGTTTCTTGATCTTGTAAAGAATGCTCAAGCAGTCGGTTCTATTCCGAAGCCTACTCACCCTAAGTCTGGATTTGCACGCTTGTGAAACGATTATATCAACTTGGGTGGGAAGCCATTCAAAGGTTCTGAAACCATTATTGAAGTCCAGGTTTCGCTAAGAACATGCGATCGAATCTTTTCTCACATGAATCTTATCGATCTTCACCGTGTCCAGGTGGCCTCTAGTATGCTCCAAGAAAGAGCATTAGACTGGTACGAGCTTCTGATTTTTGAAATTATTGAAGCAGATCTTACCTGGAAGCAGTTCCGGGGACGATTCGAATTAAAGTTTGTGCCAGAAGCTGAGAAGGTGACATTGGCTCGTCGTTTCATAGACCTTGTTCAAGGTGAATCCTTCGAGTCACTTTCTAAATACGGCGTCGAATACATAAACACCCCATTGAAGAAGGACCAAAGATTTGTCTATGGCTTGAACTGAAATCTCAAGAAGCCATTACTTCTAAAATTAGAAGTTTCTTTTGATCAACTCATTGATATCGCTCTTCGTCTTGAAGAGGCGGATAAGGAGAGTGATGTTGAAGTTGGGAGTGCCAAACCGAACTTCAACAACAACAAGAAAATGCCAAATAAATTTGAAGGTCCTTATCCCAATAAAAAGGGGAAACAAGCAACTCCGACAGCGAAGACTTCTGCCTCTAGTGGTGGCCAATGCTACAACTGTGGTTCTAAGGACCATTATGCGAATAAGTGTTCAAAGCCCCGCGCTTGTCGCTATTGCAAAAGCCCGGATCATTATTTACCTACATGCCCCAAACTCCAAAACAAGAAGGAGGGAAAGCTTAATATGGTGCAAGCCCCTTGCAACACTTCTCGTGGTCAAGGTATTTCTCATTCTATCCTTGATGGCATTATTGTGTTTCGTGATCATCTTATTCGAGTTCTTTTTGATACGGGGGCGTCCCATTCTTTTATATCAAAGGATGTTGATACTTTTTTTTTAAGTGTTGTTGCTTTAATGACTTCTTTGAGAATCGCGAATCCGGTTAGTGGATCCGCAACATTCAGTTTACTTTGTAAAGATATTGAGATTGTTTTATGTGATTTTTCTTTCCAAGTCGATTTGCATGTCATGCGTTACTTAGGCTTTGGAATGATTTTGGGAATGGATTGGCTTAACCGTTATGAAGCTCATATCCTATGTCCTGTGCGGACTATTTATCTTCGACATCCACAATCTGTTAATCAGATTTCTATTATTCTTGAAGATTCGGATTCCACTTTGGCAGCATCCTTATATTCTCTAAATCCTCGTGATGACGATAATGATGATGAGGAAGATGTCATTTCTCTTATTCACGTTGTTCATGAATTTTTCGACATATTTGAGCCAGTTTTAGGATTACCACCTAAGCGAGCAATTGAGTTCAGAATTAATCTAATCCCTAGAGCTTTACCTATTACCGTCCTCCTTATCGCATGTCCAATAAGGAAAATAAGGAGATGCGCAAACAACTATCCGAATTGAAGATGAAGCAATTTATTCGCTCTAGTTCCTCTCCTTGGGGAGCTTCGACTATTTTGTGAAGAAATCCGATGGTACACTTAGGCTTTGCGTTAACTATCGCAAGCTTAATGATCTTACTATCAAGAATAAATATCCTTTACCTCGGATTGATGATCTATTCGATCAACTTAGTGGTGCTAGAGTCTTTTCACAATTGGACTCGGCAACTGGTTTTCATCAGCTTCGTATTACAGAGGATAGCTTTCCTTTGACATCGTTCCGTACTCGTTATGGATCTTACGAATGGCTTGTTATGCCATTTGGTTTAACGAATGCTCCGGCTTATTTCGTTGACCTTATGAATCGAGTTTTCAAAGACTTCCTCGATCGATTTGTTCTCATCTTTATTGATGATATTCTTGTGTATTCAAAAACCGAGGAGGAACATGAAAATCATCTTCGGATTGTGTTGGAAACTCTTAGGAGTAATCAATTGAAAGCAAAATTTTCTAAATGCCACTTTTGGAAATCTCGTGTGAAGTTTCTCGGTCATATTATTTCCGAATCTGAAATTTTCGTGGATCCTTCATAGATTGAAGTCATTCAAAATTGGAAGAGACCGGAGAGTGTAACGGAGATTCGTAGTTTTCTTGGATCGGCGGGCTATTACCGCCGTTTCATAAAAGACTTTTCTAAAATTTCCGTGCCTCTTACTAGTTTGACAAAGAAGGGAGTAAAATACATTTGGTCAGACAAATGTGAAGCTTCTTTTCAGAAATTAAAAGAACTCCTTTCTGATGCTCCTATTCTTGTTATTCCGGAAGGAAACCAAGATTTTATTGTTTATACCGATGCTAGTCGCGCTGGTTTGGATGCCGTTCTTATGCAAAGGGAACGTGTTATTGCTTATGCTTCTAGGCAATTGAAGCCTGCCGAGACTAGATATGCCACTCATGATTTAGAGCTCGCGACTATTATTTCCGCCCTTCTAATTTGGCGTCATTACCTTTTGGGAGAAAATTTTATTCTTTAGACCGATCATAAATCTTTGAAGTATCTATTTTCTCAAAAGGAACTTAATTTACGTCAACAGCGTTGGCTCGAGTTCCTTGCATCTTGTGATCTTGATATTCTTTATACTCCCGGAAAGGGAAATCGTGTTGCTGATGCTCTTAGCCGAAAGCAACAAGCGGTTGTTTCCATGATGATATCCGAATGGAATGATCTCAAGACTTTATCCACTTGTGATATTAGAGATCGTGTGTCCGATTTATGTTCATTTCTTGTTTTATGTAGCCTAGAGGCTCATCCTTCTCTTCTAGACCGCATTCTTGAAGCTCAAAAGCAAGATCCCGAATTGGCTCTTCTTAGCCAAAGTTGTAGGGATAAAATTGATGTTGAAGGTTTGAAAGACTTTGATATTGATTCTTGTGGTGGTATTCCAAAATTTGGTAGACTTATCATGCCAAAAATTAGTGATCTTCGTAAAGACATTTTAGAAGATTCTCATCGTTCTAAATTTACCATTCATCCCGGTAGTAGTAAAATATACGCGGATATGAAGCGACTTTATTATTGGGAGGGAATGAAATTTGATATCGCTAACTTCGTTAAGCGTTGCATGACTTGCCAACTCATTAAGGCCGAGCATCAAAGGCCCGGTGGGTTATTGCAACCTTTAGACATTCCAATTTGGAAGTGGGATCATATTTCTAAGGATTTTATCGACGGCCTTCCCCGTTCTCATTCGAGTCATGATAGCTTATGGGTGATAGTTGATAGACTTACTAAATCCGCCCATTTTATTCCCGTTCGGTCTAATTGGACCGTTCCTCTTTTGGCCAAACTCTTTATCAAAGAAATTGTTAAATTGCGTGGAGTTCCTACTTCTATTATTAGTGATCGTGATCCATTGTTTACTAGTGGATTTTGGAAGAGTCTTCAAAAAGCTTTGGGAACGAAGCTTAATTTTAGCACCGCTTATCACCCCCAGTCCGATGGACAAACCGAGCGTGTGAATCAAACTCTTGAAGATCTTCTTCATGCATGTGTTCTTGATTTTGGTGGAAGTTGGGAAGATCATATTTCTCTTGTTGAGTTTTCCTATAATAACAACTTCCAATCTAGTATTGGTATGGCACCTTTCGAGGTACTCTATGTAAGGCTATGTCGATCTCCTTCTTGTTGGCTTGAGGCCGATGAGAAGCTGGTTTTAGGTCCAGATTTTATTCGTGATTCCGCAGAAAAGATTGACCTTATTCGTCATAGGATGAAAGAAGCTCAGAGTAGAAAGAAATCATATGCCAATAACCGAAGAAGGAAATTAAAATTTCCTGTGGGAGATTTTGTGTTTGTTCGTGTTTCACCTATGAAGGGTGTTGTGCGTTTCAGTCGATCGGGAAAGTTAGCACCTCGATATATTGGTCCATTTCTCATCACCGAACGTATTGGTTCCGTGGCTTATCGCCTTTCATTACCGGCTCAGTTTTCTGCTCTTCATGACGTGTTTCACGTCTCTCAATTACGGAAATGCCTTCGAGATTCCGATTCTATTCTTAAGCCCATTATTGTTGAAAAAATTGAAGTTTCGCCTAATTTGACTTATGAGCAACATCCTATTCGTATCATTGCTACAGAGGTTAAACGTCTTCGAAATAAAGATGTTCCACTTGTGAAAGTTCAATGATCCTCAAATCCTAAGGATTGTTCTTGGGAATCCAGAGAATTCATCGAGCGAACACATCCGGACTTACTTTCTCATGCTCTTTGAGGTGAACTTCTTATTTCAAATTTCTTTTGTGTTGATATGCTTTTATGGTTGTTACTTTTTATTTTCTTCTTAAATATTGCGAGGACGCGATTTCTTTAAGGAGGGAAGTATGTAACAACCCACATATTTTACGATTGTATATTTAAATATTTTATTTAAATATGGCATCATTAGTCGGATTTTAGTCCGAAAAGCTACTTTTTGCAAACAGTCGAATTAGAACTCGAGACCACTTCTTTTGAGTTCAAAATGTCGTTTGCAACCTTTTTGAGTATAAACTTCGATATGTTTGGAGTTAGTAGAATTTTGCTACTTTTCACTTAGGGCTTTGGGTTGGGTTTTAGCCCATTAACCCCACTTATCAACCTAGCTCCAACCCTCTTCTCTTCATTCCTTCATAATTTCGTAATATATTCAAGCTTCATCAAAAATGCGGGAGGAGAAAAAGAATTAGGAAATCCTAAGCCATAGTTTCCATTTGTAAATTCAAGTTCTAGCTCCAAATTCATAGAAGAAGCTTTGGTAAGCCTTCTCTTCTTCTTCTCCAACTCATTCTCCTTTCAATTTCAGAAATTCCTAAACCTAACTTAGGAAATGTTCTTCTTTTAAGCTTTGATTGAAGCTTTTTGAGTTGTTATTGAAGAGGAATTGATCTTAGCTTGTTTTAAAAGCTTCTCCTTCATTGAATTGGGTTTAAAGGTGAGATTTTTATCTCACATCTATGTCTATATCTATCCTTGTTGTTAGGTATGAATTCCTAACACTTATTAATGTGCATTTGCTTTTGGTTTGGATTGCTTTGGTGAATATTCCAATTTTTGGCGCTTTGAAAGCAAAATTTATGAAAATCCTTATATGGATATTTGGGCATTGATATTCGAGGCGTATTGAAGAGCCTTCAAGGCTGGGTTGTCGCTAGGCATAAATCCTTAGTCGTTGTTGCTCGTCCGATCGCTTCCGATAATCGTTTTGGCCATCATTGGCCTAAGTTCAGGAATGCCCTGAACTTCAGTTTCAGACGTCTGAAATGTAGGATTCAGACGTCTGAATATTATACTGGGTATTTTTATTTTCCGGTATTCAGAAGTCTGAATCAATATTTCCAGACGTCTGAATTTGCTTGTGAGCAACCAGAAAGGAAATAGGCTAAAGAATGCCTATTTCAGACGTCTGAAATATAGGGTTCAGACGTCTGAATTATGTTCTGGAAAACTTTTATTTTTCCAGATTCAAACGTCTGAATCCTTGATTTCAGACGTCTGAATCTGCTGTCTAGGCTCTATTTTCCTATTTGCTTGAGAATTCCAATTTGATCGATTCGTGATTATCCGATTTGTTGATTATCATTTATTATCGACTTTGATGACTTCTTTTATATCAGAATTTTCGGGAATATCCATTTCGATGGATACAGTATCGATTTTTTTGGATTCTATTCACATCTTCGTATGTGAATTTTGGTGATTGATTGTTTTTACAATCATTTTTGTGATTTGTCACTTTAAAAATATAATGGTTTCAATACTTGTAGTAGATATCTAAACTCTATCATCAAAACGGTTTCAACACTATTTTATTACAAAGCTCGATTCTTAAAACCGATTTCTAATCTATTAGTATATACAAACCTTTACCTCATTCGTATGAGAAATCTAATTAAACGATTTAGTAAAACAAGTGGTATGAAACGCTTGCGTTCACTCCGTCGGTTAATCCTTGGACCTTTTCGATTGAACCTCTTGTGACAATTTCGAGTGGAGATTTACAATTTGTTCGTAAATACTTAAGTTAAGCCAGTAGTATGGGACATGAGGCTAGACTCATTTATTTACTAGCTTACTGTAATTGACACTTCTTGATGATCGATGATGATCATTTTGTGATTTAGACTAGCAATGAGCGATGTCTCTTTGTCTGCGAGGGAGACTAAACCCCGTTTTTGTGGAGTTTCGACTCAATTAGTGGAGGTAGCGACCCATGGTCTTCGGGCCGTTTTGTGGAGCCTCGGCTCAAAATGAATGGTTAGCAACCATGGAATAGCATTCCATTTTGTGATACACGTGTTGGTGAGCTTTCATGCTCCCGTTTTGTGATAGGCCTTCCCCTTTTTTTGATTTCTGTATTTCTATTGATGATTTCTAGAATTCGTGTTTCACTAATTTTTGTGATTTCATTGATAAGTTCTATCAATATTTGTGCATTGGTGAATTTGTGTTTCAACAACTTTTACAATTGGTATTGCGATGTTTGCAAACATTTGTGACTTGGTGAATAAAAATAAAGAATATGACATTCTTTTTGATCTTTGAGAAGATTCTTGTGATATTCATTAATCTCTAGTTGATTTTCAGTTACATACTTATCACAGTATGGCTCTATGGTTATTATATAATTTTTTCATATCTCTTATCCTATATTCATTTTATCTGATATTTATAGCTAGACTGATCCGTATATTGTTTTCTTATTAAATAATACTCGGGACCGACCGAGATGTTACAGGTGCTTCTGCTTGACTCCTCATCTAGGATTATTATCCTGACTTTTGGCTAACTACTTAGATTAGTAGTTTATTTTGTTGTATACATTTGAGATATAGACCCCATGATGTATACTTATTCTTTTGTGTAGCACTTGCAACTATTCTTTTACGATATTGTGGATCTTGTTAGACCGCTACTCTGATATACACTTTTATGTGTAATATTCATATCTGTTTCCTCCTTTGAGATTGTTATGCTTATTTCTATATTTGTTTTCGAAGATCATATAGCCACTGTGTAGTAGCTTTGAGTTTGTATCGGCATGTCGGATCCTCTTGAATTGAAATGCATGTTGTACTATCTGACATACCGGTGCTCGCACAAAGCAATTACATGGATGGTCGCTCCTCAACAGCCTTATTTTTCGCGCTAGTTGACGGCATTACTCCGTAGTGTCCTTGGCTAGCGTGGGTATAGAGGTGGGGCGTCACAGCTTAGCTTTCGACCCCTTCGAAAGCTCTGCTTCAAAATCTTAAAAACTAACTTTTAAAAAATAACTAGGCTCTAGCTTTTAAAACACCTCCTTCTAAAGCTTGGGTTATACTTTAATTAGACAATAAAGGGCAAAACATCTAAGTCGAAAGCTTCCTTTCAAAAGCATGGGAGAAGCGACTAATTTAAAAACAAGTATACCTTTTGACCTTGTCGAAAGCATGGCTTCAAAAGGTAGATAAGCGGAAGTAACCTTTCGACCTCGTCGAAAGGTTTAAACATACGTTTTAAATATTTGACTTTTTTGAAAGCAACCTAGTCGAAAGCAAAGCAGACATTAGTTTTGGTTTATAAAACAACCCTACTCCAACCTATTCGAAAACTAAGGTTTCAACCAAATACCCTTCGACCTAGTCCAATTCATTACGTATACCGAATAACTTGATACCATATGCATTGGCTTTGACCATGTCGAAAGCGATGATACCTTTCGACCTTGTCGAAAGGTCTGGGTTGGAAGCTTAGATGTCGTAAATGGTTGAAACATGCTAAAGTATTCTTTTTTTATTTTTAACTTAAAAGAGATAACTTTTGTAACAACCCTAGATTTTTTTTCATATATTTTAATATTTGACTTTATTTTATTTTGAAATTATTTTTAAACTTATTTTATTTCAACATTTCATTTTTAAATATAAGTGTTGATTATTATGTGAATTATAATTTGAAACCGGTATATGTTGGATATTTTACGGAAAGATGAATTTCTGTTCAAACTGGTCAAACCTTGACTTTTAAATTTCATATCTAAATATTTAAATCCTTAAATTTTATCTTTTATTATGAAAATAGATCTAATAACTTGAATACTATTTTTGTTTCTTTGAAAACGGATTTAAATTGTGAAAGTTATGTGTATTTCAATTTTGAGTATAATTTGTTTTATTTTGCAATTTTGTCTATTTTAAATTATATAAACCATATTTTATTTGTTATATTTTAAATATTTGTTAATATGTTATTTTATTTATATTTTCTCATTTAATATTTTTAAAGTGATAATAAAAATTTTCCAAAATTTACTGTATTTATTTCCTATTTTTAAAGGCTGTTTTCTATTTTTCTGCTATTTTCTTCATTTAAATTATATTTAATTAAAATTTATATATTTATTTTGTGAATGCATTTTTATTTTACGTTATTATCTTTGTTGTAAATATTTTTAAAAGTCCATATAAATTTTCCAAAGTTCATTCTGTTTATTTTCCATTTTTCTAGACTAGTTTGCAATTTTGTGCTATTTTCTTATTTTAACCTTATATAATTAATAAATATTAATATATATTTTATATTTTGTTATATTTTCTAATTTGTGACTGAAATTATTATTATTTTCAGTAATATAAACTTATATAAATAAATCAAAGGTAATTTGAAAAGGTTTAAACTCTTAAAATTCCAGGGTCCTTTTGTCTTCCGACCTTTCACTTTCTCAACCTCCATTCTTTATGATTTTGGCCGTACCTTTCCTACTTTCTTTCAGATGAATTATTCATCAATTTTCATGAGGAAAACATTTCTCAAAATCAAAAAAATTTGTGCGGCCATTTGCATGAAGAGATTTGGTAAAAACCTTCGTTTTCTTCTTTGTTTTTTCTACTTTCTATTGAATTTTGCATATGTTCTCTACATTCATGCCTCCACTCCTCCTCAACCAAGCTTTGGACGACCATCATCACCGCCTTCCTCTGACCATCACCCATCCTACTACCCCTCCTCTTCAGCCCAAGCCATCCCAAGGCATAGATCACCACAAAATCCATCAAAAACCATCACTATATACACCAGATGAGCCACCTTTGCCAACACCTCCTTCTTCAACCTCTAGCCGCCACCACCTCCACCACCACCACCTCTGGACTGACCTCCACCCTCTGCTACGTCACTCACCACCTCCTGGAGCCATTGGCCGTGAGCCATGACCTCTGGCTGAACCAAAATATAGCCAAGATGTGATGTTATTTGCCTTATGTTGTAGCCTTGTACACCTAAACCTATTCACCTTCAAAACAAATGTTGGCCGACCACTTGCACACCCAAACCAGACCTATAGCACCCCTAGGCCAATCTAAATACCTGCATAACTAAAGTACATGAGGTAGAGAGCAAGTGCAATGCAAATGGATATTGTTTTGGGTGTTGATTCTTATGTTATTTGATGATATATTGTGTTGAATACCTATGTATGTATGTATTGTTGTGTGTATATGTTATCAAGCCATATAGCTTTGGCTCTCCACTCTCTCAAGTCTTGTCCGTATTATCGTGCCTTCATTGTGTCAGTGTGTATGCTTTGGTAGCGATCTCCAGCTTTGAACAGGTGAGTTATTCTCACCAGACAGTATGTACATATATAACTAGTAAATTGACCCCTTTTGAATCTGTAAAATGCATTATCATGTTACACCTGCTATGTTATGATTTTATGATGTTTACCCATGCTTAAACACCTGTTATATCATATGTTACTGTTATATTACGCTATTCTATTATTTTATCAGTTTATCACACTGCAAGTTCCCTTTAGATTAGAATCACTATGGGTTGAAATGATACATACCCGAATGGACTTTAGAATAGGAGAAAATCGTTATGGGCTGAAATGATAGGCCTGAATGATTTTCAATTATTTCCATTTACTTGGGATTGCGGGTTTGAAATGATCAAACCAGGGGTTTCTTTGTAAATTACGGGTTGAAATGATATATTACCCGTATCACTTTACCTAGGCTAGAAAATGAAATACAGACCCGTTGTTAAAATATGTTTTTCTAAAAATTTTAAAATATTTTAGAAATGTAAATATTATAATATTTTGATTTAAATTTGATTAAAAATGATTTTTGTAAAGCATTATTGACTTTCTGAAATTTATAAGTGAAATAAATTAATAGTAAAGTTAGAAAATCAGAAATGTAAGTTATTTTGGAAATTATAATTTGGTGATAAATGGAATTTAAATTAAATATGAAAATATGATAAATTTATGATATTTTGAATTAAATGAATTTAAAAATTATTTTTATATATATTAATGATTTTTGAATTAAGTTAAAATGTGAAATGAATGAATATTTAAGTTGAAATTTTGAAATATAACTAAAATTGGAAATTTGTAAATTTGGCTTAAAAGTGAATTTTTAGTTAAGTAAATAAAAATGAAATTAAGTTATATTTGAAAATTTAAACTTAAGTGTTAAGTTAGATTTAATTTAATGAATTTAAAATTTAATGTTGGAATTTAATAAGTGAATTACTATTAAATTTTGATTTTGAATGGAGATTTAACTTTATAAAATCATGAATATAAGGGTATTTGAATGATTGTTTTAAAAGTGAAATTATATGATTTCATAAGCTAAAAATGATTTAAATAAAAATATAATTGTTTGTGAAATTATTCTGAATATTTGAAGTTAATTTATTGCATTTCTAAAATGCTATTAATTCTAACGTAAAGGATAATACAACATTTGTAAATTCTGTAGTTGATAATAATGAACCAAATGGCTCAATTTAATTAAAGGCTATTATAGCATTTTTGTAAATGTTATAATGGTTGAATTTAACTAAGTTTATTTGAAACTAATGTAACCCTATCACAGCATTTTAAATGCTGTCTTTTGTTAAATTGAACTGTTTTAAATGTGACTTTCCGTAGCATTTTCTAAATGCTGCGAAAGTTGAATTTTTATTGTTTTAATAAATTTAAGTGAATGAATGAACTTTGAAAGATTAAAATTTTGGAAATTTAATAATTTAATTATTAAATATAATATCTTCATTTTAATGATTTAAAATGAAGTAATTTGTTTCGAAATATAAACTATTTTGAAATGGTATTTAAATTAAATAAAAAGGAATGTGGTTTGGAAGATATGATATTTTGATATTTTGAAATGGATTTTGAATGATATTGAATTTTTAAATGATATTTGATTTCGAAGTATAAAATACTTTTTTTGAAATTTTAACCACGGGATGTATTTAATTTATGGTTTAACTGATCCTTAAAGGATGGGCGATCCCAAGCATCCTTTAAGTTTTGGTGCATTTCTACTACAGTTCACTTGAGTTGATTTACATTATATAAGTATATATTGTCCCGACTCGAGTGTTTTGTGTTTTACTTTACGCTCGGGTTAGCCTGAGTATTCACAGCTTTGGATTCTCTTTCTAGAGCTGGTCTTTGCTGGAGTTTCTACTTATCTACATTTATACCTACTTTCTGTTTCAGCTATTCTAGTTTATCTCATGTATTAGTGAACTTCTATGTATTTCGGATTTCTATTATGTTGTTTTCAAACTATATTATGTATTTGGTTTGAGACTCTACCATAGTAGCTTCGTGAACTACTATGTATTTTATATTCCGCTGCGAGATATTCTGTTTGTTCTATGTCTGTGATTCTGTGATTTGTATTTCATTTGCTCCAAATTTATTTACAATGCGGTATTTTGAGAAATTCAAGTCCGACATGTGTGTCTGCCATTGCACTTGGAGGGTGCAGCATGATAGGTGGTTCTCGTTTCCTGGTTTGGTAGCGAACGGTTGACTCTTACTCCTACATGTCCCCGTGGTGGTTGGTGGTGCAGTCGAGAGGCTGGCCGTAAAGGCAGAACACATGTACCAATGTATGCTACGGTGGGCGTTACCCCACTAGCGCCACCCGTTACATTTGGTATCAGAGCTTTGGTTTTAGGCAAACCATAGCCTATGGAGCAAAAACTCATTAGAAATAGGGTAGAAATACCCTAGAATGAGTGAAATCAATCTTAGAATCCTTCCTTGTGAGAGAACGTATTTTCGAAGTATAAAATAATTTTCAAATTTTTTTTAAAGGATTTTCAAAGATTATTTTGGTATAAAAAATTTCTTATTTTGAAACCAAGATTTTCAAAAACTTCATCCCTTCAGTATCCATCTTGTTAGAAATCTCTTGGTTAGGATTCTTATCGATTAGGATTCCTTGAACTTTAGAATGCTCCCACTTGTTCTGAAATCCAGTCTTGTCTTCCCTATTGTATCCATTTTGATTTTGGAGCATTTCATAACTCCACTTTGGAATGACCTCTATAAAGATCGGTGATTCCGCAAATATTTGATTGATTTGTAAAGGGGTGAAAATCCTTTATAATTGGTATTTGATTCACCGAAGATTCATGTATTCTCGGTTTTCGATGTTATCTATCTCCTGCTCTACCCGGATTCTTTCTTTGGCGATCGAATGTCGATTTGCCTTAGATTTCCGAATTGATTATATTTCTGAAGTCACGGTTAACCGGTTAAGGTCGCCCGCGATATATATAGGCTTATCATCTTCTATTTGGTAATAAAATTATCTTATCTTCGTTCGAGCTTATCTTCGAACCAGAGTTCTATTTGATTAGAGTTCCTCTAAATTCGAATCTCCGTATTGCTTGAAATCTAAACTTGAATCATTCTTTGGAAATTTGTGTTTGATTGTATTTTAAATTTGTGCATACATCGAAATTATTATTTTGATAAGGATGACCCTATTTTGTATATAAAAGTGAAATATTTTCAATAAGGATTTTTACCTTTGGAAAATGAAAATTTGAAGCTTTGAAAGGATTTGAAATTTTGGAAATTTATAAGAAATTGTGATTTATATAAAAATGATTTATAAATGAAGGGTTTTGAATTTGAATTTTGAGGAATCGAACTCCGGTGTTTTGAAATGGGTTTTTAAGATTTTGGAAAATATATAATAATAATATGATTTAAAGATATTTTTCCAGATAAGAAATGTTTCAAATGTATTCGAATGAATCCCAATGATTTCGAAGAGATTTCAAAGAAGTTTCAAGAAATAAAAGTCCAGAACCCACTTATGTCGCCAAAAATAATTTCGGTGATGATACATGCATCATCGACATTGATTTTTGAGTTTCTGTGTGGGGTTGTCAGGACCCGATTCTTCGTCTTCCGAAAATTCAACATCGATACTCACTTTATCGACTGCCGAGCAATCGAACGACGGAAAACCGAACACTTAGGGTTTTAAGAAAAAGAAAAAGAGAGAAGAAGATAGAAGATAGAGAGGAAAGAAAATAGAAAATAGAACGGAATAGAAAAGCAAACAACAGAACAATAACAGAATCTCACAATTCGCAGCGGAACAACATATAATAATAAATGAATAATCTTTAAACAAAGCACTATATCAGTTATTACATTTTATACATTACATTTCATTACATCATATCATCAGAGTGTACAACAACAACAACAACAAACAGTGCAGCGGAAAAAGAAATACTATATAACTAGTCATACGCCATGCCATCCATCTTGCCTCCAGCAACTCCAGAATATCCAGAATATCCTGATAAACCTGTCTCTTGACTGCCCGTGTGGAAATTGGTGGGCACCCAGAGTTTAGGAAGGAAAACAATAAACTCCGAGTCAGTCATGTGACTGGTGTGAGAACTCAAAACAGTTTATTTATCTTTGAAAAACAAAATAGATGAATATTTTTAAAGTCAATTCGCAATGCTTTTAAAAATGAGACTACCATAAGGCCTCCCGCACACACACACAATGCAAACGCAGAATCGGAGGAGATTTCTCCTTATGATAGTCAAAGATGCTTGATACGCATTTAAAAAGAACATTTGATATTATTAGTAGTGCATAGTGTAGGAAAAATTTATTTCGAAAGTAGAATATAAATCTTAGCCAACATAGACATTCCGAACTATGCCTACTATAGCTACCATCCAAACAGTGGGGCGCCACCATAAGTGAATGATAGGTTCTACAACTAATACCGTACAAGATCGTATTGTTTCTTTGGATTTCCAACGAATGATCAGGCCAAGGAACTTCCCATTGCCACATGAGAATGCCTCTGGATGGACATCCCCGAGAACCAAACCGGATCTCTTCCAACACAAGGCCGGGTTACCCCTAACTGAGTAACAACTGACCGAATATTCCATCCCCCGGTCCTTTGGGACCTTTCAACCGAGCGCTCGTAATCAATTCACACAATCATAAAGTGTTTTCAACATGAGTAAGTATCTGGGCTCCATACCATGATACCACCCTTTTCCAGAAGGAAATGCACATACCCTAAAGGGCGCTACCCCTCATAACCTTGCCGCATCTTTCCTGTTTTGACCATTCCCCGGGTGTGAGGCTCGACGAAGTCACGTCCACAAAAACATACTTTATACAAAAGCCATGCTTTGGGTCAACAAATGATTATAGAAATGATCACCAGGATAGACGATCAAATAAATGATCCTATCACAAATGATCAACACAATGATCATTTCACAGCAACACTCAGCATGTCACATTACCAAATTGGGAATATATCGCTGATAACCTTCAACTACATAACCTCTAAGCTCGTACGTCTCAGAGAAGGGTGTTAAGCTAAAAGAATAAATTCTCCGCCACCAACAGAAATATATTTGAAAGAAATCTGCTTTATATCTCAATCCGTAACGTCAGACATACAATCCATACAAGTCTGTTCCGGGCTCGAACAGAACCGAAGGCACTTACAAAGAAGTCCTTGCAATCCGGATAATCTCTAATCACGTCTGGACTTCCCATCACATAGGGAGTCTCTATACCGTAGCTACTCGGTGCAAAGACAATCGACGAGTTGTCTTTTCGCTTTCAAAAAGATCCGGTCTTCAACACCGGTCTTCAAATGCAATTCATAACGACGTATCACATATTCGGAATGGGTTATACGACCCCATGGTCCTTTCCCCGTTAACCCGAATAGTGAGCGCTTATTCAAAAATAAGTGTGACATTCAAATTCAAACAAATCACATCAATTACCCATTCAAAGGGAAATATTGATAGTCGGTTATTGAACTATCAATGGATATGCACACATCACCAGATTCCAAATAATTTTCCAAATTATTTATTTTCTAGAAATATCTTTACTAGATATATAATTTCACACTTCAAAAATAAATCAATATTTATTTTTAAACAAATTCTCCTTTTCATTCATAAATTCCATAGTGAATTTATATTTCACAATATCCATGCATATACGATTTCAATTATCCATTTCAATTTATCTTCAAAAAGATAAATTCTCATAATATTCAATGAAATATTAGAAAACATTTCCATACTTATTTATTCATAAGTAATTCACAAATTTTATTTATTTTCAATACTTAGAAAATATTCAATATACTTAAATCGAGATTAAGTATATATTTCATTCTTTAAGGAAATCATTCTCTTAAATATATTTATTTGGGCCAAAACGAATGTTACGTAAAACATCGTTACGACAACCCAAGATCACTAGTATAGGGATTCGAAATTAAAATAGATATATAAATCCCAATACTATACAAAACATTTCCTTTCGGAAATCATTTACTATAACAACAGTGTTATAGTCCATCATTTCCTTTTATTTCTCGAAAACGTCTATTTCAACAATAGATGTTGAAATCTATGGTTTCGAATCTCAACACATTTTAAAACATCGTTAGATCGTTTTAATTCAATTTAAAATATCACATCTAAACATTTTCTTTAACATATTATTCACTATTCAAAAACGTGAATATACTACGTTAATCAATTTCATCCTTTCTATTCATTTCATTTTAAAGTATTATTCACAGTCAAAAACGTGAATATAACTCCATTAATAGGTTTCAACCATTTACTTATCAAAATAAGTTGTTTACAAATTTATAAAACAACGTTTATAAATTCCATTTCTATTTATTTTATAACATCTTTCTTTATAAATTTTCTTTATTAACCTATTCACTTTATATTTCAATTATGAACCAAAAGTCCATATTATAAGTTAAATACTTATAATTTATTTGTTTGCAAAAATCGTTCCTTTGAACTTCATAATTATAAATCTTATAACTTATAAGATTCAATTATTTATCCAAAACCATTCTTCAAATAACTTTACAAATTTTATAAACCTACTGTTTATAAAATTCTATTTCTAACTTCACCGTTTATAATTCTATAAATTTCATTCATTTATGAAATTCATTCACAATTCATTCTAACACTTATAAAAACTCGTTTTATAACTCAAATATTTTTAATTTGTAAATATCAATTTATAAATTCTTTTATATAAATCAATTTATATTATTCTTTTAAAACGTCTTTAATCTCCTTTATAATTTCACCATTTTTATTTATAAAATAATTAAATTTTATAAATCCTATTTTTTCAACTTTATATAATAAATTCAAAAATCCCAATTTAACTATTTTATAAAATCATTAGCCTCGTATTTTCAAAAATCAACCTTTAACTATATTTCTCAAAAACCATAATTTTTTATAACATTAAGAATTATAACGTTATTCATTTATAATGGATCAATTCCAAACATATAGTATATTTTCAAAAATCACTTTAAAAATCATTTTAAAGTTCCAAAATTTGGTCCAATGATGCTACATACCAAATAGTCAATCACGACAACAACGATATCATATATCGATATGATAATCCATCAAATATCAAAATATCTGAATTCAAATAAATACTGTTGAGGAATCCAGTTGGATCCCTCCAACCTGTTTTCCTGCATCCACAAACATTAGCACAATACCAATTCCGCTCCAGTATGAAATTATCGCGGTATATGGGATTTAAATATTATCCGCTTAATAGACGGCGCAATAGGGTCTCATCCGCTATACAAATGCGGGAAATCAACAACTGCAATATATACATATGCCAATATATATATATTGCTATTATATATAATACCAATTTCACTGTTTATGAAATATTCGCGGTATATGTTTTTAATAAATAACCTCCGCTTACTAACGGCTCATAATGTCTATTTTAACAATCAATAGATAACAATCATCATTCAGACATGCATTCAAATATTTTAAATCTAACTATTTAAAATAAAATCGAAACTGATTCGATTGAGTGAGAAGTTCTCACCTTGATTTCAATTTCCATTTTAGCGATTTATTTCGAATAAAATTAAACGGACGTTTAATTTTACCCGAAATTCTCACTAACTCCAAACGACTCCAATCCAATTTCATCGCGTAGTGCTCGTCCATACGATTCCAACGCAACTGGTTTCGCGCGTTTTCGACCTCGTATGAAAAGGTTATGGATTTTCTAAGATTACACGATTTATAACATAATAATTAACAAATTAAATTTTATAACTAAACCCTAAACTATCCCGGCCGTTGGATCCCTTACCCTTGCCATCAGCTCCGTGCGTTCCCCCCCCCCCTTCTCCTTCCTCTTTCACGTTTCACTTTCCAGATTTATCAACCCATAGCCGCCTATATCTCATGAATTATCTCGACCACACGACTCGATTTCACGACGATCAGGAACTCCCATTCACTCCGCCATCACACGAGCTACCATCGCCTGAGTTGCGGCAGAGCTCGGCCTCTTCCTTATGCGCGCGCATGAAGGTGAACGGCCGGCCGTTCGAGCCCCGTTGCTCCTCCTTCGATCGACCATAACCCATCATATCCGTATGGATTTAAAGATCTCGCTCGCTCTTCAACTTTGATGTTGAACACTTTTTGAATCGATGAATGGATTAGAAGAATTTAAGGGAAAAAGCCTGGAAGATTTCGGCCCTTCGTTTGTTTGGTGGCGGCTGCAACGTTTAGGGTTAGGTTTAATTTTTTTTTTATTTGAGTGAGGGGGCTATTTATAGGAATTTTTTTTCAATCACTATTCATCCCGGAAATTCTGAACTCCGATTTACGCGCCGTAACCAGCGTTTCTAGGGTTTACCCCGCGTTCCGGACACAATGGAACAGGTTTCGAAAGCTAATTCGGACATGTGTGCGAGTTATGGTTATAAACGTTCAATTTAAATTAAACCGATTTAAACGATTTTCTAGGCGTTTTAATTTGTACCGGACAAACGGTAAATCCGATTGACACGAAATTTGAAACCTTACAATAATATCACATTACGGATCCGATGAAACTGGTTTCGTCGAAATCCGACACTATTTGAAAAATGACTATTTTAACTCGCCAAATTAATATAAAAAAAACAATTCGATGCGTTTCGACCTGCCACGATCAAACGATAACTCCGATTGACACGAAAATTGAAATCCGGTAATAACTAACTATTACGGATCCAATGGAACTGGTTTCGTTCAATTCTGAGACTGTTCAAAAATTGACTATTTTCACTAGTCGATTAAATATTAAAATATTCAATTTTCACAAATAAACTTTTAATTCGATTTTAAAAGTTCTAAAATATCATTCTAACTTCAATATGATAAAATTAATTTTTACAAATCATTTTCAATCATATTTAACCCAATTCTCAATTATTTCCATAATTTCACATATTAAATTATCGATTTAATTATCCAATTAATCCAATTATTCGAAATAAAATTTATTCGACTAATAAATTCACTTCTTAATATTTAAAATTAATTAAATATTCAAATTTTAATTAATTAAAAATCCTGGGTCGTTACAATCTTCCCCCCTTAAAAGAATTTCGTCCTCGAAATTATCAAGTAAGAAAAGTTACAGAATTTATTAACTTTCCAAAATCCATAGTCAAACTTCTTATAATACTTTACTAAGTTTCCAAATCATACTTAGTTATCTTTTCAAAAACAACTTCTATTGTTTAACTTTCAATTTTCACAAAATTTTCCAACGCCTTAAATTTTCGGAAAAATTCGCCATAGTCTCCTTTGCGCGGCTCGATCCGAAAAAAAAATGACAGTATATATATATCACAAATATACATCTCATCAAGTAATGAGGCATCCCGCAGGGAAAAAAGTATAAAAGTACGGTATGTAATCCGAGATATGTACCTTATATTTTATTAGCAAGCATATACGGCTAATATAGCGCGAAAACGAGCTCCAAATGCGAAGCAAACGCAATCCGCACCTACTAAACACTCAACAAACAACATGAGAATCATGTATATAGACAATAGTATCGATATACAACATATAGCAACACAATAACTATACATGCCAACATAGCAATTGAAACAAAAGCAATATATTCAACCATCAACCAACTAGCATTCATAACCAATAAATATTCATTCATATTCTCATTAATATTCAATGAAATGGTTTTCAATTTAAATCACATTTGATTCATTAACAGTGGATGTTCTTACTAACATTCATTTTCAATTAGTTTATGTTCACTAATTCATATTCAAGTTGGTTCACTTCCAAATCAAATTCAATTCTATTTAAGATTCACTTAACTTTCAAATGGATTTCAATTAATTTAGCTTCCAATTTCATTAATTCAATTTCATTAATACTTAAATGAATTATATATAATCAACCAACAATCATATAACAACCAATGTATATCAATTGCAACCAAATTCTTTTGCTTATATTCATTCAATTTGGTTTCAACACCATCACTTTCAATTGGTTTAATTAAATTGATTTTCATTCAATTATTCAACTTCCAATAACATTACATTTTAATGAATTTCACTTACATTCATTATTTCATATCAACATAATTTACATTTATTCGATTAACATTCAATCCATTCATTCAATTCAATTACTAAAGTTGAATTTCATTTATATAACTCAAGTTCACATTTATCACTAAACTTTATTATTTTACTTTGATACTAATATCAACTTCATTCAACATCTCTTAAGTTAAATTCCATTTTATAAACATCACTTGTTTTTACTTAACTTAAATTCCCATTTATAAATAAATTCAGCTTCCAATTCTAAAGTAAATTTTCATTTAACTTTAAATTCATTTTTATTTATAACTCATATTTATAAATATATTCATATAGTTTCACTTCTTATATATATAAGTTTATTTCACAATTGTAAATCACTTTAATTATAATTCAACTCTTATAATTCTTTTTACTTAGATTATTCAAACAACTTAACAATCAACTTATATACACTTTAATAATTCTGGAAAATTATTCATTTATATATAAAATATAATCAGGGTAAAATTATTTCATTTACCCAATTTAAAACAATACTGTGTCGAATTGTTCTATTCAAGTGTTTAGAAACCCCTTCGGCATAGTTGTCGAGACCACGCTGACGAAGGTTCATATGCCACTCAACAAACCAATCATCACAATATAAAACAATTTTATATATTCACTAACAAATACGCTCTCATAGCTATTATTACACTCAACTCATTCTAGAGTACTACTGACTCTATCTCTAATGAGTAATACCCAACAGAACCATGGTTGTCGCTTAACCATATGCTCTGATACCACATTGTCAGGACCCGATTCTTCGTCTTCCGAAAATTCAACATCGATACTCACTTTATCGACTGCCGAGCAATCGAACGACGGAAAACCGAACACTTAGGGTTTTAAGAAAAAGAAAAAGAGAGAAGAAGATAGAAGATAGAGAGGAAAGAAAATAGAAAATAGAACGGAATAGAAAAGCAAACAACAGAACAATAACAGAATCTCACAATTCGCAGCGGAACAACATATAATAATAAATGAATAATCTTTAAACAAAGCACTATATCAGTTATTACATTTTATACATTACATTTCATTACATCATATCATCAGAGTGTACAACAACAACAACAAACAGTGCAGCGGAAAAAGAAATACTATATAACTAGTCATACGCCATGCCATCCATCTTGCCTCCAGCAACTCCAGAATATCCAGAATATCCTGATAAACCTGTCTCTTGACTGCCCGTGTGGAAATTGGTGGGCACCCAGAGTTTAGGAAGGAAAACAATAAACTCCGAGTCAGTCATGTGACTGGTGTGAGAACTCAAAACAGTTTATTTATCTTTGAAAAACAAAATAGATGAATATTTTTAAAGTCAATTCGCAATGCTTTTAAAAATGAGACTACCATAAGGCCTCCCGCACACACACACAATGCAAACGCAGAATCGGAGGAGATTTCTCCTTATGATAGTCAAAGATGCTTGATACGCATTTAAAAAGAACATTTGATATTATTACTAGTGCATACTGTAGGAAAAATTTATTTCGAAAGTAGAATATAAATCTTAGCCAACATAGACATTCCGAACTATGCCTACTATAGCTACCATCCAAACAGTGGGGCGCCACCATAAGTGAATGATAGGTTCTACAACTAATACCGTACAAGATCGTATTGTTTCTTTGGATTTCCAACGAATGATCAGGCCAAGGAACTTCCCATTGCCACATGAGAATGCCTCTGGATGGACATCCCCGAGAACCAAACCGGATCTCTGCCAACACAAGGCCGGATTTCCCCTAACTGAGTAACAACTGACCGAATATGCCATCCCCCGGTCCTTTGGGACCTTTCAACCGAGCGCTCGTAATCAATTCACACAATCATAAAGTGTTTTCAACATGAGTAAGTATCTGGGCTCCATACCATGATACCACCCTTTTCCAGAAGGAAATGCACATACCCTAAAGGGCGCTACCCCTCATAACCTTGCCGCATCTTTCCTGTTTTGACCATTCCCGGGGTGTGAGGCTCGACGAAGTCACGTCCACAAAAACATATTTTATACAAAAGCCATGCTTTGGGTCAACAAATGATCATAGAAATGATCACCAGGAGAGACGATCAAATAAATGATCCTATCACAAATGATCAACACAATGATCATTTCACAGCAACACTCAGCATGTCACATTACCAAATTGGGAATATATCGCTGATAACCTTCAACTACATAACCTCTAAGCTCGTACGTCTAAGAGAAGGGTGTTAAGCTAAAAGAATAAATTCTCCGCCACCAACAGAAATATATTTGAAAGAAATCTGCTTTATATCTCAATCCGTAACGTCAGACATACAATCCATACAAGTCTGTTCCGGGCTCGAACAGAACCGAAGGCACTTACAAAGAAGTCCTTGCAATCCGGATAATCTCTAATCACGTCCGGACTTCCCATCACATAGGGAGTCTCTATACCGTAGCTACTCGGTGCAAAGACAATCGACGAGTTGTCCTTTCGCTTTCAAAAAGATCCGGTCTTCAACACCGGTCTTCAAATGCAATTCATAACGACGTATCACATATTCGGAATGGGTTATACGACCCCATGGTCCTTTCCCGGTTAACCCGAATAGTGAGCGCTTATTCAAAAATAAGTGTGGCATTCAAATTCAAACAAATCACATCAATTACCCATTCAAAGGGAAATATTGATAGTCGGTTATTGAACTATCAATGGATATGCACACATCACCAGATTCCAAATAATTTTCCAAATTATTTATTTTCCAGAAATATCTTTACTAGATATATAATTTCACACTTCAAAAATAAATCAATATTTATTTTTAAACAAATTCTCCTTTTCATTCATAAATTCCATAGTGAATTTATATTTCACAATATCCATGCATATACGATTTCAATTATCCATTTCAATTTATCTTCAAAAAGATAAATTCTCATAATATTCAATGAAATATTAGAAAACATTTCCATACTTATTTATTCATAAGTAATTCACAAATTTTATTTATTTTCAATACTTAGAAAATATTCAATATACTTAAATCGAGATTAAGTATATACTTCATTCTTTAAGGAAATCATTCTCTTAAACATATTTATTTGGGCCAAAACGAATGTTACGTAAAACATCGTTACGACAACCCAAGATCACTAGTATAGGGATTCGAAATTAAAATAGATATATAAATCCCAATACTATACAAAACATTTCCTTTCGGAAATCATTTACTATAACAACAGTGTTATAGTCCACCATTTCCTTTTATTTCTCGAAAACGTCTATTTCAACAATAGATGTTGAAATCTATGGTTTCGAATCTCAACACATTTTAAAACATCGTTAGATCGTTTTAATTCAATTTAAAATATCACATCTAAACATTTTCTTTAACATATTATTCACTATTCAAAAACGTGAATATACTACGTTAATCAATTTCATCCTTTCTATTCATTTCATTTTAAAGTATTATTCATAGTCAAAAACGTGAATATAACTCCATTAGTAGGTTTCAACCATTTACTTATCAAAATAAGTTGTTTACAAATTTATAAAACAACGTTTATAAATTCCATTTCTATTTATTTTATAACATCTTTCTTTATAAATTTTCTTTATTAACCTATTCACTTTATATTTCAATTATGAACCAAAAGTCCATATTATAAGTTAAATACTTATAATTTATTTGTTTGCAAAAATCGTTCCTTTGAACTTCATAATTATAAATCTTATAACTTATAAGATTCAATTATTTATCCAAAACCATTCTTCAAATAACTTTACAAATTTTATAAACCTACTGTTTATAAAATTCTATTTCTAACTTCACCGTTTATAATTCTATAAATTTCATTCATTTATGAAATTCATTCACAATTCATTCTAACACTTATAAAAACTCGTTTTATAACTCAAATATTTTTAATTTGTAAATATCAATTTATAAATTCTTTTATATAAATCAATTTATATTATTCTTTTAAAACGTCTTTAATCTCCTTTATAATTTCACCATTTTTATTTATAAAATAATTAAATTTTATAAATCCTATTTTTTCAACTTTGTATAATAAATTCAAAAATTCCAATTTAACTATTTTATAAAATCATTAGCCTCATATTTTCAAAAATCAACCTTTAACTATATTTCTCAAAAACCATAATTTTTTATAACATTAAGAATTATAACGTTATTCATTTATAATGGATCAATTCCAAACATATAGTATATTTTCAAAAATCACTTTAAAAATCATTTTAAAGTTCCAAAATTTGGTCCAATGATGCTACATACCAAATAGTCAATCACGACAACAACGATATTATATATCGATATGATAATCCATCAAATATCAAAATATCTGAATTCAAATAAATACTATTGAGGAATCCAGTTGGATCCCTCCAACCTGTTTTCCTGCATCCACAAACATTAGCACAATACCAATTCCGCTCCAGTACGGAATTATCGCGGTATATGGGATTTAAATATTATCCGCTTAATAGACGGCGCAATAGGGTCTCATCCGCTATACAAATGCGGGAAATCAACAACTGCAATATATACATATGCCAATATATATATATTGCTATTATATATAATACCAATTTCACTGTTTATGAAATATTCGCGGTATATGTTTTTAATAAATAACCTCCGCTTACTAACGGCGCATAATGTCTATTTTAACAATCAATAGATAACAATCATCATTCAGACATGCATTCAAATATTTTAAATCTAACTATTTAAAATAAAATCGAAACTGATTCGATTGAGTGAGAAGTTCTCACCTTGATTTAAATTTCCATTTTAGCGATTTATGGACGTTTAATTTTATCCGAAATTCTCACTAACTCCAAACGACTCCAATCTAATTTCATCGCGTAGTGCTCGTCCATACGATTCCAACGCAACTGGTTTCGCGCGTTTTCGACCTCGTATGAAAAGGTTATGGATTTTCTAAGATTACACGATTTATAACATAATAATTAACAAATTAAATTTTATAACTAAACCCTAAACTATCCCGGCCGTTGGATCCCTTACCCTTGCCATCAGATCCGTGCGTTCCCCCCCCCCTTCTCCTTCCTCTTTCACGTTTCACGTTCCAGATTTATCAACCCATAGCCGCCTATATCTCATGAATTATCCCGACCACACGACTCGATTTCACGACGATCAGGAACTCCCATTCACTCCGCCATCACACGAGCTACCATCGCCTGAGTTGCGGCAGAGCTCGGCCTCTTCCTTATGCGCGCGCACGAAGGTGAACGGCCGGCCGTTCGAGCCCCGTTGCTCCTCCTTCGATCGACCATAACCCATCATATCCGTATGGATTTAAAGATCTCGCTTCGCTCTTCAACTTTGATGTTGAACACTTTTTGAATCGATGAATGGATTAGAAGAATTTAAGGGAAGAAGCTTGGAAGATTTCGGCCCTTCGTTTGTTTGGTGGTGGCTGCAACGTTTAGGGTTAGGTTTAATTTTTTTTTTTATTTGAGTGAGGGGGCTATTTATAGGAAAAAAATTTCAATCACTATTCATCCCGAAAATTCCGAACTCCGATTTACGCACCGTAACCAGCGTTTCTAGGGTTTACCCCGCGTTCTGGACACAATGGAACAGGTTTCGAAAGCTAATTCGGATATCTGTGCGAGTTATGGCTATAAACGTTCAATTTAAATTAAACCGATTTAAACGATTTTCTAGGCGTTTTAATTTGTACCGGACAAACGGTAAATCCGATTGACACGAAATTTGAAACCTTACAATAATATCACATTATGGATCCGATGAAACTGGTTTCGTCGAAATCCGACACTTTTTGAAAAATGACTATTTTAACTCGCCAAATTAATATATAAAAAAACAATTCGATGCGTTTCGAGCTGCCACGATCAAACGATAACTCCGATTGACACGAAAATTGAAATCCGGTAATAACTAACTATTACGGATCCAATGGAACTAGTTTCGTTCAATTCTGAGACTGTTCAAAAATTGACTATTTTCACTAGTCGATTAAATATTAAAATATTCAATTTTCACAAATAAACTTTTAATTCGATTTTAAAAGTTCTAAAATATCATTCTAACTTCAATATGATAAAATAAAATTTTACAAATCATTTTCAATCATATTTAACCCAATTCTCAATTATTTCCATAATTTCACATATTAAATTATCGATTTAATTATCCAATTAAATCCAATTATTCGAAATAAAATTTATTCGACTAATAAATTCACTTCTTAATATTTAAAATTAATTAAATATTCAAATTTTAATTAATTAAAAATCCTGGGTCGTTACAGGGGGAGAGGCCACTCTAGTAGCTTTGCTATGCGGGTGATTTTATGAAACCAAATTTCGATTTCCGATTTCGAAGTATGGTTTGATATTCGAAAGATATGTGTGTGTGTGTGTGTATATATATATATATATAATTGAAATGATTTAAAATAAGCCGGTGTTCAGTCCTTGAGATTTAGATTTGTTTTGGTATAACCTTACCTATTGGAATTGATTTACTAATTTGTTGGTGATTTCCAACTCTTGGATTGAAAATATGATTTCTTCGACTATTTTGAAGGTTTGAGCACTTCCAAATCAAGGTTAACTTTTCAAAGCTAAGAAATTTTGAATGGTATAAGGTATTTGATAAAGTATAAGTTTAGTTTGGTATGATTAACGTATAAAGTAATATGATTTATATAAGTTTGAAACTGTTGTGGAGTGAAATAAATAATTCTATTTTGAATTATACTGGTATGAAATATAGTTTAAAAAAGATATTTGAAGTAAAATGCTGAGATTTTGTTAAATTTATAAGTTAAGGAAAATAGTGAATTTGACTTAACAAATGAAAGTGAGTTTTAAATTGAATATTTGATTTAAAATTTTGTTGTGATAAATCATATTTAAAAAATGATTTAAATGTGAAATTTTGAAGTCTAGAAATATGATTTATAAGTTTAAAATTTGCTAAAATTGAAGTTGTATTGTTTTTGAAAAGTTATAATAAAATCTGGAATTTTATTAATAGCATTTCTAAAATGTTATAGTTTTATGACAACACTTTAAAATGCTGTTGTTTTTGAATTTAACTTTTTTTAAAGTAACTAAATATCTGTTATGGCATTTTATAAATGCCGTTATTCTTGAACTAAACTATTTTGGAAACTATAAGTTACGATAGCACTTTTAAATGCTGTCGTTGTTATAATTTGACAATGTTTCGTAATGTTATAGATTTAACACTGTTTGAGTTATGTTTTAAAGTGTTAAATGATTTAATTTTTGGAATTGATTATTTGTGAAATTTAAGGAGTTTTGAATATAATTTAATATTTAAATTTGAATTTTAAGGAATTTAAATTGAATTTGAATTTAAATAAGGTTTACTTGGTTATGTGTTAAATGGAATGAAATGTAATGAGATAAATGAATGGAATTTTGAAATGTATTTTGTAATGATATTTGAAATAATAAATGAATGACATATTTGATTTTTTAAAATGATATTTAAATTGAATATTTGAAATTGAATTCAAATAATGATTTGATAATGAGGCTTTGAATGATATAATCTTTATTTGATAAAGAATGTGAATTTGGAATGATAGTTGGTTTTGATAAATGAATATTTGAAGTTTATATTAGTATGGAAGGATATTTAGTTACTGGAAATTCTGGTTTATTTAAATGATATTGGATTTATGAAATGAATATTTCAAAACTATGTAATAATGAAGTAAAATTTGAGATATATGAAATTATAAAATTTAGTTTTGGAATATGGCACATTTAAGCTCTGAAATATATTAAAGATTGAATGGTTTATTTTGTGGATCAAATCTTTATTTGAAATTTGATAATATTTGAAATGGTTTTGTTGGAAAACTAATTTGAATTGAAACTGATGGTTTGAATTGAATTAAAGCTGGAACTTGTAGACTTGGGTTTAAATTGAATAAATTTGTGAAATGTAAAGAATTAAAGGAATGTTTTATGGTTTCAAATGTATGATTTAGAAAAGTTATGATTTTCAATGTGTAATGATTTCAAGTATTTTGGTTTTGAAAGATTTATAACTTTGAAAGTATTATGATTTTCGAAAGTGAATATATGGTTGAAATGGAAATGAATTTGTTTGACCTAAATTTTTCTTGATTTGGAAATTTGGATTATTTTCTAAATCTATTGTTTTAAGAAACTTTGAAACTGAGTATATGTAATTTGGAAGAAATGATTTGGCGAAATCATATATGATTTTGAAACTGAAATGTTATTGAAACAAATTAAAATTGAGAACCTTGTTTTACTAAATACTTGATTTGGGAGTTATCGAACTTATATAAAATGGATTTGTATAGGTATGAAGTTGATTTGAAAATGTTGAATTGAAAAGGTACTCAATTTGTAAATTAAAATCTTATATAATCAAAGTCTATATAAGTTGATTTGATATACCATTGATTTTGGAAAGTATTCGATTTGAAAATGAAATCTTATATATAATGGAATTTATATAAGTGCGATATTTGAAGCTATGATTTTGAAGGGCTACTATATATGGTATATTATATTTTGATGTAAGAGGTATGGGAAGTACCCTCCGGAAGAAGTATAGTGATATGCTTCGACCCAGATGGACTTGGGGAATCCAGGAATGGATTCGACCGATAAACCCTAATGGACTTGGGTGAATTCAGAAATGGATTCGAACTGATATGGTTGTCCGGACTTAAACTCATGAGTTTCTCGATTTTTTTCCAGGGTAGATGGTTCTTTAGTTTACGCAATGGAGGCGCTTTCAATCCTAAGATATGTTGTTTATGGATCTTCCGGGAATGAAGTGCATCCATTGCGTAAATCATTGAATCAGCAGCGTACCACTGCAGCAGGGGTCGATGGACCCTTGTTTACGAACTGACTACGATATTTTTCTGGAATCCGGAAGGTAGAAAGATCTTCTGGAAAGTGTTCTGTCCATTACGTAAATACTGGATCAGCAACGAGCCACTGCTATCGTATTATCATCATTTGACATTGGATTTTGAGCGGAACTTCTCATACATATTTTTTTAGTATTTTCACTGGGTATTGAAACAGGTCTACTAAGTACTTGGAGAATTCTAGCTTTGCGCCTGATCAACGCATAGCCAGAGTCTGCAGGAACGAAAGTAAACTTGTTAAAATATCGAATTATAAAAGTATTTTGGGTAAAGTATTGCATAAAGGATATTCTAATCATGATTTAAAATGTCTTAAATATTGTTTACTTCGAACTATCAAATTTGAATCAAATAACTAATTATCATATTAAATGTTTAACATGTTAACTATATAAAAAAAACAACAAATTTTAAAATAATGGTTCATCCATGTCTTTCAACCTGCTTTCCCTACTAGCTACTTTTTCCCTACCTTTTTTCAGGATGTCTTCCAACCCATTGTTCTTTCTTGTTGTTTCTCCGCTTCCTTTCTTTTCGAGGACGAACAGATTTGAGTGGGGGAGAGTGTAACAACCCTAGATTTTTTTTCCATATATTTTAATATTTGACTTTATTTTATTTTTAAATTATTTTTAAACTTATTTTATTTCAAACGTTTCATTTTTAAATATAAGTGATGATTATTATGTGAATTATAATTTCAAACTGGTATAAATTGGATATTTTACTGAAAGATGAATTTCTGTTCAAACTGGTCAAACCTTGACTTTTAAATTTCAAATCTAAATATTTGAATCCTTAAATTTTATCTTTTATTATGAAAATAGATTTAATAACTTGAATACTGCTTTTCGTTTCGTTGAAAACGGATTTAAATTGTGAAAGTTATGTGTATTTCAGTTTTGAGTATAGTTTGTTTTATTTTGCAATTTTGTCTATTTTAAATTATATAAATCATATTTTCTTTGTTATATTTTATTCAAATATTTGTTAATATGTTATTTTATTTATATTTTCTATTTTAATATTTTTAAAGTGATAATAAAAATTTTCCAAAATTTACTGTATTTGTTTCCTATTTTTAAAGGCTGTTTTCTATTTTTCTGCTATTTTCTTCATTTAAATTATATTAAATTAAAATTTATATATTTATTTTGTGAAATCATTTTTATTTTATGTTATTATCTTTTTTTATAAATATTTTTACAAGTCCATATAAATTTTCCAAAGTTCATTCTGTTTATTTTCCATTTTTCTAGACTAGTTTGCAATTTTGTGCTATTTTCTTATTTTAACCTTATATAATTAATAAATATTTTTATATATTTTTATATTTTGTTATATTTACGAATTTGTGACTGAAATTATAATTATTTTCAGTAATATAAACTTATATAAATAAGTTAATGGTAATTTGAAAAGGTTTAAACTCTTAAAATTCCAAGGTCCTTTTGGCTTCCGACATTTCACTTTCTCAACCTCCATTCTTTATGATTTTGGCCGTACCTTTCCTACTTTCTTTCAGCTGCATTCTTCATCATTTTTCACGAGAAAAACATTTCTCAAAACCACAAAAATTTGTGCGGCCATTTGCTTGAAGAGATTTGGTAAAAACCTTCTTTTTCTTCTTTGTTTTTTCTACTTTCTATTGAATTTTGCATATGTTCTCTACATTCATGCCTCCACTACTCCTCAACCAGGCTTTGGCCAACCATCACCACCCCCTTCGTCTGACCATCACCCATCCTACTACCCCTCCTCTTCAGGCCGAGCCATCCCAAGGCATAGATCACCACAAAATCCATCAAAAATCATCACTATATACACCAGATGAGCCACCTTTGCCAACACCTCCTTCTTCAACCTCTAGCCGCCACTTCCTCCACCACCACCACCTCTGGCCTGACCTCCACCCTCTGCCACGTCACTCACCACCTCCTGGAGCCACTATCCGTGAGCCATGACCTCTGGCCGAACCAAAATATAGCCAAGATGTGATGTTATTTGCCTTATGTTGTAGCCTTGTACACCTAGACCTATTCACCTTCAAAACAAATGTTGGCCGACCACTTGCACACCCAAACCAGACCTATAGTACCCCTAGGCCGAGCTAAACACCTGCATAACCGAAGTACATGGGTAGAGAGAAAGTGCAATGCAAATGGATATTGCTTTGGGTGTTGATTCTTATGTTATTTGATTACATATTGTGTTGAATACTTATGTATGTATGTATTGTTGTGTGTATATGTTATCAAGCCATATAGCTTTGGCTCTCCACTCTCTCAAGTCTTGTCCGTATTATCGTGCCTTCATTGTGTCAGTGTGTGTGCTTTGTTAGCGATCTCCAGCTTTGAACAGGTGAGTTATTCTCACCAGACAATATGTACATATATAACTAGTAAATTGACCCCTTTTGAATCTGTAAAATGCATTATCATGTTACACCTGCTATGTTATGATTTTATGATGTTTACCCATGCTTAAACACCTGTTATATCATATGTTACTGTTATATTATGCTGTTCTATTATTTTTATCAGTTTATCACACTGCAAATTCCCTTTAGATTAGAATCACTATGGGTTGAAATGATACATACCCGAACGGACTTTAGAATAGGAGAAAATCATTATGGGCTGAAATGATAGGCCTAAATGATTTTCAATTATTTTCATTTACTTGGGATTGCGGGTTCGAAATGATCAAACCCGGGTTTTCTTTGTAAATTATGGGTTGAAATGATATATTACCCGTATCACTTTACCTAAGCTAGAAAATGAAATACAGACCCGTTGTTGAAATATGTTTTTATAAAATTTTTAAAATATTTCAGAAATGTAAATATTATAATATTTTGATTTAAATTTGATTAAAAATGATTTTTGTAAAGCATTATCGACTTTCTGAAATTTATAAGTGAAATAAATTAATGGTGAAGTTAGAAAATCTGAAATGTAAGTTATTTTGGAAATTATAATTTGGTGATAAATGGAATTTAAATTAAATATGAAAATATGATAAATTTATGATATTTTGAATTAAATGAATTTAAAAATGATTTATATATATATATTAATGATTTTTGAATTAAGTTAAAATGTGAAATGAATGAATATTTAAGTTGAAATTTTGAAATATAACTAAAATTGGAAATTTGTAAATTTGGCTTGAAAGTGAATTTTAAGTTAAGTAAATAAAAATGAAATTAAGTTATATTTGAAAATTTAAACTTAAGTGTTAAGTTAAATTTAATTTAATGAATTTAAAATTTAATGTTGGAATTTAATAAGTGAATTACTATTAAATTTTGATTTGAATGGAGATTTAATTTTATAAAATCATGAATATAAGGGTTTTTGAATGATTGTTTTAAAAGTGAAATTATATGATTTCATAAGTTAAAAATTATTTAAATAAAAATACAATTGTTTGTGAAATTATACTGAATATTTGAAGTTAATTTACTGCATTTCTAAAATGCTATTAATTCTAACGTAAAGGATAATACAACATTTGTAAATGATGTAGTTGATAATAATGAACCAAATGGCTCAATTTAATTAAAGGCTATTATAGCATTTTTGTAAATGTTATAATGGTTGAATTTTACTAATTTTATTTGAAACTAATGTAACCCTATCACAGTATTTTAAATGCTGTCTTTTGTTAAATTGAACTGTTTTATACGACTTTCCGTAGCATTTTCTAAATGCTGCGAAAGTTGAATTTTCATTGTTTTAATAAATTTAAGTGAATGAATGAACTTTGAAAGATTAAAATTTTGGAAATTTAATAATTTAATTATTAAATATAATATCTTCATTTTAATGATTTAAAATGAAGTAATTTGTTTCGAAATATAAACTATTTTGAAATGTGTTTTGAAATGGTATTTAAATTAAATAAAATGGAATGTGGTTTGGAAGATATGATATTTTGATATTTTGAAATGGATTTTGAATGATATTGAATTTTTAAATGATATTTGATTTCGAAGTATAAAATATTTTTTTTGAAATTTTAACCATGGGATATATTTAATTTATGGTTTTACTGATCCTTAAAGGATGGGCGATCCCAAGCATCCTTTAAATTATGGTGAATTTCTACTACTGTTCACTTGAGTTGATTAACATTATATAAGTATATATTGTCCCGACTCGAGTGTTTTGTGTTTTACTTTACGCTCGGGTCAGCCTGAGTTTTCACAGCTTTGGATTCTCTTTCTGGAGCTGGTCTTTGTTGGAGTTTCTGCTTATCAATATTTATACCTACTTTCTGTCTCAGCTATTCTAGTTTATCTCATGTATTAGTGAACTTATATGTATTTGGGATTTCTATTATGTTGTTTTCAAACTGTATTATGTATTTGGTTTGAGACTCTGGCGTAGTAGCTTCATGAACTACTATGTATTTTATATTCCGCTGCGAGGTATTCTGTTTGTTCTATGTCTGTGATTCTGCGATTTGTATCTCATTTGCTCCAAATTTATTTACAATGCGGTATTTTGAGCAATTCAAGTCCGACATGTGCGACTGCGAATGGCTGAAAATACCTGGTTATTACAACTTTTCAACTAACCTGCATTTGTTTTTCAAATTCTTATTGTTAACAAATACTTTTTCAGAAAAGTGCTACCAATAATTTTGGAAATAAACAATGACTTTATTATAAAAAATGCCCCTTCTCCTTAATTAAACATACAAAACATTTAAGTCCCATACCTTTAATTTTTTTTATATTCATCAAACACATAGGAAAAATCTTGAAAAATTCCAAAAAATCTATCTTGGTACGTTTTTCAACATATAAAAATTTCAAACCCAAATAAACATTATTTTAACCATAAGTAATTTATAACCCAATAAATCATTTTCTTCACTAGAAAATTAATATAAAATCTACATCAATTTAGAAAATTATGAAAATTGAAATGCATCTCTAAAATATCATTTTTGGTATAATTTAAATTTTCTAGGCATTTGGATGTCATTTAATAGGGTTTTCATATGAAACATATCATAAAAACTAATATGAACATGTATAATTCATCAACAAGCATATATACAACTTTAAACATCCAAAACATCGCATAAACTTGCAAATCATTTTGGATCTACCTTAAAACCAAAAACCATAAGAAAATGGGATGCAGTAATTATTTACCTTAGCTTTGAGACTAAAAGATGCGAGATTTGATGTTGAATATGTTAATTAACTTCTTTCTCTTGAATCATAGCTTTATCTTCTCTTAAGAATGGAAGTGATGGCTGGCCTTGATGTATTTTAATTTGATAAAATGAAATGAATGTGAATTTTCTCTAAGGGTTTAGGGTATATGCCCCTCCTCTTTCCCATATTGCCTTTACTCATTTCCTAACACATTGGTTATTTCATCTTAATTTACACATTAACAAGGCACGACTACCCTTAATTAGATCAAATCTCAACCTATTGATCTTCATATTATTTTATTTAATTTAACTAATCAAATATCCCTAATAATGTTATAAAAATTTGGGGTGGTACAGATTCCCCTCCTTAAAGAATTTCATCCTCGAAATTATGATAAGGTACACAACAAAACAAACAGTGGTAAAACATACCATCAAACCAATCAGGAAAAGAGTCTCATATCCTGCTCTTAGTCTCTCAGGTACAGTCTCTAGCATCTTCACTCCAGTGGACCTTTACTAATCCGACTGTCTTGTTCCTCAACTTCTTCTCTTCTTTAGCCACAATCCGAATTGTCTGCCTAACAATAGTCAAATATAGATTTACTATTAAATCTTCTAACACTGTAGGTTCTATAGTACTCTTCGGGTCTCTAATACAATTTCTAAGATGAGAAATATGGAAAACAACATGGACTTCAGCTAAACTATTTGGTAACTCCACTCTATAAGCGAGTTTTCTGACCCTCTCAACAATGTGGAAAGGTCCAATGAATTTAGGTGTCAACTTTCCTAATTTCCCGAATCTAATCACACCTTTCATCGGTGGAACCTTAGCAAACACATAGTCTTCGACAGAGAATTCCAAGTCTTTCCTTCGTCTTTTGCATAACTTTTCTTCTTAAACCGATCTGCCTTCATCCTAGCTCGAATCAACTCAATCTTCTCTGCGGCTGTCTTTACTAGTTCTAGACCAAGAATCAATCTGTCCCCAGTCTCTAACCAACATATAGGATATTTGCATGGTCTTCCATACAAAGCTTCAAACAGTGCCATCCCAATACTAGTGTGATAACTATTGTTATACGAGAACTCGACTAAATGAAGATGGTCTTCCCATGATTCCCTAAAATCCAATACGAAAGCTCTTAACAAATCCCCCAAGACTATGTTAACTCTTTTCGTTTTCCCTTCTGTCTGTGGATGGTAAGTGGTACACATGTTGAGGTTGGCTCCTAAAGCTTCTGTAGACTATTCCAAAACTCGCTAGTAAACAAAGAATCTCTATCACTGATGATACTACTAGGAATCCCGTATAGTCTAACTATATTTTCAAGAACAACTTCGCCAAAACAGGTGCCATCCTAGTTGACTTTACCGGAATGAGATGGGCACCCTTGGTCAATATATCCACTATGACCCATATGCTTTTATTTCCTCTACTAGGCCTTGTCAATCCATCAATAAAATCCATAGAGATAGAATCTCGCTTCCACAACAAAACTTCCAACAGTTGAAGTAATCAACTTGGCTTCTGGTGTTCAGCCTTTGCCAGCTGGAAATTCAAGCACTTCTTAACATTTAAACCAATGTCCCTTTCATACCTTCCCAGAAGAAACTTATAATCATGTCCTGATACATCTTCTTTCCTCTTGAATGAATAGTGAACTTCGAACGATGGCATTCTTCCAGAACTTCTTTCCTCATGTCTCCTACATTCGACACAACCTTCCTTTCTTTCTCAACCACCCCTTCTAGTCAGGACTGAAGTCCTTTAGGTCATCTCTCTTTGTTCCTTCCTTTAACTTTATAATTCGTTTAGCCAAAATTGGATCATCCTCCTTTTAGAAGCTATCCCCTCAATCATTACCGGTCGAACTTCTAGACAAGACAATACAACATTTCCTGTACTAGAACTTGCCTTATATCAATAATGCACTTTACAAGCTGACATAGCTTTCAAATCTTTCCACTCAGCCATCATAGCCAATACTGCACTTTGATGTTTCCTACTAAGTGCATCCACCACCTTGTTTCCTTTCCCGGTGTGTATTCAATTCCAAAATCATAAATAACAGTAAAATCCAACCATCTCTGTGTCTCATGTTCAACTCCTTATGAGAGAAGAAGTACTTCAACGAATTATGATATGTAAAAAGCTCAAATCATTCTCCCAAAAGTTAATGCCTCCACACCTTCAAATCAAATATAATGGCAGCCAACTCCAAATCATGCGTTGGATATCTAACTTCATGTGGTCTGAACTGTCTAGAAGCATAAGCAATCACTTTACCTCTTTGCATCAACACAGCTCCCAATCTCGTTCCGCATGCATCAGTATAAACAATTAAATCTTGATTCCCCTCAGAACTACCAACACCGGTGCATGGGTCAATAAGGGCTTCAAGCTATGGAATGCTTCCTCACCCTTATCAGTCCATACAAAATTCACATCTTTTCGCGTAAGCTTAGTCATCGGTACAGCTACCTACAAAAAATCCTTTATAAATCTTCGATAATATCCAGCCAATCCAAGAAAAGTCTTTTTCTCAGTCACCGTCTCGGATCTCTTCCAATTTTTCACTGCCTCAATCTTAGTCGGATCTACAGACAACCCTTTCTCTGAGACTACATGACCAAGGAACTTCACTTTCTTCTTCAAAAAATGACACTTCGAATACTTAGCCTTCAACTGATGCTCCCTCAACATCTCAAGCATTACTCTAAGATGTACTTCATGCTCCTTCTCATCTTTAGAGTATATCATAATATCGTCGATGAAGACCAACACAAATCTATCCAAGTGCTCTCGGAAAATTCGATTTATCAAGCCCACAAAGAATGCCGACGCATTAGTTAGTCCGAACGACATAACTAACCATTCGTATGATCCATACCTCATCCTAAACGCTATTAAAGGAATATCCTCTGCCACTCTAAGCCGATGAAATCTCATCGCTATATCTTGCTGAGATAATATCTTGGCTCCACTTAACTGATCGAACAAATCATCAATTCTCGGCAATCGATATCGGTTCTCTATCGTCTTCTCATTCAACTTACGATAATCGATACATAGCCTCAGCGATCCATCCTATTTCTTAGCGAATACTACAGCTGCACCCCAAGGTGAACTACTCGGTCGAATAAAACTCTTGCTTTCCAAAATCACCAACTACACCTTCAACTCTTTCATCTCTGTGGTGTCATTCTGCTTGGCGGCCTACTCACTGGTACTGCTCCAGGCACCAAATCAATCCAAAAATCGATGGCTTGTTTTAGTGGAAATCGAATTACTTGCTCAAACACATCAGCAAATTCTCTAACTACAAAGACTCGGTGCAACTCATCCTCCAACTGCATGATACCCAATAAAGTATTCACTTCATAACTAAGGTTCTCTACGGTATAAACTATCTGATCACTACAGTCTGAGTGTTTAAGTGATATTTTCCTATCCAGGCAAAATATCCTTGGATCATATTTACTTAACCAATTCATCCCAAGGATGATCCCAAGCCCCACAAAATCAAATACATGCAAAAAACAATCTAAAGTACAACCTAGCAAATCAAACTCTAAATGGTCATACCTCATCCCTAGTGTCGCATAACCTCCTATCGGATTTGCAACCCTTCAGGAAGTGACTAAATATGATGGTTCTAAGTTAATCTTATCTACCAAACATGGAGAAATAAAAGAATGTGATGCACCAATATCAAACAGAACGCTAACAGACATACCGTGAATCTGTAGCGAGCCTCGCAGAACAGCCTTCCCTTTCTCCTGCACAACTGGCCTTGAAGTTGCAGGCTCTAATGCATAAATCTGCCACTTTACTTCTCTAACAGGCTCTGGGCATTTGATCTTGTAATGGCCGATCTAATCGTAATTAAAGCAGTAGATATTCTTCTTTCCAACTGCTTCTTTCCCTTTTCCTTTTCCGGTCCGACACTCATTAGCAGTGTCCTTTCTTTCACATCTATAACATACCACCTCTGATTTTCCCTTCTTCTGTGCTCCTTCCTTCTAAGCATTCTTCTCGTGGAAAAACTTTTTTTTCTGGCCTTGTCCCACCTGGACTTCCTTCTCTTTCTTCTTCTCCAAATAAGCTAATGCCTCTTCCTGCCTCAACGCCATTTCCACAACTACATCATTTGGATCCCTTAAGTGTGGTAAGGTAGCACTTACCAACTCTGGATTCAAGCCGCTTATAAACTCTTCATTCCTCTTGATTACGATACCCATACCGGGTCGACTCTTCGAATCTTCTAGCATACTCCAGAACAGACATTTCTCCTTGTTCTAGTTCAGCAAACTACCAAACCAATGTCGACTGCACAATCACGGACATAAATCTTTCTTGAAACCTCTCTTAAACTCTGGCCAAATCATAGTTTCCTCATCAACACTAGCTACAACAGTATTCCACCAAAATAGCGTAGCTCCGTGAAGCATCTTGAAGCTAATATCCTTTTTGGCTCGCCGTCCAATCCCAAGTTATCATAGATTCTCTCTCGGTGCAGGAGTCAATTTTCCACCTCAATCGCATCTTCAATTCCAATGAACACTTTCTTCCAAGCCTAACATAATATCTGCTTTGATTAGCATAATCGTTGACTATCGGAGCTTCTTGAACTCCCCCTCTAGTAGCATTCCCCCAAAAAACTCCAGCTGCAATTCCAGCTTGCATCATGTTTACGAAAACTGATACATGGCTCCCATATCCAGTTAGGGGACCCCAGTACCAACATTTTCAGCTTGAGCCTGACCTGGACCTCTTCTAGCATTTGGTCGGGAATTTCCATCGTGATGGTGCTCTCTCCTCCAAGATTAACTCTGCCTCTTCTTCCTCCATATCTGTATTCAAGCTTCATGAGATACAGATGAATAGCCTAACTAAGATAGGAGTCTAGAGATGTACCGTATTCTTATATATAACAAATACAACTACGTTACTAAAGTGTTATCCCATACCTCCATCTTAATTCTAATTGCTAAGGATTATGTTTTCAAAAACCATTTTTAGTTAAAGGATTTCATAAACCATGCTCTAATACCAAGCTGTAACATCTCCTATTTAAAGGCCTAAAACTAAGCTCTATAGATGTTGTAGTTATCTATAGTATTAGCTTCCGGCTACTAAATTTGGTTATGTTAATGGTATCTATAATATCAAAAGCACTTGAATATGAAACAAAACACATATTTCAAAACAACTCTTCTTTGTTACATGAATAACAGACGTTTTGTATTCATTTCACATAATCCCAAATATATTCCTAGGCACAGATAAAATATACTTATTACAATATACACCAAGAGTAGTATATGAAGATACCCCTTGGACGATCAGAGTCATATAGTCATAATAGACTTAATACAAACATAGTGGAAATACAATCAAAACATAAAGCAACAACTCCTAAAAAGCTATCTATTTTCCTCCTGCATGCCTTCGATGGCCTTATTCATCATCCTACTAAAACCTAAAAAGACCTTAACCCTTCAGCCTACTCAAATCAATTTTGAGCACCCGAGAGCTTAAGGGGAAAACATAAACTTCAAGTCAGACATAAAGCCAGGTGTTAATGATACTATACATCCCGGTTTAACATGTTAAGTGAGACTACACCGTTTAGCGAAATGAGTTCCCCTCACTAACATCCTTTTAAAACATATTTTTGCAAAACCTTTTCCTGTATCCAAACTGGTTAAATACTGTAAAGCATCATTATGTAAACACATATATGTTTGGTAATAATAAACTGTCTGTCCAAACACATAAGTTTTGTTTGGCTAACTTTTAACCTTTGGCTGGCTTGGGCCTGCCAGACAATGTAAACAAAAATTAATCTAACACCTGTTAAATACTCCTCTTTTGGATGATGTGTCCTTAACTATCAATTAAATACTTCGTTTCTGGACGATCTGTCCTAGCTTAGTCATCTCCAAGCCCTCCTGATCCAAATGGTTTTTCAGGCTCACCAATAACCTATCTGTAAACAAACATATATTCCTTTCTGTGTGTAATCATAATTTTAGTCTACCTGTGACCAAGCTCTACACACCGGAATTTTAGACAATAATTAGCTGGGGCCAATAGCTAATGTATAGGGTGCGACCCTATAACAATCCCATCTAGTATCCTAATACCTGAGTCATTTTCACCTATGAGTCTCCTCCCATAATTTTCCTTGAAAACTTTTTCAAAATGATTTAAAACCTTTAAATCAAACTAACATAAGGAAAAACATACATACATACATACATACATACATCTTTACTATTAATAATGATAATTTCATGAATATGATTCAACCGTGACTTTTTGAAATTCCAAAACTACCCTTTCCATCTCTATATCAATTCATGTTATCTCATGTCTATATAAAATATTTCTTGAAAGTACATTTGAACGGTGAATTTTTTATTTTTTCATCAGCCCAACATTTTGAGATGTTCGTAAATGGACAGCTAAGTTCGTCATCTCTTAGATTATATACACTAACAATTAATATGTTTTCGACGATGTGTGACTAATCAAAACAATTACTACTTTAATTTATTAAATGTTGTTGCACCTTACATAGCTATCTCTTGTGTTCAAAAGGAAAATTAAGTACTTGAAAAAAATCTTTAAAAAATACTTCTGCATTCTATTTATGAATCCACTGATTTTCTGCTCCTGAGGAATAGCAATCATAAATCGTTTTTGGAAGTTTATACTTTACAATTGCTGCATATTCCATCATATTTGTAATCTCCATCACTACATAAATCAGTTACCCACTACTAAATCATATAAAGCTCATAAATTTATGTATAAATTGCCAAACTGGTATGGAATTGATGTGTGCATCATTTCAGCAGTTATCATCACAGCTGCACATGGAAAATGAATTGGCAGTCATGTCTATGTAGTCAACAACTTAAAATTCAAGTATAGTCAAAATTTACTTTTACTCTTCCATGGAAGCAAAGTGAAGGTTTAGGGTTGGATCATATCGTAATAATAGAAAGCAAAACAAAATATGAAAAGATTCTGCATTTTATTTGTACCCACATGCTCAAAAATGGGAAAAATATTAGTTGAATTGACAAGAATGTAAAATTAAGTAAAGCACAGATGATAATCAAATCTTTATGGGCTAATAAATGTTCTGTTAGTAATGTATTTGTGAAAGCCAAAATATGGAAGACACCTAGAGCGGCGGAGGAGTTTCAGTGTGCATAATAGGCAAAATAGTTTATGGCTTAATTAATCTCTACTACTAATAATTTAAATTCGATACACTAATTTCAACCGCGTCTTTGAAAATTTCCAAATTACCCTCCGCATTTTCATTTTCCATCCCGCTTCATGAAACTCTATCAGCTCTTTCTCCCCCAGTTCGCCCATATTACCAAATTAAGTTCCTTAAACACCAATTCCAATTTATCACCGCCAGATTCTAAATTCCTCAAAAATTTATCTTCAACTATCGTCGTCTTTCGTCATCTTTGCATGCTTCTGTCATCATCGCTACCACCTTTAGCGTCCTCACTCGCACTCCTTTCCGTTAATTCTCTTCTTTGCCTATCAGGTAACTTTTTCAAATTTTCAATTACCAATTCAAATTACGATTTGAATACACTAATGCATACGTATGGATTTACGCGAATTGAATTTTTATATTTGATTGAAGTGGTCTTGACTAGATCTTTTATTCCACTAGAGTTTGATTTTTTAAACTATTGGAACAGAATTCGCAAAAACTTTAGTAAGCTTCTCCGTGTGACACTGTTAAGCTTAAGACTTGACACTGTTAAGTTTAAGAATGACATATTTGCTTAGTTACTCTTAAAATTTTCGCTCAATTGACTGTCGCTGCTTATCTCATGGAATGTGTGATGACTAAATTGCTTTGTTTGCTATTTTCTTCATTTATTGTTTGATAGCCTGATATATTTGTTGTTGAGGTTTTGCTGAACTATCCCTCAGTATGATTTTTGCTGCTTAGTACTAAGTATTTTTTTTATCTACGGATAGTTTAAAAAAATAAAGTGTAATATTTCTATTTTATAACGAGCTGATGTTATTCTGGAGATTTTATTGAAGCATTAAATCAAATTAATTCATGACTTGATTAGCTTTAATTTGTGTTTAACATAATCATCAACATAATTTTTTTAGGAAACTAGCTTCAATCGCATAAATATAAGCACAATCACAATTAATACTGCAACTCTGAAAACAGCCTACTTTTATAAAAAGGCAAAAGTGGAAATTAGCCACAAGGGCCTCTTTAGCAAGTGGAATTAGTTTCTAGGACACATAATTGAAATAATTACTTTCAAGGACAAAACACAAAATAATTAGTTTCTAGGGCCTAAAAACCTATGAAATTATGTCCTTGAAAGTAATTGGACTACTGACTTCGTCCTTGAAAGTAATCTCTTTGAATGTGTGTCCTAGAAACTAATTGGACTGTAAAGTTTGTCCTTCTGATGAAGTGCCCCAAGGCAAAATCAATTCAACATATATTACAAATAAAATTAGGGCAAAATCAGTGAAAACGTTTCAAATAACATAGGAATGTGAAGAAATGAAATCATATTTTCATGCCTGTAATTTAAAAGTGTGGTTGATTAATATGAAGGGAGGTTGCATGTTAAGATGCGAGAGTAGTTCGTTCTGATAGTAGGTAACAATGATTATAGGTGTTGGTAATAGATGAAAAAAGCATGTAGGGTATTTTAGAGTTTTAAGTGTTCTCTCCCTTTATCTAACACTTACCGGTTCATTTTCATCTATAAGAGGGCCACATCCAACATTGATCAAGTGTAAATGGCATGTACCCTATATATAGCTTCAATTTCACCAAATATGATCATATATGATGACTTTGATCACATAGTATGGGAAGCTACATAAGTTTACCATAATAAAAGCTTACAGCCTAAAAAAAAAATCACATTCATGACCTCCATCTAATACGTAATTCTTAACATCAGCAAACCTTGTCTTTTATTCATTTTCCGACTGTTTTGCTTCGAATCTTAGGTCGGTTTAGCTGGTTGAAATCTTATGCTCCGTTCGATAAGAAATGAGTGTACATATAATAATCAAATACAAATAGCACAATTTTGTATACTATATCCCCTCCAAAAGAGGCCATGTACTATTAACAGCACATCGAGGATTAATATTGCATAAACGACTACAGTTTAAGATTCAACTTTGAATTATTATTCGGTATTTCTAGTAGACAATTCACAAGCAAGTGGCAAGCATGTAGGCTGTCAAAATAAATTCATATTTTGATACATTGTGATTATTATAATTCAAAAACATGACTATAATACCAAATTAGAAAAAAACCAAAGTTGATAAACTATGCTATATAAATTGGTTGAATTCACGGTTGAATCCTGTGAAAAGAGTTCTCATTGTTAGTACTAGAAGACCGCTAGATGAGAGTAATAAGGCACAAAGAATTTTGGGAAATTCAAAACGACATGATGAAGGAGTGTTAATTGAATTTATTTTATTAATAGCAGAGAAGTAGAGGTGGGTGAGATTCGACATAAATATTTAGTACAAAACTATGACCACTTGCTTGGCCCTGCTATTGAGAGCTAACCTATTTGGCACGATGGTTTTGTACTATTTGATGTTGTGATAGTAGGGAGTGATATTTTTCATGTTGTTTAGAATATGAAAAAGCATGTGAGTATAATACTCTTACATATCAATAATTTACATAATGGTGTATAAGTTTCGTATTTGATATTGTTATGTAGCAACATGGTTTTCAGTTGCACTTGACAAATTCAAACTATACATTTAGTAAAATAGATTTAAAAAAATGGTAGTATATGTTTTGACTTTATAGATCTTTCCATTAATGAAGTAAGCTTTTTACTAAGTTTAAATGACATTAGTTTTACCATGACAAGTAACGTCATACAGAAATCTCTTACTTTGATGTGCCTGAGTCATAATTGATTGCAACTGAGATTGACTTCATTGTAGCAAGCAGCGACAACAGCAATTGAACCAACTGCAAGTGTCATGACATTTGATTTTTTCTTTGATAATTTTTTAAAACTACGCCGTAAAAAGGGTGGCAAGATAGGAAAGGTAAGCTTACCTCGTTGGAGTTCCTTTTGATAATTATTCTCAATTGTCGCAGGAACAACAATTTTCAACGAATTTTAATCTTAAGATGCAAAATAATGGAATATAACTATGTAAAAAATTGTATATGATTTCAATTCATTTTACTGGCTCTTTCATCATCGGAAAGTTTTGTTGTATTTTTTAGTTGAGATGCAAGAACTACACTGTCGGTGAACTATTCATTATATTTTGGGTAGATGTATAAGGTTTGACAAAAACTGTGGATGAATATTGGTATTACGTGTTCTAGAATTCAACAACTATGAGAGCTAATAATTCTGATTGTACGTTCATACAAATTAAACTATGAACTTTCTCCTTCTTAGTTGATATTAACAAAAATAAATTCTCCTTACGTCTTATTATTATATACTTTAGAAGTTATGCTTAACTCCCTCCAAAAGTCATGCTTAATCTCCATTAGATTAACTTTCTGAATGTACGTGTTTTCTTCTATCATATTGTTAAACAATTCTGAATTTAGTATTCATGTAACTGTAATGACTCAATTTGTCATGTCATAAACAAAAGGAGCAAAAACAGAATATGTTCAAAAAATAGTTTAGCATTGATCTTTGTGGCACATGCAACTCTAACAACCACAAATACATGACAAAATACAAGATTAAATCAACTTTAAGGTCTGCTTCCATGTGACTATGTTAATCACCGAAATGAGTACCAATACATAAACATTAGTACCCATTCAAGTAATCTTCATGCTCTTGAAATTACAATTGACTAAATGTGGAGAACAACTTATCAACTAAAACTAAAACTATGGGTTCTATTGTTTTCATGTATGAAGAACTAGCGATCCATGTATGTATACGTTAATTGTTAAGTGTAGTTCTCCATATTCTTAATGGAAGAGGTGAATGATAAGGAATAAACTAAAATATTAGTTTACTCCGACATGGATAGAACTAACAAAGTGATTGAAAGGTCAGTTGCAACAATGAAATATGAAGGTAAGAAAGAAAATGTAAGTACCATCTAGATCAATCGAAGCATACATGTAGTATTCATCAAATAGGCTGTGATGAAAGAAAACAAAAAATGCTCCAAAAAGTAAAGTGCATATTCAAGTCCATACACCAAAGTAACTGGATGCAAGCCCATAAGGGCGTGCTTATATACTAGTACATACATACATACATATATATATATATATAATCTTTATGCTTTACTCAAAATCGTATTTCCATGTTACATATATATCATCTTTACTCAAACTTCGGAAGATAAAAACATTTTACCATTTGAAAGTGCCCCTTCTAAGCCTTTGAAAGCATCTCTCTTGAAATGAAATAAAACCTTTAATTATCCGGGCGAAGAAGCCAAAACCTTACCTTTTGAAACCATACTTCAAACCTTTCGAAACTATTGGAATCCTTTCTTTTGAAAGCATTAAAACCATTGACATCCTACTTTAAAACTCTTTAAAACATTGCCTTAGAAAACCTTGGAAAATCTTCCATTTTAAACCTTTCGAAACCATTTATAAAATAGAACCTTTCGACCTTGCCGGAGGCTACCTTTCGACTCCATCGGAAGCTTAGCTTTTGACCCCTTCGAAAGCTTAGCTTTCGATCCCTTCGAAAGCTTCGCTTTCGACTCCATTGATAACATTCGGCAAATTAAACTTTTCAAAAGCATTAGACTTATAAACCTTTTGTAAGCTCTTTGGGTTCAATTTAAAACAAGTGGAAAATCCTCTTTTAAAACCTTTCGACTTTTTCGAAAGCTTAACTTTCGGCCGCTTCGAAAGCTCTGCTTCGAAGCTTAGCTTTTGACCCCTTTGAAAGCTGTACTTCGAAGCTTAAAACTTAACTTTAAAAAAACACTAGGCTCCAGCTTTTAAAACACCTCCTTCTAAAGATTGCTTATTCCTCAATTAGAATATAAAGGGTTAAATGTAATGACCTAATATTATGGACCATTCAAATCAACAATAATCCACACACGTCGGACTTGAATTGCTCAAAATATTAGATTGACAATTTAAAATTTGGAAAAGCCAGCATATACATTAAACAAATCAATCATACAATCATAGAGTAATATAATGCAGCGGAATAGATAAATAGTAGTTCATGAAGCTACTGTATAAACATCAGAGTTAGAAATAAAATGCAACAGGATAACTCAAATACACTGAAGTCTCGAATACAAACATATGACATCTTTGAACCAATCAACTGGAAAAACTGAAAGCTGAATCGATAGTTGGATCTCCAAATGAGCTCCAAACTCCAAAGGTGAGTCTCAAATGTTGTATCAATCAGTCTGGCCCGAGCATAAAACAAAACACAAAACACTCGAGTCAGGATTAACATTCTTATATCAAACTCAAGTGAAATATCAACTGAAATACAATTAACTTAAAGGATGTTTGGGATAACCATCCTCTAAGGATCCGTGGAACTATCTACAATGCAGAAAATATACACTATAACGCCGTAGTCATTTCAATAAATTTATACTTCAAAACCAAATTGTCATTTCCATTAAATATATATATATTTCCTAAATTTCACAAATAGATTCCAATCAATTCGAGTTCCAAAATCACATTTAATTCAACTTAGATTTATCCATTTTAATTCAATTCAATTTCTAAATAACAAATTCAAATTTTATTGATTTCAAATACAGATCTGGATCACAAATAAACCATTTAAGTTCCAGCATTTCAAAGCTTTAGTATTCAATATTTTCAAAGTTCAATTTAACGGTTTCGTATGGATCTCGATTTAACTCATTATTATTTAGTCTAGAGATATTCACTTAATAAGTTCAGTATTTTTAAGTAACCTTAATTTACCCTTTAATTAAATGTTCCTTTCGATTTGTTTAAACTTGAAATATCCATTTAATCACTTTAAATCAAAAATCAAATTATAAAAATCAATCTAAAACTTTAACTTCAATAGTTCAAATTGATTAAATTTAGTAGAATTCTTAATTAAATATAATCTCAATTAATTCAGCTTTATCTTCTCAACCTTAACTTATTCAAATTATTACAACAATCTATTTTTATATATAGATTTAAATAAATACTTAATCATATTATATGTATTAAATCAACCTCAATAATATTATTATTAACTCTTTATATAAAATACCATATATATATATATATAATATTTTAAGAACCATATATTTATTAAAAACCATATACCCTAACAGACATGGTATATAACTCTCTAATATAAATACTCTAAGAAAATTTTTAGTACACATATAAATAACTCACAGATTTATGCGTATAAGCTTTTACATAAATGAATAATGAATGATATAAACTTATATAGTATATGCAAACTATATATATAATATATCAATACCAAAATCTGCTATAATACAACCTATCATAAAATGCAAATATTTTAAACACAAATATAGTAAAATTATATACTTTGAAACAGTTTTGGATACATATATGCTGTATATATCCTGAAACCACCTACCAAATATATAACACAAAAATCACAAAAATATTCAGATCTGACTTAAATAAAATCAAGTAACTCATTTTATTAAAGCTTATATCCATTAACCGATCCAATACCAACTTATAAAATTTATATACTTTAAAACAATAATTTAAAGCATAGATTGATAGAGAAATATATGTACATAAACCCATTATAATTTTACACATACCTCTATATATATACACACACAGAGAAACACGGCAAGGACAGATGTCGTGGATGGCGCGGCACACAAGGAGATGGGTAGGCAGAGAAGGTGGTGGTGGTTGAGGCCGAGCTAAACAAGAGGAAGCGAGGCAAAACAAAGGAAAATTCAATAGAAAAGTGAAGACAGAAGTAGAAAAAAGAAGAAGAAGCCATTACCTATTTTTTTCAGATCTGAAAATAGGCGTGAGAAATGAAATGAGAAAGAAGTTTTTTTCACGTGAAAAAGTGATATAGGTGGCCAGGGGTAAGGAAAATCTGTGGAGAACTTATGGTAGGAAATCAAAGGGATGGAAAGATATGAAGGCAAGAAATCAAACGTAACGTATGTGAGAAATGCGGATTATGGATCTTAAGGCTAGGATTAACACTAGAGGGGGGGTAAATAGTGTTAATAAAGAATTACTAAATCTTTTTGAGTTTATGTTAATTTAGACACCGATGTATGCAATATACAGACACAGATATGATTACAGAAACAAGCACAGATGCAGAAATAAAATAAAAGCAGTAAAGGAAAGAACACACCGGATTTTATACTAGTTCGGAGTTACCCTACATCCAGTCCCGCAACACAAGTACGGATTTCCTTTCAAAAGCAATTGTACCATTACACTCTCAATTTCAAGGCTACGAGGTACACCCTCCAGAATTTCTATCCTCTGGGTGGAGATACTTGGTTTCCAGACCACAAGTTTGCCCATTTGATTTACCAAGGCTACAATCACACCTTTTCTCTCTTGATTGATTTTCAAGGCTACAATCACACCTTTTCTCGCTTAATAGATTACAAAGAAGTCTATAACTCTGAATAGCACTGAGAACCTTGTAGAGATAGTGATAGAGGATCAAACTAGAAGTAATCGAGTTTGATTCAATGTTGATTTCGGCAGAGTAATGGTAAGAATATGTATTAAGAAATGTGGAAGAAGATTCTTTACAGAAAATCTGATATTAAATTCGTTGAAACTAACCCCTATTTATAGAAGAATAACGGCCATGTCCATTCATGAAGAGTTATGGCTAATAGACACTTCTTTTGAAATTTAAATTTTGAATTCAACTGACACCATGTCGACATGGTTACCCTAGGCATGTCGACATCCCAAAGCAATTTTTGGTGATTTGATTTTCTTTGAAATAACCTTTATCTTATATTAAAACTATTTTAAACTTTACAAATATACTTGACTATAGTTAAAATTCATAAGTAAATATAGAGAAAATGTATATAGATTTTAAATATAATTTTATATTTAAATCTAAGTATAAAAGTTAAATATATAATTTGAAAAGATAGTTTAAAATCAGGAGTAATTTGACTTTGAAATTAAAGATAATTTTGAGGCTAAAATTATTTAAAATCGGGATAGAGAGTTTTGATGTTTTTAAAAGGAAAATTTTGAAATCATTTTGAAAACAAGATAATTTTGTAAAATCATTTGAATTAAAATTAGTGGATACAAAACAATGTTCCACTAGATTTTTGTAGGTTTCATCCTACTTAGGGTTCCATCCCTTTAACAGGCTCGAAGTGGATTCCATTCCACGAATAAATTGGATTTTAAGATGCCAATGCTTTTCTACGAGTTTTAACAAAAATTCCTAATAAAAATACTTATGCTTGAGATCTTGAACTCTTGATAATCTTGATACTCATGAGTCTTCTATCTCGACATCTTGAATCTCTGTACTGTACAGGCTTCATTCTTGGTACGTGCATGGTTAAATCCTGTATATACATATATATCTAAACTTATAATGTCAGTATTTATATTTATAATCTATTCTAAGGTTGTTGTCATCAAAACCATCATCTCACGGACTAACAACATTTGTCTATAATTAAAACTGGTAACGTATCTTAATTGATGCGTTTTCTATATATTAAAGAAAGATGTGTACAAAAAGCTTCACCAAACAAATAAATACAATAACGTTTAATGAATACATTTTAAAAGATATGCCATTTAAGGCAATAACGTATATCTATTTGAAATTTCTTTCCAAGAAATAAATAAAGAATCTAAACACTTAACCATTTAATTAATAATGAATGTCTAAATAGAAAAATAAGGTAGAGATAGATATTATGAAAAATAAACAAATAGGTTTAGGAAAAATAGGAAATAAATAAAGAAAATACTCTATTTAATAAAACCTAGAATTAAAAATTGTAAATAAAATTCAACCGACTTTGGAAAATTTCAACAACTCTTCTAAACAAATAAAAGTCAAGTAAATAAAATAAATGATGAAAAAATAAAGCGTAAAGGAAAATAAAATAAGGTCTTAAGAAAATAGAAAAATAAATAAAGAATTACTTTAGTTAATTGAAACTAGAAATTAAAAATTGTAAACAAAATACGACTGACATTGAAAAATCTCAATTACACTTTTAAAAATGTTTTCAAAACTAAAATATATACATCACATGTCATGTTACACATGTAAACATAAATTAGAACATGACATGACAAACAAAATAATATTTACATAAAAATAAAATAAACAATTTTGTTAAATACAACAAATTACATCCAATAGTGTAAAAAGCATAACTTTCACAATATTAATCAGATTTCAATGAAATGAAAAGCAGTATCCTTAGAATTTTATTTACTTTCAAAAATAAAGATAAAATTCAAAGTTTTATTTTATTTTTAAAATTAAAGTCAAAGTTTGACCATATTGACCAAAATTCACCTTTTTGGAAATGTTCTATTTATTCATGTTTGGAATCCTAATTCACAGCAAAATCAAAATTTATATTTAAAATAACAAAATTATCTATTTTAATAAATAAAATAAAGTTTTTAAATCAAAATTCAATTTAAAATTATTAAAATATACAATTAGCATAATCACAAAATACAGGGTTGTTACACTCTACCCCACTCAAAACTTTTCGTCCCCGAAAAGGAATGAGGTACAGGAAAACACAAAAAAGATAAAAATGGAATAAGATTAAGACAAGATGACAAGAAGATTGAAATTATACCTGATAACTTTGGTTATAGGTAAGTTTATCAAGATGGAGAATAGGAATAGTTAGAAGGGAAAATAGGAGAATAGGAATATCTAGGAAGGAAAATAGGTTGAAAGACAAGGATGAACCACTATTTTAAAACTATATAATTTCAATTAGAATTTTTAATATTTAAAACCATTTCAACAATTTATAATATGATGAATAGTCATTTTCAAATTTGTTAGCTTGAAGTAAACAATATTTAAAACATTTTAATTTATTTAGAAAGGTAAGATAAATGATAAAAATATCCTTTATATAATACTTTATAAAAATACTTTTATAACTCGATGTCATAACAAGTTTATCCTCGTTCCTGCAGGCTCTGGCTATGCGTTGATCAGGCGCAAAGCTAGAATTCTCTAGGTACTTAGTAGACTTGTTTCAACACCCAGTGAAAATACAGGAAAAACTTAAAAAAACACAGATATGGAAAGTACAATCCAAACAAAACAACCAAAACCTTTGTCTAACCATGGATCGCAGATACACAATGGTTACGCCTGGATCCCCTAGGAAACAATCCATATCCGTAAGGTTTCTCAGCCCTGCAAATTACACCATGATGACTAGTAGACTGTAGATACACAATGGTTACACCTGGATCCCCAAGGAAACAATCCATATCCATAAGCTTTCTCAGCCCTGTGGATTTCGCTACTAGTACGACCCACATAGATCCCAGGATACACAATGGTTACGCCTGAATCTCCTAGGAAACAATCCGTACCCCTAGGCCATCTCAACTAGGCGAATTGCGCTATGCAGTCGCGCTCAAAAGACCATGGGTTACGCCATGGTAGGACACTCGAGTATCACATCCGGAAAACCAATAACAGAGAGAATGATATCGATAGAATAAATCCGCAATGTGGCCACAGAGCGGATATCAAGCAGAAGGCACTTCCCATATCTTTACTTCGAAAATATTTATATCATATAATACCTTTTCTAATCACTTTCAAATACAGTACTTATATAAGGTCCATTATATATAAGATTTTATTTTCAACCGAATACTTTCCAAAATCAGTAGTATATCAAATCACTTCATACTTATACAAATCAAATTTTTATATAAGTTCGATAACTTCCAAATCGAGAATTTAGTAACACATGGTTTTCAAATTTCAATTTATTTCGATATCAATTCAGTTTCAAAATCATACACACCAAATCATTTCTTCCAAATTAAATATCTTCAGTTTCAAAGTTTCCAAAAATAATAGGTTTAGAAAATAATCCAAATTTCCAAATCAACATAATTTCTGTCAAACAAATTCATTTCCAAAAATCATCATATAAATACTGGGTTTTAAATTCCACTCTATTTTCGAAACCAAATATTTTCTCAAAATCAATTATACCCAAAATGGTTACTAAGTTTAAAACCATCCCTTTTAAATCCTTCAAACTATTTATTTCTATATGAAAAATCCAATTTACCATTGGAAAGATTATTATTCTATATATATACACTCTTTATTAAAAACATTTCAAATCTATATTTCATGCTAGTATAATTCAAAATAGTCTTATTTATTTTACTCAACAAATAGTTTCAAACTTATATAAATCATATTGCTTTATACTTTAATCATACAAAACTAAACTTATATTCTTTATCAAATACCGTATACCTTTCAAAATTACTTAGCTTTGAAAATTTAACCTTGATTTGGAAGTGCTCGAACCTTCAAAATAGTCGAAGAAATCATATTTTCAATCCAAGAGTTGGAAATCACCAACAAATCAGTAAATCAATTCCAAAAGATAGGGTTATATCAATCAAATTCGAAACTCAAGACCTGAACACCGGCTCATTTCAAAATTATATCATATATATATATATATATATATATATATATGCACATCTTTTCGAAAATCAAATTATACTTCGATATTTGAAATCAAAATTGGTTTCGCAAATCAATCGCATAGCAAAGCTACCGAAGTAGCCTCTCCCCCACTTAGAAACTCGAAAATCAATGTCGATGATGCATGCATTCATCACCGAAATCAATGTTCTTAATTGATGCGTTTCCTATATATTAAAGAAATATGTATACAAAAAGCTTCACGAAACAAATAAATACAATAACGTTTAATAAATACGGCCCTTTAAGGCACTAACGTATATCTATTTGAAATTTCTTTCCAAGAAATAAATAAGGAATCTAAACACTTTACCATTTAATCAATAAACGAATGTCTAAATAGAAAAATAAGGTAGAGATAGATATTATGAAAAATAAACAAATAGTTTTAGGAAAAGTAGGAAATAAATAAAGAAAATACTTTATTTAATGGAAACTAGAATTAAAAATTGTGAATAAAATTCAACCGACTTTGGAAAATTTCAACAATACTTCTAAACAAATAAAAGTCAAGTAAATAAAATAAGTAATGAACAAAATAAAGTGTAAATGAAAAAAAAATAAGGTCTTAAGAAAATAGAAAAATAAATAAAGAATTACTTTAATTAATTGAAACTAGAAATTAAAAATTGTAAACAAAATACGACAGACATTGGAAAATTTCAATTACACTTTTAAAAATGTTTTTAAAACTAAAATATATACATCACATGTCATGTTACACATGTAAACATAAATTAGAACATGACATGACAAACAAAATATTATTTACATAAAAATAAAATAAACAATTTTGTTAAATACAACAAATTACATCCAATAGTGTAAAAAGCATAACTTTTACAAGATTAATCAGATTTCAACGAAATGAAAGCAGTATCCTTAGAATTTTATTTACTTTCAAAAATAAAGATAAAATTCAAAAATGCAATTTTTTTTTTTTAAAATTAAAGTCAAAGTTTGACCATATTGACCAAAATTCACCTTTTTGGAAAATATTCTATTTATTCATGCTTGGAATCCTAATTCCCAGCAAAATCAAAATTTGTATTTAAAATAACAAAATTATCTATTTTAATAAATAAAATAAAGTTTTTAAATTAAAATTCAATTTAAAATAATTAAAATATACGATTAAATAATCATAAAATACAGGGTTGTTACATTAAACATCTAAGTCGAAAGCTTCCTTTTGAAAGAATGGGAAAAGAGTCTGATTTAAAAACTAATATACCTTTCGACCATGTTGAAAGCATGACTTCGAAAGATAGATAAGCGGCTGTAACCTTTCGATCTCGTCGAAAGGTTTAAACCTACATTTTAAATATCTGACCTGGTCGAAAGCAACCAAGTCGAAAGTTTCTTGTCGAAAGCAAAGCAGGCGTTAGTTTTGGTTTATAAAAAAAATCTACTCCAACCTATTTGGCAACTAAGGTTTCAATCAAATATCCTTCGACCTTGTCCAATTCATTAAGTACCAAATAACTTGATACCATATGCATTGGCTTTGACCCCGTCGAAAGCGATGATACCTTTCGACCTTGTCGAAAGGTCTGGGTCAGAAGCTTGGATGCCGCGAATGGATGAAACATGCTAAAAGTATGTTTTTCTTGTTTTTAACTTAAAAGAGATAACTTTTCAACTAACCTGTATTTGTTTGTCAAATTCATGTTGGTTAAAAAATATTTTTCAAAAAAGTGCTTCCAATAATTTCAGAAATAAATAATGATTTTATTTTATAAAATGCCCCTTCTCCTTAATTAAATATATAAAACATTTAAGTCTCATGCCTTAAATAATTTTATATATTAATCAAAACACAAAAAAAATCTTGAAAAAATCTAGAAAATCTATTTTAATACGTTTTCCAACGTATAAAATTTTAAACCCAAATAATCACTATTTTAACCATAAATAATTTATAAACCAATAAATCTTTTTTCACTAGAAAATTAACATGAAATCCAAATTAATTTAGAAAATTATAAAAATTGAAACCCATCTCTAAAATATCATTTCTGGTCTAAATTTTAATTTTCTAGGCATTTGGATGTCATTCAATAGGGTTTTCATATCAAACATATCATAACAACTAATATGAATGTGTATAATTCATCAACAAGCATACACACAACTTTAAACATCCAAAACATGGGATGAACTTGCAAGATCATTTTGGATCTATCCTAAAATCGAAAATCATAAGAAAACGAGATGTAGTAATTATTCACCTTAGCTTTGAGATTAAAAGATGTGAGATTTGATGTTGAATATGTTGATTAACTTCTTTCTCTTGAATCCTACTGGAAATGGTGGCTGGCCTTGATGTATTTTAATTTGATAAAATGAAATGAACGTGAGTTTCCATTCCTAAGTGTTTATGGTATAAATCCCTCCTCTTTCCCATATTGTTCCATACTCATTTCCTAACACATTGGTTATTTTATCTTAATTTATACATTAACATGGCACGTCTACCTTTAATTAGATCAAATCTCGACCTGTTAATCTTCACATTATTTTATGTAATTTAAGTAATTAAATATTCTAAATAATGTTATAAAAATTATAAGGTGTTACAAAATCCCTTAGACAAGCTTGATGTCAATCTCAAGCATCGAGCTTTCTTAAGTAGAGTACGTTTCATCCTCTCTGTGACTGCATTGGACCATGGATCTTCTAATGTATTAAAATGCCTCTGAATATCATGATGCTTGTAAAACTCCAAGAATTCTTTGGAAACGTACCCTCCGCCATTTTTGAACCATAGAACCATCAAAGACTTGCCACTCTCGTTCTCAACAAGAGCTTTCCATGCTTTGATCTTTGCAAATGAATCCGACTTGGCCTTTATTACATACATCCATACTTTCGAGAAAAATCATCAATGAAAGAAATATAATAGCGAGCTCCTCATAAAGAAGCTACCGGTGTCGGCCCCCAAACATCTGCATGAACACTCAAGAACCCTTCTTAAATCATATTTTTCCTTCACCGAATGAAACTTTAGTTTGCTTGCTCATTACATATTTCTTGCAAAAATCTAGTTTGTTGAACCTCTCTCCATCGATCATCTTCCTATTCTGAAGAATATCCAAACTCCTCTCTAAGACATGACCTAACCTCAAATGCCACAAACTAGTCGCATCCAAGCCAGGAGAACTATCAACTTCCATGCAAGTTTCACGTTCTATAATCACACCTTGAAGCAAATAAACACCATGAGTCCTAGAAACCTTCATCACCACAAGCACCCCCTTCGAAACTCGTAACCTATCACTCTCAATAGTGATCTTACATCCTAAAGAATCTAACTGCCCTAAAGAGATAAGAGATTTTCGAAGTCCCAGAACATAGCGCACGTTAGTGAGAGTACGAACCACACCGTCAAACATTTGAATTTGCATGGAACTAATGCCCTTTGACTTACAAATAGCACCATTACCCATAACAATTGAATTTCTTTCTTTTCTAACAAAATAAGAAAAACAATTCTTGTTCGACGTCATATGATAAGACCCCCCAAATCAGTACCCATTCGCTACCCGAAACATCTGGTGTTACCACCGTCAATACATCTACGTCTCTCACCTAATCCACTCTCCACCGCTATGGATGACGATGCTACTTCCTTCTTTACCATCTCCTTCTCCGAACAATCATTCTTCCCACGACTGAGCTTCTTACAAATAAAGCACTTGCCATTTCTTTCCTCTCCAACCAGGGTTCCTTGGTCTAGAACTCCCCAGTTCCTTTTCTTTTCATATCTCTCCTTCTCCACAAATAGACCGTGAACACTACTAGTACCACTACTTCCATTACCCTACTCCTTCATTTAATCCCATAACTTCTCGCTAAGAAGATGCGTTTTCAAGACCCGTTTTCATATCATCTAGAGTCAAATCTACCACCTTCATCTTCATCAGCAAATCATCAAAAATATTCAAGTGCGCCTTTAGCAAAGTACTCTCCTTTATTTTATGGGTAAAGTATGTTCACAATAAGATCAAACGATTAGTTAGCGACTTCTTCATATACAACTCCTCCAACTTGTCCCAAATACCCTTAGCGGTTGTTTCACCATTAATTTCAAAGATCCCTATAGTAAATTTAAGTGTAGTGAATGTCTACTCTTCCCTTTCCTCTTTCTCAACATCCAATATGTCTGCTGGCAACAATGTGTGTCAAACACTATCCGATGCACCCGATTCCTTCTTAGATCCGCTTTCATCTTTTATTGCTACTTTTCAAAGTCATTATCGCCATTCCAATTGTCTACAATCAATTGTGATCTCGAAGCCCTGCAGATCCATGAACATACGGTGCTACACCACTTGGACTAACCATTAAGAGACTACCTAAGGTATTAACTGATTCCGTCATTTTCACAACCATCTACCAACACCAAAAGCTCTGATAAAAATGTCATCGGAATTCTATCTCGAGACCACACAAATCAAAACCCTAAATGATAGTGGAAAATGAGATTGTGGTAAGAAATGCAAAAACAACCAATCAATATCTTAATGCACCAATCCAAAATCAATCATAATAACCAAACAAGCAATAGAAAAGCAAAGCAATAACGATAAAATAAATCACATAATGATTTATAGTGGTTCCGCTAACATCTTGTTAGTGTACATCAACTTTGAGAGAAAGCCTTTATTAATACCATTGAAAAGAGTACAAAGGGTAATTACAATAAACAATATTCAAATTAAGATAGATTTGTGGAGAAGAGAATTGAAGAGAACTAGGTTTTGCTAAACCCTAGTTAATGGAGGATAAAACCTTTGGAATCTACATACTATGAATCCTGAAAATAGCTTATATAGTGAACCATCCTTCTTTGAAAAATATTCGATCTGCCCCTTGAAGCCCTACAAACGAATACATAAATTCTAGGCTTATAAAAACAAAGTTGCACCACTTTAGACATCTATCACAACCTCTCAGACGTCTACCGCAACTTTTGGACTGTAGCAAACATGCTATCAGATATCTGAGAATTCCTGTCAGACGTCTGACACAACTTTGACGATGTGAATCTTCAAATTGCCATAACATGAGCATCCGAGCTCTGATTCGCATGCCATTTTTACCGTATCAAGTTATTTTCAACCTCTTCAATTCAACATATACTGTTGTCAAAATTCAACAAAAAAATCATACAAATTTATCACACATGAAAGAATTGAATATCAAACTTACATAATTTGATGTTATCTTAGCGAGATTTCCATTTTTTTCAATAGCATGATGCAAGTATTCTTCTTTTATTCAAATTTAAAAAAAATCGGATTTGCTGAAGTATTATTCTGTCATAGTTTTAAATTTAATTTGCACAATGCAAAGGCCTTTGAAACCAAACCTTAACTTATGTATCCTAACGTTAGTTTGCATATTTAACAGATTAAAAGATGAACTTCTTGCATTTACAGTATACTACCTTTCAATCTAATTTTTAGGAAGGAAAATTTTTGATTTATGAACGACTATTTTTATCTTGAATGGGTTACACTTGGAGCCTTGATGTTGCATAGATTTTGAGAAGATACTTTGATTTATTTTTACCAAATTGCTATATCTAAGAGAATTAGGTAGTCATCCCTAGCTTTAACTAATGCTTGATCATTATTTTAGTATTAATCAGCAAAGACTAAATCATTAATGCATGGCATAGATCTTTTCTTATTAAAACACTGAAATCTATATGATAAATGGAGCATAAAGTTTATGCTAAAACCAAAAAAATTATCGTAATAAATTGAGTAAGTTGAAAAATAATTGCTGAATCTTACGAAATAGGAAAGCAATCAATCCAAATATAAATGATTTCAAATGTGGCAATGGCTTAAATTTCATTAATTCCATGATATATCTAAAATAATTTGATAGGTGGTTCTCCATTTTGGCATGGATACTTCCTTCGGCACTTGTATCCATTGCATGTTAGTGAGTTTTGTCATTATGAAGAAACCTATGGGTGTGTGCATGATTGGTATTGTATCCATGCTAGAGTTGAAAGGTACAACATAGATTGTATTTAGGATGAATTTTCATAGAAGGCTCGGTTAGAAAACTATTTGCGCAAATAGACTCAACGGAAAACAAATTGCAAAAATAGACCTTGTTTTTATATAGCTTGCGCAAATATGGATTGCGCAAGCTATATTTCTTTTATAAAAAATGTAGCTTATGCAATCCATATTTACACAAGCTGTATATTATAGCTTGAGCAACTATGAATTTTACAAGCTATAATCGAGCTTCAAAATTTTAGCAAGCATACAACTTATCCCCATTGTAACGACCCGTATAAATTCGATGTTTAAAATGAATTAAATTAATAAGATTTTAATTTAAATTTAGAAAGAAATAAAAATCCTATTAATTTATATGAAAGCAAATATTGAAATTTGATGTATCAAGGGTAATTAAAATTTACAAATTTAAATTCATATTTCAATTAATTGAAATAGTGAAAATTTGTGCATTTAGATATAAAGTTAAAATAAGTAAATAAAGGCAAGTATTGAATTCATCAATGAAATAAATTATTAATTTATGAAGATTGAATATAAATGGAGGTAATAAAGTAATGCAGAACAATAAATAATTTATTTAGTACAATCCCTTTTTTTTGTAAACTATGGCAAGGTGTTAATTAATTGAAATGTGAAAATTAGGAAATAGATTCAATGTTATGTTAGACAATGAATTGCAATAATTAAAGTTAATAATTTAATGGATTAAATGGAATACCAATTCACTTAGAAAGTGAATATAAGTGAATGTAGAAAAATGAATAGGAAATGCTAATTTACTCATACAGTGATGGTTGATGTAAAAAAGGAATGGAATCTGGATGGAATAATTTATTTCATTTAGAATCTAAAATTTGTATGTGAGCATTTATTTATATTGGAATATAAAAGGGTAAATTTATAGTATAAAATATTGACATCACCTTTAAGATGATGGGTTTATAATTGATGCAAAATAGGGAAATCAAATGAATGGGTTTAATTGAATAACAATTAGCAATTAATGAATGAATAAAAATTGTTAAAGTGCGTAATTGATTTCGATAAATAAATTTTGGTAACAAATTGTAATGAATATAGTTTTAACGTTTTGTGATGTATTTAAGTAATAAATGGGAAATCAATTGCAATAAATTGCCCTAATTTATGCAGTTAGAGGAGATTGGATTTGCATTATAGATGGAAGTATAATCGAAATTGATAGATAATAAACTTAAGAATAAAATTAAGAGCTAATAGGTGGCAAATTTATATAGTTGTTTATTTACGTAATGTGTACGTAAACTTTACTGAATCGATTTCAATCGATCAAAATCAAACGTTTGGTTAATATAGATTTAAGTATAGAAAGCAATATTTATTAATTTAACTGAAGTATTGCAAAATAAATGAAATTTAACGTTTAAAGTATTACGTTTATAGAGATTTAACTGAAATTCAAGAATATTAAAATAATAGTTTTTGAACCCAACATTTGAATCCATCTACTTGAAATTTATAGATGGAATAATCATTGATTATTTAACTTAATAGAAATTTTGGGAAAACTTAATTTATAATTTTGAATATAATGAAATAGAAGTTTTGGCACTGCAATTGATAGATTTATCAACTCTAAGTTTACATAAAGATTTGTTTAAGTCATTGTAAATAAGTGAGAATATATATGGTGATAAAATTTGCAAGTTTTAAATTTTTTAAATTTGAAAGTGATTTAATAATAAATTTTAAATTTATTTAATTAATATAAAAATAGCCATTTTTGGTCACGGACTCGGATTTCGATGAAACCAGTTTCATCGGATCTGTAACAGTGAATTTTTGTAGGGTTTCAAGTTTCGTAGCGATCGGGCTTGTCATTTGATCGTACGGACTCGAAACGCCCTGAAATCGATTTAATTGAAATCAATTTGAAATCAATTTGGAAATATTGTTTTCATCATAACTTCTTCATACGATGGAATTTGGACGTGAAATATTTTCCATCACGTTCAGAATATTTTAAATATCTATTTTGATATATGGGTTGACCCAATTTCGTTCCGAAGTCGAAACGGCTTTTTGGGCCAATTATCGTTCAGCACGTTTGTTTATCGGATCCATCCACTCTATTTCTAACCTACCTATATAAACCCAGCTATAAACCCTAGTCTCTATCTATTCTCATTTGTTTATGCGTTCATTTCATCAACTCCTCTTTTTCCTCAATGGATGCAAACACTAGATCCAAATACAATTCAAAAATCAAATCAAAAGCTAAAAATTCAAAGTCTTCAGAAAAATTTGAAAAAATTATATGTTGTAGATCTCATCGATACAAATCTACGTCAATTTTTCATTTCTGTAAATATTGCCAGAATCAACGGCAAAACTCGGTCAAAGTCTGGAATTTTCGAAACCCTAGGAAAATTGGGATCTTTTGATTCGACCTATGATCGATAAAATTGGGTTGTGGGTATGGGAGAGATCGTGGTATGGAGTAGTTTGATGGTGGTTATGTGGTGTAAATTGGTCGGAGATGGCCGATTTTTGTGGATTAGGGTTTCGAACCCTAGATCCAACGGCGGAGGCGGCTACACCGGGAGGAGGCCGCGACTTGGAGGAACGTGAAGGGGAGTTTGGAGAGGGCATAGGAGGTGGCGCCGTGACCTATGGTGGCGTGGAACGGTGGGTATCGGCGATCAACGTGGAGTACGAGGTTGGGTTTCGTGCGCGCATTCCCTTCGGTCGCGTGCTAGAAACAATATCGCGTGGGAGGTAAAGGTGAATAGTAGGGGATGACGTGGCGTGAGTATTTGTTCGTTTTATTTTTATTTTATTTTTAAATTCCTAATTCAATTGTTCAAATCTTAATAACTTCCACATACGAAGTCATATTTACGCGAGATTTTTTTTGTTAGGATCGTAATAAAATTACGGATCTGTTGACGCTGGTTTAGACCAATTTGGAGACTGACCAATTTTTGAGTTTGAATTGCATCTGAATTCAATTTAAATTCAAAAAGTGAGTGTTTTAACTCACCCACAACTTTTAAAATTTCCTATGTCTGTTAAATTGACTTAAGATATGAGTAGAAATTTATTTATGACTGTTTGGCATGTTTAATTCATTATCTCTGTTAAATCACATTTATTTAATTTGACTGTTAATTAATTTTATAATTGCATATAAATTTGACAGTTAAAATTTATTTACTTGCATAAAACTACTAGTTAAACAGTTATTAAATTTATTTTGAATATAAACTGTTAGTTAATAACTGTCATTTATTTCCTGTTATATTGCATATGCTATATATTGATGTTTGTTTAAATTGACGATGATTGAAATAAAATTAATGACGATTGAAATAAATTGGTTGATGATTGATATTGGGTGAATGTATGATGTGTTCTATCTTATATAAACTGCAAGTTATCATGCATTTTCATTTCATTCGGGATTGCGGTTTGAAATGATATACAACTGCATTTTTATTTTTAAATTGCGGATTGAAATGATAAATATCCGTATCACTTGACCATAGGATAGAAAATTATATACAGGCACCGCGTTATATATATAAAATTATTTTTGAAATTATTTTATGGTTTGGATATGATACGGTTAAATAAATATTAAATTTGGATATGATATAAATATATTTTATATATACATACATAGTTAAATTATTGAATTTAAGCTATGCATAAATCTGTTAAATAAAAATGAATAAGTTGAAAAATGGCATTTGATAATTTATATTATACGTTTAAGTACAGGGTTAAGATCTTGTATATATATATAGAGTTAAATGATTTAAATCAATAAAGATTGAAAGATAAATTTGAAATTAATATAAATTGAGCTTATTTGAAAATTTAACCCGTAAGTTGATGTTAACTTGTTAAAATTTGAAATTTTAAAGGTATGATATTTATAACGGGATTTAATAAATAAATTTAGTATAAATAAATGGAAGGAAATTTTTAGTGTAAATAAATTTAGTTTATTTTAAATGGTTATGGATTTATCATGTAAACCTTTCAAACTAAATAATAGGAAAATGAATTGTTGATTTAAATTCGCAACCTTAGTTTTGAAATTCATTAAATACTCAAAGTTAGAAAATATTGAAATCGAAGTGTTTTATTTAAACTGAAAGTGAATCTAAAAGTTATGGGTTTAGACTCGAATTAAAGTGAATAAAAATTGTGAAGGAGTGGAATTTATTTATTTTTAAAGAAATTTTAAATTCAACTGTTTTATTTTATATATTGTTGAATATCCAAACCATTTAAGTTTGAAAGTTATGGTTTTAAAACTATGGATTTCGAAGTATTATGTTGAAAGTTAAAATTCAAATATTTGGTTTCGAGGTATTATAAATTTTAAAAGTGGCATGATTTTGGAAAAGAAATATATATGAAATAAAATGATATCATTTTTATTTGGGTTTTAAAAGGGAATGATATCGTATTTATGGGTTTTTTAATGGAAAATTTTATTCTGGTTTTAAAGTATTAATTATTTTAAAAGACCGCGGTGTTATAATAACGTTTGGTTGTTGAAGAGACCGGGATCGGAAGTTGTCATACTCTCTGCCAACTCCGAAAACCACTTTAACAATCGTGTACGCGGTGGAGATTCCAGAATGAAGTAGGTTGGTGGCGGCGTTTCTTGTAAGGTAAATACGTGGACCCAACTCCCGTGAGTTGGCATAAGGTGGCTAAAACAGGAGCGATTGACGGGTTAATAAGGTAGCACCTTTGATCGGACACATCCCTTCGATACTATACTTTGACTTTTGGATTGATTCGGTGGCCACTTTTGATTTCTTTGATTTGGGGGTGTGGCTCGAGGTGGGCGGTAGCTGCGGCTATGCGTTACCACCGACCCGGAAGCGTAATTGGTATATCTACCATGGCATTGCCTAGTTGTGCCGTGTCACCTACCCTAGCGCGTCTTATACGATTTTGACTTTGTACCATACCTATGGAGTGCCCTCTGACGACGCCCAGTACGGGGGAGATTACGGTACTGTATAGACCATGGGAATATATTTTGTGTTAAGGGCTATATGGGTAACCCCTTAACGCTATTTAAAAGTAAGTTTATTTTATAAATAGACACTATTATAATAGCGCAATATACTACATAGTAAATAGTTTAACGGATCCTTAGGAGATGTAAATCCCGAGCATCTTTTGAGTTACTGCACTCATATTATTACTGTTAATTTAACTTACATAAGATCTTTTAGTTCTGACTCGAGTGTTTTGTCTTTTCAATTCGCTCGGATCAGTCCGAGCGTTTCAGGATTTGAAGATATAGCTTTGGAGGACGAAGATGAAGATTTGTATTATTATTATTTATTCTATTGCACTACACTCATACTGTTCCGCTGCATTGTGATTGGTATGTGTAACTCTGATATGTATTATGTGAATATAATCAAATGTTTTTTTTTAAAAAACAGCTTCATGAACTGTATATATGATTATTATATTTTATCCTTCCGCTGTGAGATTCTGTTTTGTTTTTTTCCTTCTTGTTTTTCTCATTTACCCCATAACAATCCGCCCTTGCGTATGGTTTAAACTGGCATGTGTGTCGATTTATAGCGTGCGAAAAGGCGGGACGTTACATCTGGTATCAGAGCTTTGGTTTAGCGATAAACCTTAGCTTTGTGGGGTTTGACTCTTTACTAATAGGGTAGTAATACCCTATGGGGTCGCTGAGTGTATATATGAGAGAGCGTATTTGTTAGTGTTATAAGAAAGGTTTTAATATTGTGTTAATTTGTTCCATTTTGTATTTATAAATTCTGGTTGGTGCATGGGACGCTATGACATCAATAGGGATTTCTAAACACTTAATAGGACAGACCGACATAATATTTGTTTTTCATATAGGTGAATGAAATAATTTTGCCTATTATATTTTCTATATAAAATAAAAAAAAATTCCAATGATATCCATATTTGGCTGAAATAGATTGGTTGATAGGTAATAAAAATTATAATAATAGTTGAAATGAGATTTAAAATAAATAAATAAAATTTGGAAATTTAGAACTTAAGATCTGGGGTTTTGAAATTTCTTTCGAATAAATTTTGGAATATAATAATATTGTTTATAAGTATTTTCTGATATAAATATTTAGTATAAAATTCGGAAGAATTGTTTTAAAGAAGATTTTGGAGAAAATAAGTTTTGTACTTTCCTCTCTGTCGTTGGAAAATAATTTCGGTGATGGCGGCCGCATCATCGACTTTCATTTTCGAGTTTCGAAGGGGGAAGGCCACTGTAGTAGTTTTACTGCAGATTCATTTTGATTGAAAAATATAAATTTTGAATTGTTGTAGATATAATTATAGATATATAAGTTTTAAGAATAAATTTATCTATTGTTTTAAAATAAATTGAATTTAACCCGGTATTTAGTCTTAAGTTTCCATTAAATAATAGTTTCAATTATTTTAGTAAATTGGAAATTATGTAATTAATAATTGAAAGCTTTAAAGTAAATAGAGATTTAATGCTAGGTTATGAATGAAATTAAAGGTAATTTGAAATTGCAACTTATAAAACAAAGATGAAATTATTGAACCATAAATTAATTAAAAGAATTGAAGAGAAAAGAAAAAACTTGTATAACTTTTAATTACATTCTTAAAAAGCATACATAACTTACCAAATATTAAAAGTTGAAATGTTTAATAAGAAAATGTAATGGAAATTGTACAAGTAGAAATTTGAAATAATGAAGTATTCAACGAAATTGCTGTTAAATGAGAATTTAATGTATAAACTTAAGTTATAATTGAAATTTTACCGAGTAAATACAATTAAAGGTAAGTATGACAATAGATGGTTATAAACTTAAGTAAATTAAAGTGTAAATAGATGAGGTTGTGCAATAATAAATGAATGAATAATTATAGTAGTTAATGGCATGACCTGAGTTAATGGAAATGAATAATTGTAAGTAATAAGGGAAATTAAATGAAACAAACATTGAATGAGTAAATGAATTAAAAGTTTGTTATAAATAAATGTAAATTATAAAAGGAAAATTTACATGGTATGAGAAAAAAAAGGGAAATTAAACAACAAATGTATGAATGAAATTAATAAGGATAAAAAAAAGGGTTATTGTTCAAATTTGGTTGTTGTTTGGTTATGGTTGTTTGGGTAAGATACTTTAAAAATTGGGTTTGGGAGAATGAATAATCTATTTAGTTATATCTAAGACTGTTAGTAAATGATGCGCTAGTAGTTTATTCTTCATTCCGTACAATTTAAAAGTTTTGAACCCAAACAACTATTTGTTTGTTTGATTGAATGGTTGTTTTGTATTTGTTGTATATGCTGTTTGTGAAATTGTTGGTTGTTGTATTCATTTGGTGTTAGTGATTGAAACCACTTAAATATTTCACTTTATATAAATTGTTAATCCTTTTGGATTTTATAAGTGAAATGCAGGTTATGGAAGCAATGACTACTGCTTTTGGTTCCATAAATTAAGCGTAAAATGCCCGAATAATAGGTACGTTTCGGATTTCGGTTTATAGCGCTATTTTATATATTTTCCCGTGTTGGGATATTATATTTTGGATAATATTTGTAATATAATTGTTATATTTAATATTATATTTTCTCCCGAACCTCTCCGTACAAAGGAGACTGCCAAAAAATTTCGTAAATTTTGGACTTAGAAATTACTTTGAAAATGTTTTTTTCCAAACTTTATTTATTTAAGTATAAAAAGATATAATGATTATTAAACGGGTATATTTTATTTAAGGTAATAAATTTAGTAAGTTATTGTTTATGAGTTAATATTTTGAATAAGATGTATTGTTTTTTAATCTTCTTTTCCCTTCTTTTCCTTTTCGGGGACGAAAATTTTGAGTGGGGGAGAGTGTAACGACCCGTATAAATTCGATGTTTAAAATGAATTAAATTAATAAGATTTTAACTTAAATTTAGAAAGAAATAAAAATCTTATTAATTTATATGAAAGCAAATATTGAAATTTGATGTATCAAGGGTAATTAAAATTTACAAATTTAAATTTATATTTCAATTAATTGAAATAGTGAAAATTTGTGCATTTGGATATAAAGTTAAAATAAGTAAATAAAGGCAAGTATTGAATTCATCAATGAAATAAATTATTAATTTATGAAGATTGAATATAAATGGAGGTAATAAAGTAATGCAGGACAATAAATAATTTATTTAGTACAATCCCTTTTTTATTTGTAAACTATGGCAAGGTGTTAATTAATTGAAATGTGAAAATTAGGAAATAGATTCAACGTTATGTTAGACAATGAATTGCAATAATTAAAGTTAATAATTTAATGGATTAAATGGAATACCAATTCACTCAGAAAGTGAATATAAGTGAATGTAGCAAAATGAATAGGAAATGCTAATTTACTCATAGAGTGATGGTTGATGTAAAAAAGGAATGGAATCTGGATGGAATAATTTATTTCATTTAGAATCTAAAATTTGTATGTGAGCATTTATTTATATTGGAATATAAAAGAATAAATTTATAGTATAAAATGTTGACATCACCTTTAAGATGATGGGTTTATAATTGATGCAAAATAGGGAAATCAAATGGATGGCTTTAATTGAATAACAATTAGCAATTAATGAATGAATAAAAATTGTTAAAGTGCGTAATTGATTTCGTTAAATAAATTTTGGTAACAAATTGTAATGAATATAGTTTTAACGTTTTGTGATGTATTTAAGTAATAAATGGGAAATCAATTGCAATAAATTGCCCTAATTTATGCAGTTAGAGGAGATTGGATTTGCGTTATAGATGGAAGTATAATCGAAATTGATAGATAATAAACTTAAGAATAAAATTAAGAGCTAATAGGTGGCAAATTTATATAGTTGTTTGTTTACGTAATGTGTACGTAAAATTTGGTAAATCGATTTCTATCGATCCAAATCTAACGTTTGGTTAATATAGATTTAAGTATAGAAAGCAATATTTATTAATTTAATTGAAGTATTGCAAAATAAATGAAATTTAACGTTTAAAGTATTACGTTTATAGAGATTTAACTGAAATTCAAGAATATTAAAATAATAGTTTCTGAACCCAACATTTGAATCCATCTACTTGAAATTTATAGATGGAATAATCATTGATTATTTAACTTAATAGAAATTTTGGGGAAACTTAATTTATAATTTTGAATATAATGAAATAGAAGTTTTGGCACTGCGATTGATAGATTTACCAACTCTAAATTTACATAAAGATTTGTTTAAGTCATTGTAAATAAGTGAGAATATATATGGTGATAAAATCTGTAAGTTTTAAATTTTTAAAATTTGAAAGTGATTTAAAATAAATTTTAAATTTATTTAATTAATATAAAAATAGCCATTTTTGGTCACGGACTCGGATTTCGACGAAACCAGTTTCATCGGATCCGTAACAGTGAATGTTTGTAGGGTTTCAAGTTTCGTAGCGATCGGGCTTGTCATTTGATCGTACGGACTCGAAACGCCCTGAAATCGATTTAATTGAAATCAATTTGAAATCAATTTGGAAATATTGTTTTCAGCATAACTTCTTCATACGATGGAATTTGGACGTGAAACTTTTTCCATCGCGTTCAGAATATTTTTAAATATCTATTTTGATATATGGGTTGACCCAATTTCGTTCCGGAGTCGAAACGGGCTTTTTGGGCCAATTATCGTTCAGCACGTTTGTTTATCGGATCCATCTACTCTATTTCTAACCTACCTATATAAAACCCAGCTATAAACCCTAGTCTCTATCTATTCTCATTTGTTTATGCTTTCATTTCATCAACTCCTCCTTTTCCTCAATGGATGCAAACACTAGATCCAAATACATTTCAAAAATCAAATCAAAAGCTAAAAATTCAAAGTCTTCAGAAAAATTTAAAAAAATTATATGTTGTAGATCTCATCGATACAAATCTACGTCAATTTTTCATTTCTGTAAATGTTGCCAGAATCAACGGCAAAACTCGGTCAAAGTCTGGAATTTTCGAAACCCTAGGCAAATTGGGATCTTTTGATTCGAGCTATGATCGATGAAATTGGGTTGTGGGTATGTGAGAGATCGTGGTATGGAGCAGTTTGATGGTGGTTACGTGGTGTAAATTGGTCGGAGATGGCCGATTTTTGTGGATTAGGGTTTCGAACCCTAGATCCAACGGCGACGGCGGCTACACCGGAAGGAGGCCGCGACTTGGTGGAACGTGAAGGGGAGTTTGGAGAGAGCATAGGAGGTGGCGCCGTGACCTATGGTGGCGTGGAACGGTGGGTATCGGCGGTCAACGTGGAGTACAAGGTTGGGTTTCGTGCGCGCGTTTCCTTCGGTCGCGTGCTGGAAGCAATATCGCGTGGGAGGTAAAGGTGAATAGTAGGGGATGACGTGGCGTGAGTATGTGTTCGTTTTATTTTTATTTTATTTTTAAATTCCTAATTCAATTGTTCAAATCTTAATAACTTCCGCATACGAAGTCATATTTCTGCGAGATTTTTTTGTTAGGATCGTAATAAAATTGCGGATCTGTTGACGCTGGTTTGGACCAATTTGGAGACTGTCCAATTTTTGAGTTTAAATTGGATCTGAATTCAATTTAAATTCAAAAAGTGAGTATTTTAACCCACTCACAACTTCTAAAATTTCCTATGTCTGTTAAATTGACTTAAGATATGAGTAGAAATTTATTTATGACTGTTTGGCATGTTTTATTCATTATCTCTGTTAAATCACATTTATTTAATTTGACTGTTAATTAATTTTATAATTGCATATAAATTTGACATTTAAAATTTATTTACTTGCATAAAACTGCTAGTTAAACAATTATTAAATTTATTTTGAATATAAACTGTTAGTTAATAACTGTCATTTATTTCCTGTTATATTGCATATGCTATATATTGATGTTTGTTTAAATTGACGATGATTGAAATAAAATTAATGATGATTGAAATAAATTGGTTGATGGTTGATATTGGGTGAATGTATGATGTGTTCTATCTTATATAAACTGCAAGTTATCATGCATTTTCATTTCATTCGGGATTGCGGTTTGAAATGATATACAACCGCATTTTTATTTTTAAATTGCGGATTGAAATGGTAAATATCCGTATCACTTGACCATAGGATAGAAAATTATATACAGGCACCGCGGTATATATATAAAATTATTTTTGAAATTATTTTATGGTTTGGATATGATACGGTTAAATAAATATTAAATTTGGATATGATATAAATATATTTTATATATACATACATAGTTAAATTGTTGAATTTAAGCTATTCATAAATCTGTTAAATAAAAATGAATAAGTTGAAAAATGGCATTTGATAATTTATATTATACGTTTAAGTATAGGGTTAAGATCTTGTACATATATATAGAGTTAAATGATTTAAATCAATAAAGATTGAAAGATAAATTTGAAATTAATATAAATTAAGCTTATTTGAAAATTTAACTCCGTAAGTTGATGTTAACTTGTTAAAATTTGAAATTTTAAAGGTATGATATTTATAACGGGATTTAATAAATAAATTTAGTATAAATAAATGGAAGGAAATTTTTAGTGTAAATAAATTTAGTTTATTTTAAATGGTTATGGATTTATCATGTAAACCTTTCAAACTAAATAATAGGAAAATGAATTGTTGATTTAAATTCGCAACCTTAGTTTTGAAATTCATTAAATACTCAAAGTTAGAAAATATTGAAATCGAAGTGTTTTATTTAAACTGAATGTGAATCTAAAATTTATGGGTTTAGACTGGAATTAAAGTGAATAAAAATTGTGAAGGAGTGGAATTTATTTATTTTTAAAGAAATTTTAAATTCAACTGTTTTATTTTATATATTGTTGAATATCCAAACCATTTAAGTTTGAAAGTTATGGTTTTAAAACTATGGATTTCGAAGTATTATGTTCGAGGTATTATAATTTTAAAAGTGGCATGATTTTGGAAAAGAAATATATATGAAATAAAATGATATCATTTTTATTTGGGTTTTAAAAGGGAATGATATCGTATTTATGGGTTTTGAAATGGAAAATTTTATTCTGGTTTTAAAGTATTAATTATTTTAAAAGACCGCGGTGTTATAATAACGTTTGGTTGTTGAAGAGACCGGGATCGGAAGTTGCCATACTCTCTGCCAACTCCGAAAACCACTTTAACAACCGTGTACGCGGTGGAGATTCCAGAATGAAGTAGGTTGGTGGCGGCGTTTCTTGTAAGGTAAATACATGGACCCAACTCCCGTGAGTTGGCATAAGGTGGCTAAAACAGGAGCGATTGACGGGTTAATAAGGTGGCACCTTTGATCGAACACATCCCTTCGATATTATACTTTGACTTTTGGATTGATTCGGTGGCCACTTTTGATTTCTTTGATTTGGGGGTGTGGCTCGAGGTGGGCGGTAGCTGCGGCTATGCGTTACCACCGACCCGGAAGCATAATTGGTATATCTACCCTGGCATTGCCTAGTTGTGCCGTGTCACCACCCTAGTGCACCTTATATGATTTTGGCTTTGTACCATACCTATGGAGTGCCCTCTAACGACGCCCAGTACGGGGGAGATTACGGTACTGTATACACTATGGGAATATATTTTGTGTTAAGGGATATATGGGTAACCCCTTAACTCTATTCAAAAGTAAGTTTATTTTATAAATAGACACTATTATAATAGCGCAATATACTACATAGTAAATAGTTTAACGGATCCTTAGGAGATGTAAATCCCGAGCATCTTTTGAGTTACTGCACTCATATTTATTACTGTTAGTTTAACTTACATAAGATCTTTTAGTTCTGACTCGAGTGTTTTGTCTTTTCAATTCGCTTGGGTCAGTCCGAGCGTTTCAGGATTTGAAGATTTAGCTTTGGAGGACGAAGACGAAGATTCGTATTATTATTATTTATTCTATTGCACTACACTCATACTGTTCCGCTGCATTGTTATTGGTATGTGTAGCTCTGATATGTATTATGTGAATATAATCAAATGTTTTTTTAAAAAACAGCTTCATGAACTGTATATATGATTATTATATTTTATCCTTCCGCTGTGAGATTCTGTTTTGTTTTTTTCCTTCTTTTTTTTCTCATTTACCCCATAACAATCCGCCCTTTGCGTATGGTTTAAATTGGCACGTGTGTCGATTTATAGCGTGCGAAAAGGCGGGACATCACTCATTTTCTCAAACACCTCTCCTTCTTCTCAGAATCCATCTCAATCCACATTCCAACCCAACTATTTTTCCAAGTCAAACCCCTCATTTTATGTTCGACCAAGTACTTGTTTAATCTCTAGATGGAAGACTCTTCTTCATATTCACAAAATAAAGGTAACAGTTTATGTTGTTAAAATTTTAATTTTTGTTGTTGTTAATAATTAATAGTTATTGTTGTTGGTGTTGATAAGTACTGGCGATTAGTGTTGTTATTGTTGAAATATTAGTTAATGATTAATGAAATTGGAAACCCAAGTCATAAATTGGAAACCCTAGTTGAAGTGTTAATGTTGTATTGTTTATTTTGACGATAGACATGGTTGTTGGGAGACTGATGATAAAATGTTGATAAAACATTGTGATGTACTTGAAGCGCAAATCGGTATTGCAAGCTCAAGTCACATTGATGTTGATAATGTTCCAAAGACATGTTAGATCCAATACCGCGTAAATTTCATTCTGGACCATCAACCTTATACGCTCGTTTACACGAAGTTATTTCTAATCAAAATTTCGATCATCAAATTTGGGTTGATGGGAATATGCTAATGCCTCTCATCCTGTTTGTCCATCCATGCCGGGACAACGACTATATCCAATTTGTGATTATGGAGATATGTGTGTTATTGTTTTTTGCGAAAAGAAAAAGAATGCCGAGCATAGATTTTTCGATTGTAGTTTTACAAGGAACACAGATTGAACCCTCATGAAGTTGATTGTTTTAATTATTTTAAACGAATCGATCAACCATTGTGCAAAAGGAACTCAACTATGCCCAAGAATTGCAAGACAAATAAGGCATTTGAAAAAGGTGAATGAAGAATTAAGAGAAACCAGTTGGGGGCTAAGATTTTGCTAGTCATTTGGTCCTAGGAGAACGTCATCACTTTCTTGTTTTTGTTGGAATTTAAAATATGAATTTGAAGACCCAAATTATTTGTTGATGTTTTTAGTATGTATTATATGCTAGTTAATCAATTGGATAAACAATGAAGTGATTATGGGTTGAAATGCGATATAGAACTATATTCTTGATTATATAGATGAATTATATTGTGTATATTATTATATTGATCTGCTTGCTTGCTTTTGCTTGAAGATTGATTTGACTGCTTTGGTTGAAGATTGCCTACGGAAACACATCATCTTGGGAAAATAAGGTATTAATTCAACAAATTTTTATTTAGGATTTTGTCACAAAACCAAGAGTTTTAATGTTGTCTGGTTATTGATTTTGTAGATAGTGTCAACGGGTCCAACTATATGTTATTATGATGGAGAATTATTGGTTGATGAAGAAGGTAAACCAAGATATGTTGGTGGAATGTGAAAAGGATCGAAAATAAAAAATTATTTTTGTTTTGTAGAGCTTATACAATGACAATTGAAGTGACAAATGTCAATCCTCTTGAGCATGATTTAAAATTAGCGGTGTAATGTGTTAGAGATGATGGTTCGTCTCTATTGATTTGGAAGATGACGATGATTTGAACTCTACGTTTTCGGTTGAAATGAGAGTGATAGAAATATTTGTTGCAAAAGAAAAGCATGTTAATGTCGTAGAAACACATCAGTTCATAATTTTTGTGGATGAGCATGTATCCATCATACAGTTTCAAGAAACACAATGGTGACAAGTCATCAAGGCGGGGAGTTTACAAATTTATTGCAAAGGTATAGTGGAATGATTGGAGAATCTTCAAGTCAAGCACAAAAATATGGGGCATAACTCTATACATCCAAATCAATTCCATGCATTGGGAAAATGAGTAATATTATAGTCTAGCACTTCCATTTTACTTACGTTCACAGAATTTACTCTTACCATTATTTTTATATTTGTAGTGTCGAATAAGTGTAACGGAAGAAGCATTCAGTGGTTGTGCTGATGATGACGATGATGATTATGTTGATATTGCAAATGATAGCGAAGTGCAGTTGGATAGCATGTAAGTAGCTTGTGCGAATGATGTAGATAGTACTTGGGTCGATCAAATGGAGGTTAACAATGATGCAATTGTATATGAAGACAGTCGGTAGGATGATGATGGAAATGTCGAAGATAAGCAAATCACATATCAAGATTCCCTAACCGATGATTTATGTACTGTAACAATGATAGTGAAATAGATTATGGATAATTTTCAGTTAGAAATGGAAGTGTTTGGAAGAGAATGTGTTGCAAAAGGACCGTGAATTGGGTTAGTTTTTGAAAGTAAACAGAAGCTCATTGAACAATTATGTGCATGGGCGATTAAATGTTCAATTTCTTTTCAAGTACTAAAATCGTGTGCAAATCAGTATGTGGTTCATTATGATGTGGATGAACATGTCCTTGGAGAGTGCATGCTGGCCTATCAGTGAGAAAATCTCAAAATTGGTGGAAAATAACAAAATATGGCGGCGATCACACTTGCTTAAATGCAGCCATCTACTGAAATCATCGACGTGCAACATCAAAGTTTATATGTAGCAAAATATTTCTCTCGATTAAAACTAAAACAAATATGGCTGCAAGAATAGTTCAAGAGACAATGTAAAATATGTTTCATATAAAAGTGAGTTATTCACGAGCATGGAATGGACTACAGAAAACAGTTTCACTAATTTATGGAGATTGGGAATCATCATATGCATAATTACCAAAATATCATAGAGCCGTGCAACGTGCCAACTGTGACGACCCATAATTTCTGGATATATGAAATTGAATATTTAATTGATTTTAAATATTAGAAAGTTAGTTTAACTTGAATTTCAAATATCTCCATCTATTTGATAATTTAAATTATTGAATATAATAATTGGTAATTGGGTAAAATACGAAATCTTGAATTTCAAGCTGGTTAAAAGTATTTCAAAGGCTTGGAAAATTTATAAATATGATACTGAAGATAAGGATAGCGTTAGAATTGAATTTATAAGTGTTTTGTTCAGTTTTAAAAATATATAGTTTAAATTGACATTTAAAGATAGCCTTCAAAGGCACAGTCTCGGAATTCGATGAAACTAGTTTCATTGAATTCGTAATATGACTGGATTTTAAATTTCATAGTGTTTGGAGTTGTTGTGTGATCGTACGATAGGTAAACGCGCTGAAATTTATATCGAAATTTAATATAATAACAGGGTCCAAAAAGCTATATTCTCCATACAATAGAATTAGGACTCGAAACCTTTTTCAGTGCGTTCGAAATAAGGGTATAACCTTACAAATGCCTATCGGCACGCCTCGATAGGAGATCGAGATTGTGAGTTGCAATAATCGAGATGATTTAAATTTGAATATAAATAATATAATTAAAATACTGTTGCAAGCAAAGGCACGTTGAGAAATATAAAGCATGTTTCCTTTGCCTTTTCAAAATTTGCATACAAGTGTTTCCCCTTTTCTGATTCAAAGGGCACGTATCAGTTTCTTTTAAAAATATATATAATTAAAACAAAACAAATCCCTTTCCTCGTTCTAAATCACTCAGCATAAAGAATAATGGCCGCGTTCATTTTTCCAAATCAAAACCAGAATCAAATTCTCAAAAAAATAATATAATAAAATCTAAAGAAGACGTCGCGCCCCTCATTTCCTTGTTTCGATCTAAGTCAGTATTCGATCTGCATCTCAATTAGAGGAGGCGGCACGACATGAGATGTCGTGAGGTGGAGGTTCTAGTGGGTTGGATCGCGAGATCGATGGTGGCGCTGTGAGCATGAGGGAGCGACGCATCATCGTTCGTGATGGCTGGGTTGGCGATTGTCGCAGAGCAGCTAGAGGTGGGTTGCTTTAATCGTGACCATCGATGCGTGATTAGGACGACATCTTCGAGCTCGCGATGGAAGTTGAGGGGTTTGGGGTTCGTGCAAGGTACTGGTTTGTGCGTGCTTGGGTTGCAATCAGATCGTGTCTTCGGGGAAGCAGGAGTAGGCCGTGGCCACGCGAGGCTGATGATGGAGTCGTGATCAAGGGTTTGAGCAACAGGTATATTACTGTTTTAATTTTTATGTATATATATATATATATATAAATAGAGATTAAATGCAGATAGAAAATTATTTTTCAGTAAGGCTAAATATATGTAGATTTTTCAGTTTGTGTATATATACAGGAAAAAATTAATATTTACTATAAGGCAAAAATTTATTCTGTTTTTAATTTAACAAATATATATTTACATCCGCATGCATATTTTAAATTAAGACGATAAATATATATGTAGATAAGATTTTGAAAATATATGGGGATTTTAAATGTTTAAAGAGTTTATATAATTTTTTTTAAAATCTATATATCATTTTATAGGTATATATCTATATGAAGTTTCAAAGATAAAAATGTATTTAAGGTGATTTATTTTATTTAATAAACTTATTTAACTATTTAGTTACTAAAGATAATTTATTAAAAGGAAAATTTGTTTAATATCAAATTATTAGTTAGAATAAAATAAAATAAATGATTAGTTTAAATTAAATTGTTGGTCAATTTAATTTATTAAATGGTAAATTATTGTAGATTATCTCAGATGTTAATAAATCATATAATTTTGTACAATGTCTAAAAATGTGAAGAAAACAAGTCGGGTTTGGATAAGATTGCAATTCAAAATCAAAGGTGAGTTAATCTCACTCATTTGGATTACCCTTTAAATTTATATAGTTAAATTTAAATTATTGGATTGAATGTTTGAATTGTCTAGATGTGATATTATAGTATGTATATATATATATATATATATATATATATATATATATTAGAGTGATAGATTTCCCGCATTATATAGCGGATGAGATCCTATGCGCCCCGCATAATAGCAGATGACCCTTTCTACCGCGATATCCCACCTTGAAGCGAGATTGGTACCTTTAATTGTTATGCTAAAATCTATGGATGCAGGGAAACGGGTTGGAGGGATCCAACTAGATTCCTCAAAATAGTGGAATTTATTTTTATAGTCTATGTTTATGTGATAGTTTGTGATGATTATATTAATTATATTGGAAATAGAAATTATTAAATGCTATGGCTTGGTTGAATATATATTGGTATTTGAGAGAATGAAAGATATATAAAGCTTGGATTTTTAAAGAAAATAAAAAGGGAAAGCTTTAAGCAAATAATTATAAAGAGTTGGAATAAATTAAAGAATGAATTAGAAAAGGATAAAAATTGATTTTTTAATTCTAATAAATAAATCTCGAGTATGGGAAAAGAGATTTTGAATAAATGGAAATAATGAAGGGCTTAAGTGGTATTGTTTAAAAATTAAAGAATTTATTTTTAAATTCAGGATTTAAATGGTTTGGAAAGAAATAAAAGTAGAATTTTGAAATAAAGAATGAAATTGGTATTTTCAGTTTAAATAAGATTTTAAATCGTAATAAAGGAGTAAATCTGAAATTAATGGGTTTTGAAATAAATTGAGTAAGTAAAGGAATTTTTTCTAAAATGAAGTTAGTTTTGAAAATCGATTTGAAAACAGATTAAGCGCTAAAACTGTGAATAAAGGAGAATGAGATTGTGAAATTATAAATAGGGTTTATAAATAAAGTGAAATATTTATCAGAGAATAATTTGAAAGTATAAATTCAGGATGGGAATTATAGGAATGGGTAATTTGTTTTCTAAATAAATAGGGGTTTATTTTTAAAGGTGTGAAAGGAAAGTGTATTTCCCTAAAAGGCCAAGTACGTTTTCAAGCAGATTTTTTTTAGTTAAGTTAAATTTTTAAAGTTGTTCAAAAGAATGTTTTTGAGAATTATTATTTAAATTGTTTAAAATTTTAAAGGTAAATATTTATTAAGTTAGTTATAGTAGTAATTATTTTAAAAGGTTAATTGGTATTATGGTTTAAAAAGATAATTATTAATATTTATATTTTATAAAGTAGCTTTATTTCGAAGATAGTTTGGTTTGAAAAACTTATATAGAATTTCGTAACTTTTATTTTAATTTTTTTTGTCTTAAGTTTTACATGAGAAGTTATTATAAAATTTCATAACTAGTAATTTAAATAAAGTCTTTTAAGTGGCTTTTATTTTAAATGTTTAAAAGTATATATATTTTTGGGTAAAGCCATTTTAAATTATTTTAAATCTAAAGTATTTAGACTTGGTGATTTTCAGTGGAAATAAACAATATTTGGGAATTTATTCTACGAGAGGAGAGTGATTTGAAAACTATTTCAAAGGGTGAAGTATGGAAAATAGCTTGCAAAGATATTTTGAATTTTTTTTTGGGAAATTATTTAAAGTCTGACAGTTGTTTGTGAATGTTATTTGATAGTTAAATAACCGAATATTAATATTGGCCAATGCGCTGATTATTTCGAAGAGACCGGGACTGGGATTGATTTCCCGAAAACCACTTCGATCCGGTTTGAATGTTTTTGTGAGGAAGGCAAGATCTTGGAGTCGAAGATGGAGCAGTGAAGTGCAAGAGCTAATCGCTACTAATCCTGAGGGTGATTCAAAATAGATGTAGTAGGAGTAGTGCCTTCGGTTCCGTTCGGATCCGGATTGGACTTGTATGGATGAATGCTATCAGGACATCGTCAGGAGGACGATGAGCATTTTAAGTGAATGTGTGCTAAAAAGGTAACGCATAGCCTCGGGCCTCATCAACCGAGAATGGCTAAAACAGGGGAGATGCACACAAGGCTAAGTGGCTAGCAACCAATTAGGGTAAGGTCACCCCTGTCTAGATGTCCCTTTATTTCGGCTGTGTGGGCGGTTGCTGATCCCAACCGCGGGGTGAACTTATTCGGACTATCCCGTAAGTGGTAGCTCCGGTCTTGTGTTGCAGGGGATCAGGGTGGATCCTCGGTACGGTGATCTAGACCACGTACTGTGACGGACGGTACCCCTGCCATTGATGGAAATCCATTCTTCCTACGTGATTTACGGTTTTGTTTGTAGAACCTAGTATTGCTGGAAATTAATAATGTAACAATTTCGGCTATTTGAATAAGTATTTGTATATAGACACTACTATAATATCAGAGGATTTTATAAGAAATGTTTTGGTTATCGTAATGTAAAAACCCAACTTGTTTATTTGTGGCGCGGTCTTACGAGATACCTTTGATTTTTAAAGGATTCTGAAAACTTAATAATCCGATTGAGTGTGTTTTCTCACGCTGGTTTGAAGACTGACTCGGGTATTGTTTTATTATAATGCTTGGGTCAGACTGAATATTGTAGATTATAGGAAAGGATGTCGTGGAGCTCAGGAGACGAGCTGGATGGTGAGACGTGTCACACGTATTCGATGAATATTCCATTATGTATGATTAACTGCATAGTCAGTTCTATGAGGATAGGTTATGGAAACTATTCAGTTGTGTGGTATAGATTTCTTGTACTCTGATGATGTAATGTATAAACAGATATAGTTCTTTTGTTTAAAGATTAGTCATTTATCTATTATATATTATTCCGTTGCGTTTGCGAGATTCTGATATTGATTTCTATTTCTTCTTCTATCTTCTTCTTCTTTAACCCTAATGGTTCAGTTTTTCGACATTCGATTGTTCGGCATTTGATATAGTGGACGTATTGATGTTGATTTTCGGACGTCGAAAAATCAGGTCATTATAGTTGGTATCAGAGCAGGAGGTTAAGCGAGAACCTTGGCTCTAGTGGGGATTACTCATTAGAAATAGAGTCCGTAAGTACTCTAGAATGAGTTTGAGTGTATTAATAGATATGAGCGTGTATTTTTTAGTGAATATAAAAATTGTTTTTATATTGTGTTGACTTATCGGTTGAGTGTTTATGGATTCTGGTCGATATGTGGGATGCCATGTCATCGATAGGGGTTTCTAAACTCTTAAACAAGATAAACCGACACAGTATTGTTTTAAAATAGGGTGAATGAAATAATTTTACCTAAATTATTTTTGTATATAAAAGAAATAATTTTTGTAAATTACTATAGTATATGGTTGCTTGGTTGTTAGGGAATGATAATATCAAATTATTATCATTGTAGTTGTTGTGTGGAAATTTAGTAAGGAATGGAAATCATAACCAAAGTTAAGAAATTTATTTCATATAACAAAATGTAATTTGTAAATGTGAATTACAAAAGTGATTTATAAGTGGAATGGTATAAAATTCATGAGTAATGTTTGAATATAGATTGACAAAATTTGGAATTTTGGGAAATTTAATTTCCTTTGAGTTGAAAATGATTTTCAAAGGTTTTGGAGAAATAATGGTGATATTATTTAGGAAATATTTTTGAATTGGATTTGAAATCTGGTGAGATTTGGAATTTAAAAATATTTTAAAAATGTTTTTAAAGGGATAAAAGCATTGAACTCACTTCAATCGCTGGAAAATAACTTCGGTGATGACGGCAGCATCATCGACGTTCATTTTCGAGTTTCCAAGAGAGGAATTTCTACCAAAACGTTTAAAATTGGAGTTGTTTGTAAAGCTGGGTTTGGTTTTAAAATTCAAATGATAATTTGATATGCAAATGAACTTTGTATATAAAATTGATTTCAAAAATGATTTTGACATGTTGAGTAATTGTTTAAAAGACTCTGGGATCTTATTTGAAATATTTAATGAATATAAATAAGTTTGATAATTTATAAAAATTTGAAATTTGTTGGAATAAGATTCAACTTAAAAAGGGTTAAATAAAAGTAAGTGTGAAACCCAAATAAGTGGGTAGGTAAGCTAATTAATTGAAGTGAATTAAAAGAAATTAGCAAATGTAATTAAAATGGGAAAACTTATAGAAGTTTAAAATTTTGAATTAAATCAGAGTGTATTTAAATCTAGATAAGTAAAGATGAATGTAAAGAAAAAGTCTAGGTGGACCAAGTGAAATGGTTATTTAAATAAAATTTATTAAGGTGGAAATAAATTTGTGAATGAATAAATGAATTTACAATTTCAAGTAAACGTGACAATAAAATAAGTTTGTAAAGCAAGTCAATTGAATGAAGTAAATTCAAGAGATTGTGAATGGAATGTAAATAAGTTGAAAAACTTATCGAAACTTGAAATTTGGATTGAAACTAAATATTTAAATTGTGTTAAATAAAGTGAAATGGAATATTTGTCAAGTTGGACTAAATAAAGCAAAGTATTGAAATAAAATTACTAAGCAAACAAATTAATTAAACTTGTAAATGGAATTGAAATTGAATATTAGGATTGTGTAAAGTAAAGTGAAGTTGTAGAACTAGTTCACTTTGAACTAAAATAATAAAAGTTTGGAAGTAAAAATGGTTGAGATAGGAATAAATTAGTAAGTGGAACTAATTAAAGAAATTAAATATGGTTTGAGATGAATAGAATTCAATATTTAAATTCGAAGGTAAATTGAATTCAAATGGAATTGTAAGCGCAAGTGAACTAAAATGGATATAAACTTCAGTAGTGAAGTAAAAATAAATATAAGAAGTGAATAACAAATTGAACTTAGAAGATAGATATTGAAATTCTTAAGTAAAACTGGTGTAGGAAATACTAAGTTAGAAATGAATGAAGGTTTAATAGGGTGTGTGAAATGATAAGTGGATAGAAATCAAAATGAATATGAATAAAAGAGAATTGGTATATCTAATAATCAATTGGGGCAAAATATGTAGGATATACGTATATTATTTTATTCACATAGGATTAGATCTAGATTCGAGCATATAATTTCGAGATAGTTATATCGATCCGAGTTGGGATTTTTCACTCGATTTTCGACGACGAACCCTAGATATGGATTTTGATTGATTCTGGAAATTCTCTATCATAGTTTGTGGCTATGCAAGGAGAATGACGGTTTCTGATCAAGAAACCAGATCTGGGTCTGCACTAGGGAGTCGGGTGGACGATATTAGTTCGGAAGTGAAATTATGTAATCGAGTAAGCGATCGAATTTGGTATTGCGTACGGATGATATATGTGCATCGTACGGGCTTGAATGAAATAAATATTGGAACTTTTGTAAAAGAATGAATAAAATGATTTTGAATTCCGTGATTGGATATTGCTACTAAGTAAGATGCAGGTAAATAATAGCAAAGGAAATTTGTATTTTGAATTCAAAAGATAAATTAAATTGCTCAACAAAAAGGTATGTACTTAAATTTCTGTATGAAATTTGATGGTTTTCTGATCTAGCCACTTGCCCTTTTGTTTTCTTTTGAAATCTGGGGGCCAGTAGAGGCATTTGTAGTTGTACCGATCTAACCGCGCAAAGGAGACGGTGGCGAAATTTTTCGAAAATTTAGGAAGTTGGAAAAATTTTGGGAAAATTTTGGATAATTTAAATTTGGGTTTAAATTTAAATTTGAATGATTGAGTAAGCAGTATTGTTGGGAACTATGGATGAGTTTAGGAATTTGGTAGAATTGATAGCGTGTCTTTAATATAATGATGGTTTTGGAAAGTTGTTAAAAACTATTTGGTTTGGGAAAATATTTAACGGGTGGTGGACCATTCCTCTTAACTAGTAATTTCGAGGACAAAATTCTTTTAAGGGGGGAGGTATGTGGCGACCCGGAATTTTTAGATATTTGGAATTGAATATTTAATTGATTTTAAATATTTGAAAGTTAGTTTAACTTGAATTTCAAATATCTCCATCTATTTCATAATTTAAATTATTGAATATAATAATTGGTAATTGGATAAAATATGAAATCTGGAATTTCAAGCTGGTTAAAAATATTTCAAAGGCTTGGAAAATTTATAAATATGATAGTGAAGATAAGGAAAGCTTTAGAATTGATTTTATATAAGTGTTTTGTTCAGTTTTAAAAATATAAAGTTCAAATTGACATTTAAAAATAGCCTTCCAAGGCACAGTCTCGGAATTCGACGAAACCAGTTCTGTTGGATCCGTAATAGTGTATTATTTTGAAAATTCCGTAGTGTTTGGAGTTGTTGTGTGATCCTACGATAGGTAAACGCGCTGAAATTTATATCGAAATTTAATATAATAAATAGGTCCAAAAAGCTATCTTCTTCGTACAATAGAATTAGAACTCGAAACCTTTTCCAGTGCGTTCGAAATAGGGGTATAACATTATAAACGCCTGGCGGCACGCCTCGATATGAGATCGAGATTGGGAGTTGCGATAATCGAGATGATTTAAATTTAAATTTAAATTTGAATATAAATATTATAATTAAAATACTGTTGCAAGCAAAGACATGTTGAGAAATATAAAGCACGTGTCCCTTGCCTTTTCAAAATTTGCATACAAGTGTTCCCCTTTTTCTGATTCAAAGGGCACATATCAGTTTCTTTAAAAAAATATAAAACTAAAACAAAACAAATCCCTTTCCTCGTTCTAAATCACGCAGCAGAAAGAATAATGGCCACGTTCATTTTTCCAAATCAAAACTAGAATCGAATTCTCAAAAAAAAAATCTAAAGAAGATGTCGCGCCCCTCATTTCCTTGTTCCGATCTAAGTCAGTGTTCGATCTGTGTCTCAATTAGAGGAGGCGGCACGGCAAGAGATGTCACAAGGTGGAGGTTCTAGTGGGCTGAATCGCGAGATTGATGGTGGCGCCGTGAGCATGAGGGAGCGATGCATCGTCGTTCGTGATGGCTGGGTTGGCGATTGTGGCTGAGCAGCTAGGGAAGGGTTGCTTCAATCGTGACCATCGACGCATGATTAGGACGGCGTCTTGGAGCTCGCGATGGAAGTTGAGGGATTTGGGGTTCGTGCAAGGCACGGGTATATGTGTGCTTGGGTTGCGATCTGATCGTGTCTTCGGGGAAGCAGGAGTATGCTGTGGCTACGCGAGGCCGAGGGTGGAGTCCTGATCGAGGGTTTGAGCAATATGTATAGTTCTGTTTTAATTTTTATGTGTATATATATATATATATATATATATATATATATATATATATATAGACACAGATAGAGATTAAATGCAGGTAGAAAATTATTTTTCAGTAAGGTTAAATATATACGCAGATTTTTCAATTTGTGTATATATGCAGGAAAAAAATTAATATTTACTGTAAGGCTAAAATTTATTCTTTTTTTAATTTAACAAATATATATTTATAGTCGCAAGCATATTTTAAATTAAGATGATAACTATATGTGTAGATAAGAATTTGAAAATATATGGGGATTTTAAATGTTTGAAGAGTTTATATAAAAACAAAATTTTAAAATATATATATTATTTTATAAGTATATATCTATATGAAGTTTCAAAGATAAAAATGCATCTAGGGTGATTTATTTCATTTAATAAACTTATTTAACTATTTAGTTACTAAAGATAATTTATTAAAAGGAAAATTTGTTTAATATCAAGTTATTAGTTAAAAAAAATAAAATAAATGATTAGTTTAAATCAAATTGTTGGTCAATTTAATTTATTAAATGGTAAATTATTGTAGATTATCTCAGATGTTAAAAAATCATATAATGTTGTATAAGGTCTAAAAATGTGAAGAAAACATGTCTGGTTTGGATTGGATTGCAATTCAAAAAGGTGAGTTAATTTCACTCATTTGGATTACCCTTTAAATTTAAATAGTCAAATTTAAATTATTGGATTGATTGTTTGAATTGTCTGGATGTGATATTATAGTATATATATATTGGAGTGATAGATTTCCCGCATTATATAGCGGATGAGACCCTATGCGCCCCGTATAATAGCGATTGACCCTTTCTACCGCGATATCTCGCCTCGAAGCGGGATTGGTACCTTTAATTGTTGTGCTAAAATCTGTGGATGCAGGTAAACAGGTTGGGGGGATCCAACTAGATTCCTCAAAATAGTGGAATCAATTTTTATAGTCTATGTTTGAGTGATAGTCTGTGATGATTATATTGATTATATTGGAAACCAAAATTATTAAATGCTATAGCTTGGTTGAATATATATTGGTATTTGAGAGAACGAAAAATACATAAAGCTTGGATTTTTAAAGAAAATAAAAGGGAAATCTTTAAGTAAATAATTATAAAGAATTGGAATAAGTTAAAGAATGAATTGGAAAAGGATAAAAATTGATTTTTAAATTCTAATAAATAAATCTCGAGTATGGGAAAAGAGATTTTGAATAAATGGAAATAAATGAAGGGCATAAGTGGTATTGTTTAAAAATTAAAGAATTTATCTTTAAATTCAGGATTTAAAATGGTTTGGAAAGAAATAAAAGTAGAATTTTGAAATAAAGCATGAAATTGGTATTTTCAGTTTAAATAAGATTTTAAATCATAATAAAGGAGTAAATATGAAATTAATGGGTTTTGAAATAAATTGAGCAAGTAAAGGAATTTATTCTAAAATGAAGATAGTTTTGAAAATCGATTTGAAAACTTATATCAGAGGATAATTTGGAAGTATAAATTCAAGATAGGAATTTATAAAGGAATGGGTAACTTGTTTTAAAAATAAATAAGGGCTTGTTTTTAAAGGTGGGAAGGGAAAGTGTATTTCCCTAAAAGGCCAAGTACGTTTTCAAGCAAATTTTTTTAGTTAAGTTAAAATTTTAAAGTTGTTCAAAAGAATGTTTTTGAGAATTATTATTTAAATTGTTTAAAATTTTGAAGGTAAATATTTTATTAAATTAGTTATAGTAGTAATTATTTTAAAAGGTTAATTGGTATTATGGTTTAAAAAGATAATTATTAATATTTATATTTTATAAAGTAGCTATATTTTAAAGATAGTTTGGCTAAAGTTTTATTTGAAAAACTTGTATAGAATTTCGTAACTTTTATTTTAAAGTTTGTTTTGGCATAAGTTTTACATGAGAAGTTATTATAAAATTTCATAACTAGTAATTTAAATAAAGTCTTTTAAGTGGCTTTTATTTTAAATGTTTTAAAGTATATATATTTTTGGGTAAAACGATTTTAAATTATTTTAAATCTAAAGTATTTATACTTGATGATTTTTAGTGGAAATAAATAATATTTGGGAATTTATTCTGCGAGAGGAAAGTGATTTGAAAAATGTTTCAAAGGGTGAATTATGGAAAATAACTTGCGAAGATATTTTGAAAAAATAATAATTTGGAAAATTATTTAAAGTCTGATGGTTGCTTGTGAATGCTATTTGATAGTTACATAACCGACTATCAATATTGGCCAATGCGCTGATCTTTTCGAAGTGACCGGGATTGGGATTAATTTTCTGAAAACCACTTCGATCTGGTTCGAACTTTTTCGTGAGGAAGACAAGATCTTGTAGTCGAAGATGGATCAGTGAAGTGCAAGGGCTAATTGCTACTAATCCTAAGGGTTAATCAGGGTGGATCCTCGGTATGATGATCTAGACCACGTACTGTGACGGGCAGTACCCCAGTAGCCCTACCATTGATGGAAATCCTTTCTCCCTACATGCCTTTACGGTTTTGTTTGTAGAACCTAGTAATGCTGGAATTTAATAATGCAACAATTTTGGCTATTTGAGTAAGTATTTGTATATAGACACTACTATGATATCAGAGGATTTTATAAGAAATGTTTTGGTTATCGTAAGGTAAAAACCCAACATGTTTATTTGTGGCGTGGTCTTATGAGATACCTTTGATTTCTAAAGGATTTTGAAAACTTAATAATTCGATTGAATGTGTTTCCTCACGTTGGATTTCCAGATTGACTCGGGTACTGTTTTATTATAATACTTGGGTCAGACCGAGTACTGTAGATTACAGGAAAGGATGCTGTGGAGCTTAGGAGACGAGCTAGATGGTGAGACGTATCATACGTATTTGATGAATATTCCGCTGTGTATGATTAACTGCATAGTCAGTTATGTGAGGACAGGTTTTGAAACTTGTCCAGTTGTGTGCTATAGATTTTGTTGTACTCTGATGATGTAATGTATAAACAGGTATAGTTCTTTTGTTTAAAGATTAATCACTTATCTATTATATATTGTTCTATTGCATTTGCGAGATTCTGATATTGTTTTCTATTTCTTCTTCTACCTTCTTCTTCTTTAACCCTAATGGTTCGGTTTTTCGGCATTCGATTGTTCGGCATTTGATATATTGGACGTATTGATGTCGATTTTTGGGCGTCGAAAAATTGGGTCGTTACACCAACCCTGGAACTGTATATGATGTTATTAATAGTAATGGTGTTTTTATAGCTTTTTGGGCTTTTGAACCTTCTATATATGGTTTCATCCACTGTCGACCTATATAGTCTATTAATGGCACTCATTTATACAGAAAGCATCTGGGTTAGATTACTAATAGCTACAGGTGTAGACGCAAACCAAGGCCTTTTTTCGTTATCCTTTGCTATTGTACAAACAAAGCCTTGTCAAACACGGAGTTGGTTTATTCGTTGCATATGGAATTATATTCCATCCGTAGATACCCGATGTATTATATGATTGTATGAAAGGATTTCCATGTGCGCTAAGACAAGCTTGGCCAATCGAACACCATCATCATTACTGTATTCGTCATATTACAGCAAATTTCAAAATAGGAAGATTTGGTGTGGATAAGCTATAAAGTTTGATATATGCATATGCCATGGCATCAATGGTTGTAAAATATAATGAACTAAGAAAATAGTTGAAGGCTGTAAATCAAGAAGTCGATGCATAGATTGAAAGAGATTTGAAAAATCTAGAATCAAGATGGACTCTTTATCACGATAGTGGCATAAGATTCAATATGATGATAGCTAATGTTTCTAAAAGTTTTAACAGTGTGCTGAAAGGAACAAGGAATTTACCTGTTAGATCATTGGTTGCACGCACGTTTCATCGATTAAACCATTATTTTTTCGAACGTCGAATTCAAGGAAAAGTGTGGACGTCACAATTGGCACCAAAGTGGGAAGCATTAGTAAAGAGAAGAATGGAAGAATCAATGCTCCTGTCTATAGAGAGATATAGCTTAATAGAATAATAGGTGAAAGTTGTTTATATGTTTCATTATACGGTGAATATCGATGAAATTATCGCCAAGTATTCGTGCAACATGCCAATTTTAGATCATTTTCCATGCTCCCATTATTAGCAGCATGTTCACGTGGGTCAGGTGATGCGAATAGAGTGTATATTGACTTAATCTCAATGTGGTACATAACGAATAAATATACTACTGCTTATGCTCCTTTATTCTACCCTGTACCTGATAGTCGTCATTGGGATGTCTACGAAGGTCCTATTATACAACAACTACCGGTGCTTAAAAATTCAGGACGTGAATTAAAGGTTTCATGTATCCGCTATCTTCATCTAGCCATGATAGATGTAGCAAATGTGGTGCTTTCACCAATAAAAGAAATCACGTCCTTATTGAATTGTTTCCTATGTATAAGTTGTATTTAATTCCTACTGAATATGCAAGAAACGTTGTATTCTAATCTTATTGTTTGTTTTAAGAATTGTTGAACTCTAATGTTCTCTTCAATGTAAGAATTATTGAATTCTGTTCTCATTTTCTTTATTGTAGCAATATGGAATTTAGTTTTTGATATAAGATATAAAATTGGTTATATGGTGTTGTATTAGTATAATAGCGGCGAGTATTGATTTTGTAAATATGTGGGAATGGAGCAACAGGTCGCTATCCGTAGAATACCAAAATATAACTTGTGCACTTTTGAAATGTGCAAGGTGTATTTTCGAATATAGCTTGCTTATTTCAAAAATGTGCAAGCTATGTTCGCAAATATAACTTGTGCACGTCAAAGTGCATAAGTTATATTATGGTGTCCTATGGAACAACGACCTACTTTTCCTTGCTCCACTACACAACATCCTCATACCATCAACATTCCATAAACATAAAATTATTTATATGCCAATATGAAAAACAAGCTGTAATCAATATAAATGAACATCATCAACACAAATGAAGATCTTGTTCCAACAAAACAACACGCATACCAACCCCAACATGAAGTTGAACAAAATATACATTCCATATACTACATAAACATCAACAACTACATAAACAACTGAATGAACGTCAACAAGATTTATCATCCAAACAACAATACCATTCAATCGAAAAGCCTTCTAACCTCAAGGGGTGTGTCCATTTTCTTCTTATTCTTCTTCTTCTTTTTATAGGTGATTGGAGCTGAACTTTTGGATTCGTCAAAGGTTGAAACGGTATTTCTTATTCTTGAGTAGGGCTGAAAAATATTTCCTCTTGTTGTCCCTCCCACTGTGGCCACTCTTCATTTTGTTCTAGAGTTGTTGACTAGCATACCAAATTGTTGTTCACCTTCATTCCAAATAGGCTATTGAGAACATATTTCTCCCACAATATCATGTGTTCCCTCCACTTCTGTATATGGTTCCTCCCATGAGGTTTGTCCTTCCTCGGCTTCCTCCGTTATTGTATGTGTCTCATCCCCAGTATATGGTTGTTCTTCTACAATACGCAAAGATCTTGCTGGCCTTTTTTAGTTGTTTCTACCTAAAATCGTATCAAGTATACATCGCAAGTCAATGCATTTAGTTTTCACCTTCTTCGACTCCATACTATTCTCTTCAATTTCGTCAATCACATCCAAAACGCTATATATCTCACTTACCTATGCGATGCAAAACAATGTAACAATGAATTCGATCTTACAGTATGAAGAATCAAAATTTATAAATTAAAATATTAACCACAACACGCTCTAGTTGGAGCTTCGGGAATGTATGCAACCAATTTCCTTGCCGACATTTTCAAAATATAATGGCAAGTTATTTTCCAGTACCAATGCTCGACTCACTCAACGATGTCGGAGAATTACATGTTCGTTCGACATGATCAATTCTTGAATTCCATAAAGCGATACTTTGAAGGAAGTCCATCCAATTACTGAGTTCCAGGTTTAATGGCACTATGGGATCACGAACGTGTTGGTGGTCAAAGCCAAACTGTCTGATCACTCGGGTCCGGAGCATATAATTCAAAGTCCAAAAAAGGATTAGCCTACTCTTAGCGATCCAACCCGCATACATATACTCAACATCAGGATGTCCAAATTTAATCAATAAAGAATATGGCTCCTAGGTCACGACGTTATCCGCTAACAAATCCAATTCATTTTGGTAAAATTGTACATTTTTTGGAGTTTCACGCCACCTCTTAGCACAATTCCACATACACCCGAATGGAAGATAAGTGTCTAAATCCATAGGAATTCTTACAAAAAACCGTCTAATAACGATATGAGACCAAGACCATATTTGCAACAATGTTGCAGAACCACATAAAACTTTTATTTTTTTAAAGCAACATTTATCAACACTCTGTGCAAATAGAAAAGTACAGAACTATCCCGTGAATGGTAACCAAAATTTGCTAAATCTTTCAGAAATGACAAAAATTTAAAATCCAATATACCTTTTGAATGATCTTGAAAAATACGACAACTTAAAACGTACAAGATAATAACATTACGACGAAGTATATCTAAATCCATTGAAACTTCAGCTAATGGGTTAGAAAATTCACTTTTAAACCAAGTCATTGCTAGCTCATTTTTAGATTTTACTTCCTCTTTTTATGGAAATATACCAAGAAAATCATGACACGACTCTATATAATCAACATCCAAATTTTGTAAACATACTGAAAAACCGTCCATGCCTATACCAAACAAAAAGTAAACATCAACTAGGGTTACTGTAACAAATGGTTTCGACCCTTGAAAATCGACATCTATATGTCCACTGTATAAAATGTCGAGCAGTCGAATGCCGGGAATACCAGTTCATTAGGGGTGAAGAAGAAGGAGATAGAAGAAAAATAGAAGCAACAACGTAGAATCTCAAAATCGCAGCGGAACAAAATATAATACATAATAACAAATTTATACAAAAGAATTTGTAACTGTTTATATACTTACAATGATCATTGTACATCAATCAATACATCGAACTGAACAGTTATATAACTTGTCCTTACACAGCGGAATATAAGTCAAGTACAAAAATACGTTTGAAACTCCTCCAGCTAGCCTCCTAAGCTCCCATAACATTTATTCTAAATCTATAATACTCGGTCTGACCCGAGCATTATAATAAATAACACCCGAGTCAGTCTGAAAAACCAGCGTGAGAAAACACACTCAATTTGAATTATTAGAGTTATCAAAATCCTTTGAAAAACGAAGGTATCTCATAAGACCGCGTCACACATAAACACGACGGGTTTTTACCTTACGATAACCAAAATATTTTTATCTAAAATGCAGTGATATTATGATAGTGTCTAAATACAAATACTTATTCAAATAGTCGAAATTGTTACATTAATTATTAATTAAATTCAAGATAGTAGGTTCTACAAACAAAACCATAAGCTCATATTGGAGAATGGATTCCAACTGAATGGCTAGGCATTGGGGTACCGCTTGTCATAGTACACATCTAGAACAATGTACCGAAGACCACTCCGAGATCTCCTGCTACACCAGACTGGCGTACCGCCAACCTGGATAGATCGAATAAGATTACCCCACGGCTGGGATCAGCAACCGTCACACGGCCGAATAAAAGGGACTCTAGATAAGGGTAACCTTACCCTACTTGGGTGCGACCCACTTAGCCTTGCTGCATCTCCCCTGATTTTCAGTCATTCCCGGTTGATGAGGCTCGAGGCTAAGCGTTACCTTTTCAAGAACAACTTTACTTAGAATGCTCATCATCCTCCAATGACGATGTTCTGGAAGCATTCGTCCATACAAGTTATCTTGGGTCTGGACAAACCGAATCACCATCTTCATCATCTTCATGGTATTCATTCGTTGCGTTCCAACTGGATCAAAGTGGTTTTCGGATAATTAAATCCGATCACGGTCTCTTCGAAACGATTAACGAAATTGGTCAATATTGATAGTCGGTTGTTTAACTATCAAATAAACATCCACAAACAATCATTTGGCCTTAATATAGTTTTTTTTCAAAATATCTACTTTCAAAATATCTTTAAAGACATATCAATTTCTTCCAACATTTGAAAACAATTTCTCAAATACTTAATCCGTAACAGGATACTTCCTACTCCTCAACACTTAGAAATATTTCCAAATTTCTCTTTTCTATACTTAGGAAAATTTTACCAGTTTTATTTCCAAAATCCTTTCAGTACTAACGTTTCAGAGAATTATTCCGTAACTTTTTCCCCAAAATCTCTGGAATCACAAATAGATTTCATCTCCTCAAGTCATATGCTTTTATAAGCCCCTTTTCGAATCCTGAGGAAATAAAAAAATTTCAAATTTCTTTGAAACTCTATACATATATGTATAACAAGTATTTAAAAGATAATAATTTATTTTAAAAATATGTTCAAGTAATTATTAAAATGTCAAAAGCACTTTCACAACATAAAATACTCATCTTTAGTTAAATACATAATTTTCAAAGCTGATTTTAAAAGTTAGAATTTACTAAAATAAATATTTCATATTTAAAAATCTACTTACCTAGTATTTAAATCTCAACTGGTTTAAATTCCATAGTTATAAAATAATAAAATTTCCCTTTTTAAATAATCTCAAGTCTTATAAATCAAAAATATAATTTTAAAAACTTAATAACCAAATTTTAGTTTATAACCTTCTCTCGATTTCACAACATCTCAATTCATTGTCGATTCCCTAACCATTATCATTTCAAAAAAAGAAATTTCCATTTTTCTCAACCCTGTTTCCAAATTCTAATATAAATTCCTTCTATGAATTTATATTCCCAATTATCATTTAATATCGAATTTCTTCATTATAAACATCATTTATCAATTTTAAAACTCCCTTTGGTTTTTATTTGTTTATAAAAACAAATCTATTTGTAAAAATCCATTATATAAATTTTGTTTCTCATAAATTCCATTAATATTTCCAATCTATTTTTTTCAGCATTAATTTTAACTTCTTTTTTTTCATATTTCCAGAATACCACTTATAAATTCTTTTATATAATTCATTTTAAAAATCTTCGTTTACTAATTCACAATAGTTAAGTACAACCAATCAATTATATTTTTCTAATTCAATTTCTTTGAAATAACTCCAATTCCCATACACACACACACACACACATATATGTCTTTAAATTCACTTCAATTCCATTAATTTTAAATATATATTTATAGTATTTAAATTATCAACATTCAGGGCAGTGCTACAATAGCATCCAATAATTCAATCACTACAGTAATCTATAATAGATTATTCTACAAAAATCATATATCACTATATATGAAAAATAAATAATAAATTTGAGGAATCCAGTTGGATCCCTCCAACCTGTTTCTCTGCATCCACAGATGTTAATACATATAAAATAAATACCAATCTCACTTTAAGGGGGATATCGCGGTATATAGGGTCATCCGCTATTATGCATGGCGCATAAGGTCTCATCCGCTATATAAATGTGGGCATATTAATCACTCTAATATATATACATACAATAACACATCCAGACTGATAATAATTATCAATTCGATCAATCAACCAATAATTAATTTTAACTTTTTAAAATTGACTAGAAATTCAAATTTGAGTGAGATTAACTCTTCTTTATTTTTGTTTGCAATCCACTTCAATCTCGACTTGATTTTCATGATTTTTGACCTCGCATAAACAATTTACGAATTCGTAAATATTCGATCTATAATATGACTTATATATCCTAATTACCATTATATATTTTAAAATTGGCTAGTAAGTTAAAGTATGTATATTTTTTCTTTATATATATATATATTAAATTTAATTAAAAACAGAACTGTTTTATACCTCACTGTCAAAACCCCTTCTTATGAAACCAAACCGCACCATCATCAGAGAAGAACTGACCACCAACACACTTCGCCACACCACCCACGTTTCCAGGTAGAACACGATGCCTCCTTCTCAGAACGACGGCTTTCATCGCCTGGAACATCACCATCACCCTCGCCTAGAACACCACAACACTCACAGCCGCAATCCTCACGATAACCCACAATCCCGCACTCGAGCTCATTGGTGCCACCTAGCCCTCACGCAAACACCCATCGACCCCACCGTTTTCTAAATGTTGACTGCCCATTTGCCTCGTCTCTTCCCTATACGACTTGCCTCGAGGCCATCAGCGATACCTCCCCCTCAACGTCGCGACATCCCACACCTGCTTTGAATCTAGATAGAAACCGCACCTCTGCCTCCACTGCCGCGTGCCTCCGACGTTGCCATGCCTATATGAAATCATGAACGATTTCGATCGCGATATTTATTTTGTGGTCTCAGATCTAAGAAAACGAAAGAGGGGAGGCTCATGTTTGTATAAAGGAAAGGGATTCACGGGTTTTGAATTTCGAAATCGAACGAAGTTTAATGAAATTTCATTGATGCTTGATTTAAAACGAAAGGGGAAGATGAATGCGATATTATTTGGTTTCCAGAGGAAAAGAATACCGCCATTTTTTTCTTTTGTGAACGAATCGACTCGTTAAGCTGATGATTTTATCTCGTTCATTTTGAACAGGATTTTAAAAGGGGAAAGATATGATTTAAAGGTGAAATGTGTGATAGGTGGTGTGTTTGAACAGAGAAGGGCTGATTTGATTTGATCTGATTCTTAAAACAGGACTCAGGAAAAAGTTAGAAAAAAAATTAGTTTCAAGGATAAGAAGTTTGTTTTTCAAGTCGAATGACACTTTTTAGTGTAATTCACAGAATGATAGTTGTATCTATCATTTTCAGTTTGCATTAAATAGTGTCCTTCAGACCAAAAAGCAAACCTGTCGTCCTCGAGACTAATTTTTTTTCCAACTTCTTGCTTGTGCCTATTTACCTGTTAAAAATATATATATGTTATTTAATTATAAAATATCTTGTTTTCCACAACTTAAAATCTCGATCTCCTATCGAGGCATGACGCCAGGCATTTATAATGTTATACCCCAATTTCAAACGTAAAGGAACAAGTCTCGAGTCCCAATTCGATCGTATGAAGAAGATAGCATTTTGGACTCAATTACTATATTGAATTTCGATATAAATTTCAACGCGTTTCTATCCCGTGCGATCAAACATAACTCCAAACACTATGAAATTTGAAACTCGATAATTATACACTATTACGAATTCAATGGAACTGTTTTGTCGAATCTCGAGAATGTGTCCTGGACGACTATTTTTAAATGTCAATTTAAACGATATATTTTTAAAATTGAACAAATCACTTTTAAATTCAATTTTAAAAATTTTATTATCTTTATCATTATCATGATAACCTTTATAAGCCTTTAAATTATTTTTATCGAGCTTAAAACTCAAGATACAATAATTTACTCAATAGTTAATTATAAAATTCAAAAATTAATTTATCCAATAAATCGCTATTTTATTTCTGAATTTATTTTATAAATAAAAACCAAATTTCCATATTCAAAATCAACCTATATTTCAAATTCAATATTTAAAACCCTTTAAATATTCCAAATCAACGTTGAAAAATCTGGGTCGTTATAGTTACAAACATTTCTCACACTCTAAAATGAAAAGTGTTTGTCTCAGGTCTTAATCTATCACACAACCGTAATAAGTTGATGTTCTGGTCTAATGAAATCAACATGCATTGCTTTTCAAAATCCAGCCGTTCTTAGGTTTTTCTCAACATATGATATTTAAAATCTATTTCTTTAAGCTTCCTTGATTTATAACAAGGAATTGGGACTCGAGACTTGTTCCTTTGCGTTCGGAATCTATTTCTTTAAGCAATGGGGTATAACATTTAAAATCTATTTCTTTAAGCTTCCTTGATTTATAACAAGGAATTTGAACTCAAAAATTGCACCACAACTAATCTAAAAGGTTAAAAAATTGTGTTTCAGATGTTTGACGGAGTAATGAGTGAATGCCTAATATGTTGAAAGAGGAAAAAAAAATTGTATATATAATATAAGTACTACTTTGAATTACATATGAAAAACATTAGTTGAGCTATTAAATTTTATTTTGAATTACACAAAATATTTTATTGTTTCACCGGTATATAGAAGGAAATAAAAGCCTCTTCAAATATATCTTTGATTGCAGTTTATATCTTTTAGTGGTTTTTCATTTATATATTTCATAGTTAATCTTGAATTTAATTTTTCTTTTCATAAATGAAAAATAACTACTAGCAAAAAAGCAACGCTATGCCTGAAATATACCATTCAAGGTGACAAATTCGAATATGAATTCTGGATTGCGTGTTAATAGTAACCATATTCAAGTGGTTCTTAGTTATTTAAAACATCCTTTCTTCAAAATTATAAAGATTTCATTAGTTCATACATTTAATTTATTTTTATTTTTTTAAAAAGGAAAAAAAAAGACTTAGCACGGTTCTATTTCAAGTGAAGGTTATTATTTTTAATAACATATTGCATGTTCACCATATTAATCCTTACCAAAGCTTATACCTTTAGTGTGAATATAAATGTTGATGTTACTACCATCTCTTTACATGAGACTGAGTTTTCAAATTTTTATTTAAATTAGCTACAATACCAAGATTCATTATGGTTTGACAAGTCCATTGTCTTAGGTATAAAATCACTTCATATTCTATGCTGCTATGGTTTCCGCTTACACACTTTCCATCAACACATTGACCTAGATGGTATATAGCGGTCTGACCAAATTATGTTGAACCATCAATATTCATCCTAATGTATGAAGCAACGTAATAATGTTCTGTAATGCTTTGCACCATATAATGTATAGCTAGCCTTCTCTTCAACTTCTTAAAATTACTCACTTGCCAGGTTCTGATATAACCGAGCTTCCATTATAGGTGCAGGAAGGTAATGTTCATGACACTCTGACAATATAAGAGTATGATAAAATATAACGGATCAATATGACGAAGTCTTTACATGGAATGAGTCAAACTTTGGAGCGGACCAAACTTGTTATATAAATAACCATATACAAGGCTATGCAAATTATGAAAACAGTTGTATCAATTCATTCAATTCAACAATACTGCATTTATTTAACTTGGTATCAGAGCCTGAAAAATTTGCCTAAAGGGAGAAAAAAATCTATTCACCAAGATTTCATTAAGCTGAATCTCATCTATTGGGATCAATGTGTTTTCTCATCCCAGATTTATCATCATCATAGGAGAACCCTTCCCTTCCAATCAATCAAGAAAGTTTAAAACCCCTTTAAGATTCATTCCCACCAAGTTCAGTGTCATACCTGAAGAACTGGTTGGAGACAAGCTCATCATCCCAGTCTTGGTTGCATTATAAAGGATTATCAGAGGTAATATCTTTCCTATTCAAGAATCTGTTCTTTTCAAGATTCACTGCCGTGCTAGGAGACCGGTCTGTTTATCATCATTCCAGTCTCGATCGTATTAAAAATTTCTTCAGAAGTTACCTCAACTTTTGACCAAAATCCTTTTAAATGGCTAAAGGAGACATTATATCTGAAACCCACAATTCACCATTGCCGCCTGCTGATTCCAACCAGTTTTCTGAAACTGAAGTCATCACCAGAAACATCATCCACTCCAAAAACCAGTTTATCACCATTAAATTATATGAAGGCAATTATCTACTTTGGAAATGCCAAATCATCACTGCTTTGAGAGGATATAGCTTGGAAGGGTTTGTTTTCGGAACAACACTAGAGCCTGCACAATCTACATTAAACAATGAAGAGGTTTAGATCATCAATAAAGAATACACAATATATCAAAGGCAAGATAATTTCATAAGTACTTGGCCATTTTCTACCATAAATTCAAATTTACTACCATAAGTTATTGGGTGCAATAGTGCACAAGAAAACTGGAGCACTATTAAGGAAATATTCAATTCATAATCTGCTGCAAGAATCATGCATTACAAGAGAAACTTCAAAATCAAAAAAAGAAAAATTTATCAATAAGGGAGTATTTGACAAAGATCAAGATTTTATGTGATCTATTAAACATTGCTGGATGCAAAGTATTTGAAACTGAACAGATACTCACTGTCTTAAATGGTTTAGGTGAGGATTATGAATTAGCTATAATCTCATCTAAGAAATACATGCCAAGTAATCAATATGCACACTTTATCTTGCTGGCACAAGAAGGTAGAATTGAGCGAAGAAAACCTCTGAATGCAGACCTCAACATCAACTATGCAGAAAATTATCCAAGCTTCAAAAACGAGAATCAAGAAAGAAATGCAAGCAACCAACTCAATCAAAGATCAATTCCGAATGTCAAAGGTAGAGGCCAAAGAAGATGGAACAACAACCTTCGAATAAGATGCCAAATTTGTGAAAAATATGAACATACTGCAAATAAATGTTACTTTGGATTTGATCAGAGTTACATACCAAACCAGTAAGGCAGTAGCAGTCAAAGGAATTTTCAACCCAACGTCAATATAGTGCACATTAGTCAAGAATCCAAAACTCAAGATGACAACCCCAAGAATTTAAAATGATGGTGAAATTCTATAGACTAGAAGATGTTATGAATGAAGCATGGTTTCCTGACTCTGTTGCAACCAACCATATCATCAGTAATTTGCAAAGTCTGAATTTATGAAACAAAGAATATAAAGGTACGCAATCCATCTTTATGGGCAATGGCAAATCTGTTAAAATATCACACATTGGCAATGCTGTCATCAAAGGAAAAAGAGAGTTACACCTCAATATCTTATTAAGAGTACCTCAAATAAAAAGAATCTACTAAGTGTCTTTTAATTTTCCACTGATAATCAAGTTTACTTTGAATTTTATCCTAAATTTTGTGTAGTTGCTGATTTATTAAGCAAAGAAATTTTCTTATAAGGTAATGTCCATGATGGCCTTTATACATTCAACCCAATGAAGAATAATAGGAGTGCAGTTGAAGGAAAATGGTGCAATTACACTAGTTCTTATGATAATGTGAATGGTAAAAGCATATTTGATGTTTGGCACTATAAACTTTCACCAAAGAGTTGACGTTGTAAAGAAAATTGTTAGAAATAATAACATTAATGTCAATGATATACCACAGTCAAATGGAAAAAAGACAGAAATTGGCATTTCCTAAACCCCCAACTAGTACAACAAACCACTAGAAATGGTGGCTGCTGATCTATGGGGTCTAGCCCAGTCAACTCAGACTTTGGATCACTACAAGAAAATGTTATATTTATTGTAAGAAAGGATAGCATTGGAATATGAATTTTTGTCTTTGTTTAATTATTGGTGGCTTAGAGTCGAATATAACCCGTTATCATGCAGTTAAAGTTTTGTGCATCAAAACAAAAATGGTCCGTCTATTCTCACCCCATCAATTTCTCTTCCCACCCCGTTGTTTTAAAAAAAATTCCACCCCATTATTTACTCTTCCTACCCCATCTAATTCCATTACTACCCTCTTTCTTGTTAAATGCGTATCCTTTCTCAAACCTCTCAAACCCTAGCCTGCCTCAAACCTTAACTTGCCGATCAAAAACCATTATCCGTGCTCGCTTTCGCCGTCGCGCTTTTCAGTCGCCGCCGTGCCATGGAGAAGGAAAGAAGGAGCAAGCATCGACAGGATATGATTTCTTTACTCGAATTCCTATTCTATGCACGATTCGATGTTGCTGAGTAGAGAAGTGTGCGAACTACGAAATTCAACACAAACGAGGTTGTTGAATCAACCTCGCCCGCCGCAAACGTGGTTGTGACAACAACAACGTTTTGACCGGACAAGGTTGGTTAAACATTCTCGTTCATGTTGGACGTTCTTTGCTGCAATGAAATGCATTTGGCACCAAATCTCCCAGCAACAAATTATTGACAGTATTTGAAACCTGAAAAATCCTCTAAGTCGCATATAAAACAGTTTGCGTATGGATTTACATATGCTCCTCTAAACAGTTTACGTTTGTTTGCATCATATGTCATATGAAATTATTAATAGTATTTGAAATTTATAAGTCGTATATAAAACAGTTTGCATCATAGTTTACATATGGATTTACATATGCTCCTCTAAACGGTTTACATTTGTTTGCATCATAGTTTACATTTGAAATTATTGACAGTATTTGAAATTTATAAGTAGTATATAAAACAGTTTGCATCATAGTTTACATATGGATTTACATATGCTCCTCTAAACAGTTTACATTTGTTTGCATCATAGTTTACATTTGAAATTATTGACAGTATTTGAAATTTATAAGTAGTATATAAAACAGTTTGCATCATAGTTTACATATGGATTTACATATGCTCCTCTAAACAGTTTACATTTGTTTGCATCATAGTTTACATATGAATTTGTTGACAGTATTTGAAATTTATAAGTTGTATATAAAACAGTTTGCATCATAGTTTACATATGGATTTACATATGCTCCTCTAAACAGTTTACATTTGTTTGCATCATAGTTTACAAATGAAATTATTGACAGTATTTGAAATTTATAAGTCGTATATAAAATAATTTGCATCATAATTTATATATGGATTTAAAATTTGTTTTGTTGTTGCAGAAAGTTCAAAAAAACCAACACGCAATCCCCTAGTGGCTTCCGAAAGAAATCGACGCATGAAAGCGGTAAATCCAGACACTACAAATCAAACAGAGAAACAAAATCGAGACGAGCATGCTATTCAAGAGCGAAATATTGAGCATGTTGTTCAAGAGCAAAATTTAGAGGAGCATATTGATGAGCTACCTCCATGGCCTGTTCAAGAGCAACCTCCACAACATGTTGAAGAGCATCTTATGCATGAAGATATCGGTGGTTCTAGTGGCACACAAAATACATCTTTCGGTGGACCGAGAATAAACCATGTAATTAACAGCTACGATACCCACGTTGCTTCACTGATACGAAATGGCAAGGTATATCTTACAATATTCTATTAAATAAATTATATATCACAATAGCGTAATATAATGTTAAGTTATCTTTTAGGAACGAGACACAATATTATGTGTAAACCATGGAACAAAGATTTTAAATTGGAAAATACCAAGTGATGAAACAATTTTTAAAGGATATTTGGAATCTTTCGGATTATTTTCTCTAGTAGAGACATGTTATAGCTCGGTAAATAAAGTACTTATATCTTGTTTTGTTGAGCGTTGGCATCCGGAATCAAATACATTTCACCCACCATTCGGTGAGATGACTATAACATTAGACGATGTTGCCTTCCTACTACATATTCCGGTTGAAGGATTACCAATACAAACATATAATTATTCTCGAAATAATATTACTAATTTGGTTGTCAATAATTTGGGGATAAGTGATATTGAAGCAAAAAATACCATGAAGGACAGTGTTGGATACAAATTGCCTTATACTAAATTGTACGAAATTTTTGATGGAGTCTGCGATGATTGGGAAGAATAAAAAATTAAACAAGCTGCTCATGCATATCTATTGTATTTAGTGGGCAATACATTATTCGTGGATAAAAGTAAGTCTCATGTGTCCGTACATTATTTAAACCAAATTGGCAATTTGGATGAAGTTCGTAATTATACTTGGGGTTCGACAACTCTATATTGGCTATATAGGCAGCTAGGTCTTGCGAGTAGAATAGAAGTGAAACAGGTTGCTGGTTTTCTCGGATTGTTGGAATCATGGATATATGAAAATTTTCTACATCTGCATCCATCAACCAAAATGTATAATGAAAGTTCACCAAGAGCGGCCCGTTGGGATCCAGCAAACGATTATCGTGCATCGCATAAGGAACTAATGCTGTATCTGATAACATTCAAGAACATGAGGTGTGTTATTAGGCTTGAATCATTTGAATTTTTTTTAATTCAAGTTATAATAATTGCATTATTATTTTTTTACAAATTTCTGTAGGTAGTCTTTGACCCTTACATGCATGCAAGACAATTCCATCCTTTTTCGCAAATTGCTTGGTATTCTAGTTGTTTATTATGCTTAAATGTGGTAGAACCATATCACTCCACCCTTGTTTTGCGGCAATTCAGAAGGGCTCAAAACATTCTGCGGCCTATTACTCAATCAACTAGTAAAAACACTCATTGTGGTGCTACGGCTTCAACGTATAAAGTGCTTTACGAGTTTGTGGAAAATATTTGGAATGAGTGGTCAAATCATGTTGTTAGTGCACAATATCGTTCCATTCTTCTGCGTGAAACAACTGAAACGGTGACAAGTGATTATTTTGATTGATATTACCCACGCACCGTGTTAAAAGTTCATCCGGTTAATGAACAAATTATTCACCGTAGCAATCGACCTTCCTACGATCATTTATACACGGTAAAAGTCAATATACTATTCTTTTATATCTAATTTTGCAATAATAACATATTATCGATTTCCACTGCAGAGCTATGAAGAGCTTAATGATGCGATTAGTGAAGGCATAACACTGGCTTCATCACAACCGGAGACTTCACGTTTGTCTCATCTTGGTAGAATCCGCAAAGCCCTTATGAAAGCTAAAAAGATTTGTGCTTGTTTTTTAAAAAGGATGATTAGTTTTAGTGGTTTTCAGTTACTGTACTTCTTGTTGTGGAACTATTTCGACTCTTTTTGTTGTTAAATTGGATGGTTATTTTGTAGTCTATGGATGGATAATTTGTAGTTTGACGGATGGTTATGGTATTTTGTGCACATAGATGTTTGTTAATAATTGTTGCTTCTATCTGCAATTTTGTCTACCGTTTGCTTATTTCTGATACTGTGTCTATAATTTTGTCTGCTATTTTGTCTACGGTCTGCTTATTTCTGATATTACGTCTACAATTTTGTCTGCAATTCAGTGAATACAATTTGTTGATTATTTCTGATACTGTGTGTACAATTGATATGATTCAGTAAGAGTTTGAGTTATTCTGTCTACAATTAAAATGATTTAGTTTGAGTTATTCTGTCTACAATTGATTGTCTATGAACGAGATTACAAGGCAACATAGTGCAATACAAACGAGGTCGGTAAGGAAGACAACGTCAAATAGGAACGAGGGCAATACACCTACCACGTCCAATATTAACGTTATTCGTGCGTACACCTCATTATTGGTTTGATTCCTATTGGTTGAAACTCTCGGGTAAGGTTGAAAATTCTTGACCCTGTATAGAACGAGGATAACGTGCTAATAACGTTCGTCGTTAGCTACACTAACCTTTATACATCGTTTAGCTTATACGTGGTCTCCGTAGTTGACCACCTAAAATATGCACGTTGATTATATGCAGTCCTCGTTTGCATTTTCGTATTTTCTATAAACAACTCTCGGGTAAAATTTGTTGTCAATACCCTGTATGGAATGGCACTTACATACAGACAATGCTAAACATGAACGATATTTGCCAAACATCCTCGTTAACGCCATACGTGGCCAGTATTAAATACTACGTCTGATGGTAATGGTATATCTATGGTAGCCACGTTTCCATTTAACGTAATATAAATGTTGACCTCGTTCACTAGTTGTTTTTTGATGTGGAAAACTCTCGGGTTTTGTTGATTTTGAAGACCCTGTATACAACGAAAGTAACACGTAATTAACGTTTTTCTCAAGCTTTATTTTTTCCAAAGACCTTGTCCGATTCTAGCGTTATTTCTTTTAAGGTAAACGTAGTCTATTAACGCGACTTCTTTATATACCATGTCTGTTGTATTGCAATCAACAATTTATAACAGGTACTGGATAACTATAGGCAGTGATACAAAGATAGCATATACAAAACACAAATTCAATTTCAAAACAACAATTTCAATTCGAAGTTACTAGAACAATTTCAAATCTTGTAAAGATGTTTAACAATGATATTCAACATTTTCGATTTCAAACTACATTTTAACTTAGAACAACATGGTCATAATTTTCCCACGTAGCCATATTTTCACAGTCTTCCATCATCTCCCATTCTTCTCTTCTAGCACATAATATATGCTCTCATTGTTCAGTCAACATGGTGATTATTAAAACAATTGATGTATACTGGTGGTACCGGATGGTTCGTTTGTAAGACAGCCTATACAAATAAAAACATTTCATTGTAATTATAAATGCTTCATCTATTTGTTGAAAATAAAATGAATAATGCATGATACCTGGACAAAATGGTCATTGTTTACATGAACAATCCTTAGTTCACGACGATACAATTGAAATGGAATTTTTCCTCTTAAAGGTGGTATAGTCAAACTCAAACTCTTGCTGATACTAAAAACGACAATATTATATTTTGTAGCTATTATGTACCCAATCTCGGGCATAATCATCCATTTAGTTGGTTCGGCACCGCCAGATTTGTGATTAAGCACATTGGTGGTTCTACCTTTTTCAATAAACACTCGTTCATACATCTCTTGATGTTGTTCAAGTTCTTCCAATAATTCCTTACGGACTTGCCACCATCGATCCTCTCCTAATCCTAAGAAAGAAGCAACACATCTAAATCCACAATTACCATCCATGCTCACGTCCACAATTCCTTCGATATAAGGCTTCCACTCTTTTGGTATGCAATTTTCATACACACCTAAATTTATATTTCTAGGTCTACGAACAATCAATTTTTCTTTCTTCATCGAAATACAAGGATCAATCTTTTTTATTTTAGCTACACTACATTGGGTTGAAGCACATTCACCTAGCTCAAATGCGGAAGGAAACCGTTTTGTTGAAGTATCAATTTTATTATGAGATCGTCCTCGGGTTTTGACTTTGCTAATTGGAGATACAAGAGTTGACGTTTGCGGATAAATAATCTCTTTTATTTTCTTATACACTTGCATTTGATGCGATAATTCCAATTTCATAACTTCTTTTAGCATTTCATCAAGCTTTTTCTTTATATTAAAATCTCTTTTCTCTCCTATTTTTATAATATGCAATCTAGTCCAATGAACATGAATCAAATCCAAAGGTATTTCTACATTTCGACCTAGATTTGCTAACGTATGAAAGCATGGAAGTCCGTGTGTCTTACGAACAAGACATCCGCATAACTCATCATCTACAATTTCATAAGAATTTATCTGTAGAAGCTCGGATTGAATTAGATCCAATGCCGCAAGAGAAACTACACCACATAAATTTTTAAATTCTTTTTTATGATAAACATGAGCTACTTTTAAAAGACTTGTTTCAAATTAAGCTCTTCGATAAACGATAGTTCAAGCAGTGAATGCATGCTCTCCCATGCTCTTTCGAAGTTGCACTGACTGGTGGCCAAATGTTTTTTCAATTTAGCATGTGCGGCCTCTGCTCTAAAAGAAACTAGTTATCAAGTCATTGTTATAAATAAATCTAAAGTAAATAATGAAACAAAAAAGTAAGTGTCTTACCTATTTGATATGTAGTTGCCAAAGTGCATAAAATTGTCAATCCAAGCACGTACAAATCGATCTTTCCATGTATCAAGCCAATTTTCAGTAATATATTTTAATAACTTTGGGTACTCACCATACTAGACATGAAATTCTTGTAAATTATTGTTATATTGCTCAATATTTTCGGACTCACATAAATTTGCCCAATCTTGAAAAAATTGTTTTTTTACTTCTTTTTTTTATACCCGTAACTCTTCTTTGAATAAAAACAAGAATATTTTTTTCGATATGCCACTTGCACATGATATGAGCTGCTTGGGGAAAGACAATGTTAATGGCATTAATCAATGCTATCTCTCTATCCGTGACAATGACACTTGGCATTTCTACATTGCAATCAATCATTACGAATTAAAGACGATTTAAGGCCCAAAGATAGTAATTTTCCCATTCTGATATGAGATATGCAATAGCAACACAAAAGGTTTGATTAGTTAACGTAACACCGACAATCTCCAACAACGGCATTCTATATTTGTTTGTTTTATAAGTACAATCCATAACAAGAAGATGTGGAAATGTTCTTAGAAAATCTGTACTCGTAGGATGAGCCCAAAATCTGTCAGTAATTATATCACTTCTGTCTAAGGTATTACGATGCCATTCGAAGTAATTTTTTTCCTTAAGCTTGGTTAAGAGGTATTGTATTTGAGAACGACCCGCTCTATCCATTTTCTTGTGCCTAGAAGGCACATTATATACCGTTTTAATTGTTGTACGGTTGGATGGATCATTTTGTTTTATAGTGTGTAAAATGGCTTTTGGCTTCACCATGTTTTTGTACATTTCAACGGCTAATTCTTTTTCATCCTCCGTTAATCGACTAATAAAAGAGTGACCTTCCGAGCTGTAAAGTGCACAATGATTATGAACACCACATATTATTTCTAATTTCCAATTATCTGAATTATGAAGTTTAACGCCTTTCAAACGAAACGGACAATTGCACTTTTTTGTACTTGTTAATCTTGTACTGTTAGATTTCTTGCCTTTGTACTCTTTATACGCCCCACTTCTCTCACATCCAAATATAATTCTTGGATTTCTATCACTACTGTTAATATCCGATTTTAAAACTACCACTTCGATCGCATTCCTTTTAGCCGTAGAATCAATCCATTCTTTCATTTTATATCTATTTGGAAATACCTTCATACAATAAAAAAATTCAGTATAGAAAATGAGTTAATTTACAAAATAGTAAAATAAATTACACACGTCATATGTTGTGAACTCATTGCTATAATCCATGACAATTTCTTCATCTTCTTCAGCCACCCACCCAATCTACAAAGTAAAAAAATGGATGTAGTATTTAACGGACAATGTTTCATCACTTCCTAGTATATGGTAAACTAGGTTTTGAGCAATTCCTAGTGTATATGGCACTAGGAATATGTTAGTTTCTAGTATAATAGCAGCTATGAAGAAAACATACCTGATTTTGTCGTACGTAATTATCTGTATTGCTCGTTTCCTCCTCCATGTCAATTTCAGCAGATGGAACCCGGTGGAAGAGAGATGAAGATAAGATGAAAAGACACGGGTAGCACTATTTGCACCCCGAAATTTGCCTTACACACCCCATTTAGTTAAAGAAAAACTGCTCACCCCGCTATTTTCTTTTAACCCCCCAGTTTATTCCATAAATAACCCTATTGTTTTCAATTTCTCACGTCGGTTTTTAAAATAAAAATCACGCTCGGGCTGAGCTTTGTTTTATATAAAAGCTCACTTGGAACGAGCAATGTTCCATATGAAACCTTGTTTGGACCGAGCAAGGATTTGTAAGAAACCTCTCTCGAGACGAGCGAGGTTTTGTATGAAACCACACTTGTACCAAGCTAGGTTTTTCAAAAAAACATATGCAGTCTCACTAGTGAAAAATTCATATTAACTTCACTTCAATGGAGCGTAGTTTGTTAGGCTTCCTCACTCGCTTCAAGCTTGGTTTGTTAGGTTTCCTCACTCGCTCCATACTTGGTTTTTTGTGTTTCCTCACTCACTTGAAGCTTGGTTTTTTGTGTTTCCTCACTCACTTGAAGCTTGGTTTCTTATATTTCCTCGCTTGCTCTGAACTTGGTTTTTTAAAGACATAACTTTTGTTGTTTTTATGATATACAGCTACAGGATTGAGGGCAATTTTGTCAAAATAATTTTTTTAAATTTACCGAGGGGTGAAAAGCAAAAGAAGGGGTGGTAATAGATGCTCCCAAAAGACACAGTAAATTGAATAAGATACCCATTTAACATTTAAAGGGTATAATTGGAATAAAAATTTTAAAATTTTACCCGGGGTGTGAAGAGAAAATGCGGAGGGATCAATAGACGGACCTAAACAAAAAATAGGTGGTCAGTATTATTTCCCTTCCATTTTTGTGGCCATGAAATTCCATTTTCAGTAATAAGTCCAAATCCCCAAATCATGGAAAAATCAACCTTTTCATCGCTCATCAAAACCGTAATGTTTGCGCAAAAAATGCGCAAACACCCTAAAGTCGTACGATTTAGTTGATTATATGTTGTTCTTAGCGATTTGGGTGATTTATGCAAATATGTAAAAAGCAGGGACTAAACTGTAAAAGACACACAGATTTATAGTGGTTCGGCCAGAACGTGCCTACGTCCACTTTATATGTTATTCTCCTTTTCTCTTCAGATTACAAGTATAAAGCTTTGTATACAAGTATATGAAAGTTGTTTGAAAGTTCCTTCCGTGCTTGAGCTCTCAAACTTGTCTTCCATTGTTGTACCCCTGCCCCTCTATTTATAGAGTGAGGCTGGGGGCAGGGGTCCTGGATGTATATAGCTGCTGGTGGGCCTGGGCTGAAGCAATCTGGACTGGCAACTTTGGTTCGGCAAGGGCTTGGTTCGGTAGTTCATGGAGGTGGAGTTGGTCCGGTGGGACGTTGGTTCGGTGAAGGTGTATCCGGTGGTGAGTGGATGGAGCTTGGTTCGGCTATGCAGGGAGTGGTGTTGGACCGGTAGGGCTTTGGTCCGGTGGTAGGAGTATGGTGGAGCTCGTTCGGTAGTACATGGATGGTTGGTTCGGCTAGGAAGGGAAGTGGAGTTGTGGTTCGGTATTGAAGGGGTGTACTTGGTTCGGCAGTGGAGTTGGGAATGCCGAGTGTACTTCGACATTGGGAATGCCGGATGAATCTCGGCATTGGGAATGCCGGATGAGCCATGGTATTTCGAATGCCGAATGAGATCTCGTTTCATACTGTCGAATGGGCTTGAGTGTTGGAGTGCCGAATGGACTCTCGCATTGTTTCACCGAATGAACTTTTATATTTGAACCTTGAGTGAAATCCTGGACTTATATACGCTTGCTGGCTGCTTCTTCTTGGTTCGGTCGTGGTGGAAATGCACACAACATTGATATTCCAGTTTTGACCAAAAATGGGATAACACTTTGCCCCCCAAAACATGCCTTGCGATAGGAAGGCATGTTTTGTAATGCCATGAGCTGGATGTTCATATCCTGTTGACAACCTGTAAAGAGCTTGATATTTTATATGGCCCCAAATGACGACCGTTCGGGATCGAGCTATTTGGGATGAAGCGCGGCCGTTCATGGTCAAGCGCCTAACTTCAAATGACGACCATTCGCGATCGAGTCATTTGAGGTGAAGTGCGACCGCTCGTGGTCAAGCGTCTAAATCCATGCGATGGTAGTTCGAGATCGAGTCATTTGCGGTGGAATGTGATCGTTCACGGTCAAGCGCTTTACTTCAAATGACGACCGTTCGGGATCGAGCCATTCGAGGTAAAGTGCGACCGAGCCCGGTCAGAGGGCGGACCTCAAATGGCGACCGTTCGCGATCAAGCCACTTGGGGTGAAATGTGACCGTTCACGGCCGGTGCCGTTCACGGCAAAAGATGAAATGGGACCGTTCGCGGTCAAGCGCCTTACTTCAGATGACGATCGTTCGAGATCGAGCCATTCGTGGTAAGGTGCGACTGTTGGCGGTCAGGGGGTGGACCTCAAGTGACGACCTTTCGCGATCGAGCCATTTGTGGCGAGATGAGTTGTGCCGTTCGAGGCGAGTTTGTGACTGTTCGAAGTCGGGTGCCGTTCGAGACGAATTGTGACCGTTCGCGATCGGGGGCCGTTCGAGGCGAATTGTGACTGTTCGAAGTCGGATGCCGTTCGAGGCGAATTGTGACCGTTCGCGATCGGGTGCCGTTCAAGGCGAATTGTGACTGTTCGAAGTCGGGTGCCATTCGAGGCGAGTTGTGACCGTTCGCGATCGGGTGCCGTTCAAGGCGAATTATGTGTGCCCGGGGGGGACTTAATATTATCAGTGCCGGAGTTATTGTTTGGGGGAGTTTCCGAATCAAAGACTTCGGCAGTTCGCTGCCATGCAAGAGGTGCTCGTGGACCGTTCGCGATCCAACGGGCATACAAGTAAATTTTTCCATAGAATTGTAAATGTTAAAGCAATAATCATATGAACCTTACGGCAGAAATGTCAAAACAGGAAGAATTTAAATGTTCAAATCAAAATCAAAGCAAAAAAGCAAAATGAAGATGTCAAAGCGTAAACTCTTACTATAACGCGGTTGGTAGTCATTCAGAGCATGCCTATGGATCGTGCGCGATCGCTCACATGTGTAAATGATTTAACCGTGTTAGCGAGAGGTTTACAACTTGTTCATCGTTATTTTAATCAAGCAATCAATGGATAATCAAACGGTGCCCCGATCCAGGGTCACCTCTAGCCGATGTAGACGGTGGTCGCTCTGGCTCCACTGTTGGAGTTCGCCTCCCCACGTACTGAAGGAGCATATCGTTCCTGATATGCCCTTCCACCTCATCCTTCAAATGCCTACAATCATTAGTGTTATGACCGTTTAATTCATGGAATACACAAAACTTATCTGATTTTCTTTCGTTAGAGGTTGGATCCCTTCGCATTGGTCTACGATACGGAACATGCTCCTTGGTATCCTGATAAATTCGTTCCAGACTCTCATTCAGCTCAGTGTGAGTGGTGAATCGCGGCTCCCTCCATTGCCGCTTTGACCTGTCATCATTATCCTCAGCCTTTCTCTTTCCTTTGCTAGTCTCCGCACCCTTTCCAGGTGGGTTTTCGCTCTTGATTGCGTAAACGTCATCTTCTTCCTCTCTTTCTGCACTATTAGCGTCTTCCAAACGCAGAAACTTTTCAGCCTCATGATAGAACTCTCCCAGATTCATAGGCGGGTCCTTGGTTAATGAATTCTTGAACTCTGTACTATCATCTATTCCAGATACAGCCGCCATCATGACCATAGATGGATCTGGTCGATCCACTGATGCTGCCGCCGCATTAAATCGCGTTAGAAAGCTCCTCAAAGTCTCTCCAGTTTTCTGCTTCAAGGTTGCCAAAGTCATCACATTCTTGGGTCTCGCAATATGAACCCTGAATTGCCTTATGAATCTCTCAGTTAAATCTGCCCACGTTCCTATGGCGCCGCTCTCCAGTTGCCTAAACCATAACGCTGCAATGTCCGTCAAATACAGTGGAAAGCACCGGGCCATGATCTCCTGTGATGGCCCCAGCACTTCCATGTGCCTCATATACTTAGTAAGATGGACCGCAGGGTCTGTCCTCCCATCGTACATCTCTACTGATGGTAGCTTGAATTCTGGTGGGTTCCTAGCCATCCTAATTGCAGAAGAAAAAGGACTCCTGTTTACATCTTCCAAGTCTTTGTTTACCAAACCGCCTCTCATAGCTCTTCTAACCATCTCCGCCAATCTGTCATCGTCTCCAAGCTGTAGTCCTCGTTCACTGCCTTCGACCTGCCCCCCGAGTCCGTGGGAGTTTTCATGTGTATGCCTCCCTGGCTGAACGTTCATTTCTCTATTGCTACCAGGTGGCTCGGATGCCCCCATCTCTCTTCCTGGGGTCGGATCAACATGCTCTGCGTGAGTGCCCCCTAGCTCTGGTGCTACGCCAGTTGGTCCTGCTCCGTTCTGAACTCCAGTTGCTCCTTGGTTTTGTGCTCCAAGTTGCCCAATTTGCTGAAGCAAGTTCTGGATCATCTCTTCTTGTCTTCTCATCATAGCCTCCATCTCATCCCTGGTGATGAAGGCTGAAGCTTGGTTTGCTCCTGAGGCAGCCTCTTGACTCCCTTCCTGTTGACTCTGCTCTGGCCTTGGCCTTCTGCTTGATTGTCTCGCCATGACTCTTCCAATCTGAATCTCTAAACTCTCAAATTCGACTTCCAAGCGGTAGGTCCCTGAGTTCAATTCTCAGTGAAAGCACCAAAACGTTTGCGCAAAAAATGGGCAAACACCCTAAAGTCGTACGATTTAGTTGATTATATGTTGTTCTTAGCGATTTGGGTGATTTATGCAAATATGTAAAAAGCAGGGACTAAACTGTAAAAGACACACAGATTTATAGTGGTTCGGCCAGAACGTGCCTACGTCCGCTTTATATGTTATTCTCCTTTTCTCTTCAGATTACAAGTACAAAGCTTTGTATACAAGTATATGAAAGTTGTTTGAAAGTTCCTTCCGTGCTTGATCTCTCAAACTTGTCTTCCATTGTTGTACCCCTGCCCCTCTATTTATAGAGTGAGGCTGGGGGCAGGGGTCCTGGATGTATATAGCTGCTGGTGGGCCTGGGCTGAAGCAATCTGGACTGGCAACTTTGGTTCGGCAAGGGCTTGGTTCGGTAGTTCATGGAGGTGGAGTTGGTCCGGTGGGACGTTGGTTCGGTGAAGGTGTATCCGGTGGTGAGTGGATGGAGCTTGGTTCGGCTATGCAGGGAGTGGTGTTGGACCGGTAGGGCTTTGGTCCGGTGGTAGGAGTATGGTGGAGCTCGTTCGGTAGTACATGGATGGTTGGTTCGGCTAGGAAGGGAAGTGGAGTTGTGGTTCGGTATTGAAGGGGTGTACTTGGTTCGGCAGTGGAGTTGGGAATGCCGAGTGTACTTCGGCATTGGGAATGCCGGATGAATATCGGCATTGGGAATGCCGGATGAGCCATGGTATTTCGAATGCCGAATGAGATCTCATTTCATACTGCCGAATGGGCTTGAGTGTTGGAGTGCCGAATGGACTCTCGCATTGTTTCACCGAATGAACTTTTATATTTGAACCTTGAGTGAAATCCTAGACTTATATACGCTTGCTGGCTGCTTCTTCTTGGTTCGGTCGTGGTGGAAATGCACACAACATTGATATTCCAGTTTTGACCAAAAATGGGATAACACGTAACGCGTTCAAATATACCTTTCTATATTTTCGCACCCTTAGAATCCTACACTCTCAGATCATCACGCTGTATTATTTCCAGTTCTGCCACTCCAGGTAGTTTTGTTTAATTTCAATTGATGTTAATTTTACATTAAGCATCCACGTTCTTTTGTTAATCGATTTTATTAACTAGGATTTTGATTAAAAATCTATGTTTGGTTGTATGACGATCTGCATTTGATATATGATGATATGTTTTCAATCCTAGGTATAATATGCATTCTTATTATGATTGATTATAGAAATTGAATTCTTATTCTTAATCTGTAAATGATAATAATGAAAACAAATTGTATAAGAACAAATGGCTCTAATACGGAGTTGGATGATTTTGCTACATGTTTTTGCCCCATGTATAATGTTTCCCTCTTCTTAATGCCATACTCAGATCCATTAAATTTTGAAATCATTTCATTTTAAGTTGTTCTATCTTGTGATAAGTGCACGATATAAAGTTTCGATGCTAATTTATGTTAAAAGTATTTAACAAGATCTCAGCATCTTTTAAACTCAATTTGAGAGCGCTTGAATCTAAAGCCACCCATCCTTTCCCTGATCGAATCCAATTGCGGTCATGGATGAATCACATGTAAAGCAGGTAATAATGAAATCCTAATCCTTTTCTCAGGCAACACAATGTTCCAACTAAGTTAAAATGTATTACAAATAATACGACAACAAGTTATACCATTGCAAAAGTAGTAGAAGACAAGATTACTGAAGAAATATCAACAGTTGATCTCCTTGATATGGTTGATGTCAAAGTAGGAAGAGAAAGAATTCCATAACAAATGGACAAAATGGCTGAGAAGGTTTCTTTGTTGCTCTTAAGGCAACGATACTACTGTGTGCCATTTCGATCATAAAAACTGGTGTTGCATGGTAAAATAAGATTGACTCTCAATATTTATTGAATCATTATGTGTTATTTCAGCCATTTCGATAAGTGTATCAGTTATGGTAGATTTAGTGAGTGAATCAGCAGTAGATATTTATTGATTCCTTGAATTAGGATATTGATTACTATGGAAAGTATCTTATTGTTGTTGGAAATAGCATTTGAATCTTTTTCTTTCTAATTTTGTCATTCATTGGTAGATTCTACATTTTTTATTGGAATTTACAAGAATACTTATTTGATGAAATAGTATGGTTTATGATCGGTTACCTCTTGGTCAGCGTTCTCTCAAACTAAAACTTTTTTAGCACTCAAAGGATAGATCTAGGCTTCTGAGAAAATTTTAGGCTTATCAAAAAAACTTGTTTCGAGTTTAGGCTTCTTTGAAAAACTAATTATGAAAATTTTAGTTTAAACCGCGCTTTCTTTATGATAAGTTTCGAAGTAGACTAAGTTTTTACACACAGACACATACACACAAATGTATGCAATTGATCAAGGGCTGTTCTTACTATTTCCAACTCTTTTTTTTGGCATTAAGCTCAGTTTCTAAAGCAGCAGCCTCGTCATGTTTTGAAACTAGTTGCTTCTTCTTCTCTTCAAGATCCTTCACATAGTGGCTAATTTTGGTGTTTAGTGGCAACTGTGCAAATGCTGGTTGCCTTAGCGATTTGAACCTGGTATGTCCAGCAGGTCTTGAAGTGAAAGATGGAGGCAATGGAGTGGTAGCATGCAAAAGTGTTTGCTATGCATTTGGATCATCGAGATACTACTGCATTGGAAGCTTTGGCAGTCCTCAACAGTGTAAGTCAACTGCTTATTCCAGGATTTCCAAGTCCACATGGCCAAAAGCTTACATTATATCCTACACACATTCTCACTTATACTTGTGCTTGTTATCTTATCATTTTCTGCACTCATCGTTAGTTCATTAGAAAAATTAGTGTTTGAGCATCTTATAAGGAAATTAGAGATTTAAATCGCTTTTATTTTTGTAGGTTTATTTTCTCTAATTGCAAAATTATGTTTATTGACTATTTAAGTTATCTAATTATCTATTGGGTTTACCTCAAAAAACAGTCTTTAATTTCTTTGCTAGTAGCACACAATGTATATCCACTTTTTCACTTTTAAATCGTTGGTGTAATCTAGATTTTCCAACTATGCATTCAAGATTGTACAATTGATACTTGCATGAGCATGTTATTGGATAATTGTGTCGATGATTCGAGAATGATGAAGATTATAACTGTCATACTTATAACTTCAAGGATCTACTGCGTAGATTCTTTTAGACAGTAGTTCAATCCAACAGGTACAAACGGGTTATCGAACTATCGACTTTAGGATTCAATGTAGCCTTGAAATAGCGTAATGGGATTCAAAATTTGTATGATTTTGAACCGACCAAGAACAATCAAATTCGATCTCTGATGATGCAATTTTATAGAGAATAGAATGAAGAAGAAGAAGAGAATTGATCTGCAACGTTTCTGCGTTTGCGACACCTTACAAGCATTGCAAACTGTGGTGAAAAGGTAGTGTTCTGCAACACTTTCTGAGCATCGCAGATCTAAAGGAAGAAGAAGAAGGTACAAAGAAAAGAGATTGTTATTCTTAACGGTTCCTAGGCGTTACTATTTATAGTAGTGAAGAAGTGTCCATTCGTCAAGCGTCGCACCCTTTCCAACAATCCGAAACTGTAACGAACGGTCGCGTCTCTTTGTAACAATTTGAAACCGTTATCCCGCTTTTTGGCAAAGCCGTGACACCAAAAGATTGGTCAAAAACAAAAGACAATTCGTCTCAGAGATTGGTTGTGCTTCACTTCGCCAATGGATATCGATGAATTCTGTCCAAATCCGGATCAGGCCACAATCGATAGGACATGGCAAGAGAGATCATAGAAGTCCGCATTTCAAATTTCAAGTCAATCCGAGGTCGTATGCTCAAGTTATGATGGATCCAAGTTAAGAGGGATGGACATTGCTCAGTTCGAACCCATCACCTTTCGTACGTTCGAACCCATCTAGTTCGAACCCATCATGTTCGAATCCATACGAAGAGGTGACGTTCGAATCCATCAGCTAACATTTTCCTTCGACTCCATCCAACTGAAACCACTCCATGTCCCTGCTTCGACTCCATCGGCCTCGACACCATCACAGTGACTCACCTTCGAATCCATGAACTAAACCTTTGCTTCGACTCCATCAAGCAAGCCCCCAGATAACCTTGCTTCGAATCCATCTTCACACGACCACAAACCCATCCTGCGGCTTCACACTGTCTTCGAATCCAACATGTTAGAGACGACTTCGAATCGATCCGAAGTAGCGCAGTTGGATCGATTCGAATGAATACCATTCCATCGATTCGAAGGCGACCTTCGAATCGAACACTCGAACCACTTGGTCAACACGGCAAAGAACTTGGAGTCGACCCAATCAACTCGGCGAAAAATATGGATCGACTCGAAGAAGGCGCGCCACGTCAACCCACTTACACGCCCTGAGATCGATTCGAAGTGCTCGATTCGAATCGATCGATTCGAAGACGACAGCGTACCGAGAAACATCATTTCGAACCAATGATAACTCTCAATCCACTGATCCAAATCGCATGAAATTTTTACAGGAGTTCGTCTACACGTCGAAGAATGTCCACGCCAAGTTTCATCACGATTGGATGATTTCTTGATCGATTCGAACCAAGGGTCGAATCGATCCCAATGTGGGCCCGGATCTTCAGGTTTCGGCCATGTGGGCCCCCTCACGTGCCAGAAGCGGTCCACCTGAATTTTAGGAGAAATATCAGCCTCCAACGCCTATAAATAGAGCCCCAGGTCATTCAGAAAAGGGGTCGGAGATTCAGAAGAGAGAAAGAAAGCCCGGACTCTGCCAGATTCAATTCTAAGTCTTTCCAACATCATTGTAATCAAGTATCAAAGCTACAACTTGGAGTAATCTGATGTAATCGATTGAAAATCATCAAGTGAATCAATAAAGATAAAAACTTCAAAGTGGACGTATGCACGAACGCCGAAGCACTATAAATCCTGTGTTGTTTACCGTTATCTGTGATTTGTTGCATTTACTATCTCTTAGATCTGAGTTCTATGCTAATTATTACTGATCTGTGTTGATAAATGGGTGCTTTCACGATATTGAGTGTTTGTGACCATTTTTGGCGCAAACATTTTTGGTGCTTTCACTGAGAGCTGATTCAGGAGAAGTTGAATTTAGAGACTTGGGTATTCAGATCTGAGAACCATGACGAGACAAACAAGTAAGAAACAAAGGCCAGAGAGAAGTGAACATCAAGGAAGTCAAGAGGCTTCCTCAGGAGCGAATCAAGCGTCGATCTTCATCACTAGGGACGAGATGGAGACAATGATGAAAAAACAAGAGGAGCTGATCCAGAGTTTGTTCCAACAGATAGGGCAACTAGGAGCACAAAATCAAGGAGTAACCGGAGTTCAGAACGGAGCAGGACCATCCGACGTAGCACCTGGAGTAGGAGGCACACACATGGAGAATGTTGATCCAATCCCTGAGAGAGATAGAGATGCGTCTACACAAGCGAGGAGTAGAAGAGGAGTGAACGCTCAGTCAAGGGGGCAGATCCCAGAATTCCCTCGTGGACTCGGGGGGCAGGTTGAAAGTAATGAACGGAGATTGCATCTCGGAGACGATGACAAGTTGGCAGAAATGGTTAGAAGAGCCATGAGAGGCGGATTAGTGAACAAAGATTTGGAGGATTTTAATAGGAGTCCTTTTACTCCAGCGATCCGACGAGCTAGGAACCCACCGGATTTCAAGTTACCTTCATTAGACATGTACGACGGAAGAACGGATCCCACAGTTCATCTAACGAAGTATATGAGGCATATGGAAGTGCTGGGGGCATCAGAGGAGGTTATGGCCCGGTGCTTTCCATTGTGCTTGGCGGATATTGCAGCATTGTGGTTTAGACAATTGGAGAATGGATCCATCGGAACATGGAACGATTTAATTGAGAGATTTATGAGGCAATTCAGGGTTCACATTACGAGACCCAAGAATGTTATGACTTTGGCGACCCTAAAGCAGAAAGCCGGAGAGACCTTGAGGAGTTATCTAGCGCGATTCAATGCAGCAGCAGCTTCGGTGGATCGGGCAGATCCATCTATGGTGGTGATGGCAGCTGTGTCCGGAGTAGCTGACGGCACAGAGTTCAAAAATTCATTGACTAAAGATCCACCCGTGGATCTAGAGGAATTCTACCACGAGGCAGAGAAGTTTTTACGATTAGAGGATGCTAATGCCGAAAGAGAAGAAGGAGAAGGAATAGAAGTTTATATGCTCAAAGACAAAAAGCCTATCGAAAAGGACCCAGGCAAAGATAAAGGAAAACGAAGGGCTGAGGATTATAATGACAGGTCAAAATGGCAACGGAGGGAGCCGCGATTCACTACTTACACCGAGCTGACTGAGAGTTTGGAGCGGATTTATCAGGATACCAAAGAGCAGGTTCCCTATCGTAGGCCGATACGAAGGGATCCAACCTCTGATGAAAGGAGACCAGATAAGTTTTGTGCTTTTCATGAATTAAATGGTCATAACACTAATGATTGTAGACACCTGAGGGACGAGGTGGAAGGACATATCAGAAACGGTATGCTCCTTCAATATGTGAGGAGGCGAGCTTCAACGGTGGAGCCAGAGCGGCCACCATCTACATCAGCCAGGGGTGGCCCTGAACCGGGACACCGTTTGATCATCAATTAAATAAAATAACGATGAACAAGTAGTAAACCTCTCACTAACATGGGTTAATCATTTACACATGTACAAGATCACGAACGGTCCACAGACATGCTCTGAACGGCTATTAACCTTATCGTTGTGAGAATTTACACTTTGACATCTTTGCTTTGCTTTTGTTTTGTGTTGATTTGGACATTTAAACTTGGTTTGTTTGGGCATTTCTGTTCTTAAAATTCATCTGTTGAATAGATATTTGATCCTGGTAATTCTGAAATGGCTAAGCTACTTACACATGTACGGGGTCGCGAACGGTCCTTAGGCATGTTCTGAGATGGTGATAAACCACCCTGACAAACGATCCAGGGACCCACGCAAATGTGAGCCTGGTATCGGTATACCGAGCCCTCTCGGGCACACTAATTCGCCTTCAACAGGCACACAAACAATCCAGGAACTCACCCGAACGTGACCCTGGCATCCATAACATCAAGCCCTCCCGGGCACGCAAACTCGCCTCGAACGGCACACGATCGCGAACGATCACAACTCGCCACGAACGGCACTCGACTTCGAACAGTCACAACTCGCCACGAACGGCACTCGACTTCGAACAGTCACCACTCGCCACGAACGGCATCCGACCTTGAACGGTCACAACTCGCCTCGAACAGGCACGATTCGCCCCGAGCGGCACAACTCATCTCACCTCAAGTGGCTCGATCACGAACGATCGTCATTTGAGGTCCACCACTTGACCGCGCATTATCGCACTTTACCTTGATTGGCTTGATCATGAACGATCGTCATTTGAGGTTGAGCGCTTGACCTTGAACGGTCGCATTTCACCGAAGATGACTCGATCACGAACGATCGTCGCATGGATTTATGCGCTTGACCGCGCACGGTCGCACTTCACCTCGAGTGACTCGATCACGAACGATCGTCATTCGAAGTTAGGCGCTTGACCACGAACGGCCGCGCTTCATCCGAAATAGCTCGATCCCAAACGATCGTCATTGGAGGACATATGAGACTATCAAATTCTTTGTAGGTTGGTGATAGGATATGAACATCCAACTCAAGGTATTGCAAAACACACCTTCCTACCGCAAGGCATGTTTTGGGGGGCAAATGTTATCCCGCTTTTTGGCAAAGCCGTGACACCAAAAGATTGGTCAAAAACAAAAGACAATTCGTCTCAGAGATTGGTTGTGCTTCACTTCGCCAATGGATATCGATGAATTTTGTCCAAATCCGGATCAGGCCACAATCGATAGGACATGGCAAGAGAGATCATAGAAGTCCGCATTTCAAATTTCAAGTCAATCCGATGTCGTATGCTCAAGTTATGATGGATCCAAGTTAAGAGGGATGGACATTGCTCAGTTCGAACCCATCACCCATCTAGTTCGAACCCATCTAGTTCGAACCCATCTAGTTCGAACCCATCATGTTCGAATCCATACGAAGAGGTGACGTTCGAATCCATCAGCTAACATTTTCCTTCGACTCCATCCAACTGAAACCACTCCATGTCCCTGCTTCGACTCCATCGGCCTCGACACCATCACAGTGACTCACCATCGAATCCATGAACTAAACCTTTGCTTCGACTCCATCAAGCAAGCCCCCAGATAACCTTGCTTCGAATCCATCTTCACACGACCACAAACCCATCATGCGGCTTCACACTGTCTTCGAATCCAACATGTTAGAGACGACTTCGAATCGATCCGAAGTAGCGCAGTTGGATCGATTCGAATGAATACCATTCCATCGAATCGAACACTCGAACCACTTGGTCAACACGGCAAAGAACTCGGAGTCGACCCAATCAACTCGGCGAAAAATATGGATCGACTCGAAGAAGGCGCGCCACGTCAACCCACTTACACGCCCTGAGATCGATTCGAAGTGCTCGATTCGAATCGATCGATTCGAAGACGACAGCGTACCGAGAAACATCATTTCGAACCAATGATAACTCTCAATCCACTGATCCAAATCCCATGAAATTTTTACAGGAGTTCGTCTACACGTCGAAGAATGTCCACGCCAAGTTTCATCACGATTGGACGATTTCTTGATCGATTCGAACCAAGGGTCGAATCGATCCCAATGTGGGCCCGGATCTTCAGGTTTCGGCCATGTGGGCCCCCTCACGTGCCAGAAGCGGTCCACCTGAATTTTAGGAGAAATATTAGCCTCCAACGCTTATAAATAGAGCCCCAGGTCATTCAGAAAAGGGGTCGGAGATTCAGAAGAGAGAAAGAAAGCCCGGACTCTGCCAGATTCAATTCTAAGTCATTCCAACATCATTGTAATCAAGTATCAAAGCTACAACTTGGAGTAATCTGTTGTAATCGACTGAAAATCATCAAGTGAATCAATAAAGATAAAAACTTCAAAGTGGACGTAGGCACGAACGCCGAACCACTATAAATCCTGTGTTGTTTACCGTTATCTGTGATTTGTTGCATTTACTATCTCTTAGATCTGAGTTCTATGCTAATTATTACTGATCTGTGTTGATAAACGGGTGCTTTCACGATATTGGGTGTTTGTGACCATTTTTGGCGCAAACAGAAACTGTTACTGAACGGTTGCATACCTTCATTCAAATAACCCACCAAATCTATCCCCTTACTTTCATCCCACTTCTTCCCTCTTCAAAAACAAATCCAAACCCAAAACTAATTTTGAAAATTTCCAACAATTTTCCCTTGTTTTCAAAATAAGTAAAGTAAATAAAATAGACGGCTGCATCAATAGAATGACTACCTGCATACCCAAGTGGGATCAAGTCAATGTAGTTCCAAGATCAAGTTTTGCATCATCACAGAAACTAATACATAAATGATAGGTATCTTTTGGATTTGAACATTCACTTAGTATGTGACGATCCGAGCTCGATGTCCGACAAATGACATTGAATCCGTGTCGCCGGAGCTTGCAACAACATTAGATGAAAAACAACACAACGAAAACAAAAGATAATTGCATTGATATACACAATATAGATACAATGTGATATATATCATGATACAACAATCCAACACCATTCGAGAATATACAACACAACACCACAGCGGAATATCGACAACATGAGCAAAGTCTTCAATAGAATCCAAAACTTCAACTCCAAACCAAAACTCCAAAGCTAGAGCTCCAAAATTTCAGGCTCGAACCACCATCAACTGAACTTATAGCAAATGAGATTGCCAAACCAAGACTTCTAAGATCCAAAAGACTGAAGAAGATCTCAAATGCTACAGAATCTATACCTATTATTGATTATTTGAAAAAACCAAACTCTAGACTGCCCGTGTGGAAAATTGTGGGCACCCAGAGTTTACGAACGGAACAATAAACCCCAGGTCAGTCATGAGACTAGTATGAGCAAACAAAAACATTTTATCTTTAAAACAAACAAAAGAATTTAAATTTGAAATCCGCAATGCTTTTTGTAGAATTAAACTACCATAAGGCCTCCCGACACACACACCATGCAATCGCACACTTGGGGGAGATTTCTCCTTATGATAGTCAAACATGCTTACTACGTAAAATCCTTTTGATATTATTATTAGTGCATAGTGGAAAACGTTTCGAAAGTATAATATTAATCTGAACCAGCATAGGTACCATTATATTATGCCAGCTATAGCTACCACATGAGGTGGCAGGTTCTACAATTGCAATCGTAAAGGTCTCGTATTATTTGATTGGATTTTCAACAAATGGTCAGGCCAAAGAACTTTCCATTGCCACATGGGTGCTCCCCTGGAGGGACGGCCCGAGAACTTACCCAGCTCTCTGCCAACAAATGGCCGGTTTCCTCCCTGTCCGAGGGTAATACCTAAAGATATACCACCCTCGGTCGTTTGCGACCTTTATCCGAGGATCCTCAACCACAAAGCAACATCACACAGTAATAAATATACAGTGTCCACATGAGTAAGTATCTGGGATCCATACCATGATACCACCCTTTTCCAAAAGGAATGGACATACCCTAGGGTGAGACCCCTGAAACCTTGCCGCATCTTTCCTGTTTCGACCATTACCGGGTTGTGAGGCTCGTTGAGGTCTCGTCCACAAAGCATGCTTTGATCAACAAAAGATCAGCAGCACTTCGTATGCCACATTACCAAATTGGAAATGTATCACAAGTAACCATCAACTACATAACCTCTGAGCTCATACGTCTCAAAGAAGGGTGTTAAGCTAAGAGAATAAATCTCCGCCACCAAATAGAAATGTATTTGATAGAAACTGGTTTTACATATCAAAGTGTAATGTCAGACACACATCCATACAAGTCTATTCAGGGTTCGAACAGAACCGAAGGCACTTCCGAAGAAGCCCTTGCAATCTGGATAGTCATAATCCCGATCGGACTCCCCATCACATATGGAGATCTCTATACCGTAGTTACTCAGTGTAGATTCATTCGATAGGTTATCCTATCATTCTCGCAAATATCCGATCCTCACCATCGGTCTTCTAATGCTATCCATAACGTCGTATCATTATTCGAAATGGGTTATATGATACAAGGTCCTCTCCCTGCTAAATCGAATAATGAGCGCAATATTTAAAAACATATGGATATGGGATTTCAGTTAAGTCACAACTTTAAAACCCAAAACTTTCCTTTCAAATGGTTTAAACCAATTACCATTTCAAATCTTTTAAATAAAAAGATTAATTTCACACAGTTCACCCAGTTTCACAAAGATTCATTCACAGATTTCAAAACAATTTCCATTTCAATTGGATTAACTCATTCAATCTTTAAATCAAAGATTTAACTCATAGCCTTCAAAACCCATTTTTAAAGATTCATTCATAACATGGAAAACCATTACAACTTGAAATCACAAATTGGAAATTCTTTACCTTATATGAAAGCTTTTATCATTTGAACACAAACATTTTTCATTTCGGAAAAATCTGATTTCATTTATACAAGTTAAATTCCTTGGGTTAAATTCAAATTCCTAAAACAACACTTTTAAAATGGTTTTAAACCCATATAAACTTGTATAACCTTTTTAAATCATAAATTCTCAACATAGAATTCAATTTCAAATTTTAAATTCAAATTTAAATCAAATTTCAAAACTAAATCAAGTTATTCAAAAATAACTTTTATCTTTGAAATTCCTTTTCAAAAGCTTTTCACTTTAAACCCAATCCATTGCCAAAACCATTTGGATTCAAAAATTCAATTTTAGAACTATTTCAAAAACTGTGACTTAACCAATTTCCACGTGCAATCCATATTTGTGTGTGTATAGTGTAGTCCAGGGGTTTTACCCAATAGTGCAACATCATCAATCATCACAGATATAATCATAGCAATATCGATAAGCGGTATAATCCTATAACGCTTATCTATATACACAGAATTACAGATAAATAACATAATGCACTACAGATAAATAAATTACATTCATCACCGCTTGAATTAAAACAATTCAAATCACAAAGCATCACACAGTAGAGATGACAAAACAATTCACAGCATTCAATAGAATACAGTCATCCATAAATAAGGTTAATTGATCAACTGATTAATTGAAACCAGATTAACCACTAATTCTGGTTGATTAACATTAATTAATTATAGTTTATGTTAATTAATTATCCTTTAATTAATTATTAATTAACCTTAATTAATGAATTAATTATCCTTTAATTATTTATTAATTAACCTTAATTAATGAATTAATTAACCTTAATTAATTAAAGAATTAATCTTAATTAATTAATTACCCTTAATTAATTATCCTTAATTAATTAATCATTTAATTAACCCTTAATTAATTATCATTAATTAATTAATCCTAATTAATTTAAAATAAGTAATTATCCCTAATTACTTAATTAAATTTTACCATTAATTAATTACTTTTATTAGTTAACTAACTTTTGATATTATTAAGTTTATTTAAAATAAACTTTCAAAATAAAAGTTATATTTATATTTTAAACTATTTTAAAACTTAGTTAATTGAAACAATTTTTATTTAAAAACCTTCTTAACCAATTTTTAAAACTTAAATAACTTCTAATATTCACAAAAATTTTGATTTTAACAAAATTGTCTTCAAGAATTTTAATTTGTTTTAAGATTTCAAACTACTTTTCTCTTAATTCACAGACCCGAGACCCCCTTCGAGTTATACCCGATATAATTGCTTCACTGCTTCGAGTTTTTCAAATTGACTCGTGTGCATGTTTAGTTTTCAATTTAAAACTTTTCTAAGTGTTAACCCTACGCAAACGAAACACTTACTCGAGCCTAACTTCGAGTTGCCACAGGATTCTCACGAAAGTTTCTTTTAGTTGCCTCTGCTCCTTTCTCAATTTTCCCCACTGACATCAACATGGTAGCGTGCACATGCACCGGAGCTCTAACGAGTTCCAGACAACTTTGCCGTCCTTGGCAAGTCAACGGTGATGCCCATAAACTTCGTGACCCCCCAGAACCTCCAATCTCAACGTAAACAAAAATCGAGCTATATGATTTAAACTGTAACCAAAACCAACCACCTTCAAACACCTCATACCGATCATCACAGCCTCCTGACGCCACGCGAGTTTGACCCAAACTTTGCCACATCCCGATGCGTGTTTCCACCTAGTGCGATACGTTCCGATGCGATATTGTCGATTCTATTGCCTCAAGCATACGATCGTTAAAAATACTGGGTTAAGCCCTAAATCGATTCAAATTTTCATTCATGATGAATTAAAATTATCTAGCATTTTTCTCAAATTCAACGATCATTCCAGCTCCTACTACCATGATTCTGAGGCAAATTGATTACGCGATCATCATAAACTGACAGAATTTCATTTTATGTTCATCCCCAATTTTTTTGCTCTATGCTATTTAAAATCTTACTTTTAATTTTAAAAATCAACATTTTCTAAGATGTTTTAGGTTATATTATCAAATCAATTAATTTAAGAAATCGAACTTTTATCATAGATTGAGTTTACAGCATTCTCCTTGTTCCAGACAACATGCACTTGATGATTGTCTTTGGAATTATTTTTAAAATTAAGTTTTTATGCATTTAAACATATTTCTTTTTAATATTATAATCTAATAACAATTAAAAGAAGAGCTTTGGGATTTTTTTCTTTCCTTTGACAGGTTTCTGGAAACTTGGAAGTTGCAAACAGGGATAAATATCCCTGTTCATCAACATGCGCAGTGGATATTTATACATTCACACACATATCTGCACTCATTCAAACAAATCTTAAGCACACATTCAAACCACAGATCAAACACTAGAGGTTTCAAAAGATTTTCTCACATGTTAAAAGCAGAGAACTTGAAAGAACAGATGACAGGAATTTCTTTTTATTTTTGTTGTTGTTTGCTGAGTTGCTAAGTCCTGTTTTGATGCTCTGATCTTCTTTGTTTGATTTTGATCTTGGCTTATTTGCTGTTTGAATTGTGTTGAATTGACTCTAGTTTGAAGGCTCAAACTTGATTTTTTAACTGCTTTCAGTTTGAATTGCATGCTTGAACTTGATATTTCAGATTAAAGTGCACAAAAAATTGTTGCCTTGATACTTTAGATTTTTGCTTGCTGTTTGCAAGCTTGATTACATGTTTATGTGCTTGATGATTTGCCTTAATAATTCTAGATTTAGACTTTGATTTGCTTCAGGTCTTGGTTACTTGATTTTGAATCTGTTTTGATTTTTTATTTATTTTTGCTTGCTGTCCAGATTTGTTTGATTCCTGAAGCTTGTTTGAAGATTGAAGATAGTCTTTGATTTTTTTTGTTTTCTTATTTCAGATTTGAGACAAGACGAATGTAATTTAGTTTTTTTTTATTCTTCAATACAAGATTTAGTTAAAATTAATGCCACTAATTTAACTTAGGCTAACACTTGTCAATTTTTTTACCATTTTCTTTTTACAAATGTTAAATTAATGGTGTCATAAATCTACAAATGTCATATGAGATCAAATTTGTTTTTAAATCCTAAATTTTAGTTAATTTAAAGATTGTATTTTAACCCTTAAATACTTATTTTTAACATATGTATTTTATTTCAAATGTTTATGTTTTTATCTATAATTTTTTTTAATTTAATAAATGCATCCTCCTTTATAAAATCTTAAGAAAAATTGAGTTTTAAAACAAATTATACTTTAAATGAATAACACACATATGTATATGATAAAATTTATCTTTTAAACAACATTCAAAATTTTACTATATACTAAACACTACAAATAGTATTTTAAATATAACTTAATATCATATTTCTTATCTAAATAAATACATTTTTTTAGTCATTTATAAAATCCTTTAAAGGAAAAGATGGTTTTACAATTTAATTACACATGAATAAATAATTTTATTCTTAATTGGCCTTTGAAAAATTTATAATCAAATTCAAAATATCATTTTCAAATTATAATGCATATTCAAATAAAATTAGAAGCAAATTCTTATCAACTTAAAAATCAAACTCCAAATCTAATTTATTTCCAATATATATATATATATTTAAATCTAATTTATATTTATAAAATTCTTATCCTTAAATTTCAAACCAAAATTTTATTTAAAATCTAAAATTTTTAATTATTCTGGAAATTTTTAATTAGTTCACAAATAAATTCACATTTAAATTCCAAAATTAAATTACTTGCCAAATTAAACTTGATTAAAATTCGGGAATGTTACTGATTCCCCCTTTTAAGAAAATTTCGTCCTCGAAATTTGCCGGAGAGACAACCAAGGACAGATAAAAGATAGAGAAATATCTTTCTAGATCAAATCAGATATCTATTCTACATTTGGCTTACCAAATAAGAATATCAACAATAGAGACGAGAACAAACTCATTCAATATTTCACGAAGTTACTCGGGTTATTCAGTCTACGAAATATACAGGGTTATTGGTTAGTTCGAAGGAATAACTAACTGTTCATAGATTTTATCAAAATCCAATGAAACAGACAAAAATAGATTCGATTACGATCTCAGATTCAAGGTTTAACTCATTTATGATTTGCTGAGAAATAAAACTATGTGTAATTCCTGTGTCGAACAAACTTGAAATTTTTTATCATAAACGAAAAGGTCACCTTTTAAAATTTCTTTTCCTTTATCAGCCTTTGAGGTTGAAGAATCATTTTCGATTGCATATACACTCGCTTTTTTAGCTTGCTTCAGTGCTGGGCAACCATGATCCTATGTCTCGGCTGGTGGCAATAATAGCATTCCCTATATTCCTGATCTGGCTTCATAAATTGCTCCCTCTTTCCTTGCTTCCTGGGATTCTTACAATTGTTCAAGTAATGGTCTTTCTCCAAGCAATTGAAACAAGTAACATCTTTCACCTTTTTCTTCTGTATATTCTTCTTCCCTTTTCCTCTCCTCGGTTTCTTTCCACCAAACTTTCTTTTCCCCCAATTTGATTTGCTTTTATTCCAATTCTCCTCTGGAACTTCCTGCTTATCCAGAGTATCGTATCTATAACCCATATCAATTAATTCAGAAAAAGATTCCTTAATGTGAGTAGTCATCCTCTCCTGACACTTCTTGTTCATTCCCCGCATAAACTTTTCATTCTTCTTTAACGGTGTATTCACCAATTCTGGACCAAATGAGATAATTCATTAAATTTGTTTAAGTATTCCTCAAATGACAAGCTTCCTTGCTTCAAATCCGTGAACTCCTGGTATATTCGGGAGATACCAACAGCCGGCATATATCGCTGCTCAAACATTTCTTTGAAACGACTCCAAGTAAATTCATCCGCCGGCTCATCCAATGTAACTGTTTCCTACCAAGCTGAAGCCTCTTCCTGGAGTTGCCAGGAAGCTATCAATCGCATCTGATCATGTTCCAATTTTAGTCCTTTGAGAATCCTTTCGCATGATCAGATATAGGCTTGTGCTTCGATAACGGTTTCCTTGCCTGTGAATGGCTTTCCACCAAGTTTGGAAAAACTTTGATATAAATCAGCCAGATATGGTTGAGGTTGAATGGGAATAGCTGTTGTTGTAGGGCTTTGACTAGTTGAACTGGTACTCCCCTGCCCCCTATCTCTTCCTCTTCTTCCACTCATTCTTACTATTTGTAAATAGTAAGAAAACCAATTTTGGCATTCAGATGCGATATCTTAGGGAATATCAACAGTTAAAGAAAATAGACTGAGAAATTTGGGTTTTCGTTTCACTAGTTGTACCCATTCTAGGGTATACTTCACCCTATCTCTAATGAGCCATCTAATGTGTTACACTCCGAAGCTAAAGTTCTTACTCAACATTTAGCTCTGATACCAACTGTGACGACCTAAACTCGATGTCCGACAAATGACACCGAATCTGTGTCGTCAGAGCTTGCAACAACATTAGATGAAAAACAACAAAGTGGAAATAAAAGATAATTGCATTGATATACGCAATATAGATACAATGTGATATATATCATGATACAACAATCCAACGCCATTCGAGAATATGCAACACAACACCACAGTGGAATATCGACAACATGAGAAAAGTCTTCAATAGAATCTAAAACTGCAACTCCAAACCAAAACTCCGAAGCTAGAGCTCTAAAATTTCAAGCTCGAACCACCATCAACTGAACTTGTAGCAAATGTGATCCCAAATGCGATCGCCAAACCAAGACTTCTAAGATCCAAAAGACTTAAGAAGATCTCCAAATGCTATAGAATCTATACCTATTATTGATTATCTAAAAAAACCAAACTTTAGACTGCCCGTGTGGAAAATTGTGGGCACCCAGAGTTTAGGAACGGAACAATAAACTCCAGGTCAGTCATGGGACTGGTGTGAGTAAACAAAAACAGTTTATCTTTAAAACAAACAAAGAATTTAAATTTGAAATCCGCAATGCTTTTTGAAAAGTGAAACTACCATAAGGCATCCAGGCACACACACCATGCAATCGCACACTTGGGGGAGATTTCTCCTTATGATAGTCAAACATGCTTACTACGCAAAATCCTTTTGATATTATTATTAGTGCATAGTGGAAAACATTTCGAAAGTATAATATTAATCTTAACCGGCATAGGTGCCATTATATTATGCCAGCTATAGCTACCACCTGAGGTGGCAGGTTATACAATTGCAATCGTAAAGGGCTCGTATTGTTTGATTGGATTTCCAACAAATGGTCAGGCCAAGGAACATCCCATCGCCACATAGGTACGCCTCTGGAGGGACGCCCCGAGAACTTACTCAGTTTCTGCCAACACGAGGCCGGTTTCCTCCCTGTCCGGGAGTAATACCTAAAGATATGCCACCCCTGTCATTTGTGACCTTTATCCGATGATTCTCAACCACAAAGCAACATCACACAGTAATAAATATACAGTGTCCACATGAGTAAGTATCTGGGCTCCATACCATGATACCACCCTTTTCCAAAAGGAATGGACATACCCTAGGGGTGCGACCCCTGAAAACTTGCCGCATCTTTCCTGTTTCGACCATTACCGGGTTGTGAGGCTCGATGAGGTCTCGTCCACAAAGCTATGCTTTTTCACAAAGCCATACTTTGATCAACAAATGATCAGCAGCACTTCGTATGCCACATTACCAAATTGGGAATGTATCACTAGTAACCATCAACTACATAACCTTTGAGCTCATACGTCTCAGAGAAGGGTGTTAAGCTAAGATAATAAATCTTCGACACCAAACAGAAATGTATTTGATAGAAACTGGTTTTACATCTCAAAGTGTAATTTCAGACACACATCCATACAAGTCTGTTTTGGGTTCGAACAGAACCGAAGGCACTTCCAAAGAAGCCCTTGCAACCTGGATATTCATAATCCCGATCGAACTCCCCATCACATATGGAGATCTCTATACCGTAGCTACTCAGTGCAGAGTCATTCGATAGGTTATCCTATCGTTCTCGCAAATACTCGGTCTTCACCATCGGTCTTCTAATGCTATCCATAACGTCGTTTCATTATTCGGAATGGGTTATATGACACAAGGTCCTCTTCCGGTTAAACCGAATAATTAGCGCAATATTTAAAAACATATGGATATGGGATTTCAGTTAAGTCACAACTTTAAAATCCAAAATTTTCCTTTCAAATGGTTTAAACCAATTACCATTTCAAATCTTTTAAACAAAAAGATTCATTTCACAAAGTTCACCCAGTTTCACAAAAATTCATTCACAGATTTCAAAACAATTTCCATTTCAATTGGATTAACTCATTCAATCTTTAAATCCAAGAATTAACTCATAGCTTTCAAAACCCATTTTCAAAGATTCATTCATAACATGGAAAACCATTACAACTTGAAATCACAAATTGGAAATTCTTTACCTTATATGAAATCTTTTATCATTTAAACACAAACAGTTTTCATTTCGAAAAAATCCGATTTCATTTATACAAGTTAAAATCTTTGGGTTAAATTTAAATTCCCAAAACAACACTTTTAAAATGGTTTAAAACCCATATAAACTTGTATAACCTTTTTAAATCATAAATTCTCAACATAGAATTCAATTTCAAATTTGGAATTCAAATTTGGAATTCAAATTTCAAAACTAAATCAATTTATTCAAAAATAAATTTTATCTTTGAAATTCCTTTTCAAAAGCTTTTCACTTTAAACCCAATCTATTTCCAAAACCATTTGGATTCAAAAATTCAATTTTAGGACTATTTCAAAAATATGCGACTTAAACAATTTCCACGTGCAATCCATATTTGTGTGTGTATAGTGTAGTCCAGGGGTTTTACCCAATAGTGCAACATCATCAATCATCATAGATACAATCACAGTAATATCGATAAACGGTACAATCCTATAACGCTTATCTATATACACCGAATTACGGATAGATAACATAAATGTATTACAGATACATAAATTACATTCATCGCAGCTTGAATTCAAACAATTCAAATCACAAAGCATCACACAGTAGAGATGACAAAACAATTCACATCATTCAATCGAATACAGTCATTCATAAACAAGGTTAACTGATCATCTAATTAATTTAAACCAGATTAATCACTAATTTTGGTTGATTAACATTAATTAATTATAGTTTTTGTTAATTAATTATCCTTTAATTATTTGTTAATTAACCTTAATTAGTGAATTAATTAACCTTAATTAATTAAAGAATTAATCTTAATTAATTAATTACCCTTAATTAATTATCCTTAATTAATTAATCATTTAATTAACCCTTAATTAATTATCATTAATTAATTAATCCTAATTAATTTAAAATAAGTAATCATCCCTAATTACTTAATTAACTTTTACCATTACTTAATTACTTTTATTAATTAACTAACTTTTGATATTATTAAGTTTATTTAAAATAAACTTTCAAAATAAAAGTTATATTTATAATTTAAACTATTTTAAAACTTGGTTAATTAAAACAATTTTTATTTAAAAACATTCTTAACTAATTTTTAAAACTTAAATAACTTCTAATATTCACAAAATTTTGATTTTAACAAAATTGTCTTCAAGAATTTTAATTTGCTTTAAGATTTCAATACTACTTTTCTCTTAATTCACAGACCCGAGACCCCCTTCGAGTTATACCCGATATAATTGCTTTACTGCTTCGAGTTTTTCAGAAATTGACTCGTGTGCCTGTTTAGTTTTCAACTTAAAACTTTTCTAAGTGTTAACCCTACGCAAACGAAACACTTAATCGAGCCTAACTCCGAGTTGCCACAGGATTCTCATGAAAGTTTCTTCGAGTCACCTCTGCTCCTTTCTCAATTTTCCCCACTGACACCAACGTGGTGGCGTGCACATGCACCGGAGCTCTGACGAGCTCCGGTCAACTTCGTTGTCCTCGGCAAGTCGATGGTGATGCCTACAAACTTCGCGACCCCCCAGAACCTCCAATCTCGACGTAAACAAAAATCGAGCTATATGATTTAAACTGTAACCAAAACCAACCACCTTCAAACACCTCGTACCGATCATCACGGCCTCTTGACACCATGGTACTTTGACCCAAACTTCGCCACACCCCAATGCGTCGTTTCCCCCAGTGCGATACGTTCCGATGCGACGTGGTCGATGCTATTGCCTCAAGCACACGATCGTTAAAAATACTGGGTTAAGCCCTAAATCGATTCAAATCTTCATTCATGATGAATTAAAAAATTATCTAACATTTTTCTCGAATTCAACGATCATTCCAGCTCCTACTACCACGATTCCGAGGCAAATTGATTACGTGATCATCCGAAACTGACAAAATTTCATTTTCTCTTCATCCCCAATTTTCTTTCTCTATGCACTATTTAAAATCTTACTTTTAATTTTAAAAATCAACATTTTCTAAGATGTTTTAGGTTATATCATCAAATCAGTTAATTTAAGAAATCGAACTTTTATCATAGATTGAGTTTACAACATTCTCCTCATTCCAACAACATGAACTTGATGATTGTCTTTGGAATTATTTTTGAAATTAAGATTTTATGCATTTAAACATATTTCTTTTTAACATTCTAATCTAATAACAATTAAAAGCAGAGCTTTGGTGTAACGACCCGAAATTTTCAAACCCGAAAATTCCAAATAGTTATGAAAAGGAAGAAAGAGATAGAAGAAGAAGAAGAAGAAGAAGAAGAAGAAGAAAACCATCAACATCTCACATTCGCAGCAGATAAAATATAATAAATAATAATAGTCTACAAAAGAATATTTTATCTGTCGATTACATTTAAATACATCAGAGTTAACATTTATACAGACACTGGATATACAATTATCATGCCTCAGATTTACAATAATATAATTAAAGCTGAAATATTCTATGCGTTCTTGCCATCTAGCTCGCCTCTTGAGCTCCAAAACGTCCTTACCTGAAAATCTGTAATACTCGGTCTGACCCGAGCATTACATCAAAGTAACACCCGGGTCAGGCTGGAAACCAGCGTGAGTAAACCCATTTAATATGGAATACAAAGCATACAACTTATATAAAACCGGGTAACTCATATCAATTCACAAAGCCACAATTTATTTTAGACATCACTTATTTCACATATAAGTTTCTAAATACCCAAGATTTAGATTTAAAATAGTCCAATTCCTCCAAATCACTTCACTCCAGCATATAGATTTTACATACCAATCTATAAAAATTCGAAGTGGTTTCGGATATTTCCTAATACCCGATCCCGGCCTCTTCGAGTCTCATGTCATCCTAACCCAAGTTATCCAAATGAAATACACAACATTTCGTATCATAGGTATCAACCCATTCAAAGCTTCCAATACCATCCAATCATCCACAACAAATTTGATCACTTCCAAATTAATTCAATTAATTCTAATTGAATTTCTAACCTCAATCACTTAGATTTCTTTACTTGTCAATTAATTAATTTCAAATCAAATAATTCAATCATCCCTTCAATATTCAACTGAATTAATCAACCTGGATTAATTATCCTTCAATTTCATTCAAGCACCTATCTTTAATTAACTTCACCATGTTAATTATTCTTTACCAAAACGATAAGAAATCTTAATTTCTTCATGAACTAGTTAACTGTTTTAGTTACATTAATCCTTAATTACTTGTATATTAACTTCTCATAAGTCACTTATTTTGATTTATTAATCTTAATAAATCAATCTTTTTTTACGTCATTGATTATATAAATTAATGATTTTCCATTTACATTTCAATTTACCCTAATCTAATTTAATTACATTAAATAATTAATCATTTATTAAACCACACATATTAATCACTTTTAGTTTACCTCAACCGGTAATTATCTACCTTGTTATTTACTTCATTAAATAAATTAATTACTCCTTAATTAATTATCTTGATTAATTTCACAAAGTAATTATGTTTTGTTAATTACATTAAATAATAACCTATCAAACCATCCATTGATCATTCTACATTAATTAAACTTAATAAATGAACTTAAACCTTCATTAATTAATTAATTAATTAATTCAAATCCTTAATTACTAAATTGATCAACCCGAATCACTAATTAATTGAATTAATTAATTATCTATTTTAATTACCCTACTAACTTGATGGACTCATTAAGCCCTTAACATCATTAGAATGAAACATTTCCTTATTTATAACTTAAATTTAAAACAATTTAAAAACCCGAATACTTCGAGTCAATCGACAATTAACGCGAGATCCAACCAAAACCAAAGTCACCTCATCATCAGTACACATCCAATCAATTTATTCATCCTACCAATTATTTAAATTTAACCACTTAAATTTAAATATAAATCCAACAGAGTGAGATTTTCTCACCTTTGATTTTGCAATCCAAATCCGATCCCGTTTTGTTTCCTTCAGATTTAAACCTTGTATAAACAGTTATACAATTTATTAATATTTTACAAAATCGAACAATTATATTACCATTTATAAATTTGACTTACCAATGAATCATTTTAAACTAAAATTTAATTTATCTAATAATTAAAATTTTAAACTAACTTTGCATAGATGTTTCAATATCTATACTCCTACATCATTTCTTTCTGTTTTACGTGTTCTATAGGGTTAAAATTTGATTGTCGAGTGATCAGTTATGACACTTGTTAAATATTGTTGAATGCATTAAATTTAAAATGCGAATAAAATGTTATTAAATGTTGTAATAAGGCATTTCAGCAATTCATAACAGGAACAAAATGTAGCGATAGAAATATTCATACTTACAGAAGCATGAATGCCAAATCAAATAATCAAACTACAGAAATACTCACTGCTTCGCCGTCTGCCGCAATCGCAAGGGTCCCGAACCTCTCAGAAGCTACATGCACTTTCGTGACTCGCCCTAAATCGCCGCCCCCTCTTCTCGCGACTCACATCGATCACGGCTTCGGCTCAGCTTCCATCGAGACCGACCATCCCCAATTTCTGCCTCGCAAGCTCGAGAACATCAAATCGCGATTTGAAATCGCACGAAATTGCCAACCTAGCTTCACGCGCGCGTACGCGAACCCATCATCGCGGCCCCAAAATCGAATGGCATGAAGTCGAGCTTCCCCCCTTTTCCCACACGACTGCGCCTCTACGCCATCGAGTTCGAGCTCGATTAAGACTGCATCGTCATCTTTTTCTTTCTCTTTTTTTCTCGTGAATTTTGGATTTCTGTTTTAAAGGTTAGAAGGGGTCGGGGATAAGGTATAGGGTGGGAGAAGCTTCTCGAATACGCGTGTATAATATAATAGAATATTGAAAATATCTCGCGTTGTATAGCGCGAAATCCCGAACCCCGAATCAGACATGCTGACAGACGTTTATAAGGTTTTACCCGCATTCCGAACACAATGGAACGTATTTCGGAGGCTGATTTGATCGTATGCGCGAGTTACGGAAGTAAACGATCAATTTTAAATTAAATCGATCAAAATAGTTTCTAAGCGTTTTGAGCTGCCAGGGTCAAATGACAACTCCGATCGCTGTGAAAATTGAAATCCGATAATAACTAACTATTTCAGATCCAATAGAACTGGTTTCGTCGAATTACGAGACTGTGCCTCGGAAGGCTATTTTTAATTATCGATTTAAACGATATATTATTAAAATTAAACAAATCACCTTTAAATTTAATTTCAACCATTCTATTATCTTCAGTATCATCATTATAAATTTTATAAGCCTTTAAATTATTTAAACAGGCTTAGAAATTTCAGATTCAACAATTTACCCAATTTCAATTATTAAATTCAATATTTAAACTATATAATTCAATGATATTATTATCAAGTAAATATTGATATCTGGAATTCAAGTTAAAATTAAGTTTTAAATGTTTAAAATCAATTTAATTATTCCATATTAAATTGTTAAAAATTCTAGGTCGTCACATTTCTCCCCCCTTAAAAGAATTTCGTCCCCGAAATTACTAATTAGGAAGAATGGACCAATACCCGTTTACATTTTCTCCAAAACCAACAGTTTTATCCACTTACCCTAACATACCCGTTATTAAAGACCCACTATTACTTCAATCAACTTTCCAAAACCTTTCATAGTCTCCAACATCATTATTTACTTCATTTATTCAAATCTAAATTTAAATCCAAATTTAAATTATCAAAACTTTCTCAAAAAATTTCTAACTCCTTAAATCTCCGAAATTTTTTGCCACCGTCTCCTCTGCGTGGCTAGCTCGGCACAACTACAAAAGGTCTCTACGGGCTTCCAATTTCCAAAAGAAAATAAAAAGCCAAGTGGCAAGTCAAAAATCCAATTTTATACAAAAATTTAAATACATACCTTTTTAGTCAGGCAATTCAAATTTATCTTCTGATATCTAATGCAATTTTCTTTTCTCTTTATAATACCTACATAACTTTCCTAGCAATAATATCCAATCATAGCCATTTCAAATCTTTTCATACATTTCCTTACAGAAGTTTCATATTTATTTCAAATTAGTTTTTCCCATTTCCATATGATTTCAATTTGTCTTCACTTCTGAATGTTAAATTTTATCTTCCGTTTATAACTGATTCATATTGTTATTTTAAATTAGTTTCATTCACTAATTTATTTTGGTTTCAAATTTGAAATCATTTTATTGCTAACAAAAATTTTACAAAAATTTTCAAAAATTTTCTAACTCCCAGAATTTCCGAATTTTTTTGGCAGAGTCTCCTTTGTACGGATGAGCTTTTGCAATTTGACAAGAGATATAAATATATATACGTCTACCCACACGGTCGGAAAAAGCAAAAACAGTTCATATTTCCTATTTTTAATGCGTAGGCATACTTTTATTTAGCATTTTAAGCAAGCGGCTTATTTATCTTAGCAAATAGCGCAACCAAATCCAGCTAAACGGCTTCCCGGTACCTGTACTTACTCAATTGAAATACGTAAGTGCCATATATAGAGAATTTATTAGCATTTCACTTATTTTAATGGAAAAACACAAGCATTACAAAATCATCAAACACCAAACGCTTACATAAGTGATTTATATGATTTAAAGCCAATCCAATTGCTTCCAACCAAATTTATATGTTATTTCATTCAATTTTAATGGTTTACAACTCAATTGCTTATGTTCAATTTATTTTTAATCCAAACAAACTCATATTCACATCAAATGATTCAAAATCAATTTTATTTAATCTCTATCGACTCATAGAATTTTAATTACTTTTGTTCACGCCAAACGACAATTATTTTTATGCAATTTCGATGATATTTGCTTAATAGAGTATCTATTTTAGTTTATAACTACTTTAAATTAATTTTCTACTCATTCTGTATTTAATTCCATTTCATTTCTAATTTATTCACCAACCACACAAATGCGTTTCATTTCATCCCTGCATTGGTTTCATTTTAAAACTGTTTCATTGAGCTTGGCAATACTCATTTCTTATATTAATATCCATTCTTCAAATAAATTTAACCCTAATCCTTATTTAATGGTATACTATTCTCCCTCGAAACCAAGCTTTTATTTAAGTAATTTTGCTTCAAATTAATTCGTCTCATAGCTTAAGTCCATTCTGATAATCCAATTCCAATTAAAACTTTGATTCAATTTTTATTCAATCAGACTTCATCCATTTATTATTTAATTCCATTAACCCATTTTATATTTTTAGTTCACTTACTTAATTCATTTGCGAATTTATTTTATTAATACAAAGCCATTCTCAATTTATTTCTACTTACCTGGGTTTTGTTTGCAAGTCAAACCATGTCTATTACAATTCACTTTCATTACATTCGATAACATTTTCATTATATCTCATTGCAAATTACGTTAAATATTACTTATAACCCACTTGAATTTTATTTGTAATTCAAACCATCACTATTTCAATCCAACTCTTTTTTTTTATTTTAACAACATCTCTTCTTATTTAGATCATTATCAAATCCAAGTCGAATTCTATTCACAATTCGAATTCATTTCCAAACTCCATTATTAACTAACTGCCCATTTTATTTAACCGAGTTAAATTTTATTAACATACTCTATCAAATAATTATTTAGCTAATAAGCTTACTTCCAATTTTTGAATCAATATTCGATTTTAATTACAAAATCACTTCATTAAATTTTTCCGAGTTCAAAATTTTTATATAATTCCAGTTTGGATTTTCTTTCATCTTTCTTTTTCAAAATTCCAACACTTTTGTTTTAAAATTTTAGAAATGCTTTTAAATTCACATAGTACTATTAAAATAGCTTTTTATAAAAATACTTCTTATAACTCGATGTTTCAACCAGTCCATCCTTGTTCTCACAGAAATTCGGTCATACGTTGATCAGGCGTAGGACTGAAAATCTATAAGTACTTGGTAAACCCGTTTTCAACACCCAGTGAAAATACTTGAGAAAATAATTTTACTGAAAATATAGAAAACAGTTTTTGAAAATAGAGGATATATCTTTGGTGAAAATGCTCTGGAGATCATCACTCCCATCCATGGTCGCAGTTACATCCTGGATTACGTTGCCATCGGAGCAAAAGTCCATGTAACTGTAGGCACTCCGCGCCCCCCCGATTACGCCATAGAACCCACAACATATCGCAATTGCATTCCAGGGTTACGTTGCCATCGCAGTAAAAGTCCATGTAACTGTTGGCTTTCAGCGACACACACGATTTTCGCTGTCAAAATGAAACTTCTCCACTCCTACATAGGTCACAGTCTACCGATATAAAATCAAACGCAGACTGTTGGCTCTCAGCGGCACGCACGACTTTCGCTATGTTACCATAGGTAGCAGTCTACCGGTATAAAATCAAACGCAGACTGTTGGCTCTCAGCGGCACACACGACTTTCGCTATGGTATACACTATTCATAATCCCCAGGAACTAGTTTTGTCCGGACTCCTCACGGGATCAACTTTAGAACCCCCCTTGGGGCTCAAGGAAGCACCACCCGGTGGCACTCCTGAGAAGTTCATTTCAAGGGAGCGCCTTTTTCCCCAGAGCCATCATCAAAACACTTTATACTATACACATATAGTATCTTTCAAATTATACACCTAGTATGATCTCATACAAAGCTCCTTTACACAAAATCGATTATCCCAAAACGATAATTCTCAAACTAGGCTTTCCAAATTTCAATATTGATTTTACCCAAAAATCAAAAGCCTTTCTAATTCCAAAGGTTCCCAAAACCTTTTTTTCAAAATCCTCATAAGATCCTTTATATATATATAGATATATATAAAATTTAAAAACTTTGGATCCTTTCAAACTTGTATAAAACTCCTTTTATACTTCAAACACCTTCAAAAATTCTTTTCTTCCGGCAATAGATTTAACAAGGGGAGATTTATCTTATATAACAAAGATATATAATTTTGTTTATTCAAAATCAAATATTCCAATTTGATTACTCTTTTCAATATCAAGTTCGTTCAAATCCGTACGATGTACACATATCATCCGTACGCTATACCAATCTGATCGCTCACTCGATCACACAATTTCACTTCCGAACTAGTATCGTCCACCCGACTTCCTAGTACAGACACAGATCTGGTTTCTTGATTAGAAACCGTCATTCTCCTTGCATAGCCATAACTATGATAGAGAATATCCAAAACCAATCAACAATTCATATCCAGGTTCGCCGTTGAAAATCGAGCGAAAAATCCCAACTCGGAACGATAAACTATCTCGAAAATTTGTGCTCGAATCTGGATCAAATCACTATGCGAACAGAATAATATACGTGCATCCTACGTATTTGTTTTCATTGACTATTAGCCAAATCAATTTCTCTTTCTATTCACATTTCCTAAATTTTCATTCACTTATTTACAATTGCCTCAATTCCATTGAATTATCACTTCAATCCTTATCTTAGTTGGGTATTTAATCAATACCAGTTTGGACTCCGACCAGTTTATTTTTAGAAAATAGCTTGAAAATTTTAAAAATAGATAAGTAGTTGAAAAATAATTATTAGTTTGCAAAACAACTGTAAAATAGTTAACTAATTGTAGAATAGTTGAGAAACATCTAAATAGTTTCAAAATTTTTAAATAATTGCAAAATAGTTGTAAAATAGTAATTAATTTGTGAAATAATTGAAAAACAGTAATTATTTTATAAAACAGTTACAAAATGATTATATAGCCCCAAAAATAATTGTAAAACAAGTATAAAATAATTTGGCTTTAAGAAAGAAAGGTTGTATATATTTAATAGTTTGGAAAAATAAGTTTATATTAAAACCATTTATATTAAAAATAGTCCAGAGTCAAAACTGTTCAATTCCCAATCTCCATCTTCATCAATTCAATTTTAAATTTCCACTTCCATTTAAATTGACCCAATCCCAATTTAAATAACTCCAATTTCCATTGGACTTGATTTATTCCCAATTCAAGTTGAATTAATTCTCAATTTCTTTCCAACTTCAAACCAAATTCCATTTGATTTTTAATCTTGTTCAACTTTATTTACAGTTCCAAATTATTCAAATAAATTTAGACGAATTTCAAATTGAATCCACTTCAATTTCAAATAATTTCAATTTAATGCAATTCAAATTTCCCATTTAAAATTTTAAACTTATCCATCTTCAATCACAAATCCAATTAATTTAAATCAAATTCAATTTTAAACTATTTCAATTCCAATCTCAAATTTATCTTTCGATTAATAACCTATCCACCTAAGTTTAAAACTTGCTTCACTTTGGGTTTCACATCATATTCCAAGGAAAATTCAAAACTCAACCTTAGAGTTTATTTTCATATTTATTTCCTTTACACACTAGGCTACTTTTAAAATTTTAAACCACCCTTGGTTTTAATTTCAAAACAAATCCCTTAAAAATCTTCCAACATTTCTTGTTTTAAAATAAGACTATGTTCAAAATAGTCTGAATTTTATTATTATTATTTTCTTTAACTCTTTGAAACAATTGATGGTTTCTAGACTTGGGTTTTAAAACTTCACAATTATTTTAAACCTGCTTTAATTTAGAAGTTATACTCATCTTATAAATTTACTTCATTTGGCTTACTTAATAACAAATATATCATCATTAAACATAATAACTATTTATGATAATACTCAAGGTAATCATATCTAGATACCAATTCCTTTTTATATTATTCTTACTTCTATAAATTCAAGATTAAATTTCAGTTTGAATCCATTTCAAACTTACCTTTATTTAAGGTTTTTAAACAGTTTAATTTCTGAGCTCAAATTCTAGAATTTCATATCAATCAATTTAATTTTAATTTGATTGTATTTCTATTACCACTTAATTTAATTCCAATTCAAGATTTAGATTTGATTGTATTATACTACTTTTTAATTTAAGTTCAATAATTTAACAACCAATCGCCTTAATATTTATTAGAATGAAATATTGCTTTATATATCAAAATATACTTTTATATAAAATCATTTAAAACCTTTATATAAGAAAATAAAAAGTACGCTCTCATATATATATATACGAAACCCATTCTAGAGTACTACGGACTCTATTTAATGAGTAACTCCCACCAGAGCCAAAGTTCTCGCTTAACCTTTCAGCTCTGATACCAAATGTAACGACCCGAAATTTTCAGACCCGAAAATTCCAAATAGTTATGAAAAATAAGAAAGAGATAGAAGAAGAAGAAGAAGAAGAAGAAAACCATCAACATCTCACATTCGCAGCAGATAAAATATAATAAATAATAATAGTCTACAAAAGAATATTTTATCTGTCGATTACATTTAAATACATCAGAGTTAACATTTATACAGACACTGGATATACAATTATCATGCCTCAGATTTACAATAATATAATTAAAGCGGAAATATTCTATGCGTTCTTGCCATCTAGCTCGCCTCTTGAGCTCCAAAACGTCCTTACCTGAAAATCTGTAATACTCGGTCTGACCCGAGCATTACATCAAAGTAACACCCGGGTCAGGCTGGAAACCAGCGTGAGTAAACCCATTTAATATGGAATACAAAGCATACAACTTATATAAAACCGGGTAACTCATATCAATTCACAAAACCACAATTTATTTTAGACATCACTTATTTCACATATAAGTTTCTAAATACCCAAGATTTAGATTTAAAATAGTCCAATTCCTCCAAATCACTTCACTCCAGCATATAGATTTTACATACCAATCTATAAAAATTCGAAGTGGTTTCGGGTATTTCCTAATACCCGATCCCGGCCTCTTCGAGTCTCATGTCATCCTAACCCAAGTTATCCAAATGAAATACACAACATTTCGTATCATAGGTATCAACCCATTCAAAGCTTCCAATACCATCCAATCATCCACAACAAATTTGATCACTTCCAAGTTAATTCAATTAATTCTAATTGAATTTCTAACCTCAATCACTGAGATTTCCTTACTTGTCAATTAATTAATTTCAAATCAAATAATTCAATCATCCCTTCAATATTCATCTGAATTAATCAACTTGGATTAATTATCCTTCAATTTCATCCAAGCATCTATCTTTAATTAACTTCACCATGTTAATTATTCTTAACCAAAACGATAAGGAATCTTAATTTCTTCATGAACTAGTTAACTGTTTTAGTTACATTAATCCTTAATTACTTATATATTAACTTCTCATAAGTCACTTATTTTTGATTTATTAATCTTAATAAATTAATCTTTTATTACGTCATTGATTATATAAATTAATGATTTTCCATTTACATTTCAATTTACCCTAATCTAATTTAATTTCACTAAATAATTAATCATTTATTAAACCACACATATTAATCACTTTTGATTTACCTCAACCGGTAATTATCTACCTTGTTATTTACTTCATTAAATAAATTAAGTACTCCTTAATTAATTATCTTGATTAATTTCGCAAAGTAATTATATTTTGTTAATTACATTAAATAATAACCTATCAAACCATCCATTGATCATTCTACATTAATTAAACTTAATAAATGAACTTAAACCTTCATTAATTAATTAATTAATTCAAATCCTTAATTACTAAATTAATCAACCCAAATCATTATTAATTGAATTAATTAATTATCTATTTTAAATACACTACTAACTTGATGGATCAGAAATCATTAAGCCCTTAACATCATTAGAATGAAACATTTCCTTATTTATAACTTAAATCTAAAACAATTTAAAAACCCGAACACTTCGAGTCAACCCACAATTAACTCGAGATCCAACCAAAACCAAAGTCACCTCATCATCAGTACACATCCAATCAATTTATTCATCCAACCAATTATTTAAATTTAACCATTTAAATTTAAATATAAATCCAACAGAGTGAGATTTTCTCACTTTTGATTTTGCAATCCAAATCTGATCTCGATTTGTTTCCTTCAGATTTAAATCTTGTATAAACAGTTATACGATTTATTAATATTTTACAAAATCGAACAATATATTACCATTTATAAATTCGACTTACCAATGAATCATTTTAAACTAAAATTTAATTTATCTAATAATTAAAATTTTAAACTAACTTCGTATAGATGTTTCAATATCTATACTCCGATATCATTTCTTTCTGTTTTACATGTTCTATAGGGTCAAAATTTGATTGTTGAGTGATCAGTTATGACACTTGTTAAATATTATTGAATGAATTAAATTTACAATTCTAATTAAATGTTGTTAAATGTTGTAATAAGGCATTTCAGCAATTCATAACAGGAACAAAATATAGCAACAGAAATATTCATACTTACAGAAGCATGAATGCCAAATCAAATAATCAAACTAAAGAAATACTCACTGCTTCGCCGTCCGCCGCCATTACAAGGGTCGCGAACCCCTCATAAGCTACATGCATTTGCGCAGCTGCCTTAAATCGTCGCCCCCTCTTTTCGCGACTCACATTGAACACGGCTTCGGCTCAGCTTCCATCGAGACCGACCATCCCTAATTTCTGCCTCGCAAGCTCGAGAACATCACATCGCGATTTGAAATCGCACGAAATTGCCGACCTTGCTTCACGCGTGCGTACACGAACCCATCATCGTGATGCCAAAATCGAATGGCATGAAGTCGAGCTTCCCCCCTTTTCCCACGCGACTACGCCTCTACGCCATCGAGCTCGAGCTCGATTAAGACCGCGTCGCCATCTTTTTCTCTCTTTTTTTTCGTGAATTTTTGTTTTCTGTTTTAACGGTTAGAGAGGGGTCGGGGATAAGGTATAGGGTTGGAGAAGTTTCTCGAGTACGCGTGTATAATATAATAGAATATTGAAAATATCTCGCGTTGCATAACGCGAAATCCCGAACCCCGAATCAGACATGCTGACTAACATCAAGCCATAAAAAACAAAATAGGAAAGTTTATCACTAGCGGACGTGGAACCAAGTTTGAACTGAGCAAAATAACCAAAGAAAAAGGAGACTTCGAAGAAAAAAATGTTACACTAGGAAGATGATGATAAGCCTTGTGTAGGAAACTAAAAAAAAGCACACTTTTTATTCTACAAAGCGTACTTTGAAGGCAAATATTGTGGGCGTTTTCATCCATAGAATGACAAATACAAAGAGGTAGTACAGGAAGCAAAAACGACTAGAATATCTACAATGGAAGTTTAACCGCCTAGCCAAGAGCCAAAGGTAGGAAGATCGGAAGGTTAAGAGTAGCACAAGAAGTAACGAAGGGAAGAAAATAAAGCGTGTTTATAACATAGGTACTAAACATCATCTTTGTTCAGTAAAAACTAGTACTAGACATGAATTCCTACAAAGTAGTATAACTATCGGCAATGTTACTGTCGAACAAGAATTAATGTTTAGTAGTACAACCGTCTAACAAAAATCCTGGTTTGGCAGCTTTACCAGCGAAAAAGAATTATTGTACAATAATTGGTAAGACCCAAAGTTGCCAAACTCTGGCCTCCATCCAAAAATCAACGTTAGCCACATGTCAGGCCATGCTCACACACTGGCCAAAATGCAAGCAAGCACTCATTACAGAACCGAACCGAATGATGCAAATATAGAATTTATGGACTTAATCTTCCATAAAAGGAAATTTGGATCAAATCTCTTATATAAGGAAAGAACTGAACTAAATGAGATAAATAAGAAAATTGCCTATTTTACTGGCCTAGCCTTCATAAATCTTTACTCTCTAAATACCAAAGCTTATGGCAGCAATGGGAAACAATCATGATAACACAAAAATAGCAAGACGGAGCTCGCCGAACCGAATTTCTTGAAGCTAATTTTAAATTTCTTTTATGCACTGGATCGTTGTGTTTTGTATTCAAATCATTGTACAACTGATCTATAAGAAAATAATGAGAATGGATAGCGAACTTAGGTACATTCTATCCAAACCACTATAAACGTGTGTGTACTTTACTTCATTGCATTTTTTTCAATTCATTGTGTCTGTAATTCACTCTTTTAAAAACAATCGAGCTACATATACGATGGTTGTCCCATATACTCCGTATACACGGTTCTACAATAAAACTGCTGGTAAGCGCTTTTCCATTTATGAGCATGCTGATTATTTTGATTGAGATGTTATGGAAAAAAGAAAAAAGGATTGTTCAACTTATTGTAGATCATGATTATATAGACCAAATGTTCAACTTATATTTAGAACATGGTGATATAAACAGGTTTAAATCGATGTGGAACTCAATTTGCAGATCACATAATAAATGTTTGCAGGCAAAACTGGTTTGGGTTAAAATACATACCTAAAATGGCAGTATGCGTATACATAATAATCAACAATTGTATGCAAAAAAAATAGAGGCTAATACAACGTCACATAAACAGGTAGAACAACAGTTTACTAACTGCTATAATCATTTAATGTAGTTATGTTTATGTAGGCCTGTCAAATGGGTTGTGTTGGATCAAAACGGGTTAGGTCGAGTTTGACCCAACCCATTTATGACCCATTCTTTTTTACCCACTTATGACCCAACTCATTTATGATCCAACCCGTTTAATAAGCGGGCTACCCATTTAACCCATTTAAAGATTTAAATTAGATTTGACTAACAAAAACAAATAAATATAAAATAATTATAATTCTAATTTTTATGTTTTAAATTTTAGTTCTAATTGTTACCAAAATTCAAATATGGGGATGTGGTAGCCTGTTATTTTCTAAGTACAACTGTCAGTCTCCTTGGAGAACTACATCGTGCATTCACAAGATGAAGTTTCCGAGTGTTACATAATGTCTGTAATTTAGGAGGGAGTTAATCGGTCGAAGTCTCGCTTGATTCCGAGTCAGTATGAAGAAGTTATTGCTGCCTAAACAAAAAAATAGTGGCTTTTGCACTAGGCGGAGTTCTCATAGGGGGATGTGGTAGCCTGTTATTTTCTAAGTATAAATGTCAGTCCCCTTGGAGAACTACAACGTGCGTTCAGACGATGAAGTATCCGAGTGTTACATACTGTCCGTAATTTAGGTGGGATTAATCGGTCGAAGCCTCGTCTGATTCCGAGTCAGTATGAAGAAGTTATTGCAGTTTGAACCAAAAAATAGCGGCTTCTGCTCTAAAACTTTTTTTATATATGGGGATGTAGTACCCTGTTATTTTCTAAGTACAACGTCAGTCCCCTTGGAGAACTACAGTATACGTTCATACGACGAAGTATCCGAGTGTTGCATACTGTCCGTAATTTAGATGGGAGTTAATCGGTCGAAGTCTCGCCTGATTGCGAGTCAATCTGAAGAAGTTATTACAGTCCAAAAAAATAGCGGCTTCTGTACTAGGCGGAGTTCATGTATGGTGATGTAGTAGCATGTTATTTTCTAAGTATAACTGTCAGTCTCCTTGGAGAACTACAGTGTGCGTTCACACGATGAAGTATCCGAGTGTTACATACTGACCGTAATTTAGGTGGGAGTTAATCGGTCGTAGCCTTGCCTGATTTCGAGTCAATATGAAGAAGTTATCGCAGTCTAAGCAAAAAAAAAATTGCGCCTTCTGCACTAGGTGGAGTTCATCTATGGGAATGTAGTAGCCTATTATTTCTAAGTACAACTGTCAGTCCACTTGGAGAACTACAGTGTGCGTTCACACGATGAAGTATCTGAGTTTACTTACTGACCGTAATTTAGGTAGGAGTTAATCGGTCGAAGTCTCACCAGATTCCGAGTCCATACGAAGAAGTTATTGCAATTTGAAAAACTATGTTAGTCTTCATGAAAAACTACGTTATATGTTCAAAATTCCTATTTTTCAAATTTATATTAAAATTTGATGTTTTTAATAAACGGGTAAATAGATTACCCACTTATAACCCTTTTAAAAACCGGTCAACCCAACGCATAACTCATATAATAAAATTAATAAATGGGTTGACCCAACCCATTTAAAAGTAGGGTAAATGGGTTGGGTCATATGTTGACAGGTCTATGTCTAAGCAGGCTTAGGTCCAAAACACTTATTTAATGGAGCAAGAATACGACGCGGGTCGACCACCGATGCGTTCACCAAAGACAAAGATATATTGTGAAGTAAGCGTAAATCTACTGGACATCAATGGATCTAAGCTAATACCACTACGAGTGACCACATTTAATTTTGAATAAGTGGTAATAGCTTCGAGAATAGGTGTGAGAAGGAGGAATAGTGGAGGTAGAGGAAAAAGCGAGGTTAATTAACGAAAAAGAGAAGCGGTGACTAGAATTTCTCCAGTTAAAGCATCGTCGTTAATGAGCTTCAGTTTAGAAAAGGAAAAAGAAAAGATTTAGAACATTCATAGCAGAGTAAATTGGTGGAGAAATGGATTCGATTCCTACCGCCGTTCCTTCCAGGGTGGAAATTCGAGCGTGGGGAGGAACGGGAAGTGGAGATTGTCTCCATTTTTTTTAAATGTCCGAAAACCATTTAAGCCCTAAACATTTTTCAAAAAATCGTTTGAGACTTAAATGATTTTTAAAAAGCTGTTTACACAGGACTTTAGAAAGTCGTTTACACAAAGGATTATAATTTTTTTTACTTTTACCCTAAACAGTTTTTTGAAAACTGTTTAGGCACTAAACGGTTTTCAGAAAACCGTTTAGTGGCAATTGTTTTAATAATAAAAAAGGGCAAATAGTTCCCCACTCGCTGCTAGCCGAGTAGGGATTTCCGCCGTTTGAATTAGTGCAACCACCCCAGAATTTCCACTCGCTGCTGGGAATGCTTTTAGAAACGAGAAAGGCGATGAGTGTATAAGTTGGAAATAAAAGTTTCTGGATGAAACAATAGTTGGGGTAATGGTTAATGGCCATGCTGTATGGGTCGAAGAAATCTACTGTAACCAGTTTAAAGTATATTTTTCCCGACATTGATACGCATTATATAACTATGCTACAAATGTTAACCGGTGTATAATGTATTACAAGTCAACAAATTTCCAGTGGTTTGAATCACGCACTACGTAGTGTTCGAATCTATGACCTCATGGATCAAATTCAGTACGCCTAATCACATGGACAATGACGTTGGACCATTTTAAAAGTATTGATAATGCAATTTTAATTGTATTCGAAAAAAGAAGGGTTTTGTGGATAAAGATGCGCAAAATGTCCATTCTTATTGTAATATTAAACATGGACTTAATTTTTATTTTAGTCAAAAACAAAAATAACAAATAAAACAGTTTAATTATTATTTTTTAAATTGGAACGGTTTAATTGCAAATTTTATAACAAAATAGGCAATGATAAATGTAATGTATTCCTTACTTACTTAGGCTTCATTTGTTTGAAATGTGAATGATGAAAGCTTAATGTTGAAGGATGACTGCTGAAAGCTGATCATTAAACATGGAGTGTTGAATGCTTAATGCTTAACGAAAGAAATGTTGTTCGGTTATTTGCTGAATAGAAATTGTGTCATTAGAATAAATTATTATTTTGACAAAACTACCATGTTTTATATTATGATTGATTGTGTTAATTAGTTATGATGCACACATATGAATTACTTACTAAAAGAAAATTATGTATCGACATGCATGCAATAATTATATCTCTACAAACATAAAATTTATACGGAGACATTTAAAGTAGGGGTGGACGAGTTGATTTGGTGCGGTTTGGAGCCCAAACCGCTTCCGTATCGCATCAAACGGTTAATCAAAAACACAAACCATTATGCTAGTTTTTAAATAAGGTGCGATTTCTGTTCGGTTTAACATAATACGGTTCGATTTTGGTCCAGCCTGATTTGAACCCATATTAAAAATGAAACAAGAAAATTATTTCCAGCAATAATCAATTCACAAAGACAACTGTGTAAAGGTTTTACACTTAAAGATTAAAACACATAATATTATACTGAAATGAAAGATTGATTCTTAATTTATGAATATTTCAATTTGACATTTAACTATCAGTGACTTTTTTTAGTAGATTAATCAATGCATAATCATTAACTAAAATGATTAGAATAAGATTATAATTAGTGTTTATCCAAAAAGAAAAATGAAATGAAAAATATTATACTAAAACTATAACTTCTTCTTTTATGACAACGATTATTATTAATATAACAACATACACTGAAAATAGAATATATATCGTTAGAGTCTAAAATGAGATAGGAGTTGTTTATACTTTTATCATAAGATTACTAATGTTAATTTTTGGTTCAGTCCGGTTTCATATGACCGGTTCAAACGTTCAAACTGCTACCGAACCGTATCGACGTAGGTCGGTCTGGTTTAGCGTATTTGCGGTTAGAAGATTTGATATGAGTTTCCGAACTGTTTTTACGGTCCGATGTGATTTCTGTATAGAGTCCATTCTGAATTGGATTAAACTTTTTATGTAGAAAACTTATACGTAGAAAATTTAGACCTATAGTTAAGCGATATTTTATCGTTTAATAATTTCCACAGCTTTGACCTGGCAATCACTGAAATGGTCTTTCATACAAACTTCTTTCCATAGTCTTTTAACGCTGAACCATTTTGCTTGCAGAACTGTATTCAGAACGTCTTATTTATAATAAACGCTCACTGATATTCACTTTCACAACGAACATATAAACAATCCAGTTTTCATTAGAGCAAATTGCTGAATTTTTTCTCATCCATTCTCAAGACTCTAGTGAGTGGGAAAATGCTACACAGGAGTAAATCTTATCCTCGCCTTGATGGATTGGAAGATGAAGGTACAGAGCTCAACTGTGCACAAACTTTAGTATCAACTATGCTCGGAAGTTGTTTGATAAAATGCTCCGTTCCAACCCAAAGCCTGCAAGCTTTAATTTCAACATTTTTTTGACAAGAATCATTCGAAAGAGAAAAACATCTATATATCCTCTAATCTTGTCATTCTACGATAATATGATGCTGAATAATGTATTTCCAGACACATGTGGTTATGTGATCATTATCAACACTTGTGTTCTCATGAACCGCAATGGCGTTGCTTTTGACATTTTAGGGTCTATGATCAAGAGGGGCAAAAATGGGGGTTATGTTATTTTTAACAGTCTGATCAAAGGTCTCTGTTTGAATAAGAGAGTTAACGAAGCAGAAATTTTGCACCAAAGAATGTCTTTTTGGCTGCAAACCAAACGACTTCACTTACAGTATTCTAATCAAAGGTCAATGTAGTATTGGAAAAATCACACCAGCTCTCAAATTGATCAATAAAATGGCAATAAATCATGTATATCCTGATGAGCATACATACAACAATATTATAGACGGGCTATGCAAAAAGGGCGATAAGGAGGAGGCATCGAGGTTATTAATAGAAATGAACAAGTATGATATTGATACGCACACCAGTAATGGACCAGTGGAAGATAATGCAAATACTAGCACAAGACCCAAAAGAACAATACAATGGCCAAAGAGATTCCTGGAGTAAAAGAAGATGGTTATCACATGCTGCAATTCGGTTACAGGAAACAAACGTGCAGCCTTTATTTTCATATTTTCTTTATTTATTTTTTTGCTTTTGCATTATTAAAAAAGTGGTTACCTAGGGTGGTATAGAATAGGCCACGTTGGCAAAAGTTGTTGAGAATACTGTTATATATGTACTAAGAATGAGAAAAAGAATACAGAAAGTAATTTGCAATTTTCTTACTCTGCTTCATCCTTCCCTTCCCCATTATTTCTTCTTCTCAATCCTTCTTTTTCCTTTGTCATTCTGTGTTGCCGAGTTCACTATCATTTTGGTGCTTTCACTCCTTGTTCTCCTTCCTCCCCAATATCCAAATCACTCCAAATACGATGACCAAACTAGATGATGCCCTCCAACAAATCGCCCAACACCATGACCAAACTAGATGATGCCCTCCAACAAATCGCCCAACACCATGACACCATCACCACAATCCAAAACACTCAAACAAACCACGGTTCCATGCTAGAAAACCAACATGCCGACATCATCGATATAAAAGCTGCACTCCAGGACCTCTCAAAATCCATGTCCGACATTGCCCGTAAACTAGAAACTCAACCACCGTCATCACCCACAAACCAAACCTCTACCACATACCACCCTCCATCTAATAATCGACAGCCACCCATACTTTCAACACCCACAACAACACGAACACCTAAATGCTCCCTAACAACATTTGATGGATCCAACCCACATGATTGGATATTTAAAGCCGATCGATTCTTTGCTTACTACTCCACACCGGAAGATCAACGCGTCGATCTTGCAAGTTTTCATATGCAAGACCAAGCGCTATCCTGGTTTCAATGGATGCATCGTAACAAACAAATCACTTCATGGAGTGCACTAACCAAAGCAATCGAAAAGTGTTTTGGACCACCTACCTTCCTAAATCCACAAGCTACATTGTTTAAACTCAAACAAATCACCTCTGTTGATCATTACCAGTCCACTTTCGAAACCATTTGCAACCGAATAACCACAGTATCCCCTGATTCCATTCTACAATGCTTCATTTCCGGCCTCAAAACCCATATACAAAATGAATTACACCTCCTCAAACCCACAACCATCTCCGACGCCATCGATGCTGCCAAACTAATCGAACGGAAGCACTATGACTTACTCAAATTTCCATTTCCGAAGAATCCACCATAGCCATACAAACCAACCACACATTCGCCAACTACTCAGACATTTAATCAAACACCTCAACTACCTATTGCTAAATCGCCTATTCCTGTTAAACAACTCTCTCAGGCCGAAATGAACATCCGTAAACAACATGGCTTATGTTTTAATTGTGACGAGAAGTATCACTTTGGCCATCGCTGCAAACCAACCTATATTTTAATGATACTTCCCGATGTAAATACCGATGATTCACCTCCTGCCAAAACCGACACAACCACCACCGACTTGCTTGACAACCCAGAACATATCCAAGAGTCACCACAAGAAATTTCCTTCCATGCCTTCACTGGTTCCTCCAACCCACGTGCCATTCGTCTTCCAGCTTCCATCAATGACAACGCAATTTCTATTCTGGTTGATACGGGATCCACACATAATTATATCCATCCGAAAACTGCAAAGTTTTTGGGCTTGAAAACAAACTGCGAGAGTTCCTTTGTGGTAACGGTCGGCAACGGGGAAAGACTACAAAGTGAAGGATGTTGTTCGAACGTACAGGTTAATATACAAGGCAATCTATTTTTTATTGATTTCCATTTATTGGAAATAGTTGGCTCTGATGCAGTATGCGGAATTCAGTGGCTCCAACAACTCGACCCAATTACAATGGACGACCGAGAACTTACTATGGCTTTCACACATAATAATTGAGCCATTTGTTTAACCGGCCTTGGCCCACAACTCAAACCATCCCTTATTTCCCTTCAACAGCTGAAACGCATGGACACCACAACTTCTATCTCCACTTTCCTATACTTACAATTTCAACCAATCCAAACTTTAACCAAAACCAACCCGACAACAAACAACGATCCACAACTTCAAAATTTACTATCCTCTTACGACCGTATATTTATCAAACCAACTAACCTACCACCACACCGCACACTTAACCACCACATAAACCTCCTTCCCAATTCCAATCCAATCAATACCAAACCATATAGATACCCATACTTTCAAAAAAACGAAATCGAACGACAAATACACGATATGCTCCAATCAAAATTCATCCAACCATCTACTAGCCCATTTTCATCTCCAGTCCTTTTAGTCAAAAAAAGATGGATCATGGCGATTTTGTGTCGACTATAGAGCACTTAATGCAATCACCGTTAAAGACCGTTTTCCTATTCCAACAGTGGATGAATTATTAGATGAACTCTACGGTGCAATTTTCTTTTCCAAACTAGACCTTCAAGTGGTTATTTCCAAATTCGAGTCCACCCACCCGATATTTCAAAAACAGCATTCCGAGCTCACGAAGGTCACTATGAATTTTTAGTGATGCCGTTCGGATTAACAAACGCACCATCCACTTTCCAAGCTACGATGAACAACATTTTCCGTCCCCACTTGAGAAAATTCATACTAGTGTTTTTTGATGATATCCTCATCTACAGTTCGTCGTGGACTGCCCACTTGAATCAACTTAAAACAACATTGGAAATTTTAGACGCAAATCAATTTTTCGCCAACTTGGCAAAATGTAGTTTCGGCCTAACTGAACTTTCTTACCTGGGCCATATAATTTCAAGCAAGGGAGTAAATGTGGATCCATCTAAAAATGGTGCAGTGGCCAACCCCAAATTCAGTTACAGCAGTTCGAGGCTTTTTGGGCCTCACCGGCTACTATCGTCGATTTATCAAGCACTATGCACTGATAGCCAGCCCACTTACTGATTTACTTAAAAATGAAAAATTCAATTGGAGCCCAGAAGCCCAACAGGCCTTCGATACCCTTAAATCCGCTGTTTCCCAGACTCCAACATTATCCCTTCCAGATTTCAGCCCACCCTTCTCCATTACTACCGACGCATCAACAACCACAATCGGAGCCGTCCTCGCCCAGCACGACCACCCAATAGCATTCTTCAGCCTCAAACTCCCACACCATCTCCAGAAAGCCTTAACTTATTCCCGCGAAATGTTCGCTATTACCTCCTCCATAAAAAAGTGGCGCCATTACTTACTCGGCAGACCCTTCCATATCTACACCGACCACCAGAGACTTCGAGAACTTTCATCTCAGGCAATACAAACACCAGAACAGCAGAAATGGCTCACAAAACTCTTAGGTTTCGATTTCACAATCCACTACAAACCAGGCAGGCAAAATGCGGTCGCGGATGGACTCTCCAGATTCACTAGTGAAGCAACGCTGAATGCAATTTCGGGCCCCACATTTCCACTACTAGACGACATTATCAAAGCATTGCGCGAAGACCAGAACACACAAAGCATCATCGACCAATTGCGTTCAGGTACATGTTCAAACCCTCATTTTCAATTACGTAATGATTTGTTACTCTGGAAAAATAGAATTACATACCTGCAAATGAGGATCTGCGCAATAAGATAATTACTGAGCTTCATTCGTCAAAAATTGGAGGACATTCTGGCATCAAGACGACGATAGCCAGATTAACCAGTAATTTCTACTGGCCGAATTTAGCTCCAACGGTACAAACTTACGTCAGACAATGTCCTATATGCCTTCAAACAAAGCCTGACAACACATCATACAAAGGATTACTACACCCACTTCTAATTCCAGCACAGATCTGAGAAGATATCGCCATGGACTTCATTACCCATCTTCCACAATCAGCCGGCAAAACTACACTTTGGGTGATAGTTGACCGTTTATCTAAATATGCCCATTTCTGTGCACTGCCTACGTCAATTTTGGCATCGCAACTAGCCACACACTTCCTTCATGAATACGTTCGTTTACATGGATTTCCTCTGTGACGACCCGGCTTTCTATGCCCAGAAAGACGTGTCATCAATAAGAAAGAAAGGGATAGAAATAGAAAAGAAAAGAAAGAAAGAACAACAACATCAGAATCTCACAGCGGAACGGAATAAAATATAATATATCAACATAAATATTACATAGTTATATATACATCAGAGTTAAACAGTATCATACAACATGACTATCATATACATATCTGTCAGAACATACATCACAAATATCATAAACTAAGTAACACAACGGAACTTTATAGATATATATATGTCTACAACGCTGAAGCCTCCTGCTCCATTGCTCCTCCAGAAGTCATCAAAGCTAACCTGAATCCCTTGGCTACCCGTAAAAAATTTGGGTACCCGAAAGTTTATGAAAAACAAAATAAACTCCGGGTCAGACATGGATCTGGTATGAGTAAACGGGTTAAAGTTGTTTAACTTTGAAAATCATTTAAAATAAAGGTATCACGTAAGACTCCCCACAAATAAATACGGGTAAGTTTTTACCTTACGCTAACCAAAACATTTTATAGAAAATCCAATGATATTATAATAGTGTCTAGGGTTTTCAAGTAAAATACAGAAATAGCTGAAATGCTTACATCTCACATTTCAACATAGTTGGGCACAATCAAAACGTACGGCGCTTATTGGAAATTGGATCCCATACAATGGCAGGGCTAATGGGGTACCGCTCGTCACAGTACGTGGTCTAGATCACGGTACCGAGGAGCCACCCTAACTCCCCTGCAACACAAGGTCGGAACCATTCCTTACTAAACAGTCCCGAACAAGATAACCCCGCAGTTAGTGTACATCCAACCGCCCACATAGCCGAATAAAAAGGGACATCTAGACAGAGGTATATCTCGTCCTGCTTGGGCATGACCCACCTAACCTTGCTGCACCTCCCATGTTTTAGCCATTCCCGGTTGATGAGGCTTGAGGCTGCGATTACCTTTTTAGAACATATCACTTAGAATGCTCGTCGTCCGCCTGACGATGTGCTGAAAGCATTCAATCCATTCAAGTTCGTTCCGGGTTCGAACGAAACCGAAGGCATTATCTCGTTACACTCGTTTTGGAATCACCCTCAGAGTTAACGACGATAACCCTTGCATTCTGAAAACACCATCTCGATCTTCACTTGAGATTACACGACCTATCGTTTAATTTGGATCGATGTGGTTTTCGGAATATCAATTGGATACCCGATCCCGGTCTCATCGAAATCCAAATGCCATTTTAAAGTCCAAGTTGTCTAATTAACTTATACAGTTTAATTTAACAATTGAATTCATATAGCAATTCAACACTGATAAATAACATCAGATAAACCATATAACAATTTAACACAGATAATCATATACAATTATCACAGATATCTCACAGAACATCACAGGAAATAATAAACATCAGTTCAATCAAATAGAACCATCGATTTATATCAACAAGTTTGATTTGTTTAAACTCAATTGCATATTTAAGAGTGAATTATATTTTATTCTTGCTTAATTAATTATTAATTAATTAGCTTATTTCAATTCATTAATTACTTATTAATTATTCACTTAATTAAGTAATTATTAATCAATAACCTTAATATTTTATTATAAAACTCAGTTACACAATTAATTATTACTAATTGCTTAATTAATCATTAATTATTAATTACTTAATCGTTTAATCCTTAATTAGTAAATTAATTCGCTAACTATGAATTGTTAAATTATTAACTATCAATGATTAATTAAATTCTTAATTACAAACAAGATTACACAAGATTATTAAAACCTTTAATTACAAATTTGATTATACTTTGAACTACTTATTAAATAACAATTATAAAATGTATTACATTCTTAAATAACTCGGATTTTTAAATTAATTGCTCATTTGGTTTTCTGCAAAGTTTAAAGTTCATCTTGGCTGAAACAACTAGGTCAACATTAATAATATAATTTATACTTTGCTTATATACTTTAACTTCAAATTACAGTTAACAAAATCCAGGCGTTGGAAAACCCGAAGCATGCATCGTGCTCAACTCGGGTAGGTCTCGAGATAACCCAACATCAATCTCGCGTCACTCCCTGTGTCTACTTCTTCTTCCCTGTTTCTTCCTTTCACTGTTTCTCTCTCTTTTTTTAAAGCTTAAGTTTCTTTATAAACTGTTAAAAACTTAAAAACTCACGCGCATAGAAACACTCGATCCAGCATCAAACTCAAAGCAGAGAACGAAAATACAAGAGTTCTCCTCGAGTCGACCCAAAAACACGATCATCTCCGCCGCCGTGCACGTGCACGGCGGTCCGCCGCCGCGCCACTGCACTACGACATCACCAACAAGTCGCACGCCATCCCATACAAAACCCAAATCAACCTAGTTGACATGAAATCAAAAATTCGACCCAAATGTTGAACTGTTTCCACGAACACGGTGGACAAAGCCACCTCGTACTCACCGTCACCACCGCCATAGACAATGTGGCTCCGGTCAAATCTTGCCGACACCCTACTCTAGCATCTACCCAAATCCCATAGCACTCGGTCGAGCTGAGGCGTCGCGCGAGTCGAATGAACTGCACCCAAAAATTACCGACCCTTAAACCCTACTACTGATTCCCCTCAATAATTCTTGCATTCGAAAATTATTTCAACAATTTTTTGGTAATCTTACAATATTACTCTAGCTTCAAATCGAATTTCAACAAAAATTATTGAATGAATCATTTAAAATTCATAGAAAAGCAAAAATGGGTTATTGTCAAATTGCTCCTAGACTTGTTCATTAAAATTTATAATTTGGGTCTTAAAAATCATAACATAGTATGTTATTTCAAGATATAAATTTGAATTTACAATTTAGACTATTCGAATATTTGATCATTATTTAATTTTTTACTGTAAGTTTAAGTTCCAGTGCTTAAATTATACAGCTTTCTTACAATCACTTCAAACTTTAAACTGAAACTTTAACAAATATTACTTAGTTAAATTACTAATTAATCAAGATAACTTTATATAAAGGTATGAATTATTCTTTACTTCCTTTGATTCAACAGAAACTTAAAACCTGTAAGAATATCAAGATGCAGAACAAATAAAACTATGCCAAACATTCCAGAAATTTAAACCATAACAATACTACATGAAGTACAAAGTAAAAGTTAGATTGAAAAAAACATGTTTACTCACCCAAGTTTGCAGTGTAACAGAGGATAATGCAAGAGTACTGCAGTTTGAAGTTTTGAATTTCCTGTAACCCTTTTTTTTTCTTGTTTCCTGAATTTGTGATTTGAATTAGAAATATACAGTTTTGTTTATACTCTTTTGTTTCTCCTCAGTTTTGTTTTCATGAGTTAATGACTGAACTCCATGTAATAAGAAATGATAAATACAAATATTTATAACTTGAACAATGGAGTCTTCTTGCACAAGCTTCACTTGATAAAATATCTTGCTTAATTTCCTATGTACTAAAACCTGACATGGTTCAACAATTTCGGCTAGGAGTTATTTTTTTTCTTTCTCTTTGCAGTACATAAAAGTAGGCTAATTAAATGGTTGTGTTATCATTTTAGTTAACACACAATTAAATGCTAGCTGACACAAACCCATGGTGCAAAGATATTTGCAGATTGTGTTTTATTTGAACATACTTATGTGAACATATAACAAAAATGTGTGCTGCAGGTTTTGTTTTTATTATTTATACTAGCATATACAGTTTGCAGGTTTTCACTTGTGTTTGAACTAAATGTTTTCATTTCTATTTATATCTTAAACCTATTCTATTTGTACTTATGTTTGTAATCCTACCTTTATGTTATATTTATGTTAAATATAAAGAAGCTTATGTTTATAACCGTAATTATAAGTATTTATATTTATATAGGAACTCATGTTAAATATTTATAAGCTTATGTTATTTTAGTTATAAAAGTTATTGTTAGAAACATTGCTTAAATCCTATTTTTATTTAAAGTTAAATATTACAAATATTTGATTTGTAACTTATATGTGCATTAATGTATTTATATTTATAAATATGATTATGTTATTGTACTTGTTACTATTCTTAACTGCATACATATATCTGATAATTAATGTCATTCATACATAAATTTTAATTTAATAAATAAAACAGATTTAATTTTTTGAATATTGTTAAAAGAGTCTACTTTATATTTTGAAGTTATATTCCTTTATAACCCATATACAACTAATAATATCCAAATTCTTATTTATTTGTAAATGAAAATCTTATATTTTATTTAAATTAGATCAAAAACTTATAATAATAATGGGGTCAAAATTCCGGGATGTCACATCCTCGTTCGATTGCATCCGATCGCGATCGCTTGTTCACAAGTCAATTTTGGAAAGAATTATTTCGTCTACACGGCACCAAACTACGAATGAGCAGCGCCTACCACCCCCAAACCGATGGACAGTCCGAAGTTGTCAATCGATGTCTTGAAACCTACTTCGAGCCATTGTCGGTGATGTTCCAAATAAATCGGTTAAGTGTCTTCCATGGGCCGAATGGTGGTACAACACAACAAAACATTCAGCCTTGTGCATGTCACCTTTTCAAGCTGTTTATGGCCGATCCCCTCCAATAATTTCCAAGTACATAAACCAAACCACTGAAATACCAGACCTTGCTGCATGGATTAGCACACAAGATCAACTGCTCCACCTCATTAAGACCAATTTACAAAAAGCACAGACTAGAATGAAGAACCACGCTGACCAACACCGCACCGACAAACAATTTGAGATTGGCACTTGGGTATTTGTCAAGTTGCAGCCGTACCGACAACTGTCCATCAGAAATAACCACCCATAAACTTTCCAAACGATACTACAGACCATTCCAAATAGTTGAACGCATAGGTCCAGTAGCTTACAAACTCCTCCTTCCAAATGAATCATGCATCCACCCAGTATTCCATATTTCACTCCTCATATTATGCCCCAATCCAAACTTAGCCACACGAAAGCCATTTCCACCAGATTCCAATACATACGACCTTGAGGACAAGGTCGATCTTGAAGGGGTAGGTGTTGATACGCACACCAGTAATGGACCAGTGAAAGATAATGCAAATACTAGCACAAGACCCAAAAGAACAATACAATTGCAAAAGAGATCCCTAGAGTAAAAGAAGGTGGTTATCACATGCTGCAATTCGGTTACAGAAAACAGACGTGCAGCCTTTATTTTCATATTTTCTTTATTGTTATTTTTGCTTTTGCATTATTAAAAAAGTGGTTACCTAGGGTGGTATAGAGTAGGCCACGTTGGCAAAAGTTATTGAGAATACTGCTATATATTTACAAACAATGGGAAAAGGAATACAGAAAGTAATTTGCAATTTTCTTACTCTGCTTCATCCTTCCCTTCCCCATCTTTCCCTTCCCCATTATTTCTTCTTCTCAATCCTTCTTTTTCCTTTGTCATTCTGTGCTGCCGAGTTCACTATCAGATATTAAACCCGATGTTTTTACCTACAGTGGTTTTATAAATGGTTGTTGCAAACATGGTGATATGGACAGGGCATCGTGGCTATTACAGGAAATGAATGCATATGATATTAAACCCGATGTTGTTACCTACCGTGCTCTTATAGATGGTTATTGCAAACATGGTGATATGGACAGGGCATCGAGGCTACTGCAAAACACGAATGCATATGATATTAAACCCAATGTTTTTACCTACAATGCTCGGGGCTATGGACAGGGCATCAAGGCTATTGCAGGAAATGAATGCACACAATATTAAACCTGATGTTGTTACTTACAATGCTCTTATAGATGGTTATTGCAAAGATGGTGATATGGACAGGGCATGAAGGCTATTGCAAGAAATGAACGCATATGATATTAAACCTGATGTTGCTACCTATAATGCTCCTATAGATGAAGAAATGAACGCATATGATATTAAACCTGATGTTGCTACCTATAATGCTCTTATAGATGGTTACTGCAAACATGGTGAAATGGACAGGGCATCAAGGCTACTACAGGAAATGAACTCATTTGATATTAAATCAGATGCTTTTACCTACAGTACTCTTATAAATGGTTATTACAGGCGCAACAAATGGAATCAAGGGCGTCAAGTACTAAAGGAAATTGTTGATAAAGGTAAGTTACATATACTACAATTATAAACTCTCCTGTTGAGCATGGAGCAACATCCGAAGCACAAAATTATCTAAATATAATGGTTAAAAGAGGTTTAAAACCAAATATAATCACTTATAGTACGTTGCTGCATGGATATTAGCTTGAGGGACAATTTTATGAGGTATGTCGCTTACTTGAATCTACGAAAACTGAGAATTTACAACCCAACCTTACCTGTTATAATTCACTGATTAATGGATATGTTAAACACAATATGATGGATGATGCATTAGTTTTATTTAAAAAGATGCAAATGGAAGGAGTGGAACCTAATGTGGTTACATGCACCACATTACTGGGTAGAGTTTTAAATTTTGAAAAGTTGAGCGATGCTCAAGACATCTTAGACCTTATGATCGACAAACATATAGCACCAGATGTGGTAACATACAACTCTTTGATATCTGTTTATGGAAGATTAGGAAAAGAGAAGAAGCTTATGAAGTTCTTGATGAAATGACCGGTAAAGGAATATCACCTGATGTTTTTGGATTTAGTTCATTGGTTGACATGCATTGCAAAAAAGGTTCGATGAAAAAAGCTCATCAATTACTGGATGTGATGGCTAATATCGGCATTGAACCTGATGTTGTAACATATAATACATTGATACATGGATATGGTTTAACTGGTGTTAGTGCCAAAATTGGTCACTAACACCCTTAGAGAGTTTGTGTAGAGAGATTAATGAAGAAGATAAATTAAAATAGAGAAGATAATATAAATTAAAATGCGGGAGACGAGAACACAGAATTTATAGTGGTTCGGCGTTGTAGCCTACATCCACTTTGAAGTTGATCCTTTATTTCTTCACTTTAAACTTGATTACAGATACAATCCACTTTTAAGTATTCAAATACAATTGTGAAATAAAAGTAGAAGTCTTGGATGAGGTTTGGATGAGGCAGAGTCTCCCCTGTGTTCTCTGAAATCTGATCCCTCTTTTCTGTGCCCCTGCCCCTCTATTTATAGACGAATGTGGGTTGGACTTCCCTGGTGGGCCAGATGGCTAGACAGCTCGGTCTAGATAGGACGCGCCCTGCATGCTGAATGGAACATGCCAAACGGTCGGCATGCCGAGCCCTCCTTTCCAAGTCAATGGATCTCTCTGTTGAATGGAGGAAGCGGGCCGAACGATGCTGGGATGCCGAGTGAGGCGTGGATGCCGAGTGAAAGGATACGCCGAGTAGAGGGAATGCCGAACACAGGACATGCCGAGCAAAGGATACGCCGAGCACAGGATGTGCCGAACAAAGGGTATGCCGAGCACGGGATGTGCCGAACAAAGGGTATGCCGAGTGAAGAGCAGGCCGAGTGGAGGGAGTGCCGAGTGAAATGCTGAAGGTCTCGTGCCGAGTGCAAACCTGGATGGACGTACGTTCTTCAATGCCGAGTATAACCCTTGACTGCCGAACGTTCAAACGTGTCGAGTGCTCATCTGTGCCGAGTACAACCCTGCATGCCGATCGTTCTAGTTGCCTGGTCGATTCTCCAGGTAACATTTTGCCCCCCAAAGTACACCGTGTGTTCGAACAGGGTGTGCTTTGAACTGCTGGATTAGTGCATTGCCGCCGAATGCCAAGGATGCCGAACGATCTTGCCGAACGATGCGAGTGTCGAATGACTGGAAGCCGAGTGAAACCGTTTGGATCGGTAGAGCCGGTCAGAGTCCCTACATCTTCCTCTTCTTCTCTATAAAAGCCGCCTTCTTTCCTTCTCTTTTCTCACTTCTTGCTTTTACAATTCCGGGCTCACAAACCATTCGTGCAATCAGAATTCAAGGGTTTCTCATAACTTTCCTACGTTCGATCCACGTACTAGGTATCTTCTTACCCGAGTTCCTCTTCTGGCAATTCCCCATCGATTCGCTGTTGGTGGGGACTTAAGTTCGATTTGGAATGTTTCCAAGGTCGAGCGTCTAGTTGTAGAGAGAGAGAGAACCAAATTCGAATGCCTTGTAGGATCATTAGTGAGTGTTCGGCGGAGGAGGAGAAGGTATGGAGGATATGCCGAGCGTTTGGACTCGGCATAATCTTAGTTTGGCATGGCGTAGTTTTGGCCGAACGATACTAGCTCAGTGCGAACTGAAGCTGGGCCGGATGATGGCCGTATGCCGAATTGTAGCTCTGCCGAGCCACTACTTTAGCCGAACAAACTGTTATGCCGAGCGTACATAAATGCCGAGCCTACCTCCATGCCGAGCAAACCAACATACCGAACGTACTTGAGTGCCGAACAAACTAAGTGCCGAGCAGACCTTAATGCCGAACCCAAGTGAATGTCGAACAAACTATCATGCCGAACATAACTAGGTGCCGAAATGACCTAAATGCCGAACACAAGCAAATGCCGAATATACTTAACATGCCGACCATATATAAATACCGGACCTATCTTCATGTCGAACATAGTTAGCATGCCGAGCATAATTAAGTGCTGAGCACACATAAATGCCGGACATATACAAATGCCGAACATACACTCCTTGCCCAATTTCATAACTGGTCTTTACTTGGCATAATCGGATAATTACCTCTAGTGTCTTACTGCAGTCGTTATTCAAAAGGCTTTCGAAGACGGTCAGCGATGACGGTTTTCGAAAGCGATGTTTTTAGGCTTGACGTTATATTAAATGCTTATGCACGATTGATTGCACTAGTTCACACACCACACGGGGGGGTTATCTGCGTTATTAATTCTAACGTCGATCATTTTTCGAGTATAGTTCACACAGGTGCTTGGTTGGGTCTGCTATTTATTCAAGATGTCCAAAAGATCCAGTTCTGCTACACTTTTCGACAAACCTGGGCCGTCTTCTAAGCGAACGGCCCCCGACACAGCTGACCCGTCAGTTTCTCCCGCTCATGACTGGGCTCCCGATACTTTGGAATCGTCGATTTTAATGGATGACCCAGTTGACTCACAGGCTTCGAGAGTCACTGAGGCCGCTCTTAAGCGGATATGTTCTATTCATGGCATTCCGTTTGCTGACGTGCTCGTTCCGTCGGGGCATGACCGCCCACATCTGCCCCCAGTGGGATATACGGCGTGTAGCAAGTTCATGTGCTGGGTTGGTAGCGTGCCACCTTTCAATCTATTCCTTCGCGACGTGCTGCAGTATGTGGACGTCGCCTCGTCTCAACTTCATCCAAATGGTCACGCTTTCATTTATGGCACGTACATGCTTTTCATGGCCGTCTTCTCCAGGCCCCTAACTCCCGGCGATATAAGGTACATCTATATGACCAAGAAACGTGGAGAAAGCCCCTCTTACATGTTTCTTGAGCCACATCGGAAGTGCCAACTTTTAACTAGCGGGTGGAGTAGCAAATTCGCCCTGTACAAACATGAGTGGTTTTACGTGCGCTGCCCCCAAGGCTTTGCGAGGCGGTGGGTTGAAGGAAGTAAGTCCTTTCTCTGAGTTGATGTCCGTTCCCGATTGAGGTTGAACTTCTCCTAACTCATTGTTCTATTTTTTTTATTTATTTTTCAGATCTCGTCCCCCGTCCCGAGGGCCGGGGGTACTCCGATGCTGTCGACGCCATTAGAGCTCTTCCTGCTGAAGAGCGAGATATCCGAGCCCTCATTTCCAATGAGTCACTATCGAAGTTCGGCTTGCTAGCCCCTGGCCGCCGGGTTAGCCTTCCAGAGGGCGTATCGCTTCCCAAGTCCGTGCCCATCAGAGGGGAAAAATTGCCTGAATCATCCGTTCGCCCTTCTCTTGAAGCACCGAAAGAAGGGGAAATTCTAGGCGAGCCACCTAAAAAGCGAGGTGAGGATTTAGGTCCTGCAGCTGAAGTTCATGATATCGAAACGTCATCTTCCCTTTAGAAGGGGAGAAAGGAGCTGGCGCGCAAGTTAAGGAAAGAGGAGGTTGGTGGGACTTCCAAAGCTACGCCTGTTCAGCCAGAGAAAGAGGCTTCTTCACAGCGCGTTGGAAGTTCTCTGAAAGGCTTATCGAACCTCTCCATTCCCGACGACTTGCTCGACTATGATTTCGATGACCCAGAGCTGTTTAAGTTTCGCTCACCCGTCAGGGGTGATGCGGGCGTCCCGGCCCCGATCCAAGGGGAAAAAACTCCCGTTAGCAAAGCCACTGGTCCGTCGGGGGGTAGCACTAGGACACACAGACACATGCATTTCACTTTGCACCTACTTTTCTTTCACCATTCTGCTCTCTCGCTAATTCGCTATCGTTTGATTGCAGGTGACATGGGGCGCTCTCACGGATACGACCGCCTTCGCGGTTCGTCGACTTTACGCCAGTCTGGTCGGGACTCGGGCCTCGGGAAGCGCCGAGATAGAGACAGCGACGGCGACCGAGATTATCATGCCCGGGACTCGTCATCCCGGAAGAAAACTTATTATCAGCCCGAACACCGCCAGGAGACCTCTCCTTATCAGGAGCGAAGCAAAGACAAACGTGGCCATAAGAGGTCGCATTCTGATGCTCCCCGGGACCAACACTCTGACTCTTCTTCTACCCGGCACTCCCGAGATTCTCATAGGAAGGGCGAACTTTCAAAGCCGTCTCCTCCCGCTCCCATAACAGACCCGACAGTGTCGGAGAGATTGAACGAACTTAAGGCTAAGTTTCCGAAGATTTGTTTTGATGGGTTAAAGTTCCTCCCGGCGATTCATCCTATACCCGGAGATGTCAAACAAAATGTTATCGCCTGTACCAATGACGTCTACGTGCAACATGACGCGTTCGTCCATCTGGCTGAGAAACTTTCTAAAGTCTCTATGGAGCGCCAGCATGAAATTGACCGCCTAAAGCTTGAAGCTATTCATGACAGGGATATCATTAAGGCCCAGGATGAAGAAATTGCCGCCTATAAGTCCGAGCTTGAAGCTACTCATCAGAGCGCTAAAGACACCGCCGTGGCTGTTTTCCGCCTTGAATTGACTCATAAGAAAGAGCTCGATGAAGCGGTTCAACGGTGTGGGGCATTAGCTTTGGAGAAAGACTCCGTTCAGAAGGAGCGGACACACTTAGTTATTGGGTTAAGGAACTCGAAGAGCAACTTTTCGAGGAGAGGAAAGAGAAAGTGGCTGCTCAGGTTGAGGCACAACATTATTGTGATGAGATTGTCGCCACCCGACTCCTAAAGGGGAAATTTGAAGACGATCTCTCCAAAGTCGAGGCACTGAGGAATGAGGCCCGTGAGGAAGGTAAAAGGGCAGCAACTGTCGACATCGACTCTCGCCTCGAGGCGGCCAGGGAAGAAGGCAGGGAGGAGATAAAGACCGAATTCGACCCGCTCATCGCTGAGTTCAATTCCCGAGTTCTCATGCATCGAGATCTAACTTTTCTGGGCGACGGCTACCTTGAGTCATTGGCCGAGGCATGGGAGACCTTGATTCAGATCAGGAAGGTTGAGAGTGGCGTCGATGAGGTCGACGAAGAAGCATTGATAAAAGAATTCCTGAGGGGGAAGGAGCCTTCAGATTTATCGGCGGCTAAAGCCCTCTACAGCAAAGGTTCTCCCTCCAGGAAAGGGAAAGGGGTGGCTACGGACCCTTCCGGCGTTGTGCCCCCAGTTCACGTGCCTGCCCAATCGTCCAGTCGGTCAACACTTGACCCCTTCGAGCAGCACATTGGTTATGACCCGGAAGCCCCCGGGCTTGGCATTCATGTTTTATCTCCCATCCCGGAGGGCGGGACACCCCTGGCGACTGAGAACCCACCGGCATCTGGTGAGTAACCTCTGGGCTTTATAAAGATCTTTCTCGTTCCCTCAGAAGTTGTTGTGTTCTAACACTTGTTTATTTTCGTGTCTTCTGTGCAGGCTGTTCTGACCCCGAGCCCACTCCGAGGAGCGATGCCGCCAAGGAGGTGGAGATAAAGGCGAGTGAGGCTACTCAAGTCGGCGGAGATCCTGGTCCAGATGCTCAAGTAATCGGGGCGCTGGATGAAGGCAAATCTGACTCTTCCTCGGAGAGTTTCGAAGTAGAAATCACAAGCGCTTCTGAGCACACATCCGACTTGAGCATGAAGGAACGGCTCGAGAAAGAGAAAAGAGATACGACCTCAGTCAAGGTCGAGCCGCGTGAAATGGACCTGGACGATCCTCTGAACAAACCATTGAAGATCATTTTACCTGGCAAGTCCCAGCCCATGGATGTTCCCCCTACGTCTTCGGTCGTCACCCCTCCGTCAGGGAAGGATTCCAAGAGTAAGCGCTCTGGGAAGGAACCATCCGGGAAGAAGTCAAAGAAACACAAGAAATGACCGTCATCCCCGTTCAACGAGAACTAGTTTAAGTCATGTACTAATTTTTGTAGGCTGTGTAAATAGGCTGTTGGCTCCGGACTTCGGAGCGTTTTTGTAACGGGAAGCTTTTTATGAATAAAATTTGATCTTCACTTTTGTCTTCTCAAAAGACTTTTATTATTCAGTTTCTTTTATGGTTGTGATTGAAATCTGAATTGTTATGGGTAACTTAGACTTCTTGGTTCGTCTTTACATGGCTTGGGAGCTTCCCTGGATTTGATCAGTCTCCACTTGGTGCTTCAAGCACTTAGAATATTTCAAAGCCCGTATGTTGGGGACTTGACATATCCAAGTCATTTGCGTCGTAGTTCCTATTCAAGGAACTCGGAGGTCTGAACTTCTTGTAATTAAGTCTATACACCGGACTTCGAGTACTCCAGTCCGTGCTCCGGGGACTTGGAGATTTCGAGTCATTTGTATTCGAGTTCACGCTCTGGGGACTTGGAGATTTCGGATCGTTTATACTCGAGTCCGCATTCTGGAGACTTAGATTACTCCAGTCCGCGCTCTGGGGATTTGGAGGTTTCAAATCGTTTATACTCGAGTCCGCACTCTGGGGACTTAGAGTACGCCAGTCCGCGCTCCGGGGACTTGGAGATTTAGAATCGTTTATACTCGAGTCCGCACTCCAGGGATTTAGAGTACTCCAGTCCGCACTCCGGGGACTTGGAGATTTTGAATCGTTTATACTCGAGTCCGCACTCCGAGGACTTAGAGTACTCCAGTCCGCACTCCGGAGACTTGGAGATTTTTTATCGTTTATACTCGAGTCCGCACTCCGGGGACTTGGATATTTTGAATCGTTTATACTCGAGTCCGCACTCCGGGGACTTAGAGTACTCCAGTCCGCACTCCGGGGACTTGGAGATTTTTTTTCGTTTATACTCGAGTCCGCACTCCGGGGACTTAGAGTACTCCAGTCCGCACTCCGGGGACTTGGAGATTTTTTGTCGTTTATACTCGAGTCCGCACTCCGGGGACTTAGAGTACTCCAGTCCGCACTCCGGGGACTTAGAGATTTTTTGTCATTTATTATAAGCATTTGTACGCTAGCCAGGATATCATAATTTTTAATTGCGCGTCATGGGAATATCATACGAAGAGACATTGGTCATTCATGGAAAAGATGGCTTCAAGCCTTTATTGATGAAAACAAGCTAGATTATCTTATTACATGCAAGAAGAAAGCATACTGGAAATAAATGCAACTACCGCATTAAGGAAATAGACTAAGTGTAATAACGCCGCAAATGCTCGTTGTTCCATGCTCGGGGGAGTGTCGCACCATCAACGGTCGTTAGCTTGAAAGTTCCTTCTCCAAGCCTCCGTTCGATGACGTATGGACCTTCCCATGCGGGATTCATGTGCGAAGGGGTTGGAAAGACTCGTTTCATAACGAGATCTCCCACACTAAAGGTTCTTGACTGGACTTTTCCATTATAATATTTAGCGATTCGGTGTCTGTATGAGGCTGCTCTCAAATCAGCTTCTTCGCCTTTCTCATCAATGAAGTCTAATGATTCCAATAGGAGATCTTGGTTTGACGCAGGATCGTAATAGGTTACCCGGTGTGACGGAACTTCAAGTTCTACGGGTATGACGGCTTCCGTGCCGTACGCAAGTGCGAATGGTGTGTGGCTAGTCGCGGTCTTGTGGGTAGTTCTATAGGCCCAAAGCGCTGTTGGGAGTTCATCCACCCACTTGCCTCTAGCCTTTTCCAAACTCTTCTTCAATATGGACTTGATGATTTTATTGACGGCTTCTACCTGCCCATTCGCCTTCGGGTGAGCAACTGCTGCGAACCTTTTCTCGATGCCATACCTCTGACAGAACTCTTTGAATTCCTTGCTTTCGAATTGAGTTCCGTTGTCCGTTATGATGGTCCGTGGGAGGCCAAAACGACATATGATATTTCGTACAACGAAATTAATGACTTTCTTGGTGGTGATTGTGGCCATTGGCTCTGCTTCCGCCCACTTGGTGAAATAATCGACTGCCACTATTGCATATTTCGCGCCTCCTTTGGCTATGGGCAGAGGTCCAATTAGATCGATTCCCCACATTGCAAATGGCCAGGGACTAATCATTTGTGTGAGTTCCGTTGGCGGAGCTCTCGGAATCTTTGCATATATCTGGCATTTGTCGCATCTTCTCGCATAGTCTGCAGCATCCTGATTTACAGTCGGCCAATAATATCCATAGCGGAGGATTTTCCTCGCCAAAGTTTGCCCCCCGGTATGATCACCACATTCTCCCTCATGGACTTCTTCCGACACCTGTTTTACCTCGTCATGGGCCACGCACCGGAGTAAGGGGGTCGAGAATCCCCTCCGATACATTATCCCGTCTTGCATTACATAACGCGAAGCCTTACGAAGGACTTGGCGTCTTTCGCTTCTTTTCTCAGGTAAGTCCCCGTATAGCAAGTATTGTTTGATCGGGGTCAGCCATGATCCCCTTTCGAGTTTGGTCTCCAAGACAAGATCTATCTCCATCATGTCTATACTTGGAGCAAGCAGAGTCTCGACAGGGAACAATCCCATCTGCCGTGCATCGCCAGTACTTGCGAATTTAGCCAACGAGTCGGCCTCCCTGTTCTGTTCGCGCAGGACATGCGAAATGTCATAATATTCCAGGTTTACTAGTAGCTCCCCGACTCGAGCAAGGTAAGGAGCCAGTCTCTGTCCTTTCGCTTGGTAGTCTCCTCGTACCTGATATACCACCAGCTGTGAGTCGCAGAAGATTTCGATGGACTTTACCCTCAGTTCATTGGCAAGTCTTAAGCCAGCAATCAGTGCTTCGTATTCGGCTTCGTTATTTGTCGCTGTAAATTCGAGCTTCAAAGCGTAGCAAATCGATCGGTTTTCGGGAGTTACCAGAACTATCCCAGCTCCCGACCAACGGTCGTTAGATGCCCCGTCAGTGAACATCTTCCATCGGACAGGAGGGATTACTTTGTGATTTTCACTCGGTTCATCCGGAATGGTGAACTCAGCAACGAAGTCAGCTAATGCTTGCCCTTGGATGGTCCTTCGCGGCAGGTAGGTGATATCAAACTGGCTTAACTCGATGTTCCACTTTAGCATCCTACCGGAAGTTTCCGGTTGTTAGAGTACCTGTCGCAAGGGCTGGTCAGTGTAAACACTAATTGAGTGCGCCTGAAAGTAGGGACGAAGCTTGCGTGATGCAATCACCAGGAAATAGGCAAGTTTCTCGATCTTTGGATAATTCTTTTCTTCCCCCGTCAGTCATTTACTAACATAGTACACTGGCCTTTGAACCTTGTCTTCTTCACGAACTAGGGCTGTACTGATAGCGTGTTGAGACACAGCCAAATATACGTACAACATCTCGTGGTCTACTGGTTTTGACAACACTGGCGGACTTTCCAAGTGTCTTACCAGGGCTCGGAATGCTTCCTCGCAGTCAGTGGTCCATTCGAAGTTTCTCTTTCCTTTCTTTATGACATCGAAGAAAGGAACACACTTATCTGTGGCTCTGGATATGAATCGACTGAGCGCAGCTACTTTTTCGTTCAAGCTCTGTACCCGTTTTATGGTTCTAGGTGCCTGTATATCTCGGATGGCCTGGATCTTTTCCGGGTTAGCTTCAATTCCTCGTGCATTCACAATGAAACCCAAGAACTTTCCCGACGCTACGCCGAAAGAACACTTCAGGGGGTTGATTTTCATTTCGAAGAGCCTCAGTATCTCGAACATTTCCGCCAAGTCTCGAATGTGGTCGTTTTACTGCCGTGACTTCACAAGCATGTCATCCACATAGACTTCCATTGTTTTCCCAATCTGATCTTTGAACATTCGATTTACCAGACGCTGGTAAGTTGCTTCGGCATTCTTCAGTCCGAAGGGCATCACTACATAGCAGTATAACCCAACATTTGTCACAAATCTGGTGTGTTCTTGGTCTGGGATGTGCATCGGAATTTGGTTGTATCCAGAGTATGCATCCATAAATGACAATAACTCATGCCCTGCAGTTGAATCGACCAGTTGATCAATTCGTGGTAGCAGGAAGCTATCCTTCGGGCATGCTTTGTTTAAATCAGAATAGTCAACGCAGGTTCTCCATTTCCCGTTTGCTTTCTTTACCAACACAGGGTTGGACACCCATTTCGGGTAGAGAGCGTCGCCGACAAACCCATTGGCTTTAAGTTTATCCACCTCCTCTTTGAGAGCTGTAGACCTCTCCGGGTCCATGCCTCTCCTTTTTTGCTTCACAGGTACGTGTTTCGGGTCTATATTCAACATATGGCTCGCAATTGCAGGGGAAATCCCACGCATATCAGAGTGTGTCCAGGCGAAGACATCAAGATTCGCTCGGAGGAAATCAAATAAATTCTCTGCCATTAAGGATCGAGCTGTGACCCAATTTTAAGAACTCGTGTCGGGTCGCTGTGGCTAACTGGAATATCAATTGTTAGTTCGGCCGGTGCCACGTCTGGTTCCCTGGGTTCCCCTTTGTCATCTCTCGGAACTATGTCTCCAACGATCCGAGAATATCGCCCGAGCCAGGGCTCGGGCGCTAATCGTCAATCATCAGAATTCGGGATGCGGACGATGCTGTCCGCAGTCTTCCCCTTTTTTCTGCGCTGGGCCTCTCTCAGCTCAGCCACGTAACATGCACGTCCGGTTGCTTGGTCGCCATGCACTACGCCAACTCCTTTGTCCATCGGGAATTTCAGTGTGAGACACCACGGGGCCAAGGCTGCCCTGAAATCTACGAGGGCTGGTCGTCCCAAAAACACGTTGTATGGTGAATCAACATCCAGCACTATGAAGGTAGGATTCGCACTCTCCTGCGTTCACCTTGTCCCAGTTCAACTGGTAACTCCACATATCCTACTGCGTCTGTGGTTGCGCCGTTAAAGCCATGGATTCGGGCTTTGAATGGCTTCAAATCCTTAGTCTCCAGCTTCATTTGGTCATACGCTTTCTTGAAGATGATGTTAACGGAACTTCCGCAATCAATTAGGATTCTCCTTACGAATGCCGGTCCGATGGTTGCGGATATGACCAATGGATCGATGGTGGGAGCTTCCACCTTATCCGCGTCTCTATTCCTGAATACAATATCGTCGTGCATCGTGCGCTGCTGCTTTGCGGGAGTTCCATCCTCCACATTTGAACAGCACTCATGCTCTGTATGTCTCAAGGAATTAGCATATCGCTCCATTTCCTGCCAATTTTTATCCGCAGGATGAGGTCCACCAGCAATTGTGTTAATAATCAATCTTCCCACAGTTCGAGTAGGTTGCTCTGGTTGGTGTAGCGCTGGGCCACGTCCGGGGTCTGAAGTCTCTTGTCTTCCTTCTGGCGTATCTTTGACGAATTCCTGCAGCTTCTTCTGCCTAATCAATTTCTCAATAGCGTCTGCATTCGTCTGTGTTGTGCCCATAAGACTCGTGAAAGCGGCAATACTTTCCAGTCCGCTTTTGCTCCTCTATTGATTCCTTAGGGCGTGGTTTTCTGTATTGAAAAGTGTTGCAGGTCGATAAGTAGATGTTTTCAAGAGACGCATTCAGTGGAGTGTATTCGTTGTAGGTTGGGATCCTTGACTTCCATCTCCCCGTTTCCTTCTTCTTTCCAGGATTTCCACTTCCAGTTCCCTTAGACTGCCCGGGCTTATTTTGGACGCTGGCCTGAGTCTTTCCAGGGTTATCGTCGGTTGCTTTCATGGCGATGTTGCCCTTTACAGACTCCTGAACGGACCCTGGTGCCTTGTCTTTCCTTATCCACCGAGCTTCTTCCCTCCTTATGAACTGGTGGGCTTTCGAATAGAAACGCTCCAACGTAGCTGGTGGCTTTCCCGCCAACCAATCCCCAAATTCAGAGTCTGGATCCACTCCACGCATTACTGCCATCAAAATCGCGTGGTCGTTTGGATTGCTCACTTCAGTAGCGGCAACATGAAATCTCTGCAAGTATACTTTCAATGATTCTCCAGGAGCTTGGGTCACGCTTGATAAGGACATCACATCCTTGGGTCGAGTGGCGTGTATCCTGAATTATTCTATGAATTTCCTTGCTAATTCGTCGAAGTTTGAGATTGACCGTGGAGGAAGTCGAGTGAACCACATGGTGGCAATTCCGGACAGAGTTATTGGAAAGCACCTGCACTTAGTTGCGTCGTTGGCCCTTGCTGAATCCATCATCCATCCATACCTCATTACATGTTGTCTAGGGTCAGTTTTTCCTTCATAGGCGGGTATGGTGGGCATGTTAAACTTCCTTGGGTATTCAGCCTGTAGAATGGTATCTGTGAAGGGAGTATGACTCTTAGACATTCCTCAATCTTCATTAGTCAAACCTTGATTCTCTCTCATCAACTGCCTGACCATAGCTGTCAAATCCGGGGTTTGTATGGTAGGAGGAAGGTTGGGTTCCGCTCCACGGGCTTGATTTCTAGTAGAGCGATCAGTGGCACCTGCTTGGTCATCTTCATCCTTGCGGCGTCTACGCATGGAAGGTTCATCAGCTGAAGTTGAGCTATCATCTTCAGAGTAGGGGACAGGGCTACCTCCAGCATTCTGATGCTGCTGTTGAGCAAGTCGGGTCATGAGGTCGGCATTAACTTGCATTTGTTCAGCGAGTTGCCTTCTGCTTTCCGTAAGCTCTTTTATCAAGTCATTCAATTCTGCTCGTGAAACAGCTTCCACTTGGTTTTGGCTGGAGGGTCCCGTGCCTCGAATTGCTTGTTGATCGTTAGGTCCAAGTTGTTGAACACTAGCGGTTTCGCGGGCATCTACATTTTGGGAGGTCGATCTTGTTCGTGGTCTTCCTATGGTAGAGTCGTTGGTCGTAACTCTGAGTAGAATCAACAGATGCCTTATGGATACTTACGGATCTTCTTCGGGGGATTTATGCAATCCAGTAGCTACAAAGTAGATCCTCACAATCTGAGAATTCGGCTCTCAGTGAAAGCACCAAAATGTTAGTGCCAAAATTGGTCACTAACACCCTTAGAGAGTTTGTGTAGAGAGATTAATGAAGAAGATAAATTAAAATAGAGAAGATAATATAAATTAAAATGCGGGAGACGAGAACACAGAGTTTATAGTGGTTCGGCGTTGTAGCCTACGTCCACTTTGAAGTTGATCCTTTATTTCTTCACTTTAAACTTGATTACAGATACAATCCGCTTTTAAGTATTTGAATACAATTGTGAAATAAAAGTAGAAGTCTTGGATGAGGTTTGGATGAGGCAGAGTCTCCCCTGTGTTCTCTGAAATCTGATCCCTCTTTTCTGTGCCCCTGCCCCTCTATTTATAGACGAATGTGGGTTGGACTTTCCTGGTGGGCCAGATGGCTAGACAACTCGGTCTAGATAGGACGCGCCCTGCATGCCGAATGGAACATGCCGAACGGTCGGCATGCCGAGCCCTCCTTTCCAAGTCGAGGAAGCGGGCCGAACGATGCTGGGATGCCGAGTGAGGCGTGGATGCCGAGTGAAAGGATACGCCGAGTAGAGGGAATGCCGAACACAGGACATGCCGAGCAAAGGATATGCCGAGCACATGATGTGTCGAACAAAGGGTATGCCGAGCACGGGATGTGCCGAACAAAGGGTATGCCGAGTGAAGAGCAGGCCGAGTGGAGGGAGTGCCGAGTGAAATGCTGAAGGTCTCGTGCCGAGTGCAAACCTGGATGGACGTACGTTCTTCAATGCCGAGTACAACGCTTGACTGCCGAACGTTCAAACGTGTCGAGTGCTCATCTGTGCCGAGTACAACCCTGCATGCCGATCGTTCTAGTTGCATGATCGATTCTTCAGGTAACAACTGGTGAATTAGCCAATGCCATTGAAATATATGATATGATGCTTGTAAAAGGGCATACCCCTGGCACAAATACCTATGATACATTAATTAATTTGTATTTCAAGCATGGAAGGATTGATATGGCTAAAAAGATTTTTAACGAGATGATGCTTAAGGGTACTTTAAAATCAGTTGTTACTTACAGTTCCATGCTAGATGGTTTGTATGGTGCTTAAAGGATTGAAGATGCTAAAGAAATTCATGAAGAGATGATTAATGCAGGGCTTAGCATGAATGAAATTACTTGCATTGTAATGCTGGACGGGCTATGCAAGAATCTAAGGATTGATGAGGCACTGGAATTGTTCAAGTCCACTCATTTTCAGAAGTTCAAACATGATATTAGGATGTTTAACATTTTAACGTTTGGACTGTACGAAGTTGGTAAAACAAAAGAAGCTAAGGATCTATTTGATGTCATACTTTCTCTAAAACTCAGGCCAAACGTCTTTATATATTCGACAATCGCTCAACGTCTCATTAAGGGAGGAGTATTGGATGAACTTGATGGCTTGCTATTGAAAATGTAGAAATTTGATTACTTCCCAGATTCACGCATGCTTAACATTATTGTTAGAGCCTTGCTTGAGAATGATGAATTGAAGATGGCTATTGATTATTTAAAAGTTGAAGGAGCAAAGGTTTACTTCAGAGGCTAATACGATTAAACTATATGTAGATTATATTTCAACAAAGGAAGACATTCGTGTGGATTTGCTTCCAAAATTTACCTCAGATCACGCAGAGTCGACTCACGAAATTAGCATTGACTAAATCGCTTTGAAACTCGATCACACAAAAGATGAGAAGAAGATCTGATCTGATGAAGTATCATTATATCTCTTTGCTTTTATGTCTGTGTTTTGTTGTTATATTCAACGTGATTAAATTTCCAGTTCAGTTCACTGAACCCCAATTTGTTTTTTCAGTGGTGTCACTGCAACTGGCAGCTCAATGGAACATTCTGAATCTCGATCTTATGACAGAAGGTACATTTTCTCTAAAATTTAGAAAGTTTTATTTTGGTTGATTAAGTATCTGATTCTGTTAGTTCATGTATGTTGCATCTTTCAAAGCAGCTCACTCTAAATGACATATTTGCTCATTGTTGTGCATGTTGGCACTTGTAACAAATTTGCTTACTATGTTCGTAATCTTCTTGTCCTGCTCCTATGAGTTCCAACATCTTCCATTAGGCATCTTCCAGTGGTGCCTTGGTCTTGTTGATGACAGTTTCCATTGCTGTTCCAACTATGAATGGGCGTTGTTTTTCTCTTGAAATTGATGTGATAAACTTCTAAGATGACAGTCATTTTTGTAATTAGAACTTGGATTAAAACTTGAGAAATTTTATGTCACGTGCACTATAGACTTTTTTATTTAGCTAGAAAAAGAGAAAACAATTGCTTTTATCTTTTATTCAGATAGAATATCATATATACAAAGTTGTACAAGCTACCGTATTATATACGCTTCATATGTTGACTTATTCAACGTGCCAGCTGTTACTGATTGATACAATTACATTATTACCCTTGATGAGAAGGTATATGACTATATTGTTATACAGATTATATCATCGCTTCTAATATCTTCCCTCTATTCGAGCTAATGTTTCTTCATTTTCTTTTCTCTTCCGCCGCCTTCATCTATTTGTAGATCTGATTTTAATCTTGTGAAATTCTTTGTTCACAAAGGCTTTGTGAGTATATCTGCACGTTGATAGTATGCTAACAAGTGATTGATGATGAGTTTTCCTCTAACACTTTCTTGCGGATGAAGTACAAATTGATTTTGATGTGCTTCGTTCGTCAGTGAAGTATGAGATTGACTGTCAGTGAGACCGTGCTGAGGTTGTCACACCAGACAATAGGTCTTTTCTCCAGTTGAATTCCCATCTCATTGAGGAGAGATTCGATCCATGTTATTTCAGCAGTCGTGTTTGCTACATTGCGATACTCGACCGCGGTGCTAGATCTAGGCACGGTTGGCTGCTTTTTCGAGCACCAAGACATTGGATTCTCTTCTAAATATATACAATAGCCAAATATAGACCGTCGGTCATCTATATCGGCTATCCAATCAGCATCTGAGTATCCTTGAATTTCAATTGCTTTGCATGCTTTTAAATTTATGCGTTGATTTATTGTTTGCTTCAAGTATCTTAGAATACGCTTTAAGGCTTTTCAGTAATCACTTAGTGGTCTCTGCATGAACTGATATACTTTATTGATACTGAATGCTATATCTGGTCTTGTCACTGTGACATATTATAGAGCTCCAACTGCTTTACATTATCAATAGGTTCACCCTTGTTTTTGGACAAGTGCAGGTTGCTGACCATTGTGTTAGTCGCTGGATCGATGATGACCAAATATATAAATATAGAGTTGACACGCAGTAATCACAGCAGTAGCAATATAAATATAATAGTAAGGCGAATAAATAGAAAAGTAAAGCAAGAAGCAATCATATCAAAGTTTATATACTGGTTCGGACCTGCAGTCCTACGTCCAGTCCCAGTCTACTTCTGAAATTTAACTATCACCCTCACTTCCCACAGAGGAATGGACACCTGAACGGCAGAACAGGATTTGAGTACACTTGCCCGAACAGCCCAACGAGACCTCAATATTTTAGTTTACAAAGAATTAACTTGACTATATATTATGTCTTTAATACACTGAGTAGTCGAACTGGAGCACAACTTCTATAACCTGTAAAAATTATGCAGATTGAGTGTGCAGAGGTTAGAAAGTGGAACCAGACTTGTATGTTGTGCAGTGAAATAGCACTGGTCTAAATTTGCTTTTAGAATGAATGGAGCGTTTGAAAGCAATATGAGAATGATTTGAGAGAATAGGACTGTTGTTTGTTTTTTAGGATGGTGGGAGGTTTATATAGGAGTGAATGGAAGCCAATAAATAGTCGCAATCCTTCATAAATTTCCATTAGAAGAGATGCATCCGTTGGAAGTTTGCAATTGGTTGAATAGGCACTTGAATAGGTACTTGACTATTCGCTTTGGTATGCTAGTATAAAGTAACCGTTGATATCAATTTCAAAATGTGGTGTAGCTCAGTTGGTATGGCATGCGCATGCCTTTGTGGTGTTCTGGGTTTGAGTCCCACTTTTGTTTGTTTTTTTCATTTCTTCTTTCTATTTGTTTGTAAGATTAGCAGCGTACAAGAATCATTGATGTGGCGTGGTGTAGTGGTAAGTGTGCATGTGTTTCAATTGACATGCTTGGGTTCGAATCCCACTATAACATATTTCACACCAATTTAATTTTCTACTTTCCTGTACGTTAAGAAACATGTTAACGAACAAATGAATATAAAGGATTGTAGCATGTTGGATCGAGTGTGTGATCTCTCCCATGTGAGCTGGGTTCAAATCCCATCTTTACACCCTTTTTTTTTCAAATTTCAAGACGTTGCAAAGTAAGTTTTGAACAAAGAAAGTAATAGCATAGTTGGTTAGCGACTTACTGTGTAGTATTTCTTCCTTGCGATCAGAGTTTGATTCTTGTCTCTTGCATTTTTCCAACGGTCCACTATAACCATACTTTTCTGTCATCGTGAACGCTTTTTTCATCTACTGTATATCTATATGACCAAATTTTTTATAGTTCCGTTATCCATAAATGCTCATTCTCCATCATATGTATGGTATATTTACTATTCGAAAATCATCTTATCCTTTCGTCTTTCTTAGGTACCTTTTTGTAGTCCTCGTTGTTGGCTTTGAAAGGAATTTTGCTTGTTGTATTTTGATTGGATCTTTTTCTGACCATTATTCTATGATGTTGTGACGATCGATAGAATTTCAGACTCTAATACCAATTGAAAGTCTATGTGGATCGTATATGTATATAGTATATGACAAGCACGTGTATGATAGTATGAATTGCACAGAGTAATAATGTAGGTAAAAATTAAAAGTTATCACACCAGAGTTTTTATACTGTTTCAGACCTTCCGTCCTACGTCCAGTCCCGAATCTTCCCTTCGGAAATACACTAACCAATTGCCCTCGCTTTACCCGGAGGAATAGGCTTTTATACAAGAGTATTTCTTTGATAAATGTGTGTTCTATGCAACACTGATTTTGGCTACAAGTTCAACTTCTTCCTATAATCTCCTTGAGTAGTATGTTGTTTAAGCTTTTGATATAAGGAAGAGATAAAAGTGTGTTTTTGAATACTTTGAAAATCACAGACATATTATAAAATAAAGAAAGTTCAAAATAAATAAGTTAATTGTAACTTTCAATTTCATGTTTACTTATAGACGGTGAAGAGTTTGTTTGAGAAGTAACGACTTTTGGTTCACTCTATTTCATTCCGAGAGTTACAATGTTTGAGAAGAAAGAGTTATGATCAAAACAGGAGGATGCAACTTTTCGATTGAAGAAGATGACTTTTGGAGAAAAGCGTCCGTTACCCAGGTCAAACGTCTGGCCATTTGTGCCAGACGTCTGGTTTGTTTAAAAATTTAAAACCAGAACATGTTGCCAGACGTCTGACACATGAATATTCTGTTATCTTCTTTTTTAAGTAATTTGTATGTGCAAATGCTTGTAAAGATTACTCAAGGAGATTGTACATATCATCTATTTACGACATTAAAATAATGTACTAAGATATCTCAATATAACAATCCTTATGTCGGTCTTCAAGTCTTGGTCACGAAAGTCTATCTACATATGGATGATATATATACCTATGTATATTGAATGCAAGTGCTTGTATAGTTGTTGTCATCGAAATCGAGCTTCTAACACATTGGTGTAGGTAAACACTTGGCTTGATCCATTTTAGCTTTGAGCAGTATTTCTGTAATGTATTTTTTCTGACTGAGAACAAGTTCTGTGTTTGACTTTCTGATAGCTTCAATTCCTAGGAAGTAGGATAAGTCTCCGGGATCTTTAATAGAAAATGCCTTGTTTAGATGATGTATCACTTGATTAATCTCTGCTTCATTGTTACCTGCAATTATAAAATCATTAACATAAACAAGTATATAAGTTGTTGAATTATTATTAATTTTAACATATAAAGAGTTGTCTGATTTTGTTGCCCTATAATTCAACTAAATTAGAGTTGCCTTTAGTTTGTCATTCCGAACTCTTGAAGCCTGCTTTAGACCATATATTGCTTTACGAAGTTTGCATACTCTTTGATCATTATTGCATGCTTTGTAACCCTGTGGTTGCTCCATATAAACTTCTTCCTGGAGTTCACCATTTAGGAAAGCATTGTTGACATCTAGTTGTCTTATTTTCCAGTTGTAATGTAGTGCTATAGTTAATATAATTCGGATAGTAGTTGGTTTTACTAAAGGTGAGAATGTCTCTTTGAAGTCAAATTCATACTGCTGACTGTAGCCTTTAGTAACTAGTCTTTCTTTATACTTTGATATTGTTTCATCAGGGTTTTCCTTTAGTCTATAAGTCCATTTGCAACCTATGACATTCTTGTTTTGTGGTTGTTGGGCTAGCTTCCAAGTGTTATTTTTCATTAATGCATGATATTCTTCGTCCATCACAACTTTCCAATTCTCGTCATTAATTGCTTGATCATATATGGTTGGTTTCTCTAATTCAGTTGTAGCTATATATATTCTAGGCTTGAATATTCCTCTCTTTGATCTGGTTATCATGTGATGTTCAGGTTCCCTTGGTGGATGTTCTTGAGATTGAGGTGCTTCATGTTGATTTTTATCTTCATGAAGTTCTTGTTCTCTAAGGGATGACTACTCTTATGATTGACCGAGTATTCCTGATGAATCATGATCTGCTGATTCATTCATTGTATTGGATGGAGGATCAGATTGTTGTCTGACTATATCCACCTGATCATTGATTGTGTTTGTGATCTCTTCATTATAAATAGGTATTGGAGGTATTGATACTTTAACATTGTATATTTTTGAGTAATTTTCCTATCTTTTGCTGCAAAAGGAAAACATGCTCATTAAAAGCAACATGTCTGGATATAATAATTTTCCCATTGGCTGTTTGACACTTGTAGCCTTTTTGATGGGATGCATAACCCAAAAATGTATAGGGCTTTAACCTGTAACTTAGCTTAAGAGTGTTATATGGTCTTATCCATGGGAAACAAAGGCATCCAAAGATTTTCAAATTAGAATAGTCAGTTTTGACATTAAACAGAATTTCATTAGGGGTTCTGAGCTTTAGAACCTTTGATGGAATTCTGTTTATAAGATATACAGAAGTAAAAAATGCGTCAGGCCAAAATTTTAATGGCAAACTTGCTTATGCTAGAAGAGTGAGACCTGTCTCAACAATATGCATGTATTTACTCTCAATCAGGCTATTCTGTTCAGAGATATGAGGACAGGTAACTCTATGAATTAAATCTTTCTTTATGAAATATTCTTTTAGTGGCTTGAACTCAGTACCACCATTAGTTTGTTTGACTTTTACCTGTTTGCTAGTTTGTTTCTCTACCTCATTAACAAACTATAGCAAGGCATTTCTTGTTTATGCCTTGGATCTAACAAAATAAATCCATGTGAATCTAGAGTATGCATCAATAAATAGGCCTGTCAATGAATACCCGAAATTAGGGCTGTTATGGTAATGATAAATTTACCATCACCATACCATTACCAGCCAATCGATTACCATTTTCGAGTGAAATCGGTATACCAGTTTAATCGGTATGGTAACGGTAAATTTACATTTTCTACGGTAAATCATCGGTAACATTTCTTCAATACCAGCGGTAACGGTAATTTTACCAGTCAATTTATAATACATGTATATTCATGTAACATGCTTTATTATAGGCATTTAGAACCAAGCAAATGATTAAATTTAGTTTATTAACCACGTGAAATAATGTTAAATACACTTCACTTCTTTCTCATTTGTGTCTTTTATTAAGTAACACTATAAATTGTATAATGAAACACCGTTATGGTGTGAATACATGTTATGCTACTAACCTTTTCTAAACAAACAGTAATTTACCATTACCAGTGTAACGGTTACCAGATTATCGGTATACCAGTATTTGGTATACCAGCCTATCGATAACGGTAACGGTAAGCAATTTTCGCTTACCAGTAAAAAATGGTACGGTAACGGTATTTGTGAAATGGTAACGGTAACCATTACCATAACAGCCCTACCCTAAATATCCGAAATCTTTCGCATCCATATCCGAAAACATGAAAAATATCCGATATCCGAAAATTGGATGCGGATATCCGATATCTGAAACATATTTCGGACACAGATACGGATATGGCTATATCCGTATCTGATAAATATCCGTCCGGTTTGAAATTAAATACTTATATATTAATATGTTATTTTATATCCATAAATTTAATACAAATACCTAATATTAGAAACAAAATCATTTTACCTAAATACAACCCTATTAGCCTATTATCACTTGGCTTTTATGATTTGCTGTGATTGAATTAGTCTATGGGTTTTGCGTATGGATTATACTTAATATGCAATATTATTGTACGGATTTTGTGTGATTGGATTACCTATTGTTAATTTGATATAATTTATGTATTACAAGGTTTTTTCATCTTTTTTCAGTCAAAAAATGACATATACATTATATTGATTAATTTTCGGATATTTTCGGATACATTTTGATGTTCGGATACGGATATTTTCGGATATCCAAAAATATCTGTATTCCCTAAGCCGGATACAGATATTTTCGGATATCCGAAAATATTAGCGGATACGGATATGGATAATATTCAACGGGTATTCGCGGATATCGGATACGGATTCAGATACGGATTTTCATTTTCGGATACGGATACAGCACTATCCGTATCCGATTGCATCCGTTTACAGGCCTATCAATAAATGATAAATAATAACTATAACCATAATCTGAATTTACTAGTGTCGGTCCTCACAGATTAGCAGCTACTAACTGTAATGGTTCATAATATTCAGTAATAGAATTAGGAAATGGCAGTTTGTGCCCTTTTTCCATTTGACAAAAAGTACATACATAAGGCAAAGATAAATCCTCAAAGTTGATATTATTATTTCTCGATACACGTTTTACAATATTGACACCTGAGTGTCCCAATTTACAGTGCCAGAAATCAAAAGTAGTTTTATTTGCACTGTCATTAATGCCCGACTAATTACACCATTTCTTGTCATTAGCTTTCTTATGATGCTTCATCAGATTGAAAATATAGAGGCCATTGTGTACCTTACTATGTAGTAAAATTTCTTTGCTTAGCAAGTCTCTAACTGTACACATTTTAGGGTAAAATTCAAAGTAAATCTGATTATCAAGCAAACTGTGATACACTCATCAATTTTTTTTAATTTGTGGTACCATTAACAAGTTATTGAGATGTAACTCTTTCTTGCCCTTGATAATTGCATTTCCTGTATGAGTTATCTGTATTGGTTTACCATTGCCCATAAAAATAGAATGCATTCCTTTGTACTCTTTGCTCTCCAAATTCAAATTTTGTAGATTGTTAGTAATGTGATTAGTTGCACTTGAGTCTTCTGACACAGCACTTCATTTTTATTATGAGTTCTTGATGCATCACTTTGATTCTTGAATTCATGACTTGAGTGAGAAAGATTAGCACTGGGTTGGTTGTTTCTTTGATTGGAAATACTCTGTTGATTTGCTGTGTAATTCTGATTGAATCTGAAATAACACTTACTTGTATGACCATATTTCTCGCAAATTTTACATCTGATTCTGTTGTTGTTTCTCCATCTACCTCGTCCTCTCCATCTGTAAGTTTGGTTGTTTCTTTGATTGCTCTGCTCATTTCTTGAATTTGCATTTCTTGATTGTTTCTTGCCTTTTGAATTTACTTCATTTGATGCATAATTGACACTGTTGCTTTTATTTGATACAGTCTTCCTTCATGTGACAGTAGGGTAGAATGTACATATTGTAGACTTGGAAGAGTTGGCATTGAAGAGATAATTACAACAACTGACTTATATTTTTCATCTAACACATTGAGAATTTTCAACATTTGTTCGGTTTCAGCAACTTTGTGACCTGCAGAACATAACAAGTCACATAATGATTTCATTTTAGTTAGATACTCTCTCATGGACATATTATCCTTTCTTAAGTTATGCATTTGTCTCTTATGATGCATTACTCTTGTTGATGAACTAAGTGTTGAAAATCTGTTCCACCATGCTCTAGATTTCATGAGTTATATCATATGATCTGAGGCAGTAAATTTGCACCGATTGAAGATAAAAGCCATGCACTTAGGAGACTGTATTGTCTCTAATGTATTATATATTCTTTGTTGTCTGCACTTGATTCGCACTGATGGTGATATACTTTGCAGGAATTGGCACGGTTTCAAGGATATATCCCTCCAATCCATATCCTCTTATGGTATTCGAAATTTGATATTTCCAGAGTAAGAAATTGCTCTGATCTTACTGTATGTTGATTAATTCACTTCTTTGATCGATGATTTTTTTGGATATATCCTCCATTTCAGAGGTCTGATGAGTTGCTGATTGATGCATTTGATGTATTATCAGTTTCTCTATCCATGTTCTTGATCAAATGAAGAGATTATCTTTGATGATCACAATTTGTTGCAGCCAGAGTGATATGATGAAAATTTTCTAATCACTCTCTGGCGAGGCACTGATCAGTTGTGGGAAAGGTGATGGTTCTCGAACAAATTATACAGAATCTTGGCTGAGAGTCGAGAAAGAATCTCCAGTGATGATAATTTTTTGAGGAGATTGCAGTAACAAGCAGTCACTGATGGTGAAATACCCCAGTTGAGTATTACTGAGGTGGTGAATGACGGCCTTTAGGCGCTGGTGGCTCCGATACCAAGTTAGAAAAATGAAAACAATTGCTTTTATCTTTTATTCAGATAGAATATCATATATACAAAGTTGTACAAGCTACCGTATTATATACGGCTTTATGTTGACTCATTCAACGTGCCAGCTGTTACTGATTGATACAATTACATTAGGGGATTTTCACTTCAAGGACTTATTTGTATAGGATAATTAGTTTTAAGGACACTACTTCTGAAAAATTAATTTGAGGACGTTTTACAGAAAAAAGATAAAAGAATTTATCATTTTCAGTTATGTAAAAATAATGATAAAATGATCTATCATTTTTCTGTATAACTTAAAAAGATAAATGAATTTATCATTATGCCGTAAATTGTTCTTAAAACTAATTATTCAGAAATGATGTCCTTAAAACTTATTACCTTACAAATAGAAGCCCTTTAACCTAATTTCCACATTACATTATTACCCTTGATGAGCGGGTATATGACTATATTGTTATACAGATTATATTATTGCTTCTAATATGTTTATCGTGTTTTAACTGAAAAATAAGGAAAGAATACTTGTGTTATAACTCAAACTTTAAGTGCACGTTTACAAAGTGCAGCCAATAGGATGGAGTAAATAAAGCATCCAGGCTGGTGCAGTGTTTGAGGACTAATGACCAAATGTAGCGCGGAAGAGAACTGCCAGAAGAATGCAGTTCAGTATCATTATATCTCTGTGCTTTTATGCGTGTGTTTCTTGTTGTATTCAACTTGGTTATATTTCCAGTTCAATTTCACTGAATCCCAATTTATTTTTTCAGTTGTGTCACTATAATCGTTTTACCAGCTCAACGGAACATTCTAAATCTCGATCTTTTGACATAAGGTATCTCAACCCTGTGTCTTCTCTACAATTTAAACAGTTTTATTTTTGATTAAGTGCCTGAATCCTGTTAGTTCATTTATGTTGCATCTTTCATAGTAGCAACACTTCAGAGCTTATTTAACTACCTCTGAAATTTATTTTCTGTTCAACAGCTCAATTCTTCTGGCACAATTGCTATTTAGGAAATATCGCATATTGCGTGCTTGTGTTAATAAAAACTCATTCCATGTGATTTAAAAAAATAATTACTTGAGTTTACGAACAATCTATTACTTCAAATTCTAGACTGATCCATTGGATTTTTTGTTAAATTAATCGCACCCGTGTAACTCAGTAATATTTGCTCGAAATCTTTAATTTTTGTTGCAGGTATATTATTTGTGCACAAACTAACACCACCGAAATATATTCTACTTCACTAGTTGATAATTATACACATTTAGTTTCTTACTAAACTACAGGACTAAGGACTGATTAATAAAGTGACATGTGCTGCTTGTGTTTTTTCTTTACATCTCAAAGCTTAACTTAAACGGACACTCTTTTATATACAAATATCTATAATAATTAGTTTCAGCTAAGTATTGCAATCTTCATTTTACGGCTCTTGAGTGTGGCTTCTTAGGGTTGACTTAAATCCAGTGCAAAAGCATTCATTCATTCTTATATCTGGTTAGTTAGTAGTTAAGTATTGTAATAACTTGATCATACTATAATACAATCGTTAGTCAACTTATTTAGTACCTTTTCATTTTCATGAATATTTGGATGTAAATTTATGATCATTAGAGTTGGTTTACTAGTTGTATATTCCCTTCCAAAACATTTAACCCAACAATTTCAAAAAAATTCTTGATAATATATACTATTATTTAGTTGTTTAGCTTGTAAACCAAGAAATAGTTTTGTTCTCCCATATCAGACGTTTCTAATTTACTTACATAATATATGAAAATTCTATACTAAATTTTCAATAGTAGATCCAAAAGTAACTTCATCCACGTATTTCGTACACCAACTTTACTAATTTCAAAAGCGTAGCTCAAAAAATAGCCATTTAACCTATCATACAAAGCACTTAGTGCTTTTTTAAGGCCATTAAATGCGTTTTTGGGCATATAAACGTAGCCAAGGTATTATTATTCTTACTAGGGATGTTGCTCCACATAAGTAGTTTCTTTTATAAAATCATTTAAGAAAGCACCTTCATAGTCATTTGATAAAGTTTTGCGATGAAAGAGTAGTCCTCAAAATGAGGAGAGCACCCATTGTTTTATTAATTAAACTATAGATAGTACTATAGTAGGCATTACAAATGTAACTAGATAGCAAAAATGCTACTCATTTGAGTTGGGACAAAATATCATTAATAGATGATTTACAACAAATGAGGCTACAACCCACATATTAATAATGCAATATGATTACTTTAGGCATACGAAAGAGAATACTAATAAATAAATAATTTCTCATGTGTGGTGGAACTCCTGTGATGTCGGTGAGGATTGACACAACTTGGGTGAATTGTTAAAGTTTGAAATTATGATGACAAGTAGAAGCTAGTAAAAATATTATCGTTTCAAGTCCTCCTATTACAGCAAACATTCCAGCATTACTTATTTCATCTTCATGGTTATAACTGAAAGTCGAAGATTTTTATACCGGTTCGAAATCTACGTCCAGTTTCAGTCCTTCTGGATTTACGACTATACCCTCACTTAACTTGGAGGAATATGTTTTACAAACCGTCTGAGCTGCCGAACAGGACTTTTATATTACAAATTGCTTAAACTGTCGAATAGGACTTCATGCCTAAAACCTCCAACAGGACTTCGTCTATAAATAGTAGTAAAGTTTCTTGACTAATTGTGTTTTAGATAACACAGATAAGTCTATTAAGTACACCCTTTCTGTAATCTCCCGGAAATGATGATTTGAACGTGTAATTGTAGGAAGTAAATAGTAGAGTATTTGTAAATCACAAGTATAGATTAGAAAGATAGAAAGAATTAATTAGTTTAAAAGTGAAATCTCAACTCTATTTATAGATTTGAAAAGTTCCAAATCAATAGTTGGAACCATTTGAATAATTACAACTCTTGGAAAAAGAAGATGATTGTAACGACCCGTAATTTTCGATAATTAAAAATATTAAATTAAATAAGTTTTGTAATTTAATATTGGAAGAAACTAAAATTTATGATTTATTAATGAGAATAATAACTAGAATGAAACGGAATAATGTTAATTTAAGGCAATTGATAACTATTTTAATGCAATTTTGATTAATTGAAATGATTAGAAACATAAAATTTAGTTATAAATTGTAAAGAAGGAAATAAACCAAATGTTGTATTAATTTGTGAAATAATATGTCATTGATTGTAATTGGAGTAAATCAGCGTTGTGTAAGGGGTTATAACATTTGTTTGTAGATAATAAATTTATAAACGTGATTATATTAAGTGAAAGGTGACAATTGTTATTTGTTACCTATTTATTTAATATGTTGGATTAAATTGGAAATCAATTACAATTAAATGTAATTAAAAATATTACGTTAACATGAGTTAAGACGATAAATATGAAATGTGAAGGTAATAAAATGTATAGAATGTTAATTATATTCATAAGGCAATAATTGATTTAATAATAAGAGTGAAATCAAGTATAAATGAATTTAATAGGATTTTAAATTATAATTAATAAATTTATAGTTGAAACGAACAATGTAATTAGTGTAATATTCAACATTGAATTGATACAGAAATTTGTTTTAAAGGATTATAAATTACTAAGTAATCAGAAATAATAAATTTGTTAATTATAAAATTTGAATTGAAAAGTAATTTAATTAATTTAAAATAACTAATTTAATTAACATGAAAATAGCTATTTTGTGCACTGTCTCGGATTTCGACGAAACTAGTTTCATCAGATCCGTAACAGTGAATTATTATAGGATTTCAAGTTTCATAGCGATCGGACTTGTCGATTAATCGTGCGGACTAGAAACGCATAGAAATCAATTCGAAATAAGCTGATTTTAAAATATAAATTCTTCATACAATGGAATTAGGACTTGAAACTTGTTCCATTGAATTTAAAAATATTGAAAATATCCATTTCGATATATTGGATGACCCACTTTCGTTTCGGAGACGGAACTGGCTTTTCAGGCCATTATTGTCATTTCGTACCAATTCAATATGTTCATTTTTCTTATCGGGCCTTGGTTATATAAATAGTCTTGTTTTCCAAACCTTAGCAGTCATTTTCTTATTCCTATACGTACTGAAATTTCCATCGTTTCTCTCTTCCCAATGGCAGAAAACCTAAATTCCCAAATACAAATTCAAATCAAAATCAATTTCAAAAATCAAACTTCTCAAAACCATATCATATTATATACTGATTTGAAGATCTCGACAAGCGCAAGCTAGATCTATAGTTTGTTTTTCGATTTGGGCCTCTGTGTGTCCAGAATTAGATGAATTAATCACAACCGTTCAAATGGAAGGATGATCATCATCGACTGATCGTCGAACAAGGATACTGTTGCGAGGAGATCGTCGTGGGGAACACATCGGTGTAGTTTGTTTGGTCGTGTAGTGGTTGGATCGACCTGAACCATTCACCTAGGGTTTTTTGTCAATGGCAGCGACCGCCCTTGTTGGTCGTGATCTTGACGCAGATGGTCGCGCCGAGGGTGGGGGAGGGCGGAGGGTGTCACGAGGCTAAGATGGGGCGGAGATGTCTGGTGGTTGATCTGGCACGTGCGATCAAGTGTGGTGTTGGTTTGTAGTGGCGAACGATAGGGGATGGCGGCTTCAACAAGTCGAACGGGATGCTCCTCGTGCTAGGGTTTTAGTTGCGTAACGAAGAAGAGAGATGACGTGGCCCGGTTGTGATGTCTTTTGTTTTTTTGTTTTTTTATTTAAATTTAATTTTGAAATCGTTCTAACTTACATAACTTTTACATATGAGCTCGGATTCACACGTTGTTTATTTGTTTGGGATCGAATTGAAATTTTGGAAATTATGAAACTGGTTTGGACAAATTCTGTGACTCTTCAATTTTGGGTCTTATTTTGGATTTCAAACCGATTTGAAATCAAAGGTGAGTGTTTTGACCTACTCACAACTACTAGAGTATCTTATGTTAGTTAAATTTAATTTATAATGTGATTAGAAATCTATTAGTTGATGTTTGGTATATTTAAATTGCCGTTCCAGTTAAATATGACTTTCATCGCATTTAATCGTCATTTAATTTAATATTAAATATAATTGTCAATTAAATACTTGTTGATGAAAATCAATTAATTGATGTTATTTATTTGTTGATTGTGATTGGATGTTTGATTGTTGATATTGGATGATTGGATGCTATATTTTATATTGTTATAACACTGGAAGTTCCCTATGGGTTGAAATGATACATACCCGAACGATCTGATAGATTAGGGAGAAATCGTTATGGGTTGAAATGATACATACCCGAACAATCTGATAGATTAGAGAGAAAACGTTATGGGTTGAAATGATAGACTCAAGCGATTTTATGGATTTGAAGTTAAATTTGGGACTGTGGGTTGAAATGATATATACCCATAAATTTTAAATTTATTACGAATTGAGATGATATATGCCGTATCACTTGACCATTGGGTAGAAATTATATACGGACACCAGATTTGTTAAATTAAAAGATTTTAAATCCTTAACTTTGAATTTAGTTAAATGATATTTTCAAATAGAAATTAATTTATGTAAATTGAATTGTTTTAAATAAATTGTTTGAAGGATTTAAATTGAAATTCTAACGTTGAATTTGTAGTATAAACGAAATTTATCGAAATTGAGTTATTAAAAACGTTTGAAATTTTAACTTTGTAATCTATTGAAATTGGAGTAGCTTAAATTGATATTTCAAGATTTGAAATTGGGTGTTTGATTTGAAATCTGGATTTGGTCTAGATTTGTTGAAATGGAGAAATAGTTAAATTTGAAATTTATCATTTTAATATAAACTGCTTAAAGATTATTATTTTAAAAATCATGATTATTGAGATTTTCAAACTATTAAACTATTCTAAACTATTTTAACCTATATTAAACCCTTTAAACTATTAAAACTATATTAAACTACTTTAATCTATTTTAACCAAATTTAGACTACTTTATTCTATTTTAAACTGTATTAAGCTATTTTAATATATTTTAAACTATTTTAATCAATTTAACTATTTTAATCTATTTAATCTATTTTAACCTATTTTAAACTAATAGCCCATTTTAATTTATTTTAAATCTATTTAATCTATTTTAAATCTATTTTAAGTCTATTAAATCTATTTTAAATCTATTTAATCTATTTAATCTATTTTAAATCCATTTAAATCATTTTAAATCTATTTAAACTATTTTAATTTATTTAAACTATCTTAAATCTATCTAAAACTATTTTTAAATCATTTAAACTATTTTAAAGTCTTTTAAACTATTTTGACTATTTAAACTATTTTTGACTATCTAAACTATTTTTAAATTTCAGACCGTGTAAAATTGAAGTCTGCATATTTAAACCCTTGATTTAAAAGCGAATATGATTAAATGATGTTTGACTAAGTTGAGATTTGAAATGGTATTTTCTAGTCAAATGATATATTTGAGTGAATATGATTTCGAATGTGATATGGATTGAATTGAATATGATATTCTAATATCAATTATGAATCGGTTTTGGAAATGTAAAAGAACCGTCCGGTGTGAAATAAGTGTTGGTTGTTAAAAAGACCGGGGTCAGATATTGTTATACTCTCTGCCAATACCGAAAACCACTTTAACAACTGTGTACGTGGTGGAGATTCTAGAATGGAGTAGGATGGTTTGACGAACGATTCTATATGAGGTATTAACGTAGCCCTAACTACCGTGAGTCAACTTGATGAGACTAAACATGAGCCACGCCGGGCCAAGTGGGGTCGCACCTCCGATCAGACATGTTTCTTCGATACCATATTATGACTTTGTGATTGATTTGGTGGTCACCCCTCGATTTTGATTGTGCGAGTGTGTACCGAGGTGGGCGGTAGTAGCTGCTATGCGTTACCACATGTCCGAATCCGCAAAACGGTAGTATCCTACCCAGGGCATTGCCTCGTGTGCCTTGTTACTTACCTTATCATGCCTTCTACGAGTTTGATTTGTGTCGTACCTATGTAGTGCTTCCTGATAGCCCACCAGTTTTCGGTGGAGTTTACAGTATTGTATAAACTACGACATTGTATAAAATTTGTTAAGGGGGATATGGGTAACGCCTTAACGCTATTTTAATACTTTACTGTAGACACTATTATAATAGTGTATTGTACTATATATGTAGATAGTTTAACGTATCCTTAGGAGATGGAATTTCGATCATCTCTGAAGTTATTGCACTCACGATAGACACTGGATAGGAAATGTCAAACCCCGTAAACATCTTTGACACCTTTACACTCATATTTATTTGCTATTGATTAACTTACATAAGATCTTTTAGTTCTAACTCGAATGTTTTGTCTTTTCAATTCGCTCGGGTCAATCTGAGTTTTTAGTGTATCGAAGACTTCTTTTGGAGGACGAAGACGAAGATTTTATACTGTGATTATTTATTACATTATGTCCACAGCATCATGTTATTCCACTGCATTTATTTATTTATGCATGTTGTATGTAACTCTGATCTATATTGTAAAAGTAAAATCAAATGTTATTTGAAAACAGCTTCATGAACTGTTTATTTGATTATTATATTTTGTCATTTCGCTGCGAGATTCTGTATTTGTTTTTCTTTTTTTTTCTTTGCTTTTTCTTACTTGCCCCATAACAATCCTACCTTTTGAATGGTTTGAGTTCGACATATGTGATTTATTGTCGATTTAAACTGTCTAAAAAGATGGGTCGTTACAATAACTCTTCAAAATTTGAATTTTTGTAAAGAGTTGTCTCTGTTAATCAGGTCTAGAAGTCCGAGCAAAAGTGCTTAGATTTTTGGACGAATATAAAATATTCTAGGAAGCACGAGAATAAAAAACAAGTTATCCAGAGGTCTGGAATTTTTGTACCAGACATCAAGATTGCAATATTGACGTCTAGTATAAAAAATTTCAAACGTATGGAATTCAATTAAAATTTTCTTTTAAATTAAAAGTATACAGATGTCTCTGATGAAAGTGGTAGATGTCTGGAACTGGACTATTTTATTCATTTTATATTGTGATATAATTTAAACGTACACAGTTGTTTGGGATAAAAATTCCAGATGCCTGAAATTGAATTATTTTATTCATTTACTTTGAAATGCTATATTTTCTTTATAAAATGATATTTTGACTATTTTCTTTAAATAAACATGTATTATAAAATAAATATATTGCTAAGATAATTTCCAAAATATGTGTATGTGTGTGTGTGTAATCATCAAATTAGAGGCTATACATAAAATCTAGACCGATAAAAGTAATATACAAAACCTATTTGGTTTCTTTACTTTTAGCGTGATTTTAATGTCGATTGTCAAATCTTCTTGTATGTTCCTACACATATAATGATTGTTTGTATGTGTGTGTATACATATGTATGTATATACATATGTATGTATATATATAGTTGTCTCACTGAAACTAAAAAAGGCAAGATCTAACAATAACTGTAATACCTCGTATAATTTTGATAATTATTTAAAAGGGTATTTTGGTCATTTAGTAAAGTTAAAATTTTACAAACAGCAAGCGTTGTTCTATTGTGCAGATTAGATTTTTTTTCGATCGATTTCAACTATAAGAATGACCAACTCGGAGATCGCATGAAGGAGACATGAATGTTCATAGTCGTGGGTTCTTAGCAAACTGAATCAGGTTAAAGATCCAATAATTTGAATTTGAATTTTTGAAAGGATGTTCCCTCCACTTATATATATGTGAAACGATGTACGAATTTATTTCTAAAATTTCCTCTTCTTCCCCATCCTCTTCTTCCCTCTTGTACAATCAACTTCAAAACCCAATAACTCTTTCAAGTCTTCATCAGCTTGCACATATCTTATATCAAAACAAGCGAGATGAGGAATATGCATGAATACAGAACTCGAGTCGACTTGGTGAGATTCCATAACCATGTGATTTAGAACAGTGGAGTAATCGAGTGGTTTCTTATCAAACTGGAGGGCGTCGATCATAGAGCTGTGAGTGAAATTTGTCTCTTTTGCATATAATACAATTATACAAATATATCATCATTTTTGGTCTAAGCATAGAGACAAATCCAAACTTAATTGTAATAAATCACCATTAATTTGATATTTAATGAATGGTTGGGTTAATGAAAATAAACAAAAGATGCATTTGAAATATGATATGAATTAGAAGTTTTTAGTGAATTTATTGATGATAATGATTATTGTGTATGCGGATCCAATACACAAATAAAATTATAAAGTGTACGAGATAACAACTACGATCATTTCAGAAATAAGCAGAGATTAGACAGTGATTAATAAACTAATAAAGTATAGGAATAATAAATACAGTGATTAATTGTTTAATATGCAATCTTGGCCATGAAATCAACATTTTTTTTTTCTTTCACTTTTAAATTTGACAATGTTTGAAGATGAATTTTAGTAAATTGACTCGTACAAGAGTTATGTATGTAATAGTATGTGTATAGATCTATCAATTAAGTAAATTCGTTCATATGTGTTTTTATTTTATAACAAAGGAAATTGCAATTTCATGTTTATATGTAGATCTCAAATGTTAAACACATATTTATATGTATGTATTAACAAATACAATTAATTGTTTAATATGTATCTTGAATTAGAATTCATATTTAATATGTATACGCATTTGCTGAATATAAATTATGCATACATACATATATATATATATTCAATTTAAAAAATCATTTTATAGTTTCTCATATATACAATATGTTGATTTATTTATCAGTTGCAATTTTTTTATATGAATATCTTGATTTTGAAGTTTGGAATTAAAAATTAAATTAGAATCTAAATTTTAAGTTTCATATTACTAGTTGGAAACTTTATCGCATTACTGTATATTACACTTACATATTTTCACCAGAGTATATTTGGATATACTCACAATGTATGTCAAGTGTAATTTTAGATATAAATGTCACTTAACATGTCAATCAATCTAATTAAAGAAGAGAGAAATGAAAGGTTTTTCTCTACTTTTATAGCATCACATTCACGTTTAATTAATTATATATGTTAAGAGAAGGAAAAAAAGTTTCGTTCTATAAAATTTTACATGTTTAGCTACACATATATGTATGCTTATATGCTGCACTTACACATCAAACATATGAATGTACACTACAAGAACGGCACCAGATAGCGACGGCTTTTAGCCGTCGTCGGCCATCGCTAGCCGACGCTAAAAGCCGTCGCTATAATGGTCGTCGCCCAATAGTATAGCGACGGCTCCGTCACATAAATAGCGACGGCTCGCGACGACAAAAGTGCCACGTGGAAATTTTTTCAACGCCTGAATGCCGTCGCTAGTCGTAACTCGCCGTCGCTAACATGAACCATTTAGTCGTCGCTAACCTGGGTAAATTTCTGTGCACATGCACAGCCCATATACACTTCAGCCAATCTGAACAAAACAACCGCTATACACTATATTCATCAAGTATAACCATCATATATCCATCATATAACATCACTATACATTCAATCAATATAAAATCCAACCAAATCTCATTTTCAAATCCAACCAAATCCATTAACCAGAATATGTACATAGTAAACTGAAATTTCTACATAATATCCCGACATAATATCCAACCAAATCCATCAACTAGAAGTCATCTAAATATGTACATAATATCCTGAAATATATGTACACCATACCAACCAAAATGTGTATATACCAAACTATAAGCAAACAAACATACCTACTCCTCGCCATCGCTGCCGTCCTCTCCAGGCATCCTTCCACGCTGTTGCAAATATGCCGCAATCCGCTCATCTAGTTGTTTCTCAAAGAAACTCTTTCTCCAATCATTTATTTCTTCCACTGTCGCCCTCAACTGAGCAATCTCCGCCTCTTGCTGCGACCTCCTGTATGCATTCTGCATTCTCATCGCCTGTAAAATAATTCATAATTATTTATATATTAGTATATATATATATAATATTATTAAAATTATTTAACTATTCATATGCATGAGTAAATCTATATATTAGTACATGTCAAAATTTACCTCCACATTTCCATAGCTATACCGCCGACTGGTCCGAAAAGGCGGGTCAATAATAGCATCCCAAATATGGTTCTCCTCCTCCAACGTAAGCTCTTCCCGACCAGTGGACCGTGCTACACGAGCCCGCTCTGCTTCGTACCTCTTCTGCGATTACAAACAATTGTTTTACATGATAAAAACCGAATTTCAAAATTTTGAAAATAAAATAAGACAAAATATTGTTATTAATAGTAAATTAATTTACCATTACGGATTGTGATTTGTCATCCGTCCACTCGTACGAAACATTGCCCTCTTCGTCAGTCCTCTCCACGGCATGCGTGGCCTTGAACAGCTCGGCCATAGTGGGCTCGCGGTTTTATCTCGCGGCCTGAAAATATATAAATATTATTGCTAATCTGATTATAAAATATTGTAATAAAATGTAAACACGGTTCATAAATTTAATTACCAGCTCTCTCTTATGCTCCTGAAAGGATTTGGAGCCACCACGGTGCAATATAGGATTTTTATTCCTGTTTTCCCGGTTCCGCGCAGGTAACTCCTACAAATTAAGATAAATTATCACGTATATATCTTGCGAGATTTATATTATATTTAAATAACAAAGCAAACATATATTACTTACTTTTGCTGTCGGACTGTCCCAAAGCCAAAGAAAATCTTTCCATACACCCTCACCCATCCAGTTCGGCTTTTTCCCTGAATTCTTAGCCTTGGACAATGTATCCCTGTAATTTTTTCTCATTCGTTTGTTCCAGTGATTTAAAAAAACGTCCAAGTCATCAGGGTCGACGCGGACTGCAGCCTGTAAATTAAAATTATTTTAAGTTATATAGATTATATTAATTTACAACTGAAATTCAAACTACTACTTACAAGTAAATCCGCCTATATGGCATTCTTGACATGAGGGGGATGTCGTCCCAGCGAGGCCAATAACCATCCATCCGGCTCTGAAAAGCCTTCCTCGAAACCTGTAAAATATAATCTGATGGCTCCACCTCAAAGCCACTGCATAAGTTATGATAGACATGTTTAGTGGATTTTAAAACTTATACTTTAAATAAAATTGATACTTACCCAGCACTTCTAGGAACGACTTCTGCAATCGGACGTAAGTCCGGTGTAGTGCCACTACCACCTGCACCGGGAGATGGGGATAGCGTGCCACTACCACCTACACTCCGTCTCCTGCCAGACATATCTGATATAGAAAAACAATATCATCAGAGAACAATTATAGAAATTCACTACTACATAGCATGTTTCAATCACTTTCACATAAACAATTATAAAAATTTACTAATACAAAACATGGATAAAAATTATATAAATAATCATCACAGAACCATAATAGAAATTCACTACTACATAGCATGTTTCAATCACTTTCACATAACAATTATAAAAATTTACTAGTACAAAACATGAATAAAAATTAACTGAATGATCATCACAGAACAATTACGGAAATTTACTATTACATCGCATGTTTCAATCACTATCACATAACAATTATATCAATAACGATCAGTCTTCATCGTTTTCTGATTCAGATTCAGTCTCGTATTCTATCTCATTTTCTTCGGTACTTTCGAATGCATCAAATAGGACGTTTGATTCATCATTCAAAGGCCCTACATCAATATCATCAGTTATTATTATTTCTGTATTTGATTCAAGATCGGCTTGATATGCTGCTTCATTTGGAATATTATTTCCATCAAACGTAAACCTTGGTTTCGTTTTGAAAACAGCGGACCAATCCGCTTTATCTCTTTTCAAAGATGGATACGAAGCAAAATAAACTTGTAACGCTTGCTTGGTTAATACAAAAGGATCGTACTTATAGTAGTGTGATGCATGCCTTATTTCAATAAGTTTATACTCTTTATGCACGTTGATTCCGGAACCAGGAACGTTACTGAACCAATTGCACTTAAATAAAAAAACCTTTTCTAAAGGTTCAACATAATATGTCAATTCTAGAATCTGTGTTAAGACGCCGTAAAAATCTTTTAAATTCTCATCTGGATCATCACTGCCTTTGACAAATACCCCGCTGTTATATGTTAATTTTTCAGCACCGTAATCTTTTGTGTTGAACTTAAACCCGTTGACGAAGAATATTGAATAAGTCTTCACATTTCTTTTCGGTCCAATCGCAAGATGTCTTAAGCCTTCATCAACGACACAGTTTCTTGGCTCATAAACATAGTTCAAAAACCATTTGGCAAATTCTTTACTGAGATCGCCAGATGGATACTGTGATTCGTAGATACTGCATATATGTAATATGTGTTATTATTATGTACGTACAAGTAAATTACAAGTGAATTAATTATTACCTGACAAATGGTGCGACTTCGATACAATTTAAAAGAACATACGTGTGCGCTACATGGTGGTCTCTATCGTCCAACCATATTTCCACACATTTTCCACCAGGTCTACCATGTTGTCTAAAAACAGATAACATTGTTTGAGAAAAATTTTGTTCAACGACTTCCTCATTTCGAGGAACAGTTACAAACGTTAAGTTCACATCGTCCTTAAAGTAGTGAGAGAAAAAAAATGAGGCTTCTTCTTCAAGATACGATTTGCATATCGAACCCTCAACTCGGACTTTTTGTCGAATCTTCTTCTTCGGATGATTCAAGTACCTATTAAGATATTTATTATATATTTAGATATACAAATTTGAATTTGAAATTGACATGAACATTGCACATGTTAATTTACCTCTCAAATGGATACAACCATCCATATTGCACAGGACCTCGAAGAAGTGCTTCGGATGGAAGATGAATAGGTAAATACTCCATTACGTTAAAGAAACCAGGCGGAAGTATTTTCTCCAGTTTGCATAGCAATATGGGTATTTCTACTTCAAGTTTACGTATACGATTCACCTTTAATGTTTTCGAACAAAGCTGTTTATAAAACAAACATAACTCTGTTATGACGTTCCATACGGGCGACAGTTCTTTGAAATCTACGGGGAGTAGATATTCCATCATGATATGACAATCGTGACTTTTCATCCCACTCAATTTACTATTTTTGAAGTCAACACATCTACGAAGATTGGAAGAAATCCCATTGGGAAGTCTTAATTCTTCCACCCACTTTAGCACGAGTTTTACTTGCCTATTGTCTAGCTCATAGCATGCTTTCGGTTTTTTATTGTCATTAGGCTTCATATGAGGTTCCGAGCGCTTACAATAGTTTGCTATATCGAGCCTCGAATTCAAATCGTCCTTGGTTTTGCCCTTTACATTCAAAATTGTATTAAACAGATTATCAAACACGTTCTTTTCGTTGTGCATCACGTCAATATTATGTCGGAGTAAGAGATCTTTCAAATATGGTAACTCCCAAAATATACTTTGTTTGCACCAATTATGAATGTCTGACTTTCTTGGGATTTCAATCTGGACTCCAGTTTCATGTATCTTTGGATAGTCTCTTACAATTTCGTATATTTCCTCGCCTGACCAAACCTTGGTGGTTTCAGATTCTCTTCTCTGTTAGCTATGAAAATTTTCTTATCTCTTATAAAACTATGATTGGGATGAAGAAAACACCGATGACAATCAAACCATGAAACTTTCTTCCCATATTGTAACGAAAATGCTCGTATTTCTTCCATACAATAAGGGCATGCTAGACGACCGGCCGTACTCCAACCAGAAAGCATCCTGTATGCAGGAAAATCATTAATCGTCCATAACAAACAAGCGAATAACCGGAAAAAAAATTCGTTGATACATCGTAAGTTTCGACTCCTTCATTCGACAGTTTTTTCAACTCTTCGATCAATGGTTGTAAATAAACATCAATTCTTTGGGTTGGATCATGAGGGCCGGGAACGACAGTGGTGAGAAACATATATGGTGTCTTCATACACATCCATGGAGGTAAATTATACGGAGTAACGATAATTGGCCATGATGAATATTTACTACCAAACTGTGAAAATGGTGAAAATCCATCCGTACATAAACCAAGTCGGACATTACGGCTTTCCGCAGCAAATGCAGGATAAGTCTTATTGAAATGTTTCCATGCTTCACCGTCGGATGGATGTATCAAAGTTCCTTCTTCCGCTGTTCCCACACTATGTCATCGCATATGACAGGCCATAGCAGAAGATGCATATAATCTTTGAAGTCTGCGAGTGATGTGTAAATAATGCATTCTCTTGTACGGGACTTCTTTCCCTTTCTTCTTTCTTGGTTTGTATCTTTCTTCGTTACATATTTTTCATTTTCTGAGGTCAACGTCGTCTTTTCAATACAACATGCAACCTTTCACACATGCATCTATCTTCTCGTACGGTAGACCGAAAGCGGACATCAATTTTTTTACTTTATAATGACTATCGCACATTAGATTAGTAGGTGGCATGTGTCGTTTTGCAGCTTGTACAACTGCTGTAAATGCAGCTTCCGTAAGGTTGAATTTTGATTTCATAGTTATGTATTCGGCGGCTACTGAAAGTTCGGTTCCGCTTTTACATCTGTCCCACAACGGCCTCTTAGCAGAATCCAACAAATCGTATATTTTTTAGCTCCCGCTGTCGGTTCTTTTTCGACATTTTCATCTTCATCGACAACTTCAGTTGTAGGAAACATTGACTGCACCATCCACCATATTTTCTATCGGATTCGTCATCATATTACCGTCCTCTAAAACTTCAGTATTAGGTGTAGGTTTAACAAGTTCTCCATGACGATCCCAGAAATAATAATCAGACACGAAACCATATTGATACAAATGTACTTCAACTATATCCGGTTTCCAATGTTTCAAATGTTGGCACTTACTACACGGGCAACGAATTTCTGTATTGTTTCGGTTATTAGATTAAGCAAATCTAATAAATTCGTGTACACCGTTGTAGAAATATTGCTTTATTGATCCCTTCTTTCCAGTCCTGACTTCATACATCCAAGTACGGTCGAGAAAATAATTGAACATTTTTTCTGATTTGAAAATGTATGTTAGACAATTTAAATCATTAATTTTCAACCATTCTCCATTGTAAAAAGTTCATCGTTCCAGAAAATTCAAAATATGAACTTCACTTTATTTTTTTAATTTTTGGTATTTTGGTTTTCACTTCGATGGGTCCGTCATTCTACTTCCCATTACAAACACAATAATGTAATTGCATTTTATAAATCATTTCAGATTAAACGGTTCAACAAAACACTTCCTTTATGTTCCATGTATCGTACACAAATGCGTGTACACAGGGAACGTAAAGGAAGTGCTGTCGAAATTCTGTAACCGTTTAAAATGAAATGATTTATAATATGTAATTACTTTATTGTGTTTGTAACTTGTCCAATACGGGGACAAATCCGACAAATATTTTATCAGATGGATATAAATGTCCGTTCCATTACAAAACGAACATCCATATAACGATCATATACAACACTTGCCAGACGGGGCCAAAGCCAATCTAAGAGATAAAAAAATTTCTTTAAATTTTATCAAATATTATCGTTCTTTTCAAATTTTGACAATGTTTCAACTATTTATATTTTATTTCAAAAATTTGTGTATATAAATTTTAGTTCAACATTCAATTAACAATTTTAGTTCAATATTCATTTCTTTATTTTTTTTACAACATAGATTTTATGTGACAATTTGTTGTTATTATATTCATTTCTTAATTTCTTTACAAAATCGATTTAGTACAATATCAGTTGTGTTTAAAGTCATTTCCTAATTTTTTTTCAAATAAATTAGATATTTGCAGAATTTTTAATGTTCTCATATTCATTTTTTAATTTTTTGTACAAACTTTATTTTTTACAACATATACAACCTTTTGCATTTTGGCCGTCGCTAGCCGTCGCTAGTCATCGCTAAAATTATTAAAATGGCCGTCGCTCAATCAACATGGTAAATATAAGAATTATCAATGAATATAATTACAAAACAACAAATTCTAATTATCAAATAGATAATTAGAAAACAATAAAAAACTAATTATTAAATAAAAATTTGTCAATTTAAATTCACTTAACAACTTAAATTTGTAATTTATCAATGTCATAAACTATGAAATACTTTCATGTAAATTTATCAATAACCAAGTTAATCATTAATATACACTATTTTTTCACCTAAAACAACTAACCATGTTAATCGCCAACACTAATTATCTACATCAACCATTTATTCAACTTGATCATGATAAACTAATTAATATGTAATACTTAATTCAAGTTCATGATAATAAACTAATTAATCTACCAAATCAACATACAACACTACTAATACCTAATTTAACAACACTACTAATACTCAATTTAACAACAAATCTCAATTTTACAATAAATCATAATTGAATTAGGGTTTAAACTAAACCTAAAAACATCAAATTTACATGCAAACAAGAGATTAGAAGCATACCGACACAAATTTGGGTGATTTGGAGGCGTTGAAGGCTGGGGCGCCGGCTATAGTGACGGGGGGCGACGGATTGGGGGAAGGAGGAAGGGTTTTGGGGAGCAAGCAAAATGAATCTGCTGCTCTCGGCTTGGACCTGTATATTACGTATAGCGACGGCTAGCGACGGCCGCTTTTTTAGCCGTCGCTAGGATCCGTCGCTATACGAAGCCTTTTTTGTAGTGGTATTTGATACATTTATTGTAATACACACCGATTAAAATTAAAATTCAAACTCTCATTTTAACCAAATTATATAAAGTAGGTTTTTTCTTAAAATTTTATTAGACTGGATCTAATATACATTTAGACTTCATATTTCCAAAAAAAGATCAAAAACAGGGGAAAAAAATAATTTAAAATCTACTTATTTTATCCGCTTCCGATTGTTTCGGTTTCATCAATAACTTCGACTAAGAATCTTTTAAATTTGGTAGTTACATAATTTGTTATTTTAAGTTTACAAGTTAAATCTAATTTATGATGGTTCAACTAGTTATTTTGTGACATTTAGGCTGCAAGTGATAATTTGTTGGAAAATTGTAGTAAGAATCTGGTTGTTTGCGAATTTTCCAAGAGATTCTGTCATTGTTACAAGGTACAGTTTTTTCAAGTGTGTTTTTTTCACCCCATTTCATTCCCTGCAACGTAAATAAAATACATAAAGATCTGTAATATCATTTATGCTACAACATAGTGAAGCTAGATGCTTGGGAGTTTGCAACACAGTTTGGTTGTGCAAGGCTTCAATCTTTTGTTCAGATGGGGCTAACTTGGTATGTTGCTAATCTTTTTTCTAAATTATATTCGTAATTGCAATTTTTAGGATGATTGTAATTCACAATTACATCAAATCAATGGTCTCAATATTCTCCTTCATGGTTGAATATGCTATAATAAATTTTTAATGTATATGTCAAAATGTTTTTATTTGTGATACTGCATGATTAGTCATCTATCTTCAGTGTTACCACTGTTATGTGTGCGAAGTTACTGAAATTAATTTGCAGTGTTACATGAAATTCCAATAAACCTTTATTCTTACATATTTGTTCATATTAGACGTTATCCTTTGGTAACATACCAGGTTAATTTTTTATAATGATTAGTCAGTTTCCTAAACTCAAACTGCGTACAGTTATTGAGCTGTACGCACTTTTTACCCATATCATGTTCATATTATCATTTTTCATAACCCATAACTGTTACATTTTGATGATACAAAATCACAAATAGAGGGAAAGAAATATGCAAAACAAAGAAAGAGAATATTTTGTTTCCCCTAATTAATAGACATATTTAGTATGTTTATTTCTTTGTCTAATTGGCTAATCAAATTATTTTTTGCCATCTAATGTTAACTTGGGTATTAAGTAATTGATTATATAAATAGAGACTAGAAGAGAGGGTAAAGGTATGGTGGAAAATCTATTTGCTAATTTCCTGTTCTCCATCTTTGTTTTTCTTCTCCAACAATTTTAGCCATACAGATATTTGCTCTCTTTCTCAATTTGGTTATTGATTCAATGGTATTTTGTTTATTTTAGCTTTGTTCTATTAATTGTAAACAAAATTTTTGGTGAATCAATAAAGTGGGTGGTTGGGTGGAATATCTAGTCTTATTGCTTTTAATTTCAACTCCGTCTTATTTTCAGTCCAAGCTATCTCTTTGTGATTTGGGTGACAAACATCCGTTGATACAAGCTTCCGCAAAGCGCTGCCATTTTTTCACAACAGATTGGTATCAGAGCACAGATCATCGCAAAGCTTAGAGTAATTTCGGATTGAAAAATTATTGATGTCGGATATGATTTCGTTTTCGAAGATGGCTATTTTGGATGGGAAGAATTGGGGTATTTGGAAGCCTAAGATGGAGGATGTTCTGTATCTCAATGATCTTCATGATCCGATTGATAGAGATGGAAAGAAGCCCTCTACTGTAGATGAGGAAAAATGGAAGAAGATGGATAAGAAGGCGATTGCTTTGATTTGCCAATATCTTGATGATTCAGTTTTCCATCATGTGGCTAGTTGTGAATCCGCAAAGGCTTTGTGGGATAAGTTGGTATCTTTATATGAGTCAAAGAGTGCTACTACTAAGGCTTTTCTGGTTCAAAAGTTGGTACAACTGAGATTAGATGAAGAGAAGTCTGTTGCGGAGCATTTGAATGAATTTCAGGATGTAATAAATCAATTGGCAAATATGAAGGTCAATTTTGATGATGAGTTACAGGCTCTTTTATTGATGAGTTCACTTTCAGAAAATTGAGAAACTTTGGTTGTTTCATTGCGTAATTCCAATGCTAATGGAACTATCTCTTTGGAAACTGTTCGAAGCAGTCTTTTGAATGAGGAGCTTAGAAGAAAAGGGTCAGGTATGAAATCAATTCAAAGTGAGGCTATGATGGGAAGGGACTCGAAGAAAGATACAATTTGGAAGAAGAAGGATGCTAATGGTAAAAGTGTTATCACTTGTCATTATTGTAATAAGAAAAGTCACATACGCAGCAAGTGTTATACTTATAAAAGAGATCAGAAAAAGGCTGCTCACGGTGATACTAGTAGTGATGCACATGCAGGTTTTGCTGAAGGTACTGATAGTGATGCTTCTTATGATGTCCTCTTTAGTGAAAATAAGCCTTGAAAGATGGATTCGGAAGCCAGTTTTCACATTTGTAGAGATGTGAATTGTTTTTCTTCTTATTAGAAGAGTGTCGACATGATTTGGACGGCCAATGGAGAAGAGCTACCGATTTATGGTATTGGATCTATCCGGTTCCGTATGCATGATGGTGTGGTTAGAGAAGTCTCTGGAGTGAGACATGTACCCACTTGTTCGCATAATCTTATTTCTCTCGGTCAGTTGGATCGCCGTGGTTGCACTTATGAGACTCAAGGTAGAGTTTTGAGAGTGAAGAAAGGTGGTCGTGTAAGGATGAGAGGAGTATTGAAAGAAGGAAACCTTTATAGCTTGGTTGGTTCTGTAGTCGGCTATGGAAAGCGAGTGACGGTTGAAGAACATAGTCTACAGCAAGGTGGAGAGGTTAATGTGGTCACTGCTTATGATTCTAGCATTGAGAATCATATTTTAGACAGGGGTCTTCATGTTGATGATGCTCGGGGGATCGATATTGATCAGTTAATGAGCTCAGATCGAGTGATAGACGGGTGTCGAGTTGCAAAATCCACAAAGATAAGACGGAGATCTTTGTGGTATTACAAACGTTTTTGAGACCGGATTTGAGTGGTGCACCTCATGTGGGAGATGCATCATTTGCAGTCGGTGGTAGAGGTTTATAATTTGGTATGATTAAGATATAGGGAGTCGTGATAGATCTAGATATGGCATGTTTGATATGTTGGAGATATGTGATTTTGCATCAAGGTGGAGTGTTAAATTTTGGTGATAACAAATCACACTAGAGGGAAAGAAATATGCAAAAGAAAGAAAGAGAAGATTTTGTTTCCCCTAATTAATAGACATATTTAGTATGTTTATTTCTTTCTCTAATTGGCTAATCAAATTATTTTTTGCCATGTAATGTTAACTTGGGCATTAAGTAATTGATTATATAAATAGAGACTAGAAGAGAGGGTAAAGGTATGGTGGAAAATCTATTTGCTAATTCCATGTTCTCCATCTTTGTTTTTCTTCTCCAACAATTTTAGCCATATAGATATTTGCTCTCTTTCTCAATTTGGTTATTGATTCAATGATATTTTGTTTATTTTAGCTTTGTTCTATTAATTGTAAACAAAATTTTTGGTGAATCAATAAAGTGGGTGGTTGGGTGGAATATCTTGTCTTATTGCTTTTAATTTCAATTCCGTCTTATTTTCAATCCAAGTTATCTCTTTATGATTTGGGTGACAAAGATCCGTTGATACAAGCTTCCGCAAAGCGCTCGCATTTTTTTTCCACAACAATAACCACATGCAATACTCATTTTGACAGTTATTCTTAAATTTTTAAACGGGAGATGTAAAAGAGAAAAAATTATTAAATAGAGCAATGTATAAAATTGATCTGGAAAGGAAGAGATGTAAAACTAATAAGTTTTAGAGATAGAGATGTGTCCTTAGTTTCCACTTTTAATTTTAATTCATCTTTTAATACTTAAATTCAGCTTATGTGATATTTGTTGGATAAATATATTTGGACTAATAGGCAAAATTGAGATACTTAACATTCAATAAAAGAACTGTATGAACATGTAAAAAGATCAATAAAAGAGGCTGAAATCTACGATTATATATTTTAGAAAAAAATTAAACTAAAGCAGCATTACAATTTTAAATTAGCCTGAAGTCAGCTTTGAGATCTATGTGTGCAACTATCACTTACTAACGTGCATCATAGAGTATATTGAATGCTACGATACATGTTACCTTATATTTACACATATTACATTATATTTCATTTTATCAGGACCTCATTTTGCAATAATTGAAACATGATTTGTATTGTAAGTATAATCGAGCTCGTCTCCAACGTAATTTCCAAATTACAATTGCAGTTACATAGTTGTGATGTTGCACCACTTAGAGTTTTCCTCCACCAAGAGTAGAGAACAATAAGATGGGCGCATGTTCCATAGACTCCCAGCTGTATTAGATGATGCGATTTTGAAGTTTTAAGGATCTAAGAGAAATGATATCGATGCCTACTTAATTGACACTTGGCAGGGATTACAAATACATAATTTCTTACAACCCGTTCAACAGACTTTAAACTATGAAGTTTCTTTTCAATGTTCTTTCATCTATTGAATGTCATAGATAACGAGAATTTGAAGTTCTGACTTCATACATCCAAGTACGGTCGAGAAAATAATTGAGCATTTTTCCTGATTTGAAAATGTATGTTAGACAATTTAAATCATTAATTTTCAACCATTCTCCATTGTAAAAAGTTCATCGTTCCATAAAATTCAAAATATGAACTTCACTTTATTTTTTTAATTTTTGGTATTTTGGTTTTCACTTCGGTGGGTCAGTCATCCTACTTCCCATTACAAACACAATAATGTAATTACATTTTATAAATCATTTCAGATTAAACGGTTCAACAAAATTTCGGCAGCACTTCCTTTATGTTTCCTGTATCGTACACAAATGCGTGTACACAGGGAACGTAAAGGAAGTGCTGTATTTTGTAACCGTTTAAAATGAAATGATTTATAATATGTAATTGCTTTATTGGGTTTGTAACTTGTCCAATACAGGGACAAATCTGATAAATATTGTATCAGATGAATATAAATGTCTGTTCCGTTATAAAACGAACATCCATATAACGATCATATACAACACTTGCCAAACGGGGCCAAAGCCAATCTAAGGGATAAAAAAATTTCTTTAAATTTTATCAAATATTATTGTTTTTTTCAAATTTTGACAATGTTTCAACTATTTATATTTTATTTCAAAAATTTGTATATTTAAATTTTAGTTTAACATTAAATTAACAATTTTAGTTCAATATTCATTTCTTTATTTTTTTACGACATAGATTTTATGTGACTATTTGTTATTGTTATATTCATTTCTTAATTTCTTTACAAAATCGATTTTAGTATAATATCAGTTGTGTTTAAAGTCATTTTTTTTTCAAATAAATTAGATATTTGCAGAATTTTTAATGTTCTCATATTCATTTTTTAATTTTTTGTACAAACTTTATTTTTTACAATATATACAACCTTTTGCATTTTGGCCGTCGCTAGCCGTCGCTAGTCATCGCTAACATTATTAAAATGGCCGTCGCTCAATCAACAGGGTAAATATAAGAATTATCAATGAATATAATTACAAAACAACAAATCTAATTATCAAATAGATAATTAGAAAACAATAAAAAACTAATTATTAAATAAAAATTTGTCAATTTAAATTCACTTAACAACTTAAATTTGTAATTTATCAATTTCATAAACTATGAAATACTTTCATGTAAATTTATCAATAACCAAGTTAATCATTAATATACACTATTTTTTCACCTAAAACAACTAACCATGTTAATCGCTAACACTAATTATCTACATCAACCATTTATTCAACTTGATCATGATAAACTAATTAATATGTAATACTTAATTCAAGTTCATGATAATAAACTAATTAATCTACCAAATCAACATACAACACTACTAATACCTAATTTAACAACACCACTAATACCCAATTTAACAGCAAATCTCAATTTTACAATAAATCATAATTAAATTAGGGTTTAAACTAAACCTAAAAACATCAAATTTACATGCAAACAAGAAATTAGGAGCATACCGACACAAATTTGAGTGATTTGGAGGCGTTGAAGGCTGGGGCACCGGCTACAGTGACGGAGGGCGACGGATTGGGGGAAGGAGGAAGAGTTTTGGGGAGGAAGCAAAATGAATTTGCTGCTCTCGGCTTGGACCTGTATATTGCGTATAACGACGGCCGCTTTTTTTAGCCGTCGCTAGGATCCGTCGCTATACGAATCTTTTTTTGTAGTGGTATTTGATACATTTATTATAATACACACCGATTAAAATTAAAATTCAAACTCTCATTTTAACCAAATTATATAAAGTATGTTTTTTCTTAAAATTTCATTAGACTGGATCTAATATACATTTAGACTTCATATTTCCAAAAAAGGATCAAAAACGGGGGGAAATTTTTTTTTAAAATCTACTTATTTTATCCGCTTCCGATTGTTTCGGTTTCATCAATGACTTCGACTAAGAATCTTTTAAATTTGGTAGTTACATAATTTGTTATTTTAAGTTTACAAGTTAAATATAATTTATGATGGTTCAACTAGTTATTTTGTGACATTTAGGCTGCAAGTGATAATTTGTTGGAAAATTGTAGTAAGAATCTGGTTGTTTGCGAATTTTCCAAGAGATTCTTCCATTGTTACAAGGTACAGTTTTTTCAAGTGTGTTTTTTTCACCCCATTTCATTCCCTGCAATGTAAATAAAATACATAAAGATATGTAATATCATTTATGCTACAACATAGTGAAGCTAGATGCTTGGGAGTTTGCAACACGGTTTGGTTGTGCAAGGCTTCAATCTTTTGTTTAGATGAGTCTAACTTGGTATGTTGCTAATCTTTTTTCTAAATTATATTCGTAATTGCAATTTTTAGGATGATTGTAATTCACAATTACATCAAATCAATGGTCTCAATATTCTCCTTCATGGTTGAATATGCTATAATAAATTTTTAATGTATATGTCAAAATGTTTTTATTTGTGATACTGCATGATTAGTCATCTATCTTCAGTGTTACCACTGTTATGTGTGCGAAGTTACTGAAATTAATTTGCAGTGTTACAAGAAATTCCAATAAACCTTTATTCTTACATATTTGTTCATATTAGACGTTATCCTTTGGTAACATACCAGGTTAATTTTTTATAATGATTAGTCAGTTTCGTAAACTCAAACTGTGTACAGTTATTGAGCTGGACGCACTTTTTACCCATATCATGTTCATATTATCATTTTTCATAACCCATAACCACATGCAATACTCATTTTGACAGTTATTCTTAAAGTTTTAAATTGGAGATGTAAAAGAGAAAGAATTATTAAATAGAGCAATGTATAAAATTGATCTGGAAAGGAAGAGACGAAAAACTAATAAGTTCTAGAGATAGAGATGTGTCCTTAGTTTCCACTTTTAATTTTAATTCATCTTTTAATACTTAAATTCAGCTTATGTGATATTTGTTGGATAAATATATTTGGACTAATAAAAGAACTGTATGAACATGTAAAAAGATCAATAAAAGAGGCTGAAATCTACGATTATATTTTAGAAAAAAAATTAAACTAAAGCAGCATTACAATTTTAAATTAGCCTGAAGTCAGCTTTGAGATCTATGTGTGCAACTATCACTTACTAACGTGCATCATAGAGTATATTGAATGCTACGATACATGTTACCTTATATTTACACATATTACATTATATTTCATTTTATCAGGACCTCATTTTGCAATAATTGAAACATGATTTGTATTGTAAGTATAATCGAGCTCGTCTCCAACGTAATTTCCAAATTACAATTGCAGTTACACAGTTGTACTGTTGCACCACTTAGAGTTTCCTCCACCAAGAGTAGAGAACAATAAGATGGGCGCATGTTCCATAGACTCCCAGCTGTATTAGATGATGCGAATTTGAAGTTTTAAGGATCTAAGAGAAATGATATCGATGCCTACTCAATTGACACTTGGCAGGGATTACAAATACATAATTTCTTACAACCCGTTCAACAGACTTTAAACTATGAAGTTTCTTTTCAATGTTCTTTCATCTATTGAATGCCCTAGATAACGAGAATTTGGAGTTACTCGGGGTCTCAAGGAAAACTGAGATATATATGCATGTACAATTGGCACTTGGTAGAAGTAAAAACATCTAATTTCTTTTCTTTAGATTTTATAATATTACGCTATGTGCTCTGTAATCGACTATTTGAAGCAATTTAAGGGACTAAACTACAAAACTGTAATATTATACTCATGGTCGAGATGCTCAGAGTAATCCTTGTAAAGTTGATGTTGATTTGTGGTTTGTGCTATAAGAAAAATTAAGAGAGTCATCACTGCTCAAATAGTCATTTTATTTTTCTCATGATCCAATTGTGAAAGATTAAATTGATTTCGGATCTTTTTTTTTTGGTCATAATTATTTTGATGTAATAAGCTCAAATCTTAAAAATACGTTTAGACAAGTCTTTATAATTGTGTAGGAAAAAAAAAATAAGTTTAGTAATATGGAGAAAATTAAAGAAGCTAATTATAACATTTAGATTGAAGTTGTATAGGAAAAATCCTAACCATTGTATTGGGTGATGTCACTAGTATAACTAAGGGAGTATCAAGCAAAAAAAAAAAAAATTCAATAATAAAAGGACTCTTTTATATATTATTTTCTTCTTTTTACTACAATTTTCAACAAAGCAGTACCAAAGCTTGAAGATCTCTAAAAAGATGGCGAATATCCGCGTTCCCTTTCAAGTCCCAACGCTCACCAAAATCAACTATTACAATTTGAGCTTAAGGACGATTAGTGTGGAAGATGGTCGAGAAAGGCTACACCAAACAACAGAATGAATGTGGCCTATCTCAAATCCAAAGGGATGGTTTGAGGGAGTCAAGGAAGAAAGACAAAAAGGCTCTCTATCTAATCCATCAAGGATTAGATGAAGACATGTTTGAGAAGGTTTCAAGAGCAAAGTCGGCCTAAGCAGCATGGAAGAAGCCAAACATCTTACAACGAAGCCAATCAAGTTAAAAAGGTACATCTTTAAACTTTAAGAGAAGATTTTAAAATTTTGCATATGAAAGAAGGTGAACTTTTCTTTGATTATTTCTTAAGAGTTTTAAGGTAACTAATAAGCTAAAAAGAAACGGTGAGAAGTTAGATGATATGAGAATCATAGAGAAGATAATTAGATTATTGGATCCAAAGTTTGAACATATTGTTTTCATCATCAAAAAGACAAAAAACTTGGAGGCCATGGCAGTAGAGGAACTTTCCGGCTCACTACAAACTTATGAAGAAGAAAAAAGTAAGAAGGAAGAGATTGTGGAGTAGATACTCAAGACATGAATTGATTTAAAAAAGAAAGAAAGAAAGCAATCGAAGCCAACAAGGATAAGATTATGGTTAAGAATGAGGACAAGGTCATGAATATGGACACGGATGAAGTTGGAGGTCTAATAACAACAACAACCAAATAAAAGAAAGCTCAACAAGAGGTTGTGGGAGAGAAAATCCAAAATCAAGGTATGATAAATCATACGTCATATGCTACAGATGTGAAAATTTTGTACATTATGCTTCTAAATGGAGAGCTCCAAGCAACATTAGAGTTGAAGAGAAGGCCAATTACGTTGAAGAAAGAAGTCAAAACGATGGTACCTTAGTGCTAGCTTGTAAGGATAATGAAAGAGGTAAGGATAAAAATGGTACCTAGATAGCGGTGCAAACAATCATGCGTGTGGAAGCAGAAGCGTATTTGTGGAGTTTGATGAATCGGTGAAGGACAATGCGACATTTGTTGATGAATCCAAAGTAGTAGTGAAAGGTAAAGAAATGTTCTCATTCAATTAAAGAATGGAAAGCATCAAATCATTTCCAATGTTTTTAATGCCAAACATAAAGAGAAACATCTTGAGCCTATGACAACTCATAGAGAAATTTTATAATATTCGTTTAAAAGTTAATAACCTTTCTATAAGGGACGATGCAAGTGATTGTTTGAACTGAGCCAGCCCACAAAGAAAGTTATGGGTGAATTTCAAAAAAGGTTACCGTATTGGATCTTAATTAGGCCTTTGAAGTCTAACTTATTTATAACATTTCTAAATTTTATTTAAATAAAATATTTTATTTTATCAAAATTTATAAAATGATGTTTTATCATTAAATTTATGTTATCTAATACATATGTGTGTCACATATGTTTAACTTGGATTATTCCGTTGAGGTAGTTATGGGTGACTATCCAAAATTTTACTGAGCCTATGAAGTCTAATTTATTTAGAATATTTCTTAATTTTTAAATAACATTATTTATTTTATTTAAATTTATGAAATAATATTGTATTACTTCTATTATATTATATATACGTGCATCATATATAAGTGTGTGCATGCGTAACATATAATTATGTGCAAGGTGTTGTGATTTACATTGCAATGGATGGATTAGCTTATCCAAGAAGCAAATGTATTATCCAAATGTATGTATATATAAATATATGTATATGTTTTTTATTTTTATTTTTTAATATATAAACTATTACAATATATGTCCATATGTATAAATTAAAATTATATATATATATATATATATATATATATATATATATATATATATATAACTGTAAATATAAAATATTAACAGTATGTATATATGTAGAACTACTTAATTACATTTAAATCATTAATAAAATATATTTTGAGAATCTCAGCAATGCCAAAAACATTACTTGTATAAATATTTTTTTTTAATATATATGTATTTATGTATATATATTAAATGCTTATATATATATTTATAATATAAATATATATATATATATATATATATATATATATTAATACAAATAAAAATCATAAAATAATTTATATTTAAATTTATATATACCTTGTCTTGTGCATAGTCCAAGGTATTTTTTTAATTTTAATTTTTAAAATGTGTATATACATATATACATATACACATATATATGTAATCCGGGTTTTTAACCCATCATGATCCAGGAGAATATGGAACGACTTAATGGAGGCAGAACGGCTCAGAACTAAACCAAAAGGGGCTAAAGCAACGACTGATTATGACTAAACCAAGAAACAACCATTCGTCTAGTCCAATCAGTAGCCAAAGCACAACCATCTAGTAGATCGTCGTCAAAACAGAGCAATGCGCAACGAGACTACACAAACAACGACGATACAAGGTCATGGAACTTCAGACTCCAAAAATAGCCTAAGTACTTAGATCACCAGCGATCCATACCCTATGGATCGCTAGCGATCCATGCAAGATAGTAGATCTCTATGACACAAAGGAAGTAAAGTAAACATAGAATATACAACAAAAATATACTAAGTGTATGGATCGCTAGCGATCCATACACCATGGATCACCAGCGATCTATACTGGATAGAAGAGACTTAGCGAGCTAGCACACTGAAGCAATGAAAAGGAGCTAAGTAAGTAGCTCCCACACGAGCCATAATCAATGGATCGCTAGCTATCCATATACCATGGATCGCTAGCTATCCATAGACTATGGGTCGCTAGCGATCCATGGTTTGGCTCGAGCCACGATCTAAGGTCCGTAGCCTCTTTCAATGTCCATCTGTAAGTAGTTAGCGAACAGGCCTAGCCCAGAAGCACTCTGATCTCTATAAATACCATCCTACCTGCAACATAAACCGGATCTTCACCGGTTTAGTTGTTGAAGCTCTGTTGGAAACATTATTCACTCTCTACCTCCCTCACAACGATCTTCAAAGGGGTTCGCTGTGATTCTCTACTGGATTCTAACTCTGGGGGTTCAACCTACCCAAGGATAATCAGCCATTCTTGTAACAGCAATCAGTCCATAATAAAACTATAAAGTGGACGTAGGCTTCATTAACAGCCGGACCACTATAAAAAATCTCTTTCTTCTTTCTTTTACTGTTCTTTTTCTACATCTGTTATATGTGATATTGCTCTATTAGAACAAGGCTGGTGCTTTCAAATTCAAAGCAGGGTGTTGATCTATTTATTGGGTTAACAATATATATTAATAAAATTGTACAAAATTATTAAAAATTAATAAAAAAATTAATGTTTTGAAATAAATTTCAATTTCAATTTCCAGTAATGTTATAGATAAAAATTATATATTGAAAATTTATTATAAAATTGATAGTTTGCATCAATTTAAAAAATCTATTTTCATATTTTGGATTTATATTTAAATATTAAAAATGTTAAAATTTGTTTTTTCTACTTTCAGTAGAGAGTTTAATATGTATTAACATAATTTTATAAAATATAAAACATTTTTTTACTGTGTATATATATATGAATTCATATAAATATTTATACGATTAAGTGACACTAGTACAAAAAGTGCATATTGCTTCGCCTCATTTGCATCAGTTGAAGTAAAAACTGATGCAAATAGAACTATTTGCATCAGTTCCATCTTAATAACCGATGCAATTGGTACGTGAAAAGCAATAGGTAATAAAAAATCAAATTTGCATCAATTGTCACCAACAGCCGATGCAATTGGTACGTGCAAATAGTTTTAGTCGCATCGGTTTTAAATTACACCGATGCAACTACATTAGTTTGCATTCATTTTCCATCGGTTTGCTACTCCAACTTTCACTTTCCCTCCCCTTTAACTTTTCATTTCCCGCTTAGCTTTCATTTATCCCTCCACTTCCCCCGTAACCCTAATCAACACAGCCACGCAAATCCAAATCAATTGCAAATTCCCCCGTAACTCTCTAATTCACAAACAAAATTCACAAACAAAATCCATCCCCTCCACTTCCCCCGTAACTCTCTAATTCACAAACAAAATTCTCAAATCCAAATCAATTGCAAATTCTCGTTTGAAATTAAAATCAATTGCAAATTCTCATTTAAACGATTCGAATTGGGTTTGGAGGGGATGGAGTTGCGGTCGGCTGAAGGAGATGGAGTGTTCGATTCGAGTTGAAGCAGTGGTTTTTGATGAAATGAATGGAATTGAGTGCTTCGGTTGGAGTGTTTTGAGGTGTGGCGAGTAGATTGTTGCGTTGCTGGTAGTTCTCGATTTGAGGTAAAGTGCGGAGGAGGTATTGTTTGTGGCGATTGAGGGTACTGGCAGCGGTGACTGGGGATGGTGACGACTTCGACTACGGAGGTGCTCGATTGTGGTAGGAACATGATTAAGAACTTGGGCTTTTTTGTTTACAGAAGTAAACAAGTTAATTATGGCCGGTAGAAGAGTTTACAGAAAGAGTTGGAGGTATTCAACGCTTGAGAAAGATTATGATGTGCTCAAATTAAAATACAGCGCTTTAATGGTCGATTATGAGAGTATGTTGGATGAGAAGGAATTATCTGTTGGAGGTATTCATGGCCAGTTCTATGACATGAAAGAGTTGTTCAAAGTTGGAGGTGACTGTCCAAAGACGAATTATCTGTTTCTAGGAGATTTTGTTGATAGAGGATTTTATTCAGTAGAAACATTTTTGCTTCTTCTAGCATTAAAGGTAATCTTTTTGCAGTAGTCGGTAGCATACATGTTTAGCTTCGAATAAACATGATTTTGAATGATTTCATCTTTTTCTTTTCTGATTATAAAACTTGGTATAACTTGTTGAAAACTAGTACGCACTTTAATTTTTAGCACATTGTCCCCCACATTAATGATGCTTACTAATCAAATTCTTATACTTACACTTCAGATAATTGATTGCGGCTGTAAAAAAATAGAAAAGCAAGAACGGGTATATCTGGGGAGTCATATATGAGTGATTTTTTTATACAAAATCAAATAAATATGCTAAAATTTTGAGCGATTAGTTACGGACTCATAGAGTAACATCCATAAAATGTTTTTAAGGGAATGGCATTGTTCAGTTGCTATCATGAGAGCGTGTCTTAAGACATATAAGTGTGATTATTTACTATTATCACAATAATGTAATGATACACTGATTTTGATCTGTTAGACCAGAAATTGAGTGGTATATACTATATCGTCGATAGTTATCACTTATGCTGCTGAACGAAGACTTGGACAATGTTCCTTGCCTCTTTGGAGTTTCAAGAGTGGTGCCTTGTTTGTTTTATAAATTTTAGTGGGTTCCGACTTCCAATATTGTTTTCAATTCCATGTTTGAGTCTAAAATTGGGGTAATAATATTTGTACGTTGGAAAGTTGTGAGCCATGATTTACGTTGAAAAAATTATTCCCTTGTAATTTAGTTTTATTAAACAGTAGGATATGGAACACAATGTTCACGTACATGTATATGATAAAGGCATGTGATACTATATGAATTTAAACAGTATACATGCAACTTGACGGTGGTTGAAACCAAGCACGACAGTCAGTCTTGTACAATGAGTTCCCGATATTAGATAAAGATAGAGATAAGATGATAATATGGATGGGTACTGTATTTCAATTACGGACACATGTGCTGACATCAGATATTCATTTCAGAATATGGAAAGAATTAATGTGAACCAGGTTTGTCAATATTGTTGTAAACAAATACTCCATGTTACAGCTTAGGTAAAAGGGAATGGATCTTTGGAGACTCTCTTTTACCCAAATTCTTACTTGAAGCAAACCTAGACGTTAAGATTATAATGAATTTGATCCTTCAATTTCTCCCCGTGTGTTTTTTGTGTGTAATAATCTTGACTTTGCAATTGTTTTGATCTAACAACTACTAATTTGAGTATGACTTTGAGTAGAAGTTATGATCGCTTCTCTGGGTAATAATACTAGATTTTTATTGCACTAATAACTCACCCATGAGAGAAGCTTTTTTAAGAGCCGAGCGCGCTAGTAACTTTATTGTATGTCATCATTTATGATTTTTCCCTGCTCGTTTTGCTTTTTACATTTTTTTATATTCTTAATAATTATAAAATGATATTTTTTTGGTTCTTTTGCTGTTGCTGGAAAATAATTTTCTATCTATTTTACGCCTGATTGGATATGCTCAAGTTCACTTTGACCCAATCTATCATCACAGGTTAGATATCCTGATCGTATAACTCTTATTAGGGGCAATCATGAGAGCCGTCAAATCACACAGGTTAGGTAGCAATTTATTAATGTTGCATGTTTTTTTATCACATACATGCCACTAATCTTATAATGGTTAGGTATATGGATTTTATGATGAATGCCTGCGTAAGTATGGCTCTGTAAATGTCTGGAGATACTGCACAGATATTTTTGACTATTTGAGGTACTATTTGTCAAAATTTAAACATGTTTAACTTATAGATTCTCCAGGTTACATATAATGCATTTCCACCTTAATTTTATCACGGTATGTACATACATTTATCTGTAGATTACTGCATGTTTATTTTATTTTTAACGTCACAGTCTATCAGCATTGATCGAGAACAGAGTTTTTTCTGTGCATGGAGGTCTCTCCCTTGCCATAACAACATTAGATCAGGTTAGAGCAATTGATTTACATTGGTGTATTCAGCAACCGTCTGATTCTGTTTTTGTAATATGATTACAGATTAGAACAATTGATCGGAAGCAAGAAGTGCCTCACGATGGAGCCATGTGCGATCTATTATGGTCAGACCAAGAAGACGCAGTTGATGGGTGGGGTCTGAGCCCTCGAGGCGCAGGGTTTTTATTTGGTGGAAACGTGACTGCTTCATTCAACCATGCAAATAATATCGACTATATTTGCCGCGCTCATCAACTGGTTATGGAAGGCTATAAGTGGATGTTCAATAATCGAATCGTCACTGTTTGGTCTGCACCTAATTATTGTTATAGGTACCACATCTTGGTTTTTATGTCATAGTGAATAAAGCGATATCCACATACGTTGAAAACCAGTTTATTCTTGCAGTGAATGTACAACACAAACAATTTGATTTACATTTTTGTTTTTTCATTTTCTGGAATGATTTGTTGGACCTACAAGTGATGTAAATAACTACAGCTGAGGTGGGTGATTCATTGATACAGTTGTGGTTTTTGAATGAATACGCCGACAGCGTCATATAGGGAAAACCATATTAAAAATTTCAGGTACTGATTAAATACTTGATGCAACCTTTATTTGAAATAGAAATTGAATTCTATCTGCTTAAATAATTTTTTAACGAAATCAAATGCAGGAGAAAGAAATGAGTTAACAACTATAGGTGATGTAGGTAATGCATTGAGGTAGTTCTGGTACATCTCAGCATGGCTTTAAATGGTAAACATATGTAGACGTATGTTTTTCCAGTCAATTCTTACTAGTGCAATTTGAGTATAATAATTTTCATTTCTAATTTCATACGCATAGCTCAGTAAGGAAGTTTATTTTATTTTCCCTTATTTATTTCAAGTTAACTTAGTTAACTATTGTCGGTTATAAAACCACAACTTTCAGGTGTTAAATGAATTGTTAAATTATTCGTGTGTGCATTTAATTTCTAAGGCATGCATTTTCCATCTCAAAATTTGGTCCATATCAGGCTATTCTATTTAAAATTGATCAAGTATTATTTTTTTATGAATAAACTCAGTATTCAAAAAAATATGCATACATGTAAACACTGATGAATCTGTGGCTTATGTTTGAGCTGTAACTAATTCAAAATTTTTGTAATTTCATTTAAATTTTCTTTTGTTATTAATCTTCATTTGGAGTTCTTCATAGTTGATGTCTTTCTTCCATTTTTCTCTTCATTGTTTAAATCAATTGATAAGTCAAGCATATGTTACAGAGTAGTTACCACTGATTGTGCCATCAATGCAAATGAGTGGCTGATTCTTTTGATGCTGAGATAAGCGATGCTTCAAAAGCAGAAGGAAGTGTATTGGAAAAGGTAAACTTTAATAAATTTGTTGATTTTTTTATTGCAAATTAGCAGTACACATATTATGTCTTTAATTGCTTATGTGTGTATACACGCACATTCCACGTTTATTCTTTATAGTACTCCATAGGAAGTGGGATATCTTTATGAATGAGTGTGCCTAATCACATTATTGTCAGTTATTACTAGCCTATCAGTGGCTAATTACCATGTGTTGGGACTACTGATTCCATTAAGTTCAGTTTAAAATCAGGCAGTATTACAATGTTTCATAATGCTATGTCAGCGACATACTAGTCTTCCCTATGTCCATTTAGATTGTATGATACCTGTAACCGGACCTCTATCTATTTATTCTTCTGCCAATTTTGCGACCTTTATTTTCTATCGTCTAAGAGCTGTGTATTGATTACTGCACCTTTCAGAAAATTGTATCTCTTAAAAATAGGACAGATGCAGCGACTATTCCAGCTGCTAGAAATGCTGAACTCAGGGCCAAGATATCCCAACTGCAGGTAATATTTTCTCTACTGACGTAGTAATTATAATTTTTTTTACTTGTATAGATGTAGCTGCTAATTATTTGTCAATCAATTAGCCCACTGATTTTTTATTATTCATCTGTACATATACTTGTTTATGTGCTAACACGATTTGTTCAAATTCACATTACATCCTACTAGTTTGAACTTTGAAGTATAACTCCTGTAGTTTTTTGTTACTATCTTTTGAATTTTACTTAAACTGATAGAAGCAGGGCAATTTTTATACAAAGGATAAGGAAGTAGGATATCTTCTATACTGAAAAATTAAAGAGGAGGTAATTCATTCAAGAAAATATAACCAGAATAGGCGATCTAATTCCATTGTTTAGAATATATATACGAATTTGAACTGATTTTTAGTACATGAATAAAATAAAACTTCATTACGACATGGCTGATTTTATATGTAACATTTCACATATAGGTGTTACATCAGTGGAAGTGATTCGAAAACAAAACCAGAGGAGTTGTGATAGGGAATGAAGTTAGAATTGCAGTTTGAAAGCAAGGAGAGGTTATGGAATGGTGATCTGTCAATGCAGGTAGCTCGGTGGTAGATAGTTCAAGCAAGCAATGGAGTATGCTGGTTTAAGCATACAGGTAGGATGGTGGATCTGGAGTATGGTAGCAGTTGTGAAGGTGATGCATGCAGTTATTGTATGGTGATGTTCACAGTAGTTTATAATGGATATGTTCACAGTGTCGAGACAGTGAGTGGAGGTAATTTTTCAAAATAGTGAGTGGAAGTGTAGAGTTGTCAGAGGTGGTGCAAAGGAGGTTCACAGTGAATGTTGATGCCGTGCTTGCTGGAGTAAGAAATGGATGAAGACTGTGTAGTTATTGCAGTTCTGTATGATGTGAGTTTGGAGGGGTATTTGATGTACAAGTTTGGTTAGGTCAGGGATGATTGAAGTTGTGGGTGGTGTCAGAAGTTTATGATCAAATTGTGGTGGATGCCGGAGTAAGCAGTTGAGATGGTGAGTGAAGTTGTTTGGGTTGTTGTAGATGAATGTATGGTAGGTGTGACTTGTTGTCGAGGCAAGTAGATGATCAGTTGTATTGTCATTGTTGGTTACTGCTGACAGTATGGGTGGTGGAGCTGCAATGGATGACTGATGATGTTTAGAGGAGCATAGAATAATGTCGATAGTATGTTGGACTGTGATTTTGTATGTAAATTAAGTTTTCTTATTGTTTCTGTATTTAGGATGATGCTGGAGATGAAAACAAGGAGGCTTCTGTATTTAAATGATAATCTAATAATCTTTTTTTTTTAAATTTTTTGTGTATGTTTTTTTTCTTTTATATATATATATATATAAAGATTATCAATAATATATATATATATATATATATACATAGTCTATTTGAGTACTGTAATAATGGTTTCTGAGAGATTAATTTGCATCGGTTGTTATAAAAAACCGATGCAAAAGAGGGATTAGTTTGCATCGGTTTTCAACAACAACTGATGCAACAAGTTCCTTTGTTACATCGGTTTTCATTACAACCGATGCAACATGGGGGCTGTGTTCAAGCAACCAACCATGATATTTTGCATCAGTTCTTAGTAACAACCGATGCAAAAAGGATTTTTTTGCATCGGTTTCAGAACTGATGCAAAAGTGTTAAGCCTGTTGCATCGGTTGCATATGCATCGGTTATTGAACTGATGCAAAAGGGGGGTAAACAACCGATGCAAATGGCCTGTTTTGTAGTAGTGTGATTTATATATTATTTAAAATAATATACAAATATATAAAATTTATTTCTTCCTACCAAAATATTACGATCGCTAAACATTATGTATAATAACATATTCCCTATTTTACATAAGTTTATAGTATTTAAACTATATACATATATATATTAAATTATTTATATAATAAAAAATTGGTTTTTTAATATTGAGCCGTGCTACATGTAAATGTGTTAAACAATTTTTTTTAACATATATATACATATACACACAACTGACCAAAAGTGTGACAATATATTTACATTTTGGAATTGTCGCCTAACTGGCAATATAATATATAAAATAAACACTATAAATGTAAATTTATATTTATGAACATGTTAGAAATGTACCTTATAGCCAAAGCCTGTAAGCACACCTTGAAATAATAAAATTCTATCCTTGAACTAATTCTAATCTAGCAGATTGTCGGTCTCTAAACCATTGACCAAAAGTTATTGATTAACACCGAATCTGATTTGATTTGAACTAGATATGAAAGAGGGATTGGAGGGGGAATTCGATCAGTAATAGATTAAGATAGAGGCTCTAAAATTACATAAAAGGTTGAAGGTAGAGATCCTTATGTAGAGGAGAACTAAGAAATATTTTAGGATCATAATCCTACATCTTCTCTTACCAATTCTCGTCCATCTTAGCCCTCCATCTAAAGAACTCTCTTGCCCATATTTTAGCCACCTATACCTTTTATCCGAGCCAAACTAACCAGCCCTTTCATGGGCTTTATACCTATTTAAAACCCAAATAAATATCTTGCGTTTAAATGCGTATCGATATCATATCGATGGATATATAACTACTACAAATATATTTAATAACATTTGTTCATAAAATCAAAATCAAATTTTATAACTAACATTTCATACAGGAAAATAGGCACAGGGACAAATTTAGAAAAAAAATTTAGACTGAAGTACAACAAATTTGTTTTTTAGGCTGAAGGATAATGCTAGTTATAACTAGCATTTTGTATAGTATAAAACTGAATATAGTGCTAGATATAACTAGCATTTTGCATAGTGCAAAAGTTAAGTATAATGCTAATTATAACTAGCATTTGTCCTTCAGCCTAAAAATAAAACTTCATGCCCTCTAGTCTAATTTTTTTTCAAAGCTTGCCCTTTTGGCAAATTCCCCCTATTTCATAAATATTAATTAGATTAATTAATTTATAATAATCACAAATTAGTTAAATCACTTGGTAAGAAGAGAATTCATCATTTCGGTTGTGTAACCCATTAGGTGTAAATTTGGTCAGCAATTAATATCGAACTATTTGAATATTAGCCTTCACACGTCATTTAGCAGGTGGTGTGACATTTTGGCTAAATTTAACACTTACTTGGTTTCGGTAAAATACAATTTTACTTTGTTAAACATAACCCGGTTGTGACTTATTTACACCAATTCTCTTCGTCAAAACTATATCACTTTAGACTCATAGAATTTGATAACGGTCAAAATTCCAATATTTTTTGTATTCAACTCTATAGTCCAAACACAAAGTCCTTGGTTCAATAATAACAATTATTATTTACCGAACTACTCTGGCTTGATATTTTAACTTTGAGTTGACTAGAGTTGACCGTGATACTAACTCCATATAATCGAGGAGGCGAATACTCTTTTGAATTGTGTTTTATTTCCAATACTTCTACTCGACTCAACTATAATCACTCGATGGACGTCATGCCATGATTTGACTTAATCAAAGAAGAGCTTTCATATTGAAGATCCACAATATTCTCAAGTCAGGTGAACTCTGTAAATTAGTCACATCGATATTTTCTATTTTACGTTAGTTATGTCACCAATATAAAACTATTGAGTGAGTCATTTTATATTTAATTCGATAACTATCAGTATGTAAAACTCCAAGAGTCATGACGGAAGAAAATGTTAACACTTCACTTATTGCAAAAGCACTGGCTACAAACCCGAACTTAAGGGTGGAAACCCTACGGAACGATATAACGATGACTCTCTTCGGCTCTGAAGATGACAAACAATTTGAGGAAGACAAATTGGATGAAAATGCTAATGTGCAAAATGCTAGAAGAATCTCTGAAACCCATGCCGTAGCACAGTGCTGAGCAATGGACTTGGAATTGCTACTCAAATGGTACTCATAGAGGCAGTAGAACCAAGAAGATATGTATACCAAGATTGATTACAATACCAAGCTCCCATGGTATATTGTGACCACTCTCGACTGACTAACTTCCAATCCTATCATGGAGTTTCGATCATCGAATCACGAATGGTAATCGAAAATCATCAAAAATCGTCAAAGTGATCATTAAAAACTCATTTCAGTCCTGACTCAAAGTCGAATTCGGGCAATCACCCATTTGACTCGAAGTAAACCTAGGAAATTCTGGCCCGAAATCAGACTTGGGTAAAACCAAGATTTTATCTCAGCAAACATGCAAATGGCTCTAAGCAATGTTTGTGGCCAACCCAGCACTTCAAAGTCTGTGACTCTAAGCAAGTGGCAAATTTTCTCGGGTCGGACTCCAAGTAAAATACCACCGATCCATCAATGTCCATCCATCTTCCTTTGCCCATAACTCGAACATGAAAACTCCAAATACCTTGAAATTTGGAATGCAACCTTATGGGGCCTTCTTTGTCATCGCCGATCGATCTCACATATTTTGAAATTTTTTAAGGATCGTTACTAATCCATGACCCCATCATAAGTGATTCGCCATTCAATCGGCATTTACAATCATTTAAGCATGGACAATCATGCATCTATCATTCTCAAGCATTATATACTCATTCACCGAAGACGTTCAATATGCAGAATATCCAAAGAAGTTTATCATGCTAACTATACCTTTTGTACAGCCGTACAACTGATTCAAAATTTCTTTGTTACAAGTATGACTAGCATATGGACGAAGCGAGGGCGACAGATGCAGTCTACCGCAAGGCCCTCAGGAATCATTAAAGGATGAAACAACCCTTTACCCTGGAAGAATTCTATGGGAAGGTGAACCGGCAGATCAGCGGTCATCTGATCCAAGAAAACCTTTGTGAATGCGAAGGTCTTTCACGAACCAAACGTCGTGAAGGTAAACCGATGGATCAATGATCATCTGATCTAAAAATCCCTTTGCAAATGCAAAGGTCTTTCACGTACCAAAGCGTCGTGAAGGTAAACCGGCAGATTGGCGATTATGTAACCCAAAAAACCCTTCGCGTGCGAAGGTCTTTCATGAACCAAAGCGTCTTGAAGGTAAATCGGTAGATCAGCAATCATCTGATCCATTCGTGAACAGGAAGGTCTTCTACGAACTAAAGCGTCGTGGAAGCAAACTGGTTGATCAATGGAGTTTATTTATGACTGATATCCACGAAGGTGAACTGGAGGATCAGCAGTCATCAGGTCCAAAGCTCACCGAAGTCAATGAAGTCACGGTCCGGGGCACAAATCGACAATTATACCAGTCATTCTGCAAAATTAATGGAATGACTTCCAACGACTAATGAGACAAACAATGCTAAATTCTAGAGCTTCAAATTCGCTCAAAGAAACTAAGCTAAAACTAAACTGACCTTGTGATCAATCAGAGGCCAACTCGAATCAAGCCAAGATTCGACATTTGGGAAATCCACACCCATTGAACCTAAGGCAACCAAACGAGTTGTGGATAGACCATGGATATAGTTCAAGTGCGCCAACAACCATGTGGCATGGGGAGCACCGCACATACTTGAATAGCCATAAGAAAGGCTGAGACTAATCATACCACGGTTCTGCTATACCTGATAAAAAATTCTGGCATTTTGACAACCACGGACTTAATGACCTAGCTAGTGCAACAAACGAAATACTAGCATAATACTTACCCACTTCTTTCCAACTACTATTTTGCAGCTCTTGGTGACCAATTCCTGTTCCTCTTAGACTGTATGCCAATCAAAGACCCATTCTCTAAAGGCCGTTTGGAACAAGAGCTAAGAGTCATGCCCCGAACTCCCATAGGCCCTTTCTTCAATCCATCTTCATGCGGTCAGCTATAGTTCTCTCCACCATGGTAGCCCGATCTATTTGGATGTGTACATCTTCCAGAAACACAGAAGGATCATCCAAACTATGGTCACCAGAATCAAAAAATGTTTAGCTTCTTAAACAAATAAAACCGCGTTCATGTAAGCAACATGCTGAGCCAACGGTGCCAAATTGACTCAAACCGCTAGATCAGCAGAACCCGATCCTTGCCTTCTAAAAACCGATGTTGCTATGGCAACATCGAAAAGGCCCAAAATTATGCTCCTCATGTTGCCCGAAGATAGGCAACACCGAGGAGTACCAAAAGCCGCATAAAACATACGCTCCTTGCGTTGCCCGAAGATAGGCAACGCCGAGGAGTACCAATAGCCGCGCATTCCTAAACCATGCCAAAACATACGCTCCTCACGTTTCCTGAAGATAGGCAGCGTCGAGGAGTACCAAAAGCCGCGCTTCCATAAACCGCACCAAAACATACTCCCCTCGTATGGCCCAAAGATAGGTAGCACCGAGGAGTACCAAAAGCCGCGCATTTCATAAGCCGTGCCAAAACATAAGCTCCTCACATTGTTCGAAGATAGGCAACGCCGAGGAGTACCAAAATACGTGCATCCAATAAGCCGTGCACTGGCTTTCAAAACAAAAACTCCTCGACATTGCCCGAAGATAGGCAACACTAAAGAACATCATCGAAAAATCATGCCCTTGAAGCATAAACTCCTCACATTACCCGAAGATAGATGGCGCTAAGGAGCATCAGAACTAGATCGACGGGCCATGTCAATCCGAACACCACGCATCTCATGACTAGCGCCAACTACTTCTATGATTGGGAATGATGGGCACAACTCCAGCAAAAGCCGAATACTACAAACCAACAGAAAAGCTTCAATTGACGACACTTAATGATTCCTTCAGTTAACCCATGCAACGTGCTCCTCTCAAACACGCATATATTGCTTACTTACTAGAATATCACAAGAAAATTGGATTACATGCTAAAGTTGCAAAACTTTCGAAAGAAGGAAAATCAAGCTGTGACGTAGCTAGATTTCAAGTCTAATATGAAAATTACCTAAACTATAAGTTACCGATCATTTGAAATAAGCAGCTCTGTGAACTGGGGGGCATGCACCGATACTTAAATAAAAACAATTGAAAACAATAAGTTTACAAGTTATGCCACTCCAAACAAATAATTGTTGCTTCAAATAATTTTTTAGCGACAATCACAAAAATGGATAAGGGTAAAAAAAACAAGAACAAGTGCACATCACACATATGGACAGACAGATAAAAGTATAGTCAATGTATCAATGTATTGCTTATAATTTCCCTTACATATGGCCAAAACGTAGGGGTCGTACCAGCACAAAACTGGACAACAAAAAGAAAATACAGACTCCACGATAAGAACACTAAGTGCAGACTCTGCACTTGAACAAAATGACCCAAAAAACCAAAATTAGACCAGTCTCCATACAAGCTCATAAGCACTTCCTTCCACCGCTCCCCTTTTTGCCCTTTGTTTGCAGTTTCTGCCTCGTCTTGGGAGTAGTGTCGCTGCCAATAATATCAACAAACACCTTGGTGGCAAAATCCTCCTCTTGCTCCGCAACCTTTTTAAAAGATTCTCCCTTTTCTTTGCGCCTCCGTGATTTATGGAAGCTCTTTAAGGCTTTGATCGCTTCAACCTTCTCCTTTTTGATGTCGACCAATTCATGTTGAGTCTTACGAGGCTGCTCCGTTTGAACTTCCTGGTCCTTAACTTCTGCCAATATTATGACACCCTTCATAGACACAGAAGGGTCATCCAAGCCATGAAGTGCGGCTATCTTTTCGGACTCCGGCGTCGGCTGTGAGCCAGACATCAATATGGAAATAGGAATAGGAACAGAAACGAGCACATAGGCTATGGAAACAGAAGCAGGTCTGGGCACTGAGGAAGCTGACACATCAACAGGAAATCTCGATCCCAGCCTTCTGAGAACTGGTGTTGCTCTTGAAGCATGAACTCCTCACGTTACCCTAAGATTGGCAACGCTGAGAAGTTCCGAACCATTTCAGATCAATGGGACATATCGATCCTAAAATCCACGCATCTGATAAGCCGCGCAAACACTGCTTGATGTTGCTTTGGCATCATCGACGACCCGTTAAAATATTCTAAGTACCGGTGTTGTCCCAATCGAGAAACTTGTCTATTGTAGGATTAACAAGGATCAACTCCTGCTACTCAAAAGAATCAACATTGCTTCGGTAATGCCACAAAGCTCACAAACCAAGAAGTCAGCAAAGAATTTTGATCTTTGACCAAAGTTAATGTATAAAATATCAAAATTTAAGATACCCATGTCACAAGTTCCCAAAGATAGGAGCTGCGACGTACCTTTGGCTGAGGGCATCCTAGTAGCCCCCCAGAACATCAAGTCTCACATTAATTGTTCAGAATAATCATCCCTGTGGACTGTGGGGAACACAACACATTAACACTTGGTCAGGATAAAAGATCACTCCAACTTGTAATAAAAGGAGGAACTTACCATCGTACAGAGAAAGACGATGACGGAAACCATTTCTAGAATCAAATCATCAACGCACCAGCTTCCGAAGACACAAGCAGGTGCTCGAATGAGGTCTCAAACCCTAACTTACAAAAAACCAGCTGTTATCCAAAGACAGTCAACGGTAATGAGAGAACACTCAAAATAGAGCAGCTAAACCATTGATTCTTGAAGATTGGAACCAACGAATAAGGTTGATATCCATAATAATGTTATTAGTCCAGCATAATGCATATAACCTGAAACAAGCAAGGTTAAATGTCACAGATTCAAGATAAGCACAATCGAACCCTACCAGTCTATGATCAATATAGGAACGAATGTGCTCGTACCAGGGGTAATGTGATGACTTGGTCCACAATTTCATATTTTCTATAAGAACTTGGAGTTTGACACTTGTAAGTGAAGGGTCTCACCCAAAAATGATGGGTTCCGCGGATAGTTGTCAGATCATAACAAAAACCGGTGGGAGGAAGTTCGATTTTTCGTGAATAAGAATAACAATGGAATTGGTTAAGCAGCAGCCTTGCATCTTTAAGGGTAATATTTGATGATTATAAATAAAGCTAGGCAGCACAAACGCATTGGAGTCTCACCCTTCCAGAACCTAGCATCTCCTAGATTTAAGCAACATTGAGAAAACAACCACATTTGGTTAAAAGGAATCTACTCAACTCTATAGGATCAGTTGAATGATTTAGTCCTCACCAACGTGACTTTAACACTTCCCAAAGATAGATAGCACTAAGAAAATACTTCTACAATCCAATCATCAAAGCGCTTGTTTATGAAGACCGAACTTAGTACCCAACTGGACTAAAAGTACCGTTGAATCAATGAGGAAAATTGATCCCAAACTCCTGAACATCGGTGTTGCATCGGCAATACCAAGACCTTCTTTTATCTTTTAAGTACTGGTGTTGCCCTGGCAATGCCAGGAAAATTTTCTACTTCCTAAGTACTAGTGTTGCCCCGGCAATGCTAGGAAACTTTCTATTTCATAAGTACCAGTGTTGCCTCGACAATTCCGGAAAACATTCTACTCACTAAGTACCGGTATTGCCCCGGCAATGCCAGGAAAACTTCAATCTACAGGGCTGATGAGAAACACTCATCGTAGTGAACCATCGACGCACTAGCTTTCAGAGATAGAAGTTGGTCCTCAGCCAAGTTTCTACTTTCTCTTTAAAAACCTACCATTGCCCAATGATAGGCAACGAACGAAAGACATATCCTTTCATAGGTCAGCTGGATGGTTCGACCTTTCATCATAGGAATCAGCCATTGTATAGGAATAAAGCAGCGTCAAAAGGAAATCTTAGGATTGAATTATCCGGGTATTAATTTCTAGGAATGAAAGCTGGTGCACAACCAAATTTCCTAAATTGAACTTAGAAAGAATTTACACATAGCCGAAAGATAAAGCAGCGTCAAGGAAATGTTGCTTGGAACCAAGCAGTTTAGGTTATTAATTCTCAAAGACATGAGTTGACACATGAACAAAACTTCTATGACAACATCAGCAACCAAGAAGAGCATGCATGGCCGAAGACAAGTGGGAACAATCATGGAAGGTCGGAAATAAAATCCCCGAACTTCCTCAATTCCAGAACAGGATTGAGAGCCAGACTGGGGCAATTGAGCAATTCGCCCTATAGATTTCCATCTCTCACAATCTCCCAAATACAGGCATTCGAAATAGCTAGTCCCTTAAGAATGGATAGAATCATATATACTTGCTCGAAAGAAATGTTTCAAAAGTCCAAACATGAATAACAACAAGGTTGGTTAGATAATGATTCTGTATCGCAAAACAGAGCATTCTGGCAACAAAATCGCCAATAAAGAAAATGAAGGATTTAACATTCAGAAATCAACCGTCGCTCATAGTCTGGCGATGATGAGAAGGATCGATGACCAGCTTATGGCCTGACTAGATTATTTGGTTCCAACTGGCAGGAATATGCCATTACCTGAAGTTTGGTGATGCTAGGAAGAAAGCCCAAAATGAAACTATTGATACATCAAGATGCCAGAAATGCATCTTTCTAATACATAGCGACATCATTACAAAACTCATATCCTGGGATCGAGCAACAAAATACCTAATTCCCTAAGTTAGGAGCTATTGTGTCAATCAAACTGGGGAAATCAAATTTATTTCTTAGGACACCTAATCTCCTAAAACATGTTGGTTCGATAGTCAAAGTAATCATCCCTACGGACTAAGGCATTTACACCAACACTTTGTTGAAACAAACTCAAATGAGCCTAAATAGGGATTAGCTATAGAAGTGGCTAGACCAAGCTACCTCATAGTTCAATAAAAAGCAATTCTCGAAGCCGAGGAATTAGGCCAATAATCCCTTGAGACAGAAGCTAGCGTGTAGATCGAACTCCAAAAACCATAAAGGAAGGATATCCGCGATCAAATAACTCATGCACTAGTTTCCGAAGATTGAAACTATACCTGATCGAACTTCAACTACAACTCTACAGGAGCAACTGTGCCTTATAATTTAACTGTAATCGATCATCCCAATATGATAGGTATAATAAGCGAAGCCTAAGTTGCGAAGGACCTAGCTTCTGGAGGAGTGGGAATACCTCTGCCAGACTAAAGATTGGATGATGAAATATCATTTTCAACAACAAAGCTTGGCATTCGACCTCATCAGGTATGTTTTACTTTAAATAATATCCTCATATAACCAACGCCCGGAATCCAAGGTAAGTCATTGTATGTTGACCAGTCGGATTTTGAGCATTGACCGGGGCAGAAGTAGTGTGTTATCTACATGGGATGAGTCCAGTATCTTGAATACTGCAAACAAATAATCTAGTGTAGATAGCTTTCTAACATTTGAAAAACAATCCATATCATTCGTTGAAATTATTTCTTTCACACTAACCCGTTATTGATCAACGATCGATAACAGAGCCACTATCTGAAATAACGCGGGAAGCTTTTCTTTTCAGGATCACTGGAATACAGAAATAGAAGAGCAATACGATTGAATCATCCACTACATCTGATTTTGGAATAAATTGTTACATTAGAATTCAAAATCATCGATGGGAACTTATCCAAATTCTCGAAAAGAAGAAGTTAAAGACCAAGGGCAAGACTTCACTCCAGAACAGTGTACAATCCTTCAAGAAAAAACATAGCTTCACCGTTGGTCGAATTAAAACTAGATAAGACAACTCCAAAACTACATCATGCACCCACTTACCGACCTAAACCCTTGTGTAAACTACGTAGAAAAGATTGCATCATCAATACTAGGAATTGAAATTCAAACTGAAATAAAAAACGAACGGTTGTCAGAAGTTAGTCAATTGAGAACAACATCTTGAGGTGGATTTTGAGGATTCACATCGAAAATTCAATGGTCAAAGCTAAATTTGCATTGTAACCTTTGCATGATCAAGTAGATTTCATAAAATGAAGACTCAAAAGAAGTTACTTCCAGAGCATGCCTTATTTTCAATGAAGGCATAATCTGATGGGCAAATGTTATCCAAGTTTTCAACCCATCAGGATCTAAGAGAATATGGAACGACTTAATAGATTCAGTACAGCTCAGAACTTAACCAAAAAGCGTTAAAGAAACGACTAAGTATGACTAAACCAAGAGACCAGCGTTCGTCTAGTCCAATCAGCAGCCAAAGGAAAACCAGCTAGTAGATCGTCGTCAAAACAGAGTAACGTGCAATGAGACTACACAAACAACGATGATACAAGGTCATGGAAATGTCCTAAACTTCAGACTCCATAAATAGCCTAAGTACTTGGATCGCTAGCGATGCATATCCTATGGATTGCTAACGATCCATGCAAGATTATGGATCGCTATGGTATAAAGGAAGTAAAGGAGACATAGAAGATCCAGCAAAAAATATACTAAGTATATGGCAATCCATGCACCATGGATCACCAGCGATCCATACTGGACAGAAGAGACTTAGCGAGCTAGCACACTGAAGCAATGAAAAGGAGCTAAGCAAGTAGCTCGCACACATCCATAATCTATGGATCGCTTGCGATCTATTATGGATAGCTAGCGATCCATGGTTTTGGCTCGGGTTGCGAGCTAAGGTCATACCCTCTTCCTATGTCCATCTGCAAGTAGTCAGCGAATAGGCATGGCCAAGAAGCTCTCTGATCTCTATAAATACCATCCTACTTGCAACATAAAATGGATCTTCTCCGGACTGGATGCTGAAGCTCTACTGAAAACATTCTTCACTCTCTACCTTACTCACAACGATCTTCAAAAGAATTCACTGTGATTCTCCAGTTGATTCCAACTCTAGGGATTCAACCTACCTAAGGATAATCAAAGCCTTGTAATCAAACACTTCATATAGCAACAATCAGTCTATAATTAAACTATAAAGTGGATGTATGCTTTATTAATAGCCGAACCACTATTCTCTATCTTCTTTCTTTTACTATTCTTTTTCTATATCTGTTATTTGTGATATTGCTCTGTCAGAACAAGGTTGTGCTTTCAAACTCAAACTAGGGTGTTGATCCATTTTTGGGTAAACAATATATATTAACAAAACCGTACAAAATTATTAAAAATTAATAAAAATTAATGTTTTTAAATAAATTTCAATTTCAGTTTCCAATAATGTTATAGACAAAAAATTTATATTGAAAATTTATTATAAAATTTATAATTTACAATAACTAAAAAATCTATTTTCTTATTTTTGGTTTATATTTAAATATTAAATATTTTAAGTAGAGAGTTTAATATCTAATAATATAAATTTATAAAATATGGAACATTTTTTATTGTACATATATATATATGTGTGTGTGTGTGTATGAATTCATATAAATATTTATATGATTAAATGATTTATATATTATTTAAAATAATATATAATATATAAAATTTATTTCTTCCTGCCAAAAATATAATGATTGTTAAACATCATGTATAAAATCATATTCCCTATTTTACATAAGTATACAGTAGTATTTAAACTATATATATATATATATTAAATTATTTAAATAATAAAAAATTGTTTTTTAATATTGAGCGTGCAACATGTAAATGTGTTAAACAATTTTTTTAATATATATATGTGTGTGTGTGTGTGTGTGTGTGTGTGTGTATGTACATACAACCGATCAAAATTATGACAATATATTTACATTTTGGAATTTTCGCCTAACTAGCAATATAAAATATAAAATAAACACTATGAATGTAAATTAATATTAATGCACATGTTAAAATATACCTTATAGCCAAAGCCTGAAATAAAATTCGATCGTTGAACTAATTCTAATCCAACAGATTGCTAGTCTTAAAACCGTTGACCAATAGTTATCGATTAGCACCGAATCTGATTTGATTTGAACTAGATATGAATGAGGGATTGGAAGGGGAGTTTGACCAATAATGGATTAAGATAGAGGCTGCAAAATTACACAAAAGGTTGAGGGTAGAGATCCTTATATAGAGGTGAATTAAAAGATATTTTTGGATTATGATCCTACAACTTCTCTTTGATCTTAGCTCTCCATCTCAAGAACTCTCTTGTCCATCTTTTAGCCACCTATAACCTCTTATCTAAGCCTAACTAACCAACCTTTTCATAGGCTTTAAACCTATTTAAAGCCCAAATAAATATCTTGCATTTAAATGCGTATCGATACATATATTGATTGATATATTTATAACTATTACAAATATATTTAATAATATTTGTTCATAAAATCAAAATCAAATTTTATAACTAATATTTCATACAGGAAAATAGGCACATGGAAAAACTTAGAAATTTTTTTAGACTGAAGGACAGTAAATTTGTTTTTTAGGCTGAAGGACAATGCTACTTATAACTAGCATTTTGTATAGTATAAAATTGAATATAGTGCTAATTATAACTAGCATTTGTCCTTCAGCCTAAAAATAAAACTTCATGTCCTCCAGTCTAATTTTTTTTCAACGTTTTTCCTTTTCGCTAATTCCCCCTATTTCATAAATATTAATTAGTTTAATTAATTTATAACAATCACAAATTAGTTAAATCACTTGGTAAGAGGAGAATTCATCATTTCGGTTGTGTGACCCATTAGGTGTAAATTTGGTCAGCAATTAATATCGAACTATTTGAATGTTAACATTCACACGTCACTTAGCAGGTGATGTGACATTTTGGCTAAATTCAACACTTATTAACCGAACTATTCTGGCCAGAGATTTTAACTTTGAGTTGACTAGAGTTGACGGTGATACTAACCCCATATAATCGAGGAGGCGAATACTCTTTTGAATGGTGTTTTATTTCCAATACTTTTACTTGACCCAACTATAGTCACTCAGTGGACGTCTTGCCCTGATTTGACTTTAATCAAACAAGAGCTTTCATATTGAAGATCCACAATATTCTCAAATTAGGAGAACTCTATAAATTAGTCACATCGATATTTTCTATTTTACATTAGTTATATTAACTAATATAAAACTATTGAATGAATCATTCCATACTTAATTCAATAACTATCAATACATAACACATTGATGTCCCTAACAGCCATGAGTAATACTCTACCCATCATTTGGAGAGCGTTACATACTCTAGTCTCGACAGATGTATCAATATTCAGCCTCGATACATCTCGACTATGAATATTTAATATGGTATATTTATTTTCATTGTGATAAATTACTCACGGTTATAAAACTTTGTAACTACTATCGCAAAACATCCATTTATGAATTTTCTATTACATATACTTTTAATTAAATTATTTAATATAACACATTATATCAAGTATGTAGTAAAAAGAAAAAACCTTTTATTTCATACAAGATTGGCTATTAAGTTAGTTATATGTAACATAATTGCCCCTTGGACATACACTTAACTCTATCAATCTCTCATTTCCATTTGAGGTCAATTATGGAATCTTATTCTAAATTCTCCAATCGGTTTCCTTAAAAACAACTAGGTCAGTCCCTCAGTGAATAGGCATGCTATTAATTCTCAGTTATCTAATATGTCAATTAAGTCTTTTTAATGCTGATAAACTATCTTTATCATGTGGAACAATTAGGAGTAAGTCTCTTGACTTCTAGTGAGATTAAAGTTCGATTTATAAACTATATCGAGACATTTTTATCATATAACAATATTATATAATTCTCAAGATTTGGAATCGCCCTTAGCTCAATAATAAATTTATGCATTTATATTTATATACACTACTTTTATTGCTCCACTATTCAAGGGGATGTACCTGGCCTTTTTCATTGAATCAGCCATAGTAATTCATTTAGAACATTTACAACTTAATGATTCTTAACTTGAATTTATTATTGACATATTATACTCAATATCACTTATGAAGTTTGAGTCTAAACACACATTCATTAAGAGTTTATTCCTTCTACAGATAATTCTCTAGTATTTCATAAATACACGAGAGCATGCCAAACAACCGTTTAGTGAAATCTATTTGATTTGATATTTTCTTCATGTATCTAATACATAAACAAATCACGAGATCATATAAAATATAACATGAATGATAATCCTTATTGCCAATGCATCAAGGATCCATCTTACATGTTTCTTATCAGACATTCTAATTAGGTGTCTTTGCATATCATTTGGGACATTTCCAATATCTTTTATACTTACTATAAAAGACACCATTTACAAATCCAATGTCAAGTATTAGAACAACTAAAGCTTATTCTAACATAAGTACATCATTACCGATCAATAGTGTGTTGTTTACTTATGGTTAAGAAATATATATATACCTTTTTAACATCTTTCTTATAAGCACACACTTCCTCTGCATTTTGATTTACAATCAAACTATTTTATATTCTTATCAAAATATCTGTTCAATTTTGATGCATTCAAATAAAATTTCATATTCATTCTTTGATCATATTCAAAAACTCACAAACTCGGTATCTTTCCCATGACTTGAAGATACTTTGGTTATTGTGTGTAAATAGCGTATTTTAAATCATCATTTAGAATTTTCTATTTCGGCACATACGTACCCAACACAAAATCATATGAAGCAATACTTTTGTAATTAAATCCATACCAACTTGGGCACATCGAATAGTGAATCTTTTACGTTAGTTTCAACAATTGAAATTCATGGTATCATTCTTATCAATGTCACTCACTATATGCTTACTGCATTTGTCTTTCTCTTAAAGACATATTTGCGACTAATGGATCGTATCCCTTTGGATACAATTATCAAAATCGTATTTTGATAATATACTTGGAATCTATTTTGTATTTGTGCATCATACCATATCATAGAGTAAATACTCTTAATGATTTAATTAAACAACCCAAGATTATCTATTCTTTACATTGACAAGAAACTCACAGCTTATCTTTAATTTACAGGAATACTTATTAGACATTTTAATGTGTTGTGTTTATTTATGTTTGGTTAATTTCATTTCATCCCTTGTAACTGATTTTGTCTATGGATCATATCCAAATCCATTTTATACCAATAATTTCTTAAAGCAGTTACTTTGATATGAAGTTGATATTTCTTGAAACAACAGTTGTTTCTCAATGCAACGGAACGAAAATCTAAAATTATTTTATGAATTCCCTATATAAAGCTGATTTTGCATTAGTTCAAAATATATTTATGTTCACAATATAAATTAGTCATCTAATGACTATTGTTCTCAAAATTCTCTTGGGATGATTCGTACAAGATCCCTTACGTACATTATTAAGTGCGGTCTTTCAACTCGCACAACCTGCCAACTCCTTCGCCTAAGACATGTAGGGGTTTCATATAAACCCTTATCTTATATAGTTTTGTAAACTATTATTTGGATAATATTGATTTCAACCTTGTGTACTTGTAACCACACGTAATTTTAACGCCTAATTTAAAAGAAAATAATTAATAAATAATAACATTGGAAAATTAAATTTTCACAAATATTAGAATTTGGCTATGAAATTTACACCATTGTGTTCATGGTGATTTTTTAATCAGTTTTCATATATAAACTTTTCCGACCAGAGTTCAAACGAAAAAGTTATTAACGTTTGAAATTTTAGAGTAAGAAATGACTATACATGTATTAAGGAAACAAATGATAATTATTTAATATCATTTACAAATGGTTAAGTTTAACAGTAGCTTAGACATTAATAAAAATTAACATACAAACATGTCTCAGGAAATTTGTAAATAGAGAAAGAAACTATAACAATAATTTAAATAAAGCAATTAATCGAACAGGATAATTAACCGTCGTTAAATAGGGCCAATGGTCGACCAATAGGTAACATACGTCGATCGATAGTGGTCGACCAAGGGGCATGCACGGTTGATCATTGTTAGGGAAAATTTTGAGAATAGCCCGTGGCATAAACTGGCTGGATTTAAACGGCTTAATCGCACGACTTACATTGATTTGAAACACTATAAATATAGACATAGACCCCCACTTCCAAACACATATTTTCTAATGGACAGGAAAATCTACCATTTTTTTTCTTCTCCTTTAAAATTTCTAATAGTTTAAATTAGCTCTAGTTTAGGTGTATATATAATTGGAGGATTGTATAAGATGATAGAGAAAAGGGAACAGGGCTAAATCAAACAGCCAATGCCAAGGTAAACTGTAAAACAAAATTTAATTTATAAACCAATCAAAATCTCTCTTTGCTAATCTAAATTTCTAATATATCTATATATGCTTGCGAAAATACGTCAGAATAGGAAGGAAAAAGGGAGTAAGAAAAGAGATAGAAGAAGAATAAGAAACTGAAACACTTAAGCACAGATTCTCACATTCGCAGCGGAACAAAATATAATATCAAATAAAAAAGCAGTTATATAAAGGAAAACTGTATTAGTTAATTTACATCAATACATTAGAGTTATAACCCTTACACAATCAGCGGAAAATTAAAATTAACCTATCCCAGTTTACAATATATACAGACTACATGTCATATATATACACAGCAGAAAACTTCATACGTTCCTGCCATCCAGCTCGCTTCCTGAGCTCAAGTAACGTCCTTACCTGAAAATCTGTAATACTCGATCTAACCCGAACATTACATCACAGTAACACCCACGTCAGGCTGGAAACCAGCGTGAGTAAACCCATCTAACATAAAATATTAATGTATAAAATTTATTTAAATTCCGGGGTAACTAATACTTTTGTATCTTAATATAAATTCTAATTTTTTTTGAAAACTTGTTTTATCTACTATTAACATGAAACCTTGAGGAAAACTTAAGCTCCAAACTTTAAACTTTGATTTCCTTGTTTTTATTTAAATCAGTATACTGTTTTCATTAATATCAAAAGCCTGAACAAGGTTTATTTAAAAATTTTGTAAGCTGTACACATAAACAAAAACACCCGATCTAAAACACGATTTCCCCGAGCCCACCTTAACTCGTTCCCAAGTCATTCTCACTCACCCCCTGCTTCGAGACAACACCCCATCCTCTTCGAGTAACTTGTATATTTACAATATACAACCTTTCTTTTTAAAGCCAAATTATTTTATACATATTTTACAATTATTTTTTGAACTATTTAACTATTTTGCAACTGTTTTATAAACTAATTACTATTTTTCAACTACTTATAACTAATTACTTGTAACGACCCAGAATTTCGGTCATTCAAAATTCGTATATTTAATTGATTTTAAACATTAACAAGCAAAATTTGTAAGTCGAATATATTATATTTCGAAAATTTAGATTTAATTGGATAATTAAATCGATAATTTAATATTTGAAATTACAAAAATAATTGGAAATTGGGTTTAATGTGATTAAAATAGATTTATAAAGTTACATTTAATCATATTGGAGTTAGAATGATGTATAGAACTTTTAAAATTGAATTAAAAGTTAATTTGTGGAAATTGAATATTTTAATATTTAAATGACGAGTAAAAATAGCCATTTTTCAAATAGTCTCATGATGTGCACGTAAATATGCATATTTTTACCACCATATTTAATCTATTTAAATTGAATAAATGATCATATTGGGTATTTTAACTTGTTTAAACCAAAAATTCAAATTATTCCAAATTGTCACATATTCATCTTCATATATGGGCAAAACGGTCATTTATGTGCTTATATATTTCTTTGAGAAAAATTAACTGAAAATTTGAATATATTTTTGTAGGAATTTGGTCTCAAATAGGAGTGGTTTCATGAACACACATGCATGCACAACATGAATATAAAGGAATGAAGATGGAAATAATTCAAAGTGAAGATAATGGAGGACCCCACCTATCCACCTACCTTAATGTACAAATTAAAGGCTAATTCACATGCTTATGGAGCTAATGGTTTCATGTACATTTAATGGGGGATTAAGACATGTTAATGTTTACTTGGCCTCCACACTTCCTAAGGGGCATTTTGGGTACTCCCCAAAAATATGCATTAGGGTTTCTAACTTGTATAAATACCCCTTATGTTTCATGTAGCCATCTTCCTCTTAGTTAGTTAGTTTTAGTTTAGAAAATAAATCAAATCTCTCTTTCTTTCCATGGCTACTTAGCCATGTCTTCTCTTATGTAATTCCTTTTTTTATGCAATGTTAATTATTGTTTCTTTTTAATTACATGTTCATTTCCTTTTATGCAAGTAGTGTAGATTTTCCTTTATCAATTAGAATAGTTTTCCATTTCACTTTGCTCTCTTTTCCTTTTCTTTTTCTCTCATGTTGCAAGCTACATTTGTTCATATGATAACAAATATGAGAGGCTAAACCCCTTCAATTTAGGGGTAATGAAGCTCTCTAATCATGTAGCTTCAACTTAATTTGATGTTTATGCTCTCTTTTTATGCTTAATGAGAATGAATGAAGTGGTTTAATGATGTTGTTTAGCTTTGAATTTGATAGTCTATGTTGTTTATAACAAATAGGCTATGCTTAAACAAACAAAACACAAATTGCCTCTTCATCTACATATGATTATGGCAAAGAAGTGATTGTTGAAATTGAAATTTGATGGCTTATATTTCTAATTAATGGTTAATAGGCCATGCTTAAAATAAATTTTGCTTTCAACTTTGTTGTCATATTTTATGAGATTTAAAAGTGTATTAGTAGTTGTGTTATAGTTTGATGGTTTATATTGAGCTAATTAATAGCACAAATATACCATACTTATGATAAGCACATCAACTAATTCACTAATGACAAGAAAAGAGAGATCATAACTTCATTTTGTTGATTTATGTGATCTAGAGAGTGGAAATTGCCTCTAAATTGTCTTAACACTCTCATATTTTTATCTATTTTCTTTTGTCATTTTTTTTAAAGTTAATCACTCTTCCAACTTTGGTTAATTTGATTGAGTAGAATTTTAAAATCATCAATTCCCTGCGGATCGACCCGTATTCGCCACGTGCTACATTCGTACACCGTGCGCTTGCGGTATAAATTTTATTTCAAAATTCGTTCGACGGTTTTCTAAACCGATAGAATTTCCGTTGACGAACAAGTTTTTGGCGCCGTTGCCGGGGATTTGTTTGATTTCAATTTTCTGTTCTTCGAATTATTTTCTTTTGATCATATTGTGTGTTTGTTTTGTGTGTTGAGTGCATTTAAAAAAAAAATATTTGTTGTGTGTGTTTGATTTGTGTTTGCATTTGTTTTTGTGTTTGTAGTTTTTCATTTTGCATTTGCGTTTCTATTTCCTTTAAAAAAAATACAAATTCTCAAAACAAAAACAAAAATATTTCATTTCCTATTCATTTTCTTTACAATTTCAGTACAATTTACAATTCAATTTCCTTTTACAGATTTGATTTCTAAATCTTTACTGTGCATTTCCCCTTCTCTGTTCACTGCCTGTTGCTAAAGCATTTCACTTCTCTGTGAACATATACAACAGTTCCATTGACCATACTCACTGCCACTTCCATATTCAACTTCACAATCCCTCTGCACACAGAACAAACCTCTTCAACAACCTTACTGCCTTCTAATCCACCCTTCCAGTACTTCTCTGTTACATACTACAACCAATCTTCCCCTTCACCAATAACTAGTCCACCATCCAACAGTAGTTCACATCTCCACAACCACTGCTCCTCGTATACAACTACACACCCACATCTTCACCATCCCTAACCACAACCGCCTGCACATATACATCCTCCTTCTACTGGTTCAACCATCACAACTACTGGTTCAACCATCTTACATCTCCACCGATATCATTTCAGTGCACTGTGCAACTATGCACATCAGTCCAACCTTCAAACATCTCTGACCACTTCCACTTCATTAACCACCACATACCCCTCTGACTTCATCTCATCCCCTGACATACCGAGCTTCCACAACCTGCGACCACACCAGCATTCAATCCCAAAACCACCAGTGCCACTGTCTCAAACAAAGCAACACCACAACCCTACCTTCTTACTGCCTATCCCCTGAACAACATACCATTCCATTGCACATACAAACTGAACCATCTTCTTACTGCAACCCCTCTTCACCACATCCATTGCCACTGCTGTTCAATCACAGTGCATTACTCGACAAAAACCTATTCAGACCACCAACCCTTACAACCCATACCAATCTTCATCAAACAACTTCTACAAAACATACTTCATTTCTGATCGCAATCACCATTCTTCCATTTTCATCAATTCATATTTCCAACTCCATCCTCTTCCACGATCATACTTGACATCACAAAACAGCTGCACGTTCCAAAAAAAAAAAACAGTGCACATCCATCACTGTGCAACTTCAAGTTTCTACCACCACTGCTTGAACTCGCTACTACAACTCTTACCACTACTTCATTCAACTACCCAGTTCATACCATTGCCGCACTTCTACAATACCACATACGACCGTACCAACTCAACAAAACACTGCCTAAAATACCCACCATTCACTATCACCTGACCACATATCACAGTCATCACCAAACACTTCAACAACTTCAAGTTGCCAAACAAACCAAAACCAACCATTTTCCCCCTGACATTCAACGTCTTACCGTTCACTAACAACCATTGGCAAAAATCACAGCATCTCTACATTTTTCCTAACCATCCTTCTTCGAACCGTACAAACTGCACAACAAGCAAACGACTTCCACGGCAAACAGCAGCCACCTGAAAATCAACCTCTCTGCAATCACCAGCGGCGGCACCATCTCTCACCAAATTTCCACAAAACTGCAGCTCCACATAATACTTCTGACACCACTGCAATTCGCATATACCACCATCAACTACAAGCTTCAAACAGCTTCCATTCCCATCCACTTCTCATCACCAGCACTACATACCACAAAAAAAAAGCTTCACTACGAACCTGCCTTCCTCCCCACTATAGCAAATCGCACTTCCTGGCAAACCATCCCCTAACCACCATCAACTGTCGTCGCTGCCCATACCACCAGAGAACTGCAATCGAATTCCTCCACCCAACTGCAGTCCCCAAATCACGATTGATACTCGACCTCATACCATTCCGCAACCAAAGTCGCACACCCATCTTCGCTTGACTCTCCATTGGACTGCACCTTCAAGTTCACGTCCGCTGCCAATCGCGAACATCGACGCCTCTAAGCCAACGGTCGAACACTCGAAAAACCCAAAACTCGAATTTCTAGTCTCTTTTGATTTCTTGTCTCTTTTAAGTTGGTGATTTCCTGGTTGTTTGATCCTAGATATAAACGATTTTGAACTCGGAAACTCATTTGGGAATTAATGATGATTTTCTTATCGTGCCAGGTTTGACTGTTTATACTAGTCAATTGCTTATATGCTGGTTTGTATTAGTTAAGTGGGTCGGGGCTGGTTTTGGGTTCCTATTCAAGTTTGTTCAGTGAAGTTTATTTTGAACAGAAGTGAAAGTTTGTTTAGTGAATTTTGTTCAGTGGAGTTGTTCTTAAAAAAAATTCATTTTTGTTTTTTTTTGTTGTGTTTTATTCTAATTCTTTCTTTCAAAAAAAAAAATCAAAAAGTGTTTTATTTTGGTTTGTTTTGTTTTCACTTGTTTATTTAGATTATTTTTAGTGTATTAAAAAAAAAAAATTTAAGTAAAATCCTACTTTTAAGTTTCCTTTCAAACAAAAAAAACCAAAAAAAAAAATATTGTATATATTTTAGTTTTTAATTTTCAGGTTGCCAAAGCAGGAAATAAAGGAAGAATAGCTTGCTGAAAATTGCTTCCTTGGCTAGCCAAAATAAATTGCTCTGATTGCTAAAAAATTCTGCTTTCATTTCTAGTTTTATTTGAATTGTTGGTTGCTTGCATTTGCATTTTAAAAAATAAAAAAGATTCATTCGTAGTTGCATTGTTAATACACGTTTAGTTTCTGTTCTGCATTTCATCTTAGATTTTGATTAATAATAACGGTTAGACATCGATAACACTTAATTGTATATTAACAATTTGTCTTTTTCTGAACAATTTAATTTCTTGGTGTCTAGGCTACGGCAGAGTAATAACCATTTATAAATATTACGGTGATTCGTGGTGCACCGATAAATCCTGCCCGTTACCTGGCTGAGAACTATCTTGTTTATCTAAGACAATTTGTGAATATACAATTTTGGTTTAACTTAGGATAAATCATTTGTAATTAACCCTTGCATTCACTTAGTTGCATTAGTTCATGCATATTAAAAAAAAGAAAAAAATTCAAAATCCAAAACTAAAAAAAATTGTTAATATTTCTTAACTTAGTTTTTTTTCTTTTCTTTTGAAAATTTTCAAATCAAAATTCAAAAAATCCAAAAAAAATTAAAATCAAAAATCCAAAAAAATCTTTTCAAAAAAAATTTGAAATCCAAAAACAAAACAAAAATCAATTTTCGATTCTGAAAAATAGATTCTACTTGTAAATATTTTTGTTTATAAAAAAAAAAACCAAAAAAAAAAATCTTGAAAATGTCCGAGTTTCCTTTTTCTTACTCGCTTGAATTTAACTGCGAAAATCAATATAATCCATATGAGTTCACTCCAAATTCGTATGGATATTTTAACAACAAATTTGTGTAAATAATTCAAATTTCGAACAACAAAATTTTCAAAACGATGACCAACCTTCGACTCTTGAAAATAGCATTGAAATGATTTCATCTTTACTCGAACTTTTTACACGAAAAAATCAAGAGATAAATGATTTATGTAATTCTTATTTGTGTAATAACTCGAGTCAAGGATTTCAAAATTTGAATTCAATTCAAAATTCAAACGATTACGATTATAACCCATGCCAATTTAATTTCGAACTCCAAAATGAATTTCAAACTCAACGTGAAAATGGGAACAACTTTTCAAACGAATTTGGCAATGGGAATAGTTTCAATTTCGATACGATTGAAAACTTTGGTTATCAACAAATTCAAAGTGAAAATTTTCAAATTAATAATCATGAATTTGATTTTGTTGACGAAATGGAAAAAGATAACGGGGATTTATTACTTGAAAAATACAAAACTTATCGTGAAAATCATAATCAAATCTCAACCCACGAAGAATCAAATAATAGTCTACATTTTATTGAAATTGACAATTCTTGTTCTCAACAAGTCCAAATCGAAAATTTTCAAGTTAATAATTACAAATTTGACTTTGTTAAGCAAATGAATGAAATTTACGATGATCACACGAATTTGTTGATTAAAACATTGGAAAATTTTCGTGAGAAACAAAATCAAGTTCCAATGTGTGACGAGTCAAACGATAATCCATCTTTTACCCAAATCGATGATTTTCATACAACAACTTTTGAAACTGAAAATGATGATCTTAACGAAGGTGTTGAAAAGACGGTAATTATGTTGGATTTCAATTCTTTTGAGGGCGTGAAATTCGATTTAAACTTCGATCTTCCTTTTTCTGAAAATTTGAATACGACAACTTTGAAACTCGATTTACATGATGAAGTTGTTGATAATCCAACAAAGGAAGTCGAATTTAACGAACATGAGTTTTATGGACTTTTTGAAAACGAGTTGTTGAATTTTGAAGGGGAAAATTTCGATCACCATTTTGATTTTGAAATCAATAATTTGGAAGAAGTTTTCAATGATAAACTTGAATTTCAATTTGGTGAAAATAAATGTGAATTTCAATCAATTGTTTTATCAACCCCAAAAATCATTGAAAACAAAACAACTCATTCAATTTTCAATAAAACAACATTTGTTTTTCCAAATCAACATTCAACTTCGATATCTTTTACGGTTTGGTTTTTCGAGCTTAAGTTGTGTCTCGTATACTTGACGAGACAAATGAATCGGTCTTTGGAAGACCGTTTCATTTACTTTTTGACGATATACTTTCTGATCTTGTGTAAATACCATTAATTTTCATTTAAATAAAGGCCATGTTTTTATTTTTATTTTTCTCCTTCTACTTGGGTTGACTGTGGGGACACAGTCAAAATCAAGTGTGGGGGGAGACTCATCTTTATTTTATTTTTTTCATGGTTTATTTTTGCTTTGAAAAAAAAAACAAATTTTGTTTTGATTTATTTTTAAAAGAAACACTATAAGATAAATATACGGCTTTGGTTTATTAAATTGAAATTTTTGAAAATTTATTGGTCTTAACAAAAATAAAAATGAAGTTTGATTACAAATAATAATGGTTTAACTTGTATATAGGAAGATTCGTATGTGTTAATTATGAAGTACATCCTAGTTGAAAATCTTTGTTTTAAAAGTGGTTGATTTAAAGTAAAGGAGATAACATTTTTTTTGTCTTCTAAGTTAAATGGTGCTAAGATGATTTTGCAAAACTCCCAAAAAAAATATATAAAAATAATAATAATAATAACATCCAAGTATTCACTCTCATTTAAAAGTCCTCACGGTTATGCAGGGGTGATTACTTGGAATTTTTGATTATGTGCTTTCATACTCATTTAAAAGTCCTCACGGTTATGATGTATGGAACACATGTTAAAAAAAACTTAATAAAAACCACCTACGGTCGATAGTGTATGCATGAAATTGTGTACACTCGCCATGCTCTGTACTCCCCTCGCATAAGCCCGAAAGGCAGTGCATGGGTGGTATATCTGGGCTCAGTTTACCTGAGCTAGGTGTGTAATTTTTCTTACAAATAATGAGAGAGCAAGCAATTGAAATCCTAGCACTATTTTTACTTATTAGATTTGAATTGTTATTGAAAAGAAATGAAAATACCACTTTGATAAACTTTGATAGTCAACTACGGATCCATTCATAGATACACTTTGTTATCAACTGAAACAACGAGTTAAACCCTTATCTATTTGTTATGATAACTTGATTTTTGTTGGAAATTTTGACGAGTAAATGACATAAATTTTCAAGATAATAACCAAAACCTATATTTAACTTATTCGTGTCAATTTAAAAATAAATCCTTCATTTGTAAATATTTTCAAAAATTTGCATTCATCTCTTTGTAAATAAATCTTGCATTTTGTAAATATTTTCATCCTGCATTTGGATTTTGTGGGTAGTATCCACTGAAAACCCTCACGAGACAACACTCGTCCTACTGGGGACACCCAGAGGTTTAACGGCTTGTTGCATACGCTCAATGCAATCGTGCTTCCTACGAAAATGGATTTATCTTAGTTTTAGTTTATTCGAGGACGAATAAAAAGATAAGTATGGGGGTATTTGATGTGCACGTAAAAATGCATATTTTTACCACCATATTTAATCTATTTAAATTGAATAAATGATCATATTGGGTATTTTAACTTGTTTAAACCAAAAATTCAAATTATTCCAAATTGTCACATATTCATCTTCATATATGGGCAAAACGGTCATTTATGTGCTTATATATTTCTTTGAGAAAAATTAATTGAAAATTTGTATATATTTTTGTAGGAATTTGGTCTCAAATAGGAGTGGTTTCATGAACACACATGCATGCACAACATGAATATAAAGGAATGAAGATGGAAATAATTCAAAGTGAAGATAATGGAGGACCCCACCTATCCACCTACCTTAATATACAAATTAAAGGCTAATGCACATGCTTATGGAGCTAATGGTTTCATGTACATTTAATGGGGGATTAAGACATGTTAATGTTTACTTGGCCTCCACACTTCCTAAGGGGTATTTTGGGTACTCCCCAAAAATATGCATTAGGGTTTCTAACTTGTATAAATACCCCTTATGTTTCATGTAGCCATCTTCCTCTTAGTTAGTTAGTTTTAGTTTAGAAAATAAATCAAATCTCTCTTTCTTTCCATGACTACTTAGCCATGTCTTCTCTTATGTAATTCCTTTTTTTTATGCAATGTTAATTATTGTTTCTTTTTAATTACATGTTCATTTCCTTTTATGCAAGTAGTGTAGATTTTCCTTTATCAATTAGAATAGTTTTCCATTTCACTTTGCTCTCTTTTCCTTTTCTTTTTCTCTCATGTTGCAAGCTACATTTGTTCATATGATAACAAATATGAGAGGCTAAACCCCTTCAATTTAGGGGTAATGAAGCTCTCTAATCATGTAGCTTCAACTTAATTTGATGTTTATGCTCTCTTTTTATGCTTAATGAGAATGAATGAAGTGGTTTAATGATGTTGTTTAGCTTTGAATTTGATAGTCTATGTTGTTTATAACAAATAGGCTATGCTTAAACAAACAAAACACAAATTGCCTCTTCATCTACATATGATTATGGCAAAGAAGTGATTGTTGAAATTGAAATTTGATGGCTTATATTTCTAATTAATGGTTAATAGGCCATGCTTAAAATAAATTTTGCTTTCAACTTTGTTGTCATATTTTATGAGATTTAAAAGTGTATTAGTGGTTGTGTTATAGTTTGATGGTTTATATTGAGCTAATTAATAGCACAAATATACCATACTTATGATAAGCACATCAACTAATTCACTAATGACAAGAAAAGAGAGATCATAACTTCATTTTGTTGATTTATGTGATCTAGAGAGTGGAAATTGCCTCTAAATTGTCTCAACACTCTCATATTTTTATCTATTTTCTTTTGTCATTTTTTTTGTTAATCACTCTTCCAACTTTGGTTAATTTGATTGAGTAGAATTTTAAAATCATCAATTCCCTGCGGATCGACCCGTATTCGCCGCGTGCTACATTCGTACACCGTGCGCTTGCGGTTATTTTTATTTCAAAATTCGTTCGACGGTTTTCTAATCCGATAGAATTTCCGTCGACGAACAAATTTCGACGAAACCAGTTTCATCGGATCCATAATGTTATATTATTGTATGGTTTCAAATTTCGTGTCAATCGAAGTTACGGTTTGTCCGGGACAAGCTAAAACGCACTGAAATCGTTTGAGTGAATTTTTAAATCTAAATAGTCGATTCAAAAAAACTTATCTTCCAAATTTGATCGAATTGGCTCCCGATATATATTCCATTGCGTTCGGAATAGGGTTAAAACATTATAAACACCAGGCGGCACGCTTCGTTTCGAGTTTGAAAAATTTCGGGACGAATGGTGTTTTGAGAATTTTCTATAAAAGGCCCCTTCTATCTTCATTTTGCAAACCCTAATTCATTTGTAGGGTTAGCCGCCGGCCTCAGGATCAATGGCCGAGAAACATCGATCTTCTTCCCTTATTTTCTTCTAATCCACACAATATTAAGCCACGGCCCCAACTAGAAAAGTGTAGAACTCATCAAGACAAGGGTATCCATGCGGTGATGATCAATGATGGAGTGTCGTAGGGGCTCGATTTTGGCCGTGAAGTCACACGATCAGGAACATTTTTCGAGTGAAATGCTCGACCGAGCATGGCCAGCCTCTGGCCGATGGTAGCATTCGTGTTGGGCCTCGAAACCATGGTTCCTGATCGTCTTCAAGTTGCTCGAGTTGGTCGCATGCATTAGGGTTAAGTGGCGGCCTTTGGGTTCGGTTGCGCGTGAATAACCTGGATAGGGAGAAAAAGCAATACACGACCATGATTTCCTTTGGTAAAAACGTGCGGCCCAAATTGAACAAGGTTTAAAAATAAAAAGAATTTGTAAATTTATATATATTAAAATCCGTGTAATCTTTGTAACTTCATGTCTTGTTCATACGAGGTCGAAAAATGACGAAACGAATTGCGTTGGAATCGTATTGTCGAATACTACGCAATGGAGCTAGATTGGAGTTGATTGGAGCTAGTGAAAATTTTGGGTAAAATTAAACGCACATTTAATTTTATTCGAAATAAAACGCTAAAACTGTATTGGAAGCAAGGTGAGAACTTCTCACTCAATCGGATCTGTTTCGATTTGAATTTTAAATAGTTAGATTTAAAATTGCTTGATTGTATGCTTGGATGATAAATTATTATCTATTGTTTTGAAATAGACCCTACGCGCCGTATATTAAGCGGATGTTATTTATTAAACACATATACCGCGATATTCCATCTTGAAGTGGAATTGGTATTATATATGTACTTGGAGTTGATTTTCCCGCATTATATAGCGGATGAGACCCTATTGCGCCGCATAATAGCGGATAATATTTTATAAAACCAATATACCACGATATTCAGTCTTGAAATGGGATTGGTATTGTGCTGACATCTGTGGATGCAGGGAAACAGGTTGGAGGGATCCAACTGGATTCCTCAACAGTATTGATTTATTTACAGATAATTGTGATATATTCTGCTATCATATTAATATATAATGTTTGGATGCCGTGGTTGATGTATTAGTGTTGTTGCAGCATTGGGGTATTTTTGAAGTTTTAAAATGTTAAAGTAACGATTTTGAATTTAAAAGGATTTTCAAGTGATTTTTGAAAGTATACGTTTTATTGAATTTTGGAATTGATTCATTTTAAATAAATAGACGTTATGATTTTTATGATATAAAAAATTAAGATTCTTGTGAAATATAACTGAAATGTGATTTTTGAAATAAATAGTTGATAAATTTGTAAAATGGTTTAAATTGAGATTTTTGAAATTATTATAAACGGTTTATATAAAAGATTTATAAAATTGATATTTATAAATTAAAAATATTGGAATTATAAAACGAGTTTTTATAAGTGTTAAATGAAGTATAAATGGATTTCATGAGTGAATGAAATTTATAGATTTATAAATTGGGAAGTTATAAAATGAGTAGATTTTGTAAAATAAAATATTTATAAGTAATTAACTTATAAATCGGGTTTTTGCATTTAAATGAGATTTAAATAGAATTTATTAATTAAGGGATTTTATAAGTTGAAGTTTTTAAAAAATATATAAATGTGAATTTATGAACATTGTTTTATAAATCCGAAATCGACTTATTTTGATAAGTTAATTTTTATAGCTTATTAAAGGAGATATATTCACGATTTTGGACAGTGGATAATCCTTTAAATAAAATTTGTAGAAATGTTGTGTTTGGTTAACGAAGTACATTCACGATTTTGGACGGTGAATAATATATTAAAGAAAAGTTTTGGGGAAGTGATATTTCAAATAGAATTAAAACAATTTGAGTTGTTTTAAAATGTGTTAAGTATCGAAACCATAGATTTCAACATTCATTGTTGAAATAGACGTTTTCGAGAAATAAGGAAATAGTGGACTATAACACTGTTTTTATAGTAAATGATTTTCGAAAGGAAATGTTTTATATAGTATTGGGATTTATCTATTTATCTAAATTTCGAATCCCTACACTAGTGATTTTGGGTTGTCGTAACGATGTTTTACGCAACATTCGTTTTGACTCAAACAAATGTGTTTAAGAGAATGTTTTCCTTAAAGAATAAAATATATACTTATTTGTGATTCAAGTGTATTGGATATTTTCCAAATGTTGAAAATAAATAGATTTGTGAATTACTTATTATTAAATAAGTATGGAAATGTTTTCCAATACGAAGTGAAATGTTTTGAGATTATATCTTTTAAAGATAAATTGAAAATGAATAAATATTTGAAAGTGTTTCCGCGTAAGGAAAATGATTTGAAATTTGTTTTTCAAAAGTTGTAAAAGTGAAAAGTGATTTGAAATTTGTTTTCAAATGGTTGAAGTGTGGAAAAAAATATATCTTGTAAAGATATTTTTGGAAAATAAATAATTTGGAAAATTATTTGGAATCTGGTGATGTTGTGCATATTTATTGATAGTTAAATAACCGACTATCAATATTTACCTTTAAATGGGTATTTGTTGTGATTTGCTTGAATTTGAATGCTACACTTATTTTCAAATAAGCGCTCGTTATTCGGTTTAGCCGGGAGAGGACCTTTGGGTCATGAATCCCACTCCGAATAGTGATACGTCGTAATGGATAGCATTTGGAGACCGGTGTTGAAGACCAGATATTTTCGAAAACGGAAGGATTACCGTCGAATGTCTCCGCATCGGCTGATCTCTGATATAGAGATTTTATCACCCTTTCTGATGGCAATTCCAGTCGTGATTAGTGAATATCCGGATTGCAAGGGCTTCTTTGGAAGTGCCTACGGTTCCATTCGATCCCGAAACGGACTTATATGGATGTGTGTCTGACGTTACAATTTGAGATGTAAAGCTGGTTTCTATCAAATATATTTCTGTTGGCGGAAGAGAATTTATTCTCTTAGCTTAACACCCTTCTCTAAGACGTACGAGCTCAGAGGTTATGTAGTTGATGGTTACTAGTGATATATTCCCAACTTGGTAATGAGGCATATGAAGTGCTACTGATCATTTGTTGATCGAAGCATAGATTTTGTATAAAGCGTAGCTTTGTGGACGAGACTTCATCGGACCTCACACCCTGGAAATGGTCAAAACAGGAAAGATGCAGCAAGTTTTTAGGGAGTAGCGCCCCTTAGGGTATGTCATTTCCTTTTGGATATAAGTGGTATCATGGTATGGAGCCCAGATATTTAACTTTGGTGGATGTCGCATATATATATATATATATATATATATATATATATATATGACTTTGTGATTGATGTTGGTTGAGGATCCTCGGATAAAGGTTGTTTACAACCAGGGGATGGCATACTCGTGTTAGTTGTTACCTACTTTTGTAGTGGTAACCCGACCTTGTGTTGGCAAAGATCCGGTTAGGTTCTCGGGGCGTCTCTCCAGAGGCGTTTCAATATGGCAATGGGAAGTTCCTTGGCCTGACCATTTGTTAGAAAATCCAAAGAAACAATACGAGCCATGTACCGTTTTAGTTGCAGAACCTGCCATTTACTTATGGTGGCGCCCCACTCTTAGATGGTAGCTATAGTAGGCATAGTTTGGAATGTCTATGTTGGTTAAGATTTATATTATACTTTCGAAATGTTTTCCTACACTTTGCACTTATAATAATAATATCAAAGAAATTTACATATCAAGCATATTTAACTATCGTAAGGAGAAATCTCCTCCGATTCTGCGTTTGCATTGAGTGTGTACGTGAGGCCTTATGGTAGTTTCATTTCCAAAAGCATTGCGAATCTAATTTAAAAAATTTCTTTTTTTATTTTTAAAGATAAACTGTTTTAAGTTCTCACACCAGTCACATGACTGACCTGGAGTTTATTGTTTCCTTCCTAAACTCTGGGTGCCCACCAATTTCTATACGGGCAGTCTAGAGTCAGGTTATTAGGTCATTCTGGAATTCAGGAGTTGCTGTGGAGATCAAGAGCTAGGTGGATGGCATGGCGTATCAACTAGTATATAGTATTTCTTTTCCGCTGTTTGTTGTTGTACACTCTGATAATGTAATGTAATGTGATGTAATGTAATAACTGATATAGTTCTTTTGATTTAAAGATTATTCATTTATCTATTATATGTTGTTCCGCTGCGATTGTGAGATTCTGATATTGTTCTGTTGCTTTTCTTTCTTTCTTCTTCTATATTTTTCTTCTTCTTAAACCCTAAGGGTTCAGTTTTCCAGCATTCGATTGCTCGGCAGTTGATACAGTGGACGTATTAATGTCGACTTTCGTGAGTCGAAAAATCACGTTCCTTACATTTGGTATCAGAGCATATGGTTAAGTGACAACCTTGGCTCTGTTGGGTGTTACTCATTAGAGATAGAGTCAGCAGTGCTCTAGAATGAGTGTGAGTGTAATCATAGATATGAGCGTGTATTTGTTAGTGAATATAAAAATTGTTTTATATTGTGATGATTGGTTTGTTGAGTGGTATATGGATTCTTGTCAATACGAGTAATTAACGTTATTGATAGGAATCTTTAAACACTTGTACAGAACAAATTCAACACGATATCGTTTTAAAATAGAGTAAATGAAATAATTTTACCTAAATTATTTTCGTATATAAAAGAGAAAAATTTTCTGTGAATTATTATAATATATGATTTCTTGGTTGCTAGAAAGTGATGATATTAAATTATTATAATTAATGTTGAAAAAGAAATTGAAATCGTAACTCCAAAGTTAAGAAATAAATTCACATACAAATAGAATTAGAGAATATAAATTGTAAATGTGATTTGTAATTTGAAGTAAAATTCCAGAGGAATATTTGGAAATGTTTTGAAAGGGTTTGCAATTTGGAAAGGATTAAATTCCTTTTTGAGTTTGAAAATGATTTTCAAGGGTATGGAAAAATGTTTTTGGAGGGATAAAAGCTCTAAACTCTTTTCTGTCGCTGGAAAATAATTCCCATAATGATCGCGACATCATCGGCGTTCATTTTTGGGTTTCCAAAAGAGGGATTGCTGCCAAGTTGTTTTAAATGGAAGTTGTTTGGGAAATTTGGGTTTGGGTTTTGAAATTCAAAGGATAATTGAATTGGTTTCAAAAATGGTTTTGAAAGATTGAAAAGACTCTGGAGTGTTATATAAAAATGATTGGAATACAATTATTAAGTTGGAAAATAAATTGTGAATGAATAAATAAAATTTGCAAGTGCAAGAAAATGAAATTGAAATCCATTTCGAATTTGTAAGTAAATAGAACTGGAATTGGAATCTGAATTGGATTTATAAGTGGAAATTTAAGTTAAGTTAAACAAATGATGTTCGAAATGGAATATAACTTAAGTAATGTTGAATGAGGTTGATTTTGGTATCGAAGTAAAATAATAAAGTGAATTAAATGGATGTGAATTTGAGTTATATAAATGAAATTCAACCTTATTTGTTAAATGAATTAGCAATTGAATTAATGAATGAATTGAATGTAAATCAATTGAGTATAAATAAATTGATATGAAATAATGGATGTAAGTGTTAATTCATTAAAGCTAATTAAAAGTGATGAACCAAATTGAATGAATGTAAGCGAATTAAATAAATTTGGTTAAGTTGGTTATACGTTTGTTGTTAGTAGATTGTATAGAAAATTCATATGAAATTCAACAAATGAAAATGAAAGCTATAAATCATTGAATTCAAATTGGAAGTAAGTAAATCTAAATATGATTGAATTTGATTTGGAAGTGAACAAACTTGAATATAAATTAGTGAATGCAAACTAATTGAAATTGAATATGAATGAATGCTAGTAAATCCAATGTTAATGAATCAAATGTGATTTAAATTGGAAAACCAATTCATTGAATATAATGAGAAGAGAATTTATATTGATTTGGTTATTGATTGATTTAGATATTGGATGTAGTTGGATTATAGTTGGTTGATGGCTGAATTTATTGCTTTTGATTGCATTTGCTATATTTGCACATATAGTTGTTGATATATGTTGTATATTGATATTACTTTCATCTATACATGTTTCTCATGGTTTGTTGAGTGTTTAGTAGGTGCGGATTGCGCTTGCTTCGCTTTGGAGCTCGCTTTCGCGCTATATTAGCCGTATATGCTCGCTAATAATATGTAAGGTACATATCTCGGATTACATATCGTACTTTTACACTTTTTTCCCTGTGGGATGCCTCATTACTTTGATGAGATGTATATTTGTGATATATATATTGCCATTTTTTTCGGATTGATCCGCACAAAGGAGATTATGGCGAATTTTTCTGAAAATTTAAGGCGTTAGAATATTTTTGAGAAAATTGAAAACTTTTGAAAACTATAACTTTGATTTTGGAGTGAAAAGTTAAACGATATGGTTGGTTTTGAAAAGATAACTAAGTATGATTTGAAAACTTAGTAAAATTATTGTAAGAAGTTTAACTATGAATTTTAGGAAAGTTAAACACTTAGAGATTTGGTAAATCTAGTTTTAACGATTTGTTTTGAAAAATTAATGGATTCTGTAACTTTTTCTTACTTGGTAATTTCGAGGACGAAATTCTTTTAAGGGGAGAAGTTTGTAACGACCCAGAATTTCTGTCATTCGAAATTCGTATATTTAATTCGAAATTCGTATATTTAATTGAGTTTAAATATTAACAAGTAACATTTGTAAGTCGAATAGATCATATTTCGAAAATCTAGATTTAATTGGATAATTAAATCGATAATTTAATATTTGGAATTACAAAAATGATTGGAAATTGGGTTTAATGTGATTAAAATTGATTTATAAAGTTACATTTAATCATATTGGAGTTAGAATGAAGTATAGAACTTTTAAAATTGAATTAAAAGTTAATTTGTGGAAATTGAATATTTTAATATTTAATTGATGAGTAAAAATAGCCATTTTTCAAACAGTCTTGGATTTCGACGAAACTAGTTTCATCGGATCCATAATGTTATATTATTGTATGGTTTTAAATTTTGTGTCAATCGGATTTACGGTTTGTCCGGGGCAAGCTAAAACGCACTGAAATCGTTTGAGTGAATTTTTAAATTTAAATAGTCGATTCAAAAAAACTTATCTTCCAAATTTGATCGAATTGGCTCCCGATATATATTCCATTGCGTTCGGAATAGGGGTAAAACATTATAAACGTTAGGCGGCACGCTTCGTTTCGAGTTCGGAAAATTTCGTGATGAATGATGTTTTGAGAATTTTCTATAAAAGGCCTCCTCTATCTTCATTTTGCAAACCCTAATTCATTTCTAGGGTTAGCCGCCGGCCTCAGGATCAATGGCCGAGAAACATCGATCTTCTTCCCTTATTTTCTTCTAATCCACACAATATTAAGCCACGACCCCAACTAGAAAAGTGTAGAACTCATCAAGACAAGGGCATCCATGCGGTGATGATCAACGATGGAGTGTCGTAGGGGCTCAATTTTGGCCGTGAAGTCACACGATCGGGCATGTTTTTCGAGTGAAATGCTCGACCGAGCATGGAAGGCCTCTGGCCAATGGTAGCATTCGCGTTGGGCCTCGAAACCATGGTTCCTGATCGTCTTTAAGTTGCTCGAGTTGGTCGCGTGCATTAGGGTTAAGTGGCGGCCTTTGGGTTCGGTTGCGCGTGAATAACCTGGAGAGGGAGAAGAAGCAATACACGGCCGTGATTTCCTTTGGTAAAAATGTGCGGCCTAGATTGAATAAGGTTTAAAAATAAAAAGAATTTGTAAATTTATATATATTAAAATTCGTGTAATCTTTGTAACATCATAACTTGTTCATACGAGGTCGAAAAATGACGAAACGAATTGCGTTGGAATCGTATTGTCGAATACTATGCAATGGAGCTAGATTGGAGTTGATTGGAGCTAGTTAAAATTTTTGGTAAAATAAAACGCACATTTAATTTTATTCGAAATAAAACGCTGAAACTGTATTGGAAGGAATGTGAGAACTTCTCACTCAATCGAATCTGTTTCGATTTAAATTTCAAATAGTTAGATTTAAAATTGCTTGATTGTATACTTAGATGATAAATTATTATCTATTGTTTTGAAATAGACCCTATGCGCCATATAAGCGGATGTTATTTATTAAACACATATACCGCGATATTCCATCTTGAAGTGGAATTGGTATTATATATGTACTTGGAGTTGATTTTCCCGCATTATATAGAGGATAAGACCCTATTGCGCCGCATAATAGCGGATAATATTTTATAAAACCCATATACCGCGATATTCCATCTTGAAACGGAATTGGTATTGTGCTAACATCTGTGAATGCAGGGAAACAGGTTGAAGGGATCCAACTGGATTCCTTAACAGTATTGATTTATTTACAGATAATTGTGACATATTCTGTTATCATATTGATATATGATGTTTGGATGTCGTGGTTGATGTATTAGTTCTGTTGCAGCATTGGGCCTATTTTTGGAGTTCTAAAAATGTTAAAGTAACGATTTTGAATTTAAAAGGATTTTCAAGTGATTTTTGAAAAGTATACATTTATTGAATTTTGGAATTGATTCATTTTAAATAAATAAACGTTATGATTTTTATGTTATAAAAAATTAAGATTTTTGTGAAATATAACCGAAATGTGATTTTGAAATAAGTAGTTGATTAATTTGTAAAATGGTTTAAGTTGAGATTTTTGAAATTATTATAAACGGTTTATATAAAAGATTTATAAAATTGATATTTATAAATTAAAAATATTGGAATTATAAAATGATTTGTTATAAGTGTTAAAATGAAGTATAAATGGATTTCATGAGTGAATGAAATTTATAGATTTATAAATTAGGAAGTTATAAAATGAATAGATTTTGTAAAATAAAATATTTATAAGTAATTAACTTATAAATCGGATTTTGGCATTTAAATGAGATTTAAATAGAATTTGTTAATTAAGCGATTTTATAAGTTGAAGTTTTTATAAAATATATAAATATGAATTTATAAACGTTGTTTTATAAATCCGAAATCGACTTATTTTGATAAGTTAATTTTTATAGCTTATTAAAGGAGATATATTCACGATTTTGGACAGTGGATAATCCTTTAAATAAAATTTGTAGAAATGTTGAGTTTGGTTAATGAAGTACATTCACGATTTTGGACGGTGAATAATATATTAAAGAAATGTTTTGGTGAAGTGATATTTCAAATAGAATTAAAACGATTTGAAGCTGTTTTAAAATGTGTTGAGTATCGAAACCATAGATTTCAACATTCATTGTTGAAATAGACGTTTTCGAGAAATAAGGAAATGGTGGACTATAACACTGTTGTTATAGTAAATGATTTTCGAAAGGAAATGTTTTATATAGTATTGGAATTTATCTATCTATCTAAATTTCGAATCCCTATACTAGTGATTTTGGGTTGTCGTAACGATGTTTTACGCAACATTCGTTTTGACTCAAATAAATATGTTTAAGAGAATGTTTTCCTTGAAGAATAAAATATATACTTATTTGTGATTCAAGTGTATTGGATATTTTCCAAATGTTGAAGATAAATAGATTTGTGAATTACTTATTATTAAACAAGTATGGAAATGTTTTCCAATATGAGGTGAAATGTTTTGAGATTATATGTTTTAAAGATAAATTGAAAATGAATAAATATTTGAAAGTGTTTCCGCATAAGGAAAATGATTTGAAATTTGTTTTTCAAGTTGTAAAGGTGAAAAGTGATTTGAATTTTTTTTCAAATGGTTGAAGTGTGGAAAAAAAAATATCTTGTAAAGATATTTTTGAAAAATAAATAATTTGGGAAATTATTTGGAATCTGGTGATGTTGTGCATATCTATTGATAGTTAAATAACTGACTATCAATATTTACCTTTAAATGGGTATTTGTTGTGATTTGCTTCAATTTGAATGCTACACTTATTTTAAAATAAGCGCTCGTTATTCGGTTTAGCCGGGAGAGGACCTTTGGGTCATGAATCCCATTCCGAATAGTGATACGTCGTAACGGATAGCATTTGGAGACCGGTGTTGAAGACCGAATATTTTCGAAAACGGAAGGATTACCGTCGAATGTCTCTACATCGGCTGATCTCCGATATAGAGATTTTATCACCCTTTGTGATGGGAATTCCGATCGTGATTAGTGAATATCCGGATTGCAAGGGATTCTTTGGAAGTGCCTTTCGGTTCCGTTCGATCCCGAAACGGACTTGTATGGATGTGTGTTTGACGTTACAATTTAAGATGTAAAGCTGGTTTCTATCAAATATATTTCTATTGGTGGCGGAGAATTTATTCTCTTAGCTTAACATCCTTCTCTGAGACGTACAAGCTCAGAGGTTATGTAGTTGATGGTTACTAGTGATATATTCCCAATTTGGTAATGTGGCATACGAAATGCTGCCGATCATTTGTTGATCAAAGCATAGCTTTTGTATAAAGCTATGCTTTGTGGACGAGACTTCGTCGGACCTCACACCCCGGAAATGGTCAAAAAAGGAAAGATGCAGCAAGGTTTTAGGGAGTAGCGCCCCTTAGGTTATGTCATTTCCTTCTGTATATAAGTGGTATCATGGTATGGAGCCCAGATATTTAACTATGGTGGACGTCGCAAATATATATATATATATATATATATATATATATATATATATATGACTTTGTGATTGATGTTGGTTGAGGATCCTCGGATAAAGGTTGTTTACAACCGGGGGATGGCATACTCGTGTCAGTTGTTACCTACTTTGCAGAGGTAACCCGGCCTTGTGTTGGCAGAGATCCGGTTAGGTTCTCGGGGCATCTATCCAGAGTCGTTTCCATGTGGCAATGGGAAGTTCCTTGGCCTGACCATTTGTTGGAAAATCCAAAGAAACAATACGGGCCCTGTACCTTTTTAGTTGTAGAACCTGCCATTTACTTATGGTGGCGCCCCACTATTTAGATGGTAGCTACAGTAGGCATAGTTCGGAATGTCTATGTTGGCTAAGATTTATATTATACTTTCGAAATGTTTTCCTACACTTTGCACTTATAATAATAATATCAAAGAAATTTACGTATCAAGCATATTTAACTATCATAAGGAGAAATCTCCTCCGATTCTGCGTTTGCATTGTGTGTGTGCGCGGGAGGCCTTATGGTAGTTTCATTTCCAAAAGCATTGCGAATCTAATTTAAAAATTTTCTTTGTTTATTTTTAAAGATAAACTGTTTTAAGTTCTCACACCAGTCCCATGACTGACCTAGAGTTTATTGTTTCCTTCCTAAACTCTGGGTGCCCACCAATTTCTACACAGGCAGTCTATAGTCAGGTTATCAGGTCATTCTGGAATTTAGGAGTTGATGTGGAGATCAGGAGCAAGCTGGATGGCATGACGTATCAACTAGTATATAGTATTTCTTTTCCGCTGTTTGTTGTTGTACACTCTGATAATGTAATGTAATGTGATGTAATGTAATAACTAATATAGTTCTTTTGATTTAAAGACTATTCATTTATCTATTATATGTTGTTTCGCTGCGATTGTAAGATTCTGATATTGTTCTGTTGCTTTTCTTTCTTTCTTCTTCTATCTTTTTCTTCTTCTTAAACCCTAAGGGTTCGTTTTTCCGGCATTCGATTGCTCGGCAGTTGATAGAGTGGACGTATTATTGTCGACTTTCGTGAGTCGAAAAATCCCGTTCCTTACATTACTACTTTAAACTATTTTGCAATTATCTAACTATTTTATAACCATTTCACTATTTTATATCTATTTTACAATTACTTAACTATTTTACAGCTATTTTACAACTAATAATTATTTTTCAACTACTTATCTATTTTAATTTTTCAATCTATTTTCTAAATTTAAGCTGGACAAAGTTTAAACTGTTTATAATTAAATACCAATTGAGATGAGAATTTTAGTAATAATCCAAATGGAATTGAAACAATTGTGAATTAGTGGATAGAAATTAAAGTGAATGTGAATACAAAAGGAGGTTAATTTGGCTAATAATCAATAGAGATAAATACGTAGGGTGACGTATATTATTCTTTCTGCATAGTGATTTGATCCAGATTCAAACACAGAATTTCGAGATAGTATATCGAACCGAGTTGGCATTTTTCACTCGATTTTCGATGGCGAACCTGGATATGGATTTTTGATTGGTTTTGGATATTCTCTATCATAGTTATGGCTATGCAAGGAGAATGACGGTTTCTGATCAACAAACTAGATCTGAGTCCACACTAGGAAGTCGGGTGGACGATACTAGTTCGGAAGAGAAATTGTATGATCGAGTGAGCGATCAGATTTGATATTGCATACGGTTGATATGTGAACATCGTACGAGTTTGAATGAAATTGATATTGGAAATTTGTGGATAAGAACTGTAAAATGATTTTTGAAATGGAAAGGTGGTTTAATATTTAAAGTAACGTGGTATGTAAAGGAAATAAATATGTATGTTTAAAATAAACTCTAAGGTTGAGTTTTGAATTTTCCTTGGAATGTGATATGGAAACCCAAAGTGAAATAAGTTTTTAAAGTTAGGTAGGAAGATTATTAATATGAAGTTTAAAATTAGAAACGGGAATTCAAATTTGGGTAAAGTTGTCTAGATTAAATTGAAGTGAATTTAATTTTGGGAAAAATTAAATAAGTTTAGAAGAAACAACCTGAATTGGAAATTTCAAGACGAAATTGAGATTTAACTTGGGAAGTTAAATGGTGGATTTGAATTGGGAGTTTGTGTGATCTCAAAATGGGTTTGAGATCTGAAAATTGGAAATGGATGGATGTTTTAAAATAATTTGGATAATATTATCCTATTGTTATTAATAATCTTTACACTGTGAATTAGATTAGTTTATATGAATGAAGAAATGGAGTGTGGTAATATATCCATTATTGAGATAAAAGGGAAATTAAACTGTAATTTGGAATTAAGGATATAGAATTACTTTGAACTTAAGATTTGAATGTTAAGAATTGAATTTGTAAATTAAAATTGTTTAAGAATCGGTTTCAAAGTTGGAAGATAAAATTGGGTAATAAATTGAATTTTAAAGATAAATTGTTTTGAACTCTTAGTTGAACTTTGAAATAAGTTAAGTAAAGATAATTTAAAATGGAAGTTTGAAATTTTAACTTAGAATTAAATTGTTTAAAGATTTAGATTGTTGATTTAAGAATAAAGGTTAATTTAATTTAAGGGATTAAATCAACATTTAAAATTTAACTCGAACTGATACAATTCGAGATGGTTTAAAGTTGAGATTTAAATTGAATTAGTTCAAATTGAATTTGATTTGAATTCATTAGAATTTTGATTGAAGATGGATAAGTTTAAAACTCAAACGAAAAATTTGAATTGGATTAGTTTAAAATGAAACTGAAGTCGAATGAATTCAAATGGGAAGTTGATTTGAATTTGGGATGGGAATGGAAGTTAACTTAATTTGAATTGAAATTGAAGGTTAATTGGAAATCGGCAATTGATTGGAAATGGAGATTGGGAATTGAACAGTTTGGCTCTGGACTATTTTCAAATAGATTATTTTAATATAAATTGTTTTAAATCTATTTTTCCAAGCTATTTACTATAAATGTTTATAGAGCTTTTGTATTTATTTTACAAATTAATAAACACTTTCTTAATTTATATAAATAAAATTTCTTTTAAGGAAAATAATAAAAAACAAATTTTATTCTAATAAAAACCTTATTAATATATTTTTAAATCCAAAATATTTTAAAGTATTTATCTTTTAAATTTCAATTTAAATCCATTAAAAATTCAACCCATAAATATAAATATACACTTTTAAACAAAAACATCTTAAATTTGTTTAAAAATAATAATTTTTCTATTTAAAATCTACTTATATCCATATATATATATTCCATCATTATTATTTGTTTGAAAAGAATAACTTGTCAATTTTAAATAATTATATTAGGAGATTATCACACTTTAAATTGCTTGAAATTCCGGGATATCACATGCATAATGGTTAGATATAAATCTCGGCTTGGATAATTAATTGTATATGCATATTGATTAGAATGATAAATAATTAATAGGATAATAAATTGTGTACGTGTAATAATTATGGAATAGACTAGATTTAATGGAAACTGATTGCGGAATAGATTTAATGAAACTGGTTATGTTTAGAATTCCTGTATCAACCAGCCCTTTGACTCTCATTTGTCGGCAATAATACATCGACGATATTTACGTGCCGAGCACCCAGATGTTGGAAAAATGAATTGTGATGGTAAAATAAAAAGAAAAGAAAATAGTATAAAAAAGAAGAGAACACAATATCAAAATCTCACAGTAGAATGATAATATATAGTATCAAAAGAACAGTATAAAGGATTATTATGGTACAAAAAATTCGGAGTTATAAAAGCTAAGCACTATCATCAGCTTGGACAGTTATAACAATCTATCCTCATAAACGCTGATATGTATAATATAATAATGTAGTAGAAATAAGAATACTACGGTAGGTGAAACATCCAATTCGTCTCTATAAGCTCCAAAGCATCCTAGCAAAATAAGGAAATATACATGGAGCTGACCCGAGCATTGTAAGAAAATAACACCTGGATTAGTCTGGTAAACTTGCATAAGAAACTCAAGAAATATATGATTAGCATAAAATAATACTTTTGAGACCGCATGGAATGGCATAATGATATCCCCTCAAAAGAACCACCATCAAATAAGTATGTAAGGTGATATGATAAATAATTTCTAGGGTGAAGAATATAAATCATATCAAATAGCAAGAATGGTCACATTGGTTACATCAACAACATATTTAGGGTATAATCAAAACCGAGGGACGTTCGCATATTTGATTTTTCCATGAAGATCTCTTCGGAGAACTCGAATCCAAATTCCATGCACAAAAGTCATAAAATACCTTCCGAGCATCGTATATTTCTAGATAAAATATACTATTAAGTTAAGCACAAGCGGCCCAACATCCCAACGTAGACACGAATAACGTGAGCCAAATATCATCAACTCCCGTCGTTTAACAATCGATAAGTATCTCTAGATATGGAGCTAATAATACCCTAATGCGGGTCGGCTAAACCCCAGGTTGTGCATCCTACTTTATTTTCTATCATTTTAGATGTCGAGGTCACATTCGGCATCTTTCACACTAGTCTTTATCACTCGAACAGAACACAAATCCTCAAATGGATTTCCACTTCTTGAACGGATCGCAAATCACTACATGGATTCGAGCACCTCGAGCAGATCTCGTATCTCCACCTAGATTCCTACATAAGTCTTTCGACGAATGCTAATGCTATACTCTCTCATCGAATATTCATCAAGATAGACAATCCCACATGATATCGTCGTTTAAAATGCTAATGATGACCTCTTCCGTGGATTTAACCTTAGGATTGAAAAATCAACTCTATAACATTTCACTTAACAACTACTTCCAAATCATAGAACTCGTGTACTAGTTTTGAAGTGGCATTCGATAAGCAAAACACTTACCGATCCAGGTCTCTTTAAAACAAATTTGATGAATTTGGTCATATTCAACAATAATGAGAATGATCACATATGGAAATCAAGTTTCATATAATTGTCACATTTCTGATATTTTCATCTCACTCTACCCCTCGATCAAGAGTGAAGCCGGTAGGTTAGAGCTCTACTCATATTCCTACACAAACATTAGATAGACAAGCCTGCTTCATTAGCTTTTAGTGCTAAGTATGCGACTAAATGTCCTCCATAAATGAGTAAACATACAAAGCACGAAAAATTCACACCAGCCACGATTAAGTCACACAAGCAACTTCTAATCCCTTTTTTTGTTTAATTAATCCTTTAATAATTAAAATGTATTTAATTAGTAAAACTTCTTTTATCTGATAATACATTGTTTATCAATTTTTACTATTCTTTGTACTCTTTCAGTACTTCAAAAAATATTCATATATTATCTCAAATGGTATAAGTATATTAACTAATCATAAGCAAGGTATCTTGCTTTAAAACCTTTACTTTTTCTATCTTTTTCCAAAGATTCATTACATATAATTTCCTTTAAAATATCAATTTTAAGGCTCTAAGTACTTACACAAATCCATTCAGAAAGATCTAAGACTAATGTTACTTGAACATTCACTACATATCTAAAATCATTCAAGTTATGCTTATCTTTAAAACATTCATTTTAAAGATCTACTTACATTCATAAGTATAGCCAGAAAGGGTAAAGATGAATGTTATTAACACATTGTCACAACAAACCCAATACCATTCCATACTTATATTATCTTTAAGACATTCCTTTAAAGATCTAAGATAATATTTGGTTAAGTTCGATAGTCAACTAAGCGACTATCCAATTAAAACAACTGCTTATATAAATCAATGCTCATATAATTAACTCATTTCCGACAATTCAACCTATACTATTCCTAGCCCAAGAATGAAGCTAGGTGAGTTAGAGCACTGGTTGCATCAAAGCCTTGCCTAGACACTTCATTCTTGAATCTCACAAATAGATAATCCTACTTGTCGGATTTTAATATTATGTATATTATTAATGATTTCCATAAGCAAGTAATAAACAACATGATTAACCCATTTTTGACATTGTTGACTTAACTAATCCTCGTCCAAGAGGGAAGCTGGTAGTCTAGAGCTCTATCGGTCTACCCTACTCGACATTAACTCTCACAAATAGATTAGCCTACTTCATTGGCTTTTAGTGTTGAGCCTACTGAAATACCTTTTTCGAACCTTATGTATACATCAATAATACATGTAAATAGTTTTAAATATCTATGGAAAATATTACTTGAAAATAACTATTATAATTTGATGAAAAACATGTTCTATATTTTTAACCTATTAACTTTGAAAATACATACATAATTAATAAAAATATATTTAAACTTCAAACCAACTTTGAAATTCTTTAAACTGTATTTGAAAACATCTCTAAAAGGTAGAGAAAAATACCAAATTTAATATCATTTTTAAACATTTAAAACCATAAGCGACTTACTGCAGCATATATAAATGCTTAAAAGTCCTTGTTAAAAAAATATTGAAAAACACAATCTTTACGACTAGCTTTAACCACTTTAACGAATAACTTAAGACTTAAAATTTTTATAATAAGTTCCAACCTTAGAGTACTTAAAAACCATGGAAATATACCCTTTAGAATATCTTCCTATTTATTTATAAAAATTCCTAAAAACATGCTATATTTATAAAGTGTATTTATAACCACCTTTTTGCTTCAACTTTCACAACTTTGGTTCACAATTTCTATAACTTTCCAAGCCATTTCTCTACTGTTCAATACGCCAAATATGTGTAGAGAACAACCAGATCCTGATTTAGAATTATAAATATCCAATTTGCAAAAGTTAAAGTTAAGGGATGTCAAAGTGCACTTATAACGACTATTCTTGCTTCAAGCACTTTTAAACATACTTCAATTCAATACACAAGTTAAACAACTATTTTAAACATCAAGTTAATGTCATGCCACATGTTTAAGAGGGTAATAGAAGTGATGTTATACAATATAAAGATCTCATTTGCTTTCAAAAGCAAGAGGGATCTAAAGTTTATAACTCTAAATTAGTTAATGTCACTTTAAATTCATAATTCAAACACAATATATATATTGTTTTACCCATTTTTACTATTTACTACAATGAAGGAAAATGGACGGTGCTTGAAGTCACAACACCAAACCCAACCCGAGCCTTACAACTATAAGAACCGCAGCAAGAGAATACTGTACCGAGGCTTAGGGGCTGTACATACTGAGTTGAGCTGATTGCATCTTCGGAGCTCATATTTTGTCAAACCTAAGGAAATAGGTCCGCTTCAGCATATACTAGGGGAAACCTAGGCAGTGCCATATGGGGGCAAAACTACTTTGAAAGGGTTGTATAGAGGGCCACTTAGGGTATTTTTTAATACAGAACCATGCATATAGGTAAACGACAAATGGAAAGCTACACTCAACTCAAGCTGCCTCGAACTCAAATCACAAATAGCCTCAAGCACATTCCATACATATTAAGTCAACTCTCAGAGCGAAATGCGAAATAATACTCTATTTCGGCACGACATGATGCCAAGTCCTACAAAGACAGTAAAGGTATTAGCAGGGCAACATGACCTAGGCACCAGGCAATATTTGCCAATATACCTCTTCATATGTATCAACACCATAACATCTTATACTGGTCAACACAGAAACAAGAAGTTCGAAGATTAACAACAAATGTCTCTTTGAAGGCCCACAAGCAAAGTTAGTTCAAATTTGGATTCTCCTGCCATAATTTTTGATATTCCCCCTCTAATTTTGGGAATTCTCGTCTCCATTCAAACTTGCCGCCAAAGAGCCATCAGTAATCCCATCACATCAAATAAACAGTACAGATAGATGACATCTAGTAGAATCCAAGGGTAGAGACATAATAACAAGAAAGAAATTTCAGTAATTCGCGTGCCATTCATGACTGTAAATTAAAAAGGCACTGTAGCGAGAAAGGGACTTTTCCTCTTCGAAAAATTTTCTCCTTTTTTGGAAACCTTTAATGTTCAATTGTACCTTCTACCATGAAATAATGTGCCATGTACCCTCTGTCATGAAATTCTGTACCAAATCAATGAAAAAGGAAGAAAAAGAAACTTTTCCCATGGATGTATGATTTCTTAAAATTCAAACCATGTAAATCCCATGTGTCATTTACCCTTTTTTGCTATTTCCTTGGTTAGTTTAGTAGTATATTTTACCTCATGTGTACTTGAATTAAATATTAGATAGATCTGACAATTTAACAAATAGTCAAAGTGCGACTACTTGATTGTATAAGCATTCAACGATGTAATCACCACTTCACGGTGAAACTATGGTCAATTAGTTTTGCTAATTCACAATCGACAAGGTAATTAGAGAATTAATTAGTTTCCACATAATCGAGGAGTTGAAAGACAAAAAAGTTCATCAACATCATTTGGCGCTAGAAGGAGGGCCTGAACCTTCGTACCTCTGTTCATTTCAATCCTTCGCAGATCCCATACTGGCCCCCATAGATCCCGTACTCGCCGCCTTCCAATCCTTCGCATACCAAAATAAATCGAAGCATGGAAGGATTAGAGAAAACAATGACCCAACATGTTATTCATAGGGCATCTTCACCACCCCACTCTATAGTTCGCCACCATCATTCCACAGTTGCGTTGGACATTTAGCAGGAGAATAATGATGACACTCCCATTAATGGAAATAGTGACGTTAGATTAAAAACTAATACCAAATTAAAGAGAAAAATCCAGGCTAACTCCCCATCAAAACCAAGCCGGCTAATATAAACCCTCTACTGTTGGAAAAGCCAACCCGCTCTGCCTGAAATGATGAGGACGCCATGTCTAACGGTAACTCCTCACAAGTTAACCCGAGAGAATATTAGATCTAACAACACAGAACTTTGGTAGAACAACTAGCAAAGATTTGTCAGCAGAGCACCAAAGAAAAGATAGAGGAAGGAATTTGCACCCCTTTTAATGAGACCATTATCAAGGCTGATTTTCCTAATAATTTCAAAGCTGCAACAATCAATAAGTTTGATGGGACTACCAATCCTAAGAATCACCTCAGCACCTTCGAATACTTCATGGACAGCCTAAAATTTAGGATGATGGCTCGTTGCAAATGTTCCTAATATACTTATTCAATTTGGCCTCACAATGGTTCAGAAGGTACAAGTAAGGGTGATCAGATCTTGGAGGAAATTGTGTGCCAGTTTCCTAAGACAGTTCAATTCGGGAAGAGGAACCTCCTAAAATGAACATACCATGTCCTTTGTGAAGCAAGGGGAGAATGAAAGATTGTGTTGTTTCGTTAATCACTTCAAGGCGATGGCTCTTCGAGTTAGGGGCAACAAATAAAGAATTAAAGCTAGTAGATGATACCAAAGCCATATAAATATATCATGAAGACTCCACAAGGATGCTCAAAATAGGGAAGAACCTTAGTGTTAAGGCCCGAGATGAATTGATAGATATCCTAAAACGGTTAGTAGATGAGTTTGTCTGTACTCACTCAGACATAACAAGAATACATCCAACCATCATATGCCATGCACTAAACATCGACCCAAATGCGCACCCGGTCAGATAGCAAAGCAGAACCCTAGCCCAAAAAAGACACAATACTCTACACGTAGAGGTTAACAAGTTAAAGAAAATGGGCTCATTAGGGATGTATATTATCCAAAACGAATCGCCAACCTAGTACTGGTAGGAAAGCCTAATGGAAAATGGAGAACCTATGCAGATTTCACCAGTCTTAACAAGGCTTACTCAAAGGACAGTTTTCCCTTAACAAGGATCTACCAGTTGGTAGATGCAACCAGTACGCATGAATTACTTTCATTTATGGATGCATATTCGGGGTATAATCAGATAGCTATGAATGAACCAAACATGGAACACACCAGTTTCATAACAGAAAAAGGGTTATACTGCTATAAGGTCATGCCATTCAGGCTTATGAATGCAAGGCAAACTGTTAAAGGCTAGTCAATAGATGTTTGCTGAGCAGATCAATAAGAATATGGTAGTATATGTGCACAACATGCTAGTCAAATCAAAGTCAGCATTAAACCATGTAAAAGACTTGGAATAGGCATTCGCATCTTAGGCAATACATATGAAACTAAATCCCATGAAATTCACCTTCGCTATCCAGTCAGGCAAGTTCCTAGGGTATATTGTAAGCGCACGGGGAATTGAGGCAAACCTTGAAAAGATCGATGCTATAAGAGGAATGAAAATCCAAAAGAAACAAAAGGATTTGATGAGTCTAAATGGCAGAGTAGCAGCCCAAAGAAGATTCATATCAAAGCCACAGACAAGTGCATCCATTCTTCAATCAAGTAAAGATGGGGCGAAGCTTCGAGTGGATGAGGAGTGCGAGAAAACATTCGAAAACCTAAAGGATCATTTGGTCACCACTCCTATACTATCAAAACCAGTGAAATGTGAGAACTTGTACATTAACTTAGCTATAACTGATCAATCTATTAGTGTTGTAGTGATATGTAAGGATAAAGGACACAAAAACCATCCATTTCACAAGAATATGGCTATCAGGGGCAGATCTAAACTACTTAGTTGTCAAAAAGCAACCTAAACCTTACAATGAGAAACTGTGGCCTTATTTTCAGGCATATCCCATCAAAGTCCTCATAGACAAACCGCTTAGACAAATATTGCAGAAGCCAAAGACATCAGGTTGCCTATTAAAGTGGGCAATGGAGCTTAGCCAATGCGATATCACTTACTTCCCATGAAAGGCGATCAATGGCCAAGTGCTTGTAGATTTTATTACAAAGTGCGCCTTACCATTTAAATCCAATTCAAAAGAAGAAACAAATGCCCCACAGTTTTGGAACTTATTCATAATGGAGCATCGGGTTACCTCAAACAGGCAAAAGCTACATGAGTTATACATCTTAGTTTCAAAGTGACCAAAAATGTGGCAGAATATAAGGCCTCCTCGCAGACCTAATGGCCTAGGTAATAAATGTAACACACATTAAAATTCACAGTGATTCTTAGTTAATTGTGAATCAAGTTCAAGATAATTACCAAAAAAAGGAGCCAACCTTGGCCAAATATGCCGAGTGATTTGAGAAATTACTAGAGCAGTTCGAAAAATCCAAAATAAAACAAATCCCTTGTGAGAGCAACTAATCCGCTGACCCTTTAACAAAACTAGCTAGTACCAAAGTGGCCAATGAAATGAAAGCGGTACCAATTGGGCATCAAGCAAAGCTAAGTATAATAAAATAAAATCTAATATTGGTCCTGACCTTAGCCCTGGACCGCCATTTAAGGCACACAAAATCAAGACATGGCGGAAAGACTGGCCACCCGTCGTGGAATCCACGCCTTAATAACTGAGGAAAACAACTGGATAACTCCTATCAAACATTTCCGCCTAAATGAAATATTACCTCCTAATAGAAACGAGGCTAAAAAGATAAGATACCAGGCTTCATACAACTCCTTCTTTGATGGAACATTATACAAGAATGGTTATTCTTCCCCTTATCTTAGGCGCATTTCCAAAGAAACGTGGGTACCGGTTATGAGGGAGGTACACAAGGAAAAATGCAGAGATCAATCTAGAGGAAACAAATTGTCAAAGAAGGTGCTAGGACACGGCTATTGTTGGCCCGCTACGTTCCAGGACGTAAAGGAATTCATGAGCAAGTGTGACAGATGTTAATGATTCACTAGTATCCCTAAATAACCATTCCATAAGCTCATTCCGCTTGCAAGCCCATGGTCATTTGATATATGGGTGATAGATCTGTTAGGACCGCCTCCAATGTTGAAAGGACCTAATACTCCATAGTGGCCATAGATTACTTCATCAAATGCATAGAGATGGAGCCCCTACCCACGATTACTAAAAAGAAGATAATTACCTTCGTGGTAAGGAATATAATTACCAGATATGGGATACTTTATAGAATTATTTCTAACAATGGCACCCAGTTTGAAAGCAAGTAATTCACGGAGCTTTGTGAGAATAACGACATAATAAAAAGCTTTTCCTCGATCGATCATCTATAGGCAAATTGACAGGTCGAAGCTATGAACGAACCATTGTAAAATTGTTGAAGAAAAGGCTGCAAAAGGCTAAAGGAAAGTGAGCCAAGGGACTCTCTTTATTATTATGGGCTTATCGAACATCAACCATATTACCTATTGGTCACACTCCTTTTTTGCTAAGCTATGGATATGAGGCCATGCTATCCATTGAAGTAGAAATCCCATCACATAGAAGAATATCATATATAACAGAAAAGAATAAGAAATTGAAAGAAGTTTCCCTAGATCTCATCTAGGAAAGAAGGAATGAGGCAGTAGTGGTAGCAACAAACATATGACATTATGCCCCTCAAACAGAGGCAGGTCGTACCTAGCGTGCTAAGGACATTACGTCCTCAAATAAGAGGGCAGGTTATACCAAGTATACGACCAAGAATACAGCCAAGACATTACACCTCCAAATATAGGGGCACGTCATAACAAACATAAGGCCAAAGACACGGGCAAGGACATCCGCCATAAATAAAACGAACAGGTTATGTTAAACACATAACTCTCACCTTCACTCAGTGGTAATACTAACAACATGACGTGTAAGTGACTATGGCAATCTCAGAGATGAGAACGGTGGTATTAAATTAAATATAAACGTCTGAACACAGGTCGGAGCACGAATGTCCTACATCCTAAATAGCCAAAAAAAAAGAAGTCATGCAAAAATTACAAGATGCGTAGACTGGGTACTTAAGGAAATAAGTTTACCACGACCTATGACCGCCGTAGACATGTGAGGCAAGTGTTATGCCCATTCTTATCATGTACTATAACGAAGGAAATAGGCAGTGTTTGAAGTCACAACACCAAAACCGACCCGAGCCTTACAACTATAGGAACCGCAACAAGTTAGTACTGCACCGAAGTCAAAGTGCCATACATACCGAGCTGAGATGACCACATCTACGAAGCTCATATTTTGTCAAACCTGGAAAAACAGGTTTGCATCAGCATACATTGGGGAAAACAAGGCAGTGCCATACGGGGTTAAAAACACTCCAAAGGGGTTGTATACAGGGCCACTTAGAGTATGCTTCAACACGGAACCATGCATACAGGCAAACGACAAATGAGAAGCTGCACTCAAGCTACCCCTAACTCAAATCACAAATAGCCTCAAGCACATTCCATGCATATTCTAAGTTAACTCTTAGAGAAGAATGGGAAATACTACAATATTTTGACATGACATGATGATACCAAAGGTATTAGTAGGGCCGCATGACCTGGGCATAAGACAATATTCACCACTTTACCTGTTTGCATGCATCAACATGATAACATTATATACCAGTCAACATAGACACAACAAGACCGAAGGGTAACAACGAATGTCTCTTTGAAGGCCCACAAGCAAAGTCAATTCAAATTTGGATTCTCCTACTATAATTTTAGATATTCACGCTCTAATTTTGGGAATTCCCTCTTTCATTCAAAATTCCTACCAAAGATACGTCATTCATCCTGTCGTGTCAAATAAACAATGCGGATAGATGATATCTGGCAAAATTCAAGGGTCGAGGCATCATGGTGAGAAAGAAATTCTAGTAATTCGCGTGCTTTTCATGACTATAAATAAAAAAGGCATTGTAGCGAGAAAGAGACTTTTTCTTTTTTTGACATATTTCTCCATTTTTGGAAACCTTTAAGGTTCAATTGTACCTTCTGCCTTGAAATTCTATACTAAATCAATGAAAAAGGAAGAAAGAGAAACTTTCCTCATAGAGTAGGATTTCTTAAAATCCAAACCACGTGAATTCTCTATGTCATTTACTTATTTCCATTGTTTCATTGATTAGTTTAGAACTATATTTTACCTCACTAGTACTTAAATTAAATACTAGATAGATCTAACATTTTAGCAAACAGTTAACATGCGATTACTTGATTGTGCAAGCAGTATAATCACCGCTTCACAATGAAATTAAGATTACTTAGTTTTTTGCTAATTCAAAATTGATAAGGAAATTAGCAAATTAATAACTTTGCACGTAATCGAGGAGTTTAAGGACAAAAAAGTTCATCAACATATATACATGATATATTCTTATAAGATAGTGAGATAACTCACTTAGATCCATGCCAAACACATGCCTAAGCCACAAGATTCAAAGATCCACCTCCTACCATCACCAAAAGCCTAAAGATCCAACCTTTAGCACTTTCAAACCAACGCAACACCTCACGTCCTCTACAATTTCTCACAGCCCATCCAAGATCCCCTCCTTTCTCCTTCACTTTGACTTTAGATTTAAGCTTTCTAAGGTGTTTTAAGTTTTCAGTGAAAGTTTGGAAGTGATTAGAGTTGATTTTATTTAGATTTGAAAATTTAGAGAAGAATTAGTGGATTGGTGCTTAAGCACTTCCACCATTTTTATTTCCTTACTTTATTCTAAGCTTTGTGAATTTAGGATTTATTATCAAGGGCATGCAACTCCTTTTAGAAGCTCTAAACCATGTTGCATAAGCTTGTTCTCACCCCCTCTCATGTCATGTAAGGCTCACCTCCCATCACTTTTCCTTTACATAACACTAAAGAGTTAAGTCTTTCCTTAAAAGCTTATTTTCATAGTATATTTGATGACATCACCTATGACATCCTCCAAAAGTTGATTTCAATAAATGGTAAAAAAAAATTTATACCATTTTATTAATTTTCTAACCAAATAAGTGTATGCATAAAAGGTCTGAACAACTTCGGACAAGTAAAAAGTTGTTTACCGATAAAACGATTTTCAACACATTATCGATATTTTTTCAAAGAATTTATTTTTATAAAGATATTTCCAAAATAAGTTTACCATCATTAGTTATAATTTAAAAGGGGGTTAACAAGCTTATTAAATCATTTTAATGACATTAAATCCTAGATTTAAATATTTAAATAGTTTAGATATTTTAATACGAAGCGTCTGAAACTCTGGGTCCTTACAATTCTGGATTTGATTATTATTAGGTTCGATTTTAATTATTCTGGGATTTAGCATATTTTAATTTTTTTGAACGAAAAAGGGAAACAATATAAATCTCCGTGAATCATCCAAGTTACAAATAATGGTGTATTGTTTGAAATAATAAGGAATGTAAATATGACGACCCACCTTTCTGACCCTTGGGAACGATAATTAATACATCCATGTTATTTATGTGTCATTGCCCAAGCATATAAAAGACGAGTTATCTTGGGGTAAAATAAAAACAGAATAGAAGTCTCATAATCGAATAGTTAAATATAACATAACTCTACGATAGTATATAAGGTTACTACTTAACATTGAGTCATCAGAGTTACAACAAAAGTATTGCTTTCAGCCAAGAAAGTTATAACAATATGCCTTTACACTTGATGATACAAAATACACATACATAAATAAGTATTACGGCGAAAACAGTTGGCCAGGTAGATAAGGAGCCTCCTGCTCGTTCATCATTTTCAAAAGCTCCAAAGAAATCTATCACTTTCAAACTACTCAAATAGAAATGAGTTTTTGAGAGTTTAAGGAAAACAAACAACTCGGGTTAGACAATAAGTCTGGTATGAGTAAACTCCAAATAAAATGGAACACATAAAAAACATATAAGACCATGTCGCAAAACACAAAATGAGTTTTCTCTCACAAGAACAACATCCGAGCACAAAAGAATGGACATAAATAATTAAACATTGTGAAGTGCGCGAGACATTTCTCGATGGAATTAAGAAGAAATAAATTCAAAGTTTTGAATCAAAAAACAAGGAGGGAAATTTTCCAATAATGACTAGGAGGGTGCACCCCTTACCGAAAGTATATCTCTAGACAATATACTTGAGAATTATGATGGACTCGTAAAATGTACAAGCCGGACACCACCAATCTTACCGAGAATCCAAATATTTCACATCTCCGCATTCATATAACCGAATCCAGTCTAGAATAGATGTGAATATATCTTAATGGGAGCAACCTCACATAACTTGACGTCCATTCGAGTTTTGGTTTTAGTCATTTCCGATAAAGGATATCAATGCTTAAATGAGCAATAAATCATCTTCGACTGAGGATACACAAAGAAAATGGTGGAATCGATACTAAATGAATCAACTATCAAGAATAAAAAAATGATCATATACGGAAATTAAGTCTCAAGCCCTTACCACTACTCGTCAATTTCAAACTTATACTAATTGAAATTGAATCTAGTTAAGGTAGTGTTACCTCAAAGACTTGCCTTGACAATATTTTTACCCTTCGAGATTGAAACAAGTTTCCATATGTAACGACCGGTAATTTGATCATTTTAATCAAAGATATTTAAATTATTTTAAATATTCATTTTTTTTCATAAATAATAAATTTTTATAGGAAGAATAATAATAATGAACTTATTTTGTAAGAATGTTCCAAAATATATTTCCTTTGGAAAAATACCTGTAAAATGGCCGAAAACCATTTTATCGAAAAACAATTCTATAATTATCAAACGTCATGCAAGAAGCTGGATACATACACTTATTTTTATTTTTAAACAAGAGTATGAAATAAAATTATTTATTTTATTTTTTGAAAAAATAAAAGTATTTATGACATCATCAGTGATGCCATTATATTTAAATATTGATTTATGAAATAAAATTGAGATTTAACGATTTAATAATTATTTTAATTATTGAAAAAATGGTTTTAAAAGATTATAATTCATTTTCATTAGTGATAAGTAATAATAATCATTTACAATGGTTTTATAAAGATAAATATTCGATTTGAATATATAAGGATAATTCGTAATCGCTTTATCGGTATACTAGCACTTTTGTAAATAATTGCTTAATATTGATTTATATGGTTTTATAATTCAAATGAGATCATTTTAATTAATTAATAAAGATTAGAATTTTATTTTCAAATTTTGTTTACATTTATATATGATTTAATTAATAAGTGAAAATATGACCAGGGAATCAAAATTTGTAACGGTTTGATGTATATAAGTGGGCAACGTTGTTCAAATGATTTGTGCACCTACATGAGATACCATACAAAAATTAACATAAACATATGCATGTCACATGTACATGAACATAAACAAACACAGACGTATTAATTACCATTTATATTTAGAAATTTATTTAAGGTAAAATGTGGAAATATCTGAGATATTTTATCAATTCCTTACCACTTAAGCTTTCTTAAAGTCAACTGTTCAATGACTAATTTTCTATTGGTTTAGAAAATAGTCGAGAAATTTCAAATTGAATTTACCGCAAGCGCATGGTGTATGATTGTAGCACTTATGCGAATACGGGCCGATCGACGGGGAATTGTTTAGATTTTAATTCTCTATTCAATCAAATTAACCAATGTTGAAAATGTGATTAGCTAAAATTATAGAAAACTAAGAAAAGAAAACTGATAAAAATACGAGAGTGTTAAGACAAGTTAGAGATGATTCCACTCTCTAGATCATATAGTTCAACACACATGAAATTATGATCTCTCTTTTTTGGTCATTAGTGAATTTAAATGATGTGTTTATCATAAGTATGGCTCATTTGTGCTATTAATTAGCTCAATATAAGCCATCAAACTATAACACAATATTTAAACCACTTTTAATACTCATGAAAATGACAACAAAGTTGAAAATGAAAATCTATTTTAATCATGGCCTATTAACTATGGTTTAGAAATATAGGCCATCAAATTTCGATTTAAACATTCACTTCTTTTTCATAATCACATATAGATGAAAAGACAATTTGTGATTCATATGACTAAGCATAACCTATTTGTTTTGAACAACATAAGCTATCAAACTCAATACTAAACAAAAAAATACATGAACATCATTTTTCCATGAAGCATAAAAGGAGAGCATTAATTATCAAACTATGTTGAAGTTACATAATTAGAGAGCTTCATTACCCCTAATTTGTAGGGGTTTAGTCTCTCATATTTGTTATCAAATCAACAAATGTAGCTTCCAACATTAAATGAAAACAAGAGAAAAAAAAGAGCAAAATGAAAAGAAAAGCTAAGTAAAGAAATAAACACTAATCTACTTGCATGAATAAATAAAACTACACTACTAGCGTGAAAGGAAATAAACAAGAAAATAGAAGAACATGTATTGAAATTGCATAAAAAAAGAATTACATAAAAGAAGAAATGGATAAGTAGGCATGAAAAGAAAGAGACCTCTCATTTTATTTTTCTAAGATAAGAGACTAAGAGAAGAGAGCCTAAAAGGGAGACTAAGAAAGAAGAGGGTTACATGAAACATAAGGGGTATTTATACATGTGTTAAACCCTAATTCATATATTTGAGGAGTGCCCAAATTGCCCTTGAGATAGTATGGCCACCAAGTAATCATTAGCTCCAATAATCACCCACTTAAAGGTACATGAAACCTTAATGGACGTTTAGCATATGCATTAGCTCCTAATTGAAAATCAAGGTAAGTGGGTGGGGTCCTCCATGTTCATCGCTTTGAATTGTTTCCTTCTTCATTCCTTTGTATCTTCTTTGTGCATGCATATTCCTTCATGAAACCGCTTGTAATTGAGTTTAAATTCCTACAAAATAATATAGAAATTTCCAGTTAAATTTTCTCAAATTAATATATGCACAAAAATGACCATTTTGTCCTTGGATGAAGATGAATATATGACAATTTCAAATAATTTGAATTTTGGTTTAAACAAGTTAAAATACCCAATATGATCATTTATTTAATTTAAATAGATTAAATATGGTGGTAAAAATATGCATATTTACGTGCACATCAAATACCCCCACACTTATCTTTTTATTCATTCTCCAATAAAGAAAAACTAAGATAAATCTGTTTTCGTAGGGAGCACGATTGCATTGAGCGTATGCAACAAGCCGTTAAACCTCTTGGTGTCCCCAGTAGGACGAGTGTTGTCTCGTGAGGGTTTTCAGCTGATACTACCTACAAAATCCAAATGCGGGATGAAAGTATTTATAAAATGCAAGATTTATTTATAAAGAGATGAATGCAATTTTTTTTAGAAATATTTACAATGAATGATTTACTTTTAATTCAACACAAATAAGTTAAATATAAGTTTTGGTCATTATCTTGAAAATTTAAGTCATTTACTTGTCAAAAATTTCCAAAAAAAATCAAGTTATCATACAAGTAGAAAATAGTTTAACTCATTGTTTCAGTTGATAACAAAATGTAACCATGAAATGGATCCTTTTGATTATCAAAGTGATATTTTTATTTCTTTTCAATAACAAATTACATCAAATAAGTAAAAATAGTTTTATGATTTCAATTTCTTACTCTCTCATTATTTCCAAGAAAAATTACACACCTAGTTCAGGTAAACTGAGGCCAGATATACCACCCATGCACTACCTTCCGGGCTTATGTCAAGGGAGTACAGAGCATGGCGAGTGCACACACTTACGTGCACACGCTTATCTACCCTAGGTGGTTTTTATTAAGTCTGTTTTTTTCTTTTTTCTTTCTTTTTTTATATTTGTTTCACGCATGTATAACCGTGGGGACTTTTAAATGAGTATGAAAACACATAATCAAATATTCCAATTAATTCACTCATGCATAACCGAAAGGACTTTTAAATGAGAGTGAATACTTTGAATGTTTTTTTAATGTAAGACAAAAAAAAAACAATAGATATTTACAATGCAAGGCAAATAAAAGAAAAGTATAAATAAGCAGACAGTTATTTTTTTTGGCAAGCTCAACAAATCAAGCAATTTATTTAAACAAACACTTCCGCTCCTTCTGAAATTCTGCTTTGACAAACTGAAATTAAAAATAAAAATAATATATATATATATATATATATATATATATTTGTTTTTTGTTTTGTCTTTTTAAATGAAAGAACAAAAGGAAATTAACAAAGAACACAAAGCCACACAAAATCCACCCGGCCCAAAAACGAAATTAACCCAAACCCAAAACTTTATCGTCCCCAAAACCAAGCAAATTAAACCCCAAAAGCGAACTTGTTCCCAAAAACTATAATAGAATTCCAGTATCTTTCCCAATATCGATGCTCTCTTCTCTTTTTTACCGGAATTGAAGCAAAAGACAATTCAAAGACGACGATTTTTACGTGTTTGTGGGGTTTGAGTTTAGGCGTTGCGAGATTTGAATGCCGTTATTCGATGAAGATTTGCTTTAGGCGTTCGATTATGATGGTATGGTGGCTGTCAGTGAGGTCGCGGTGATATGGTTCAATGCAGTGGGTTGGGGCGTTTTAATTTTGGGGATTCTGTTGTTATGTAAGTGATGGCGCCGATTTTCAGACCATGTGCCCGCGAGTGTTGGAGGAAATTGGGGTGCGGTCGTGATGGAGTTAGGTGAATTTGGGTAGTGTTGAAATGTAGGCAGTAAGACTTGAAGTTGGATAGATGCTGCAGGGGGTTTATGGTTGAAGACAGGAGTTGTCGAATTGGTGGTATGTGATTGGCAATGGAATGGTGATGCGTTGATGGTGAGGTTGTGTTATGCATGGTTTGGTTAGGTATGGCACAGTGAAGTTCAACTGTAGATGTTCGATTGTAGGTTGATGTTTGGTAGGAGAAGGAGGTTGAAATTGTTTAAGTTTGCAATGTGGTCAGGGGTTAGTGTTGCTGCTACAGTGGTAGTGACAGGGTTTGGTATGTGGTATGTGGTGTTTTGAATTGTAGTGAGCAGTCGTTTTATGGAGTTGCTGTTTTGGATGCAAATTGTATGGAGGCTGTGGAAGTTGATGTAGCAGTTGGTATTGGCAAATGAAGATGGTGGAAAGAAGTGAAGAATTGTTTGTTTCAGGTGGTCGGGGAAGCTTGTTTAATGCTCACGGTTGTTGATGCTGATGATTGTTGAGGATTGTGATGGCTGCAGGTGAAGTAGTCTGGTTGTATGTGGCTTGACGACAGGTTTGTGTATCTTGCTTATTGTCTGTGAAGTGTTGGTTTTCGGTTGAAGTATGGGAGGTCTGTGGTGTTTTGAACAGCAGCAAGATGGTGGAAGATAGGGGAGGCAGTATGTATTGGTGATTGTAGGGATTATGCAGTGATGTTTTTTTGGATGAATGGTGGGTATTGATGATGATGGAGTGTGGACGGTGGTTCAGCTGTGTTATGGGAAGTGTGCAGTGTTTGACGGAGGTAATGTGACGGTAGTGGAGTGGAGCAGATGGTGTATATAGTGGCTCTGGTCAGTTGTGTTTGTTTTAGGCAACAGAGGATGGTTTGAAGAAGTATGTGAGCAACAAGGTAGGTGAAGGATGAATGTATATATGTGGATGGCTAGTTGAATGGAAGGATGTTATGTCGTAGATGAGCACTGTCTGAAATGTAACAGTGGTATGGTGAGGGAGTTAGTGTCAATGTGCAAGTGAGTGGAAATGGGTGGTGAAGCTCTATGCAGAGAGTATGTCAGCAGTATGGTGGAGAGCAAGAAACTTATTTGTATTCAAACTGAAGCAATGAAAGTAGAGTGGGTGATGGTAAGGCAGGAGTGTGTGTTTGTGAATGTGGATTGACAGAGAAAATCAGAGAGGGGAATAAGAAGGCAACATTGCTTATGCACAGAAAATGCACAGTGCACAGAAAATGCACGTGCAGTTTTGTAAATTTGTAAATGTAAATTGTAAATTGAAACTTAGAAATTGTAAATGTAACTGAAATGGAATGGAATTTTTTTTTCTTTTTCAATTGAAGTTGTGTAATAATTTTTTTAAAAATATGAAATGCAAATGAACAAAACACTAGAAAACACAACAAACACAAACAAAAATGCAAACCAAAAATCACAAAATAAATATAAAAAATGAACACAATATTTTTTTTAAAGGCAACACACAAAATAAAAACACATAAAAATCAAAACACACAAAAATCAAATGAAAATAATTCGAAAAATAGAAAATAAAAATCAAAGACAATTCTCCGGCAACGGCTCCAAAAACTTGTTCAATGACTAATTTTCTATTAGTTTAGAAAATAGTCGAGAAATTTCAAATTGAATTTACCGTAGGCGCACGGTGTACGATTGTAGCACTTATGCGAGTACGGGTCGATCCACAGGTAAATGTTTAGATTTTAAATCTCTATTCAATCAAATTAACCAAAGTTGAAAATGTGATTAGCTAAAAATGTAGAAAACTAACAAATGAAAATTGATAAAAATACGAGTGTTAAGACAATTTAGAGATAATTTCACTCTCTAGATCACATAGTTCAACACACATGAAATTATGATTTTTTTTGTCATTAGTGAATTTAAATGATTTGTTTATCATAAGAACGGCCCATTTGTGCTATTAATTAGCTCTACATAAGCCATCAAATTATAACACAATCTTTAAACTACTTTTAATTCTCATGAAAATGACAACAAAGTTGAAAATGAAAATCTATTTTAAGCATGGCCTATTAACTATTGTTTAGAAATATAGGCCATCAAATTTTGATTTAAACATTCACTTCTTTGTCATAATCATATATAGATGAAAAGACAATTTGTGATTCATATGACTAAGCGTAGCCTATTTGTTTTGAACAACATAAGCTATCAAACTCAAATACTGAACACAAAATTACATAAACATCATTTTTCCATGAAGCACAAAAGGATAGCATTAATTATCAAACTATATTGAAGCTACATAATTAGAGAGCTTCATTACCCCTAAATTGAAGGGGTTTAGCCTCTCATGTTTGTTATCAAATCAACAAATGTAGTTTGCGACATTAAATAAAAACAAGAGGAAAAAGAGAGAAAAATGAAAAGAAAAGTTAAGTAAAGAAATAAACACTAATCTACTTGCATGAATAAATAAAACTATACTACTAGCATGAAAGGAAATAAACAAGAAAAGAGAAGAACGTGTATTGAAATTGCATAAAATAAATTGCATAAAAGAAGAAATGGCTAAGCAGCTATAAAAGAAAGAGAGCTCTCATTTTATTTTCTAAAGAGAAGAGACTAAGAGAAGAGAGCCTAAAAGAGAGACTAAGGAACAAGAGGGTTACATGAAACATAAAGGGTATTTATACACGTGTTAAACCTAATTCATATTTTTGGGGAATGGCCAAATTTCCCTTTAGATAGTGTGGCCACCAAGTAATCATTAGCTCTAATAATCACCCACTTAAATGTACATGAAAATTTAATGTTCTTTTAGCTTGTGCATTAGCTCCTAATTGAAAATCAAGGTACCTTGGTGGTGTCCTCCATGTTCATCACTTTGAATTATTTCCTTCGTCATTCCTTTGTATCTTCTTTGTGCATGCATATTCCTTCATGAAACCACTTGTAATGAGTTTAAATTCCTAAAAAACAATATATAAATTTCTAATTAAATTTTCTTAAATAATGATGCACAAAAATGACCCTTGGATGAAGATGAATATGTGACAATTTCAAATAATTTGAATTTTGGTTTAAATAAGTTAAAATACCCAATATGATCATTTATTTAATTTAAATAGATTAAATATGGTGGTAAAAATATGCACATTTACGTGCACATCATCAACCAAGGACACACAAGGTAAGGTAGGAGGGCAGTGGGGCCGTGAGCAAATGATGATGTATTTGGATAGAAATTTCATGATAATTCCATCCTAACTTTTGGCTATAAATAGCACCCATCTCTCTTCACTTCATTTCTTCATAAATTTCCTAAAGTTTCTTCACTTCTTATACTCCACTTTAATGGCCGCTTGTGTAAAAAAAAATTATGGCCAAAATTATTTCAAAAAGAAGTTAAATTGGTATATTATATATAGACACACACATACATATTAGCAAATCCTCTCAAATTCACTTCAATTTAACTTCTTCCCTCTACTATAATCCACGACTACAACCTCCATTTACCAAAGCCGAGCCCATGCCACTCCTCTAACTGAGGATGTGAGCACCAAGGCTAGGCCGAGCTACTTCAAGGGTCCAAAGCCAGATTTCGTGGAGTTTAATTTAGAGATAGCATAGCTATAGCTGTTTTAAATTTAGTTCGAGTGAAAATGAAGGTGAGAAACTCTATTTATAATATGATATATTAGATGATATATATGTTTTTTTATGCTTGGTTGTGATGATTGTGAACCCTTTTTGGATATGATAATATGTTTGTTTGAATAAGGCATGTTTAGTACACGTCGAATATTGCATAGGAAATCACTTTCCTTTAATAAATGAAATGGTGTATACGAGATTGTTAAACACCTTGAAAATAGTTTTAAATGGTTTATAAATATATTATAAACACTCTAATCCAATTTGATGTTGTTTTGACAAGTTATGAAAATTAAGTCAAAAATAGGCGTATCGTTTAACGGTAGTTCATTATTTCATGCTTAGAAAGTTAATCCATTTAAATAATGGACTCAGAGTCAGAATTCTTTGGAATAATAATTTTCTAGACTCTTACAATCATAGTTTTCAAATAAAAGAAAACTATCGAGATTTCATTAATAGATTTTGAAATATGAGCAAAACGAGTTTTCAAAATAATCGCGATTTGGCAGCTCGAAAACCAAAGCGAAAATTCTTTATAAATGATATTTTTAATTCTTTAAAAATATGGGATAAATTCTATAAATTTTTTAAAATATTTTAAAAGATATCTGAGTTATAAAAATGGATTTTTAAATGATTAGAAAGTTGTTTTGATCAAATAAGCCTTAAACGCCTATTCGTAGCACTTTTAATAACTTTTGAAATATGGATTTCAACTTAATAATTCTTTTTCAAATCTTTTATGCATATTTTAAAATGAATAATTAAGTATGTTAAAGATGATTTGAAAGTTTTATAATTTATTTTAAAAGATTTAAATAAATGATTTAAAGAATAGCTGTTAAAATCAAGTGATTTAATCTTGGCTCTAAAAGCTGACGAGCAGACTGGATTTATCTATTCGTGAGTTCTAAATGTCAGGTACTCAAACTAACCAGTGTCCCAGCCCACCTAGCCTCTTTCCTGGGCGACGAACAGGTAAGGTTGAAATGTTGAAATTGAGGCAAGTATAAAGGAATAAAATTTTCAAATTTAATTTAATTCTTGGATTATTTAAGGATAATCTTCTTACACTTGGTATTAAATTCCAAGGTGGATATCCATACTATACATGTGAATTTAAAAGGTGCTTTCACCGTTATTCGACAGATAGTAAAGGTTGAATACATAAATTGATGTTGAGTAGAATTAGTATAATTTCTATCGACCCTTTTTAACTCAATAATGTTTTCCAATATGACTTATGAAAATGATTTAGTATTTTCAAAGTTAAAGAGAGATTTAATGATTCCATATATACCAAAAAGAAATGTATCGATGATATATATCTCTAAAAGATAGTTTGGGTAAAAAGACAGTAACTAATCAAATGATAAGCACCAATTTACTTAATATCTTTTAATCGATGATTAGTTCTAAGGAACCGAGGTTATATTTGGTTGATTTATATCCGAAAACCACTTCAAAGCATTCATACGTTTGGAAGTAAAAGATATGAAATTGAAATGATTTCGAAGATGGAATGTAGGGTTGCTTGTCTCTGACCCTTAGGGGGAAATTTCCCATATATATGACAGGGCTTCTTCATTTGAGATTTCGATGTATGGGCTGCTCTCAACTAATCCTAGGGTGATTCCTGATAGGATGTAGTAGAAGAGTTCCTTTGGTTTGTCCTGTTCTTGGACAACTTTTATGGACGAATGTCTGATGTTGCATTTCTAATCACATTGATTGATCTTTGTAAACGTATCATCTTTTTGGTGGTGGGAAATGCAACTTCTCTAAGCTTAACACCCTTTCCCGAGACATACGAGCTTAAGAGTTACACGTTTGTAGAAATCAGTTGTGTGATCATGGAATCGCAATGTTGCGCGTTCAAAGTGGAATGTGTGCTTTGTGAAAGGTAATTGTTCCTCAGGCTTCATCAACCGGTAATGGCTAAAACATGGGTTGCTTTAGGGCTAAGTGGTTCGCCACCGTTAGGGTATGATATCACCTTTCTAGATTTATTTATCTCTACTCACTATAACACCAGGTTTAAATTATGTGGTGTATGATATGGGTCGTCTCAAATAGGTTCGAAATGGCCAGGGTGATATGATATTCGGTTCTATCCGCCATCAGATGGGTCTGTAGGTAGATCGGTCTTAATTTGTAGAGGTTTCAAAGACGTCTATCCTCCGTACGTACCTCTAGAGATGTGCCATACATAAGGTAGTCCCTCACATTGTCATTGTATTGACTTCCATTCTCCAATAAGTGCCTTGTGACTTGATTGTAGAACCTAATATGACGGAATTTGATAATTTAACAATTTCGGCGAAGATTATTTATATTTACTTGAAAAGCGTTTTCAAAAAATGTCATTAAAATAATATTACCAGATTTTGCTTAGAAAATATTTTGGTTATTATAAAAGAAAAACTCGTTCTATGTTCATGTGTGGCGTAGTCATATGAGATACCCTTCATTTTTAGATAGTCGTATAATTGAGTTTCTCATACCAGTCCCATGACTAACCTGAAGTTTATTTTCTTTCCCCTTAAACTCTGGATGCCCTACTTTTTGACCAACTAAGTAGTTAGATTGTTAGGAGTATTTTGGAATGCAGCATGGAGCTTGGAGTAACTGCCAATATTGATGTTAAGTAAACTCTGATAAATGCATTCAAAATTTTCCGTTGTAAAGATTATATGTTGAAATAACATATGTTATTCCAATCGTGTGAGATTCTTTTCTGTTTTTATTTTCCTTGTACTCAATGATAATCCACCTCTTCGGCACTTAGATTAGTGACACGCGAATACCGAGGATGTATTAGTGTCGACTTCCGAGGGTCGAAGAAGTGGATCGTCATATTTGGCATCAAATCTTAGGTTGAGCAAACACATGAGCCAAGTAGGGTAAGTCTCATCATAAATAAGATTAGTAATACCCTAGGATGAGTTACTCATTAGAGATAGGTTAAGTGATACCCTAGAATAAGTTTGGCTGTATTATATATGAACATGTATTTGTTATTGATATATATAAATAATTTTTGTTTTTAAAAAGATTGGTAAATGAAAATAATTTTACATAAGACTACATTTTGGATAAAAAGGGTATCTTTGAAAAATGCAGCATTGGATGATTTTATCGAGTTAGGTAAAACTAAATATAAACATCTTATGATTAAAATTTCACAATTGACTATAAGATGCTTATAATAACACTGAAAGGATTAATAAGGAATGAAAACAAGATGAGTTGAGGAATATGCAAAAGGTCGGAATTTTTGAAAAGAGTTTTCAAAAGATTTAAAATAGTATACCTAGAATGTTTATTAACAAAAGATTTCAAAAGGATTTTGAAGGAGATAAAACATTTTGATGGGAATCCCAATTTGTTTTCAAAGATTGGTTTGGTGGAAAACAACATCATGTGCTTAGAAAATCCTTTCCCTTAAAAAGGTTACAGTTAAGGCTGATTTATATTAGGATATGCGTAAGTAAGTATTAATATCTCGACATTAGAATGAGTTAGAATAAGTAAAATGCTTAGTGCGTATATCTAAGCGGCTGCGTTTGCATTTGTAGAAATCACATGGAAGAAAGTATTCCAAGGGTGAGTCATCATGAGCATATTGGGGCGACAAGGATAATCTTATTATCCTCTCAAGCGATGAGGAAGAACCATCAAAGCAGTCACCGAGCAACATTTGGCATCAGATTGATGAGGAGTGTATCCCGTACACCAAAAGGGATGAAGACATTTATCTAATGGCGGGAATGCTCATCCCACCCTCTACTTCGGGAATGATTATTATTTTTAGTAATGATAAGTCCGCATGAGCCTAGGAAGGAATATGGATAACAGATCCGGCCAATTCTGAATTGGAACCCATAGTAGAATCGAAGCCTATAGAGGAGGAATCTGAGCCCACAAAGGAGGAATTCCGAACCTATGGAGGACCTAAAAACCATAATATCAGATGATAGTAGCGCATACCTCAATGTGTTTTAGGAAATGGAAGGAGAACAGTTATCTGGCAAGAAGAATCATCCAATTCTTGCGTCAACTAGGATGAAATGGAAGGAGCCCATGAAGAAATATCCGAGGAAGAAGCCGAAGTGTTTCAAAACCCGTAGGAGGTTGAGACACACAGACTCAAAGAAACAGTAGAAGGTGAAGTAATGCAAGAAGTACTTGTTAGTCTCGATCACATTCCATGGAACCAGCCATGGCTACCTCATGTTGAATGATGGATGCTGCAATTGGAAGATGGAAATAATGCGCATGACGAGGATGAGAGTGACGAAGAAGTGATTAGAAAAAGTTATGATAGATTTCGGATATTGGATCACCCCATCGGCCATTGCTTCGGAAGAATGAGGAAGATGATGAGTATGATGGTTGAACGCAGTTTTGATCAATCTATTTAGTATATCTATATATAACTTATGTATGATGTGAGATGAGATGTTGTGTTGGTTGGTGATATATAGTACTAGTGTTATGTATCCTACTATGTACCTAGATGGGAGTTGTATGCTTTAGTTATGACCTATGTCAAAATTGAAATGTTAATGTATATTATGAAATGTATAATATAAATATGCTATTTCGTTTTCAATATCGTTCATTGCAATTACATTAACCTATTAAATGAATCAATGAGAATTCCTAATTCATTTTGAAAAAATTTAAGTGGAAAATCTTCTTTCAGACTCGAAAAGGAATTTTTCTAAACATTTTGAAAAAGATATATTTATATATACATGTAATGGAAGTTTTGATTAATAAATAAGTATTAATTAAATAAGTAAATTTTGAGTACCAAAGAAGTTTTATTAAATACAAAATATTGTAACTAATATTGATTTAAAAGAAGTACAAGATAGTACGAGTGGTTTATTATAATAAAATGTAAGTTATCTTTTAACTTGAATGATTTCTTGGAAAGATTGTTATTATATATCTATATATAAAGAGTGTGGATTATTTCATAGTCCAATTTACATCTAAGATACGAGTACTGAACTTTGAAGTGTTTATACTAGTTCAAAAAAGGATTTATCACTCGATTCTCGACGACGAACATTGAAGAGGATTTGTAGTTGGATACTTATGTTTTCTATCATAGTTGAGAACCATGTAAGGAAAATACTGGTTCTGAAGTAAAGTTGTGGATTCGAATAGTAGATCGAATTAGATTTTGTGTACAGATAAGTGTAAGTTTAAAAATAAATATTTTGGGCAAATACCTTTGGGTTTTGCGTTATAATTTGGAGAAGGGGAAATATGCAACGACCTGTAATTTGATCAATTTAATTAAGTATATTTAAATTATTTCAAATATTCAAATATATATTTTTCTCAAAAAAATCAAGTAGTATGGATATAATAATAATAACAAACTTATTTTGGAAGAATGATCCAAAATATATTTTTTGAAAAAATACCGATAAAATGGCCGAAAACCCTTTTATCGATAAACAACTCTGTAATTATCAAACGTCGCGTACGGAGCTGGATACATAGACTTAATTTATTTTTAAACAATAATATGATATAAAATTATTTATTTTATTTTTGGAAAAAATAAAAGTATTCATGACATCATCAGTGATGCCCTTATATTTAAATATTGGATTATGAATTTAAATTGAAATTTAATGATTTAATAATTATTTTAATTATTTAAATAAAGGTTTTAAATGATTAAAATTCATTTTAATTATTTATAAAGTAATAATAAATCATTTGTAATGGTTTTATAATATATATATATATATATATATATATATATTTGATTTGAAAATATAAGGAAAATTCGTATCGCTTTATCGATATTATAACACTTTTTGTATATAATTACTTAATATTGATTTATATGGTTTTATAATTAAAATGTGATCATTTCAATTAAATAATTATGATTATAAATTTATTTTCAATTTTTTTACATTTATATTTAATTCAAGTAATAAGTGAAAGTATGATCAGAAATTAAAATCAGAATTCATAACAGTTTGATGCATGTAAGTGGTACAATGTTGTTAAATGATTCGTGCACCGATGTGACATATACATACGTAAATTAACTTGAACATATACATGTCACATATAAATTACCGTTTGCATTTATAATTTTACTTAAGGTAAAAGGTGGAAACATCTAAGATATTTTCTCACTTTCTCGTCACTTAAGATTTCTCAAAGTCAACCAAGGACAATCACATATGTGTACACGCACATTGGGGGAGCACAGCCAAGTATGGTGAGGTAGGAAGGGGGTGAGGTTGAGAGCAAATGATGATGTATTTAGGTAGAAATATCATGATATTTTCATCCTAAATTTTGCCTATAAATAGCACCCATCTCCCTTCACTTCAATTCTTCAAAAATTTCCTAAAGCTTCTTCACTTCTTATACTCCACTTTGATGGCCTCTTGCCTAAGAAAAATTATGGTCAAAATTAATTCAAAAAAAGTTAAATTGGTATATTATATGTATTACCAAATCCACTCAAATCCATTTAAAATCAACTTCTTCACTCCACTATAACCCATGGCCACCACTTTCATTCACCAAAGCCGAGCCCATACCCCTCCTCGAACCTAATCCATAAGCACCAAGGATAGGCTGAGCCACTTCAAGGGTCCAAAGCCCAATTTTTGGAGTTTAATTTTGAGATAGCGGAGCTATAGCCATTTTAAATTTAGTTCAAGTGAAAATGAAGGTGATAAACTCTATTTATAATATGATATACTGGACAATATATATGTTTGGTTATGCTTGGTTGCGATGATTGTGTACCTTGTTTGGATATGATAATATGTTTATTTCTATAAGGCACATTTAATACACGTCGAATATCACAAAGGAAATCATTTTCATTTGGTATATCTGAGATTGTTAAACCTCTTGAAAATGGTTTAAAATGTTTTATAAACACTAAAATCCGATTTGGTGAAGTTTTAACAAGTTATGAAAATTAAGTCAAAAAAGGCGCGTCGCATAATAGTTGTTCGCGATTTTACGCCGTAGAAAGTTAAATCCATTTAGACGATGGATGCAGAGTTGGAATCCTTTAAAATAAGAATTTTCCAAACTCTTACAATCATAGTTTTCAAACAAAAAAAGATCGAGATTTCGTTTAGCATATTTTGAAATATAAGTAAAACAAGTTTTCAAAATAATCGTGGTTTGGCAGTTCAGAAACCAAAGCGACAAATACATTATAAATGATATTTTTAATTCTTTAAAAATATAGGATAAATTCTATGAATCTTTGAAAATGTTTTAAAAGAGATTTGAATTATAATAATGGATTTTTAAATGATCAAAAAGTTGTTTTGATCAAATAAGCCCTAAAGGCACTATTTGTAGCACTTTTAATAAATTTTGAAATATGGATTTAAACTTAACAATTCTTTTCTGAATCATTAATCAATATTTTCAATGAATAATTAAGTGTTTAAAGATAATTTAAAGGTTTTATTATTTATTTTAAAAGGTTCAAATAAATGATCTAAAGAAAAGCTATTAAAGTCAAATGATTTGATCTTGGCTCTAAAAGCGGATGAGTGGACTGAATTTTTCTATTCATGAGATCCGGATGTGAGGTGCTTGAACTAAGGAGATGTTTAGGAGTAACCTGTGCCCTGGCTCACCTGGACTCTTTCTTGGGCGAGAAATAGATAAGGTCGAAATGTTGGAACAAGGCAAGTATAAAAGATTCAATTTTTTCAAATTTAATTTAATACAACTTGGCTTTAATAGTGATAATCTTATTACATTTGATATTAAATTCTGAGTAAGGAACCCATACTATCCATGTGAATTTAAAAGTCGATTTCACCATTACTCAATAGAGAGTAAAGGTTGAATGCTGAAGTTGATGTTGAGTAGAATAAGTATAATTTCCATCGACCATTTTAAATCAGTAATGTTTTCCAATATGACTTATGAAAACGATTTGGTATTACCAAAGTTAAATGAGGGTTTAATGATTTTGTATGTACCAGAAAGAAATGTTTTAAAGATATATATATATATATATATATATAAAAGGTATTTTTGGTAAAAAGAAAGTAAGTAATCAAATGATAAGCACATATTTACTTAATATCCTTTTGTCGATGATTGGTTCGAAGGAACTAGGGTGGATTTGGGTGATTCCTTTCCAAAAACCACTTTGAACCAATATATATGTTCGAAAGTAAAAGACATGAAATAAAATAATTTAGAAGTTCGAATGTAGGGCTGCTTGTCACTGACCCTCTAGGCGAATTTCCCATATCACTTATATGCGAGTAGTTCTTCATTTGATATCTTCAATGCAAGGGATGCTTGCTACTAATCCTGGATAATTTCCGATAGGATATAGTAAGAGAGTTCTTTCGGTTTGTCCTATTCCTGGATAACTTATTTGAACGAATGTCTGATGTTACATTTCTAATCGCATTGATTGATCTATATAAACGTATCATCTATTTAGTGGAGGAGTAAGCAACTTCTCTTAGCTTAACACCCTTTCCTAAAACATAGGAGCTCAAGAGTTATACTTTTGTAGAAATTAGTTATGTGATCATTGGACGGCAATGTGGCATTCAAAGTGAAATGCATGCGATGTGAAAGGTAATCGTTACCTCGAGCCTCATCAACCGGTAATGGCTAAAAGAGGGGTTGCTTTAGGGCTAAGTCGTTAGCTACCATTATGGTATAATATCACCTTTCAAGATTTATTAATTTCTACCTACTTTAATGTTGGGTTTAAATTATGTGGTGTTATGCTATAAGACATCTCAAATAGGTCGAGAATGACCAGGGTGATATCATATTCAATTCTATCAGCCACTAGACGTCTCAGATAAGTTGGAAGATAGTCCTTTACCTTGCCATTGTATGGAAATCCATTCCCCAATAAGTTCCTTCGGACTTGATTGTAGAACCTAGTATGCTAGAATTTAATAATGAAACAATTTCGGCTAAGATTATGTATATATACTTGAAGTGTTTTCAAAAGAATGTCATTAAAAATAATATTACCAGATTTTTCATAGCAAATGTTTTAGTTATCGTATGGTAAAAACTCATTTATATTTATGTGCGGCGTGGTCTTATGATATACCCTTTGTTTTCAAATAGACGAACATTCGAGTTTCTCATAATAATCGCATAACTGACCTCGAGTTTATTTTATTTTCCCTTAAACTCTGGCTGCCTTATTTAATAGGAAGCCAAGTAATTAGACTGTTTCGAGCATTTTGGGACGGAGCATGGAGCTTGAAGCATGAGGTTAGAAAGTTCTTCAGTAGACTATTACCTCTTTTCCACCACAATTGCATACTATTGTATTTCGCATTTATACAGACAGATATTTATAACCGTCTATATTAATGTTAAGTAAACTCTTATAAATGTATTTAGAAGTTTCCACTACAAAGATTATATGTTGAATATATATATATATATATATATATATATGTTATTCCATTCGCGTGAGATTTCTTTCTATTTTTATTTCCCTTGTACTCCACAATAAACTGCCTCTCCTACACTTAGACTTACAGTACGTGAATATCGAAGATGTACTGGTGTCGACTTCCCAGGGTCGAGGAGGTGGGTCGTCACACTATACCTTGATGTTTAGTGCTAGGAATATGACTAAATCCTTTCCATATAAGTGATAGCGTAATAGAAATGAAATTTTTTATCCATTCCATACCCAAATCAAACTTTTAAGCTTTAAAACCGAATTTCGGCTTGGATTTCACATCACAAATATTATCTTTAATTAGCATTATTAAAAATGATTAAATAACCTTAGACTTGATTAATTACTTTAAACATCATTATTTAAATTGATTAATTTACTTTTAAAGATCATCATTCAAATGATTAATTAACCTTAAGCATCATTTTTGAAATGATTAATTAACTTTAAAAATTATTGTTAAAATGATTAATTAATTTTTTTATTATTAATATCTCAAAATAAACTTTTACTTTAAGATAACAAATATCTCTGAACTGAATCTATAGCGACTATCGCTATATGGGCCATAACTTCAAAACTTGTTTTGTAAATCAAAATTGCTTCAAACCTTGATTGAAACAAAATTTTAACGCGCCAAAACCTAGTCAAATATTTATTTGTAAAACTTAAGCACAAAATCACTTATAAAAGATTTCATAGGGATGATATTTCAGTGTCCGTATAGTGATAGTCGCTATAACGATACTTTCATGGAAACAAGCTACATGTCATATGCATTCATCTTCATAAACAACATAAACATGAAATTGAATCATTATAGATGAGAAACCCTTTATGATCTCTCTTTAAAAGTACCCAGTAAAATCTTTATTATACAAGTCGAAGTGTGTCGTAGTGACCTTTTCACTACAAACATTTCGACTTCTATTTAAGTCCCTCGTATACAACATATGTATCATCCGCTTCCAAGCAGGAATCAAATTAAAGAATAATCATTACAAATAATGAACAACACAAGTAATTAACTAAGTTTATTGCAAAAATAATAAGGTTTAAAACTTGATTTTTTTAAAGTGAGCTTTACCCACCTATCAATACAAACTTTAACCAAACTACCACAACTTCGCAAACAACACATTAACCTAGTGTTTGCTTAGAAAAACTTGACTTTTAGGGCCTAGAGGGGGTCAACATGGTTCGACCATGGTGCTACAAGGCTCATCCTTTGCTAAAAATGGGTCTTTAGGTCTTGTTTTAGATGGAGGAATGATGTAGAAAAGAATGGAAGAAGTTTTAGCAATTTTGCTTAAGGAAAAAGTGGAAAAGAACCAACTTTTGAATTAAATTGCCTAAAACGCCATAAAATGAGAGAAGAGAATGGAAAGTAGGAAAAAAGAGAATGAAAATCAGAATAAATGAAGTAAAGAAGCAAATAAGGATGTGGAGTCTTCTTTTATAGAAAATGGGAAATGGAGAATTACACAAATACCCTTATCAATACCCCCCACAACTTTATGCCAACTCACCCCTCCCCTTGCCTTCATCGACATGCAATTAACCCCCCTCCATTCAATCATCATCACTTCAACATTTACATGACTTGATGTACCATCATTTTGTACCATATTCCTTTATAAATTTTAAAAGAAAACTCAAAACTTACTTTATTTACTTAAGTATAAATTTAAACTTATTGAACTCTAACCACTTCTTTAACTATATTAACATATATATAAATATATGTGTGTGTCTGTATACCTTAGTGTACACAACATGTTTTGACAACTTTAAGTCGATGAAAATTCGAAAACCCAAAAAATAATTTTCTGTCACCTTTTCTATTTTTCTCTAAACTAATTTTTTTGTAAACCAAATTTTAAAACAACTTTATCATCATTAGTTATTTATTAATAATAGGTATATTTAAATTGTAAAATCCATTATTTAAATATTTAAAAATTTATCAAATATTTAAATTCAAAGTGACTAAATAAGGGTCATTGCATCATCCCGTCTATCAGAAAATTTAGCCCCTGAAATTAATCAGACAAAAGAAAAGATCTCAAATGAAATCCAAACAATCTCATATAACAAAGAGGGACAAAGAAAGTGATTCCATAATAACAGGTGAGTACACTGAAAATATACAACAAAGTACAAAGAACTACAACAATAACTCGGCATAAAAGTCCCTAATATAGTCCTTGGTTTCATAAATACAATTTCTATCGTCTCCACTCCACTGAACCTTAACAAGATTCACAACTTTCATCTTAAATCACTTTATATCTCAAGCGATGATACAAATTGGCCGCCTAAGAATGGTTAGGTTGTTATTCTAGTGGATCATGTCAAATATACTTATGTATTAGTAGGTATGCAAATATAAGCTGAATATAGAAATATAACAAAGCATAGAAAGAAAAGTATAAAAATAAGCACATTAGATTTTTTATACTAGTTCGGACCTCCCATCCTATGTCTAGTCTTGAAGCTCCACTTCGATATTTCACTAAATAATAACCCTTGCTTCACCCGGAGGAATAGGCTAATATAAAAGTATCCCTTTGACAATCTTGTATTCGGTATAACACGGATATTGACTGCTAGTACAATTCTTCCTATAATCTCTTTTGAGTGATGATGGGTGAGAGTTGCTTGGATTTGTAGGAAATAATTTAACTAAATATATAGATTTTTGTTAAAAGTGATTGAGAATATTAAGTTAATAATAGCACAAGAGAACATGAATATAGAATTTAGTGAATAGAAAATCAAGTTAAATTAAAATTTCAATCGATTGAAGTATTTATAGAATCAAAGAGTTGTGTTTGAAAATTTACGACTTCTTGAAAGATTGCTCTTTGATTAACGATTGCAACTATTGTAGAAGGAAGATGTTTCTTCAAAGTAGAGAAAAGCGTCTGTTCAAAAATGACAGTTGCAGTTTTATGTTTACAGGCCGAGACATGTCACAAACGTCTATCCTTATGTCATAGTTGTCTACGAATGTTTGAAAATAAAAAATAGAAATATGTCACGGACGGCTATGAAATAAGGACAAACATCTGTCACTTTGTAAATTAAAAAATCGGAGTAGTCTGTTATTAAGATTTGTCATCTGTGTTATGATCACTCAAGGAGATTGTAGAACATATATCTATGACTATAATATAATAATATGACATTGCTTTTAAATAGTATGATCCATCTTTCTTTAATTATCTTTTAGCCATAATTTTTTATGCACCATGATCGTCTTCTAATATATAAATATAATATAATAGATATATCCTGTATATGTGATTGTATAGTGATTGTTATTGTCATTGAAATCGCTAAATAGAAGTTCTAACATTCTCCTTCTTTTTGATGATAGTTAGCAATATGTAATTAAAAGATGACTCCCCTGAGTGTTACCCCCCCTATGTATATGCATGTTTATCTCCCTCTTTTTCATTATCAACAACAACAACAACAACAACAACAACGGAAATAAACAAAAAATGAAGCCATAAAAATCATGATGAAATAGATAGGAAAGAAGTTAAAACAGTAGTATTAGTGCAAATAAACAAAAAAGAAAAGAAAATAAACAATCCTAAAGGTGCAAAGAATAGTCACTGATAGTCATGATAATTGTACTTAAAGAAATCACCATAATTATCAGAGTAGTCGTGGTAGGTGGACGAGGTAGAATGATAGTTTCCAGGCAATTAAGTATATTCTTCATCTTCATGAGTAGACAATCCTTAAGATGTCGAAAGGTTTATTTTTTTGTCGCTGAAGGATCGGGCCAAGACATATCATCGCTATCTTCTTGTTCTTCTTCTGTTTCTTTCTACATAATATCTTTCCTCGATACTGGTGGAAAGTTCCTCCATAAGAAGATGATCTATGAGGACGGTAAACACGAGTCTATGCTAAAGGAGGTGGCGTTGGAGAAGGAGGCGAGGATGATCTAGAAGATGATCTACCTCGAATTTTTCTCATAACTTTCCCAAAGTGATTGAGCCTGTTGTGGAGGATGAGTTGATTGATCCTGTTGTGGAGAAAAAACAGATGGTTGTGAGGATAAGTGATTTTTACTCAAAGTGGAAACAAAATTTTCCAATGTTTTCTCCATTTTAGTCATCCGTGTAGAAAAAGATCATTGCAAATCGACCATTTTATTGTGCAAAGATTTTTGATTTTTCTCCAAAGTCTATGATTGAACATAATCAATTTTTGATTTTGGAGCGTTAAATCTCGGATGGATTCATTTTCAGTAGAGTGTGAGCTTTAAAAATCTCCAAATTAGAATGATATTTGGTAGTATGATGAGAGGAACCATATGGTTGTGGAAGATGAGGTGATTGTGCCTTTGTGGAAGAGGAGGTTCTTGATCCTAATGTGGAGGAAATAGATGCACTTGTTGTTGTTGTTGATCAGTCATATTAAGCAAGAGACATGATCAGAGGTGGTCTTCTGGGAAGATGCATCAAGGATAAAAACCTTATGCCACTTTCTTTTACTAGAAATTCCTCGAAATGAGAAATATAAGAAGGTACTTCAAGACCTTGTAAAAGATGCAAGATGTACATAGCATTATAATTAATTGTGTGCTGGTGGTGAGACCAAATTTTTTTAATTTCATCATGAATAAATTTAGCCCAATTTACTCACATTCCACCAAATATAGAATATAAGGATTTGTGGTCACTTTCATATATTTGCTCATGACTTCCTAATCGGGGATTTATCGCATTAATTATCATATTACTTTACAACATAGCTTTTGGCCGTAGATAAACCGATTTCCATTGTGTCATTCTATCTTCTTAAATTTGGTGTGTAACTTCATCACGTGGCAGACTTCCATGGTCTGGAATTTCCTCTAAATCAAGTCCAGTAGAGGAACAAACGAGTAAACGACCAACTGTGTTTACACTAATTTTAAGAACACGACCATACATACTAGCCCATAACCAACCATTTTCATTTTCAGGTGTCCAAGTATCATTACCGCATAAGTTGGCATAAAAAAATAAAGATGGCCATTGATCGACTTGTATCTCATTTTCATCGAAATTAATTAACTTTTGACAGCCCGAGGCAATGGTGAGTTCTTAAAGACCATATTCTCCAAATTTGCATAGTCGGTAGAAAGGACCAGAATGAAGTCTCTTTTGCTTTAGATCTTCGAATCTTTTGTTAGCAATCAGACTATTCCAAAGCCATTCTTGAATATGGGATTCAGTGACAAGATGGATTTGAGAAGAAAAAGATTGGCCTCTCTTTGATCTCTTGTTAACTAGATTCTTCGCTTTGAAGGCCATTTTTGACTAATTAGGGTTTTGAGAAGCTAGGGTTTTTGAGTTGGAGTTAAGAGTTAAAATAGTTTGGGTAATAGTTGAAGAGTTGGGTGAGAAAAATATATATGAAATACTGTCTGTAACATCCGAAACTTGGCTCAAATGTCTGGGGAAGGGTGACAGACGTTTGAGATCACTCAGGAAAGTTTTCCCAAGAAATTTAGCAGACGTCTATCACGTTTTCGCAGATGTCTGAGAAAGGTAGGATTCTATTTTTCATTATACTGTCTATACTTTTTATTTTTAATTGCATATTTTTATAGAATCGCCATAATAAACGATTATTATATTGAAGCAGTATAAAAAATATATATTATATGTTCTACATATTTATACTTATAAATATATGTATGTACATATACAATTATTTATCTCACGAAGAATTTTTGAATTCAGGTTGATCCTAAGAGTTTGTGTTAGTTAGGCTTAAGTGGAGACTAACTTGGGAGAGGCGGAGTATCAGTCCAGTCTTGGTTTGATAGCCCTGCCTTCTATATATTTCTTGGAGTAATGTTGTAAGTTTTACAGGAGTTTCTATTAAACGAGGAGATTTTCTACGTAAGCAATTTTTTGTTGGTGAATGACCATAGATTGCTAGAATACATTTTTGAGAATGCAAAGATGAGATCTGACATCGTTGCTCATAATACATTTCTTTTTGAATTCCCATCATTTCTTGTTGATAATGATATATTGCATCGACTTTTATATACGTTGATTCAAGACCAATCACTTGTTTAGCTTTTTTTCCCTTGGACAGGAGCCCGTGTGATATGTAGGTGATGCCAGAATATTTAGTGAGGCCGATCGATTTGATGGAGGTGTGGTTTTTGCTGGTGCTACATATGTGCTATTTGATGAAGAAGGGCTAAAGTCGATAGTTGTGTAAGTGGAGTCGTGATGAGAAGACATATTTGGTTTTTCTAAGTCTATAAATAATATTTTTATTTTTATTTTTCTTCAAACATGTACAAATAGAATGTATAGTAAATTTATAGTTAAAACTTTATATGGATCGAACTGTTTTAACCATAAATTTGCTAACAGTTTTTTTGGTATGGTTGTTAAAAGATTGACTAAAACAAATTTAAGTTAAAATTTTATAATGACAAAAAAATGTGGCATATACGAATTAATTAATTCATTAAATGAACATATACCAAGTTCTCATCATAAATTTATAAAATCTTGACAAATATCAATATGTTTTGTATGAGAATGATTGATAAATTTATCGTACTGGTATTATCATAGTATATAGAAAAATTAGTTATAATTTTACCAAAATCTTGAAGTGTATGTTACATATAAATTACTTGTACACAAGCTAAGCTGTTAAGATATACATGGCTTCACATGTCAAGAGAGAAACACAATTTTGCTTTATACTGAACCATAAACAAAAGATTGGTCGATAAAATGACAAGTGCCACTTGTACGTTTTCTATCCATCTTGTAACTACCGAAATTTGTATTGCAATATGATACAAGTTAGAAAGAACTACCTTTCGAGTAGAAAAGCCTGTAATCTTTGGTGTTGGTTGAGTATTGTAAAATTCTTTTAACCACTCGATGATGTGACTCCTTAGGTTATGCTTGAAATCTTGCACATAGGCAAACGCTCATCATAATATCTAGTCTGCTGGCCATTAAGTATAATTGAGATCAAATCATGCTTAGATATAATTTTTGATTGAAACTTTTCCATTTTTATTTATCTAAATGTAAGCTAGTGCTTATTGGAGTTGGTTTACCTGAAGTACTATCCATTCCATATCGTTGTATTAATTCTCTACAATTTTTTTCTTGATTTATAAATTTTTCATTTTCTATTTTTTATTTGTAAACCTAAAAAGAAATTTAATTCCTCCATATGCGACAATTCAAAGTAATTTTTCATCATGTTAGAGAAATATGATATCGCCAACATATATTTGTACAACTAGGATATTATTATCTTCTCTTTTTATAAATAATGTAGAATCAATTTGCCCAATTTGAAAACTAGAATTTTGTAAGTGTGTTTTTAGTCTCCCATACCAAGCACAGGGTGCTTGTTTTAGTTATCTAATGCTTTTTTAAGTTTAAAAATATCGTCTGGATATTTCTTATGAAAAAAGAAGGGTGGTTGCACAACATATACTTTTTCTTCTATGAAACCACTTAAAAATGCACTCTTAACATCCATTTGAAATAATTTAAAGTTATGATGACATGCAAAAGCAAGTAATGTTCGTATAACTTCAAGACGTGTTATAAGAGCGAATGTTTCTTCACAATTAATTCGTTCTTCTTGGTTGTATCCTTGAACTGCTAATCTTACTTTATTATGAATAATATTTCCATTCTCATCTGCTTTATTTTTAAAAATCCATTTAGTTCCTAACCGATGGATCATTTGGTTTTGGTACAAGTTCCCATACATCATTTCTTTTGAATTGATTACGTTCTTCCTCTATTGTGATAACCAAAAATCATCTTTTGAAGCTTCAGAATTAGATATAAATGCAACATGACTTATTTGATTTAATTGATTTCTAGTTAAAACTCTGGTGTTTAAATCGCCAATTACATTATTAATTGGATGATCTTTTAAGATTCGAGGTGGTAATCTTAAAATATTATCATTATTATTTATTGTATATTGTTTTCAGTTAGAAAAGTATTCTTAATACTATTATTATTTAAAACTTCGTTGCCATCGTTGTTTTTAATATTGTAAAAAATTTCGTCAAAAGAAACATGAAGACTTAATTCAATAACGTAGTTCATTTATTAAAAATTATGTAGGTTGTGCTACGATTCGAATATCCAACAAAAGTTCCTTCATCGGCTTTTGGAACGAATTTTCCAAGATTATATTTGTACTCTAAATAAAGCATTTAGAACCAAAAATATGAAATATGATACTTTAGGTTTCTTTTCGAATTTTTTTTCATAAGATGTATTCTTAGTCATAGGTCGAAGTGTTACACGATCTAATACATAACGTGCGATAGTAATAGCTTCGGTCCAAAAAATCTTTAGTAAACTACCGCTTCTATGCAATGTTCGTGCACATTCTTGTAGTGTTTGATTTTTTCTTTCTACTATGCCATTTTGTTATGGTGTTCATGGAAGACCAACTCCCTTTTTATAGCAAAAATTTTCAGAGATATCAGTTTCAAATTGTCCTCGATGATCACTTCTTATACTTTGAATTTTTAAGTTCATTAAATTTTTGATTCTCTTAGAAAAGATTTTAAACATTTCAAATATATCACTTTGATGTTTTAAAAATAATGTCGAAGTGTATTATGAAAAATCATTGACGATAACAAACACATGTTTGTTATGATTTATTGATCGTACTTGAGCATGCCAAATTAATCTAAATGAAGGAATTCAAGCGGTTATTTTATAGTAATTTCTTTCTTAGATTTAAAAGAACTTTTTTTTAATTTTCCAAGTTGATAAGTATCACATAGATTTTTAACTTTATAATTTAGTTTGGGTAATCCTCTTCCCAAATCATTCTTTCCTAATTTATTTATGTATATCTAAAATTTACATATAAAAGCATTCGTGCCATAGCCATGCGTCATTATAATTGGCAGTTAGGCATATATCACTATTATTTTTAATATTCATATTTAAAACATAAATATTTCATTTTCTTAATCCTTCAAAAATTAAAAATTTATTTTGATCAAATATACTACATTCATCTTTTTCGAAATTGATTCTAAATCCTTTATGACCTAAGTGACTTATTCTTAATAAGTTAAGTCTTTAATTTTCTACTAACAAAACATTAGTAATAAGCGAAGAATTAGATATACCGACGTTGATGACGTCGCCGATGCCGATGATAAATCCTTTTGAGTTATCTCCAAATGTCAAAATGTTGCCATCTATATATGCTATATTTGATAACACGTGTGCATTTCCTGTCATAGGCTTGAAACATTCACTATGGAGTATCCATTTCGCCTTACTTTTTTACTTTATTTTTGGGTACCTCATCAGTATTAGCCATGAAATAGAGATTTTCTTGTTTTGAGTCGCTTTCACTATAACTGTTCGAGCAAGAACCGAAGTCAATCCAAGTTACATGAAAGGCTCTTTGCTTCCTTTTGAATTTCTCGAATTTGCTTTTCTTTTTGTCATTATTAAGTTATGGACAATCTTTCTTTATACAGCAGAACTTGTCACATCCATAACATTTAATTAATTTTTGATTTGGTGAGTTTGAACTGCCACTATTCTAAAATTTGTCATCGTTTTGAATTTCTTGAATTTTTTGTAGTTCTTAGCTATGAATACAATTTTTCCTCATCCAAGTCGAAACTGTCATTATTTGCTTGGAAAGCAATATTCTTCTTTTCTTAATTTTGCACTTCTCCTGCCTATAATTTAGCTTCATATGACATCAGATTTCTTATTACTTCTTCGACTTTGAGTTGAGAGGATCGTTAGCTTCTTTAATGGCTAAAACTTTTCTTTCCCATTCGATAATCAAAGAATTTAAGATTCGTGCAAGTAGATCAAAATCAGTGAATTTGATCCCAATTTCCATAAAATCGTTTATATACTTTGAATTCTAGCATACTTGTCTATAATAGATTCATTTGCTTTCGTTTTAAACGACAAAAATTGATTTTGTAAAATAGAATTTTTGTTTGCTTGAATTTTGTCATTCCTTCATGAGTAACTTGTAAAGTGCGTCATAGATCATATGCAGTAGTGAAAGCATACCTCGTCAAAATTCATTTTTATCAAGTGAACAAAATAAAACATTCATGGCTTTGGGATTATTAGTTGCCCTATTTTTTGTGCATCGGTCCAAGTGCTTATGTCAGTGCACTACAACAAACAGGACCTTTAACAGCGTTTTAAAAATGCTTTATAAGCTTTTAACAGCGTTTTTACGTATGCTGTATATCGACATGCAGTTATAAGTCAGAGATATACAATGACAAGAAATAAACGCTGTTAAATGTCCTTTTTAACAGCGTTTTCCTAGTGCCATGAAATCTTGTAACAGCGTTTGGTTGGGTACAGTTACAGATCGTTCTTAGCGTTGGTTTCGTGCTAAGTTAAGACTTTGTAGCGTTTTTTAATGCTATAAGAAACGCCGTGGAATGTTTTAACTGCATATAAAAAATGCTATGGAATGTTTTAACAGCGTTTTAAAAACGCTGTGGAATATTTTAACAGCGTTTTTAAAATGCTGTGTAATGTTTTAATTCCATTTCAGTAAACATCCGGCACAACGTGCATATATACCACAATTAGCATATTATCAATATCACATTTCAAAATCAACATATTGTACCGATACCATATTTTGGACACATTTGATAACCAACATATGAAATTTCATAATCAAAATACATAATATTCTTACACCAAACATAAATAGTTTGTCATTAATAGTTCAAAACAAAATATAGAACAAGTAGCAATAGCAAAACAAAAGCAAATAGTACATACGTTAAAACAAAAAAGTAGCTCTAGCAGCAAAAATAACTTCGATCCATAACTCGTTGCAATCTTTTTTTGCATCACAGTCATCTATATACCTGTAAAGTAAAAGTAACGCTTGAGAATATATTCATCAAAAAATATACACAAAGTTAAATCGGATTCATAATGCAAACACTAAATAGCCATCACGCTATTTCGGTAGCCGATTGACTAATACGAGTATATAAACTCTAGTAATTACGCAAAGACTGTATTGTACTGTCGCATAGTATTTGGTACAAGTAATATCGATGGTACCCGATAAAAAGGCATGAATTTGGGATATTCGTTAACAAAATAATCCGTGTAAGTATCAACAATGTTTTTCAAACAAAGCTTACTCGCAAAAAATAGCAAGTCTAACATGGACAAATAATGTTAAGATTCGATTAGATAATGTCAAAAGTTGTTACCAAAACAGTAAAAACGATGTTTTATAATTCAAGAAATGAACGCACCAAATCATAAAGATCTATCAATAAGATCAAGTTGCATGAAAATATAAATGAAAACACGAACACCAACTGTCGGTTCCATAAATCGATATTGAAATTAGACATAAATGGGCATGAAAACGGAATAGTGTATATGTGTATTATTGCGATATAAGGAAATTCATAAAACATTAGCAATACTTTGAATAAGATGTAAAATTTTGTAATTATGTGTAAATAGAATAATAGATGCATCCAAGGATTCGTATAAATGCAAAACCTATGTCCAAATCCACTTTCAGTGAGGGAGCTATGAGCATGCTTTTGTATTAGAAGTTGTTCCCTCTCTTATCACCATAACACCTCCAGTTGCACCAAGTGCCTATTTATACTTATTATACTCAATTAATTTGTCATTTATTCTTTTAAATGAACAACTAAATCATTATAGACTCTCCTACTTTGATGTTTGAGTGTTTCATAATAATGACCCTTCCAAGCAACGAAAAGTTATGTTATATACACTTCAGCTTTGAGTATAATATTATACAAGAATATTAAAAAAACTACCATTATGCTACCATTAAAATATAATTTGGATCCTATGTCTCTTATATTTATGTCCCCATGTCCATGTATAAGACAATAGTCATCAATAGTTCTTCGATTTGATAATAAATTATTTAATTATATTTTAATAGTTGAGATTTAAAAGCACTCAAGTATAATCAACAAAAAATATTAAAAAAAGATGAATCAAGTTGTGCCCTTATATATGCGTCCCTCAAAACAAATATTTTAAAGTTTGCACGACTGTTTAAAAAAATAACATATTCTCTTTAACTTTTTCAAGTACTTTTTGACTTAATTTCGAATATATCATATTGAAAATTGAATTAAATTTCAAAACATATGTTTCAAGATGAAAGGGCAGTAGTCCTCAACAAAAAGATGCCACCATAGGATCTCTAGTAGTAAGAAGAAGAGTTAGTATAGTCATTTGTGTTGTAGTCTTCCATTTTCCTAAGTTGTTTACTGCTACCATCTGCAATTGGCATCAAATTATTTGTTTCTGAAGAGGAAGACAAATTTCAAAAAAACAAACAAACATAATAGCTAACAACAAATGAGAAAGATAGAAACCATGAGAACTTTGCTATCCTGAGATGCAGCCCATTCTTTAAACACTAACATGGTTATTTGCAGATCAAATACTTATTAGAAAGATACACATACAACCATTAAGTTTGAAACCATGTTATACTTGACAAAGGGTCAGATATCTGCAATTATTTTTACATTTGAAACAACAAAATATTGTACAATGGATGAAATAAAAAGGACGTTTGCTCGTTTGAGGTTCTTAAGGATAGAAAATATAGACTGAAGTAAAAATGAAAAAACTCACCTCTCTGCCAATAATAAAAATTGAAGGTACAGCCAAAATCCAAGGCGCCGTTTTGAAAGTGCAACATCTAACTGTCTTGTACACTGTGATGCCAATGTGGCAATAACCATTAACTGTCACTTCGATTTAGCATCTGGTACTTGTAATATCCTTAAAGATGCAAATATCCAAAGAAAAGGAAATCAAACTATCATACTACAACTAAGTATAGGTTTTAGTTCTAATTTAAATGAAGGCAAGTAAGAAAAGTAATGTGATACTCTATAAAATAGAAAATATATTTACTTGTCGAATAGATAGCATAAAATCACAGCAGAATTCCAGAAAGCATTAATAGTGATAGAGGTCACTAGATTTCGGGTCTGAGCATATGAAAGGCCCAAAGCACCTATTTCAAAGCACATGAAATGGTAGAGACGAGGAACAATGTCTTAATGACATTATCAAACTTTGAAACTCAAAGTAAAACATGACTTTTTTTTTGAAATGGTACTTTATATACAACAAATCATTGTGACAACGTATCACATGTCAATAAACGTTCGAATCACGCTAGGCAAGTTTCGAACTTGTGACCTCTCGCACCAAAACATGACTGTTAGCAATAATAATTGGTGTCGATACCCTATATAACGAATAGAAACTTTAAAATGTAACATGTATAAACAAACGATAGTAGATATCAAATATAAACTACTCAAAACATCTAAAACAAGGACGTGAGTTTCATATGGGAAGTAACCATACCACTTAGTCAGCGAGGGCATTAAAAATCCTTGGAACACGGTCTCCTCAAGAACAAGTGCTAAAACTCCAATTACACCTACTAATCATGCAGTGCAAGCATATTGCAACATGAGAAGAAATTCAGATGTCATTAAGCTATATATAACTTGCAATTTCTTTTTTTAAGGTACCTGATGCTTGATAACCAATCGACGACAACAAGCATATAAGGGCATCAGTATGAAACAAAGAAAATATAACAAAAATATTAACGTGAAATACATCGGTATAGAGAGCTCATTTAAAATCTACTATTAATTGGGTAACCTAATGAATAATGGCCAAGGGTTCATTGCTTGCCATCCTACATATTGCTCTATATGTCATACATGTTTACGGGTTTTAATTAAAATAAAAAGAATATTCATTGGCAGCATCAGTTTGACTAATCTTTTTAATATTATTTTTTATTTATTTTTTTTGAAAAAAAGGCCTGCTATGGGCAAAAAAATTTTTCCTTAGTTTAATCCTACAACAATTTGACAATTACATATTACACCATATGCACTGTAGTTTAATCCTTAGTCTCTTCATTCATAATTTTTTTTCAGCTACCTACATATCAAATTCTAATACGATGATCAAATTCTAAAACTTAATTTTAAACTTATGGTCCGTATCAGATCGAAATATTGATATTCAGAGACAATCCAAAACATTTCAGTCCTTTACTTTGGATACTATTCAATTTAATTTCCATGTAATCTTTATTTTAGATCCCATTTAGTCAACTTTGACCCTAGCCATATTCAGCCAAAAGATATCCGTAATAGACTTGTATTTAGTGAAAACATCATAACAAAGCACTTCTTAGTCAAGCATCAACATTCATCACTCTGCAAATTAATGAAAAAAGTAGTATCAAACATTCAGATAGAGTTGGACTGAGTCGTATTCATTAAACCACATAGGCTATAATCAACACATGCAAAATTCAGCACCAAACCTAGTGAGCACTGAATTTTTTAAGTCTTGTAGTAATTTTAATATAACGGTTTAAGTGCTCTTCATCTCTATAATTTTTAAGTTCCCAACCACTCTGTAACTAAGATTAGTTCCTGTTTACCATCGTTACAAGATAACGAATGATGTTATCACCTAGCAGCTTCAACCATCCAAGTGCAAAACATATGATGTCAATTAAAGCTTAAATCTTCACTAAAGAAAAACTCAGTTTTGTCTTTCCATTGTCTTCATCTATACTCAATATAACCGAATGCAAAAAGTTTGTATCTATTATCATATTTACTTGCATCCGGCTATATGACTGTTATACCAAAATTAAATTTTTCTATGCTGCTTTAACCAATGATTGTCTATAGTAATAAAAGGTTCTTTCCATTAATAGCAAAAATAAATAGTATTAACCATTCACTTATATGATTAAAAACATTTTAAGGCTGACGAGACTGCAATTAGTCATATGTATAATTATATTACTAGAGGAAATTTGATCAAATTATCTGAATGCCCGAGAATGTACGACTTGGGTCTACAAAAATCAAATTACAATTTTTAGAGTAAATGCTAAAATTAGAAAAAAAAAATTGTTGCTAGATTGAAAATTATTAACTGGTACATACACATACACCAACCTTATATGCAAAACTACAAGTTCTAAACAAAAAATGATATGTTTAGAGCAAAGCTGCAACTTATATCATGTGCGTTTTTACATATTTACGAACAAATAAAAGCTCAAAGTTTACCTGATAAGTAATTAGCTTGTTTATTACGTTTTGAATGAATAAATAACCAAACTCCAAGAAGCATGAATTTTATAAGGAACTAGGCTTCATTCAACATCAACACAGAACCTAATAAAAGCGTATATAAAAAGCAGTTCGACTTACCGTACCTGAGATCTAAGTACGAATCAAAAACCATCTGAACCACTGTTCAAATCAAAATTGGGGTCTTTTTGAATACATTTCTGATGAAAACTAAATTAATATGCGATAACTATGAGGGAGTATGAATTGTGTGCTTTCCCGTACTAATTGATCGAAGTACCTGAATAAGAAATTAAGGCATGTAAAATTGAAGAACGAGGGAATTAGGTTCACTGCAATCTTTTATCTACCATCTCCAGCTCTTCAGGGCATTCTGATTTCCTCATGATCTGCAAAGTTCATATATCCGGAAGTACAATATCTGCATTAATTTTAGCAAGGAGGAAGTCAAACAAAAATGCTAAAAGTTAGGCTTTTGAAAGTTGAGTAGAAAATTAGACATATTTGCAAAATCAACAATCTTTTCAATCCCAAAATACTCTATACTTTAAATATAACCTAATCATTAATCGAACTAATTAAATTGAATAGGTTAAATTAATAAATAAAAAGGACTAAAAAAAATGCAAAGCAAACAAATTGACATATCGAATTAGGTAAAAGAAAAGAATATGAAAATAGTTCACCTGAGTTAGGGTTTCCTTCAGTGGGAGATGTTAGGGCTTCCAGATTGAGTTCAACCGATGATTCTAACGCTGGATCGAGAAAGAAAGGTGGTTGTACGGGCTTCCTGAGCAAAGTGGGAAAAGAGGTTTTGGGAGAAAAATGTAGAGTGAGGGAAGTGCGTGGGAAGGAAAATGTTTACCGCCTTTTCATTTATGCTTTGGTCTAAATGCACTATTTTTGTAAGCGCAGGTTGTCAGAGATAGCAAGAAGCTTTCCAACGTTGTACCACGTTGCCATCAAATTTATAATTTCTTCTTGTGGTGGTAGGCGCTTCATATCTAATCTTAGTAGTTTGCCAAATTCTAAATCATTAGCTTCCATAAAAATTCGCATACGTGTTGACCAATAAGCATAATTAAGACCGATAGATAGGGGGAATGAGCAGTTGATCGACCTTATTGAAACGTACTTGCCGTATGTAACGACTCGTGAATTTGGTCATTTGAATTTGAAATATTTAATTAATTTTGAATATTGAAAAGTTAAATTTATATATCAAGCAGCTTAAATTTAAAATATAGGGATTTAATTCGAATAAAAATGATTTCGAATGCTAATTTAAAATCTGCTTAAATAAGAATGAAGAAAGTAGACTTTTAAATTTGAATTATTAGAATGGTTTTAATAATAATTTGTTTTAATTAATGTGTGAAAATAGCCTTTTCGGACACTATCTCGGATTTTAATGAAATTAGTGCCATTGAATCCATAATAGTGAATTATTATATGCTAACAAATTTCATGGCGATCAGACGTATCATTTAGTCATGTAAGCTCGAAATGCATAGAAATTAATCAAAGGAATTTAAATTAATATAATTTTATTTTGGAAGTTAACTTCTATATGTGATAGAATTTGATTCCTATACCGGCTCCATTGTGTTCGAAATAGGGGTATTTAGTATAGAACGCCAGTCGGCATGCCTTGATTGGAGTTCGAAAATTTAAAGCATGAATATTTTCTATAAAAGGACCTTAAAATCCTTCATTCTGTAAAATCCTAAATTCAATAATGCATCTGCCATTTTTATCGTCCACATCCAATGGCCCATGAGGATCGCAACCACTAGGAGGCTGCATCTGCGTTCAATCTCAACTGCAAAGATGCTCGACTTGGTGATATGAAGCGATGTGATGATTAGATTAGCGATCGACAAAGCATGGCATTGACAATAAGAGTGCGATGTCGAAAGTCTTTTTTAGTTCATTAACGTGCTTTGGTCATCGAGGGGAGGCTCTACTGTTGTTAAATTCGGCTTCGATATGGCTACCCTCTGGCATTCCGCGGCAGTGTGTAATTGCCAATGGTGGCGGCGATGTTCGATCAAATAGGAGGCGTTGGTGGTTCGAGCCGAACTTGGTTTTGAACGAGGAGGTGATTAAGTTGATAACCTTATTTATTAAATTTAATTAAAATTTAATTATCCTCCAACATTTATTAATTCATATTTTATCCATATGAGGTCGGATTTGGACGCGGTCAGTTGCATTGGACTTGTAGCAATAATATCCACACAATCGAGTCGGATTCGTCAAATTCGAAGAATATAGGAGGTTCAGCTGAAAATCAAAGCCGCTCTATTTAATTCGGAACCAGAATGCCTCGGCGACAACTGGAATTTGGGTGAGTTAACTCACCTCTCTGGACCAACTTATATTTTATATAAGTACAGATATTTTTATTTATGACGGTTTGTTGCTTGTTTGGATGATTTACCGCTTTATCAGTTGGTTTAGATTTATTCCTGTCCATGGAGCGGATGACCTGTTATATGGACCCGCCTAGTAGCAGATGACCCATATTATGCATGATTCCTCACCTAGTATAGGGCAGGTCGGAGGGATCCTGCAGGATTCCTCACCACTGTTGATATTCTTTTCCTAAATATCATGATATATGATTTTTTTGGATGCCATGTTTGATGACATGTATAATTTTTCTCTTATTTTGTGCAATAGTAGCGCCGAGCCTTTTTTTTAGTATTTTGAAATACTATAAAATAATGATTTTAAATTGAAATGATTTTAAAGTGATACTTGGAATAATACATGTTTTAATAATTGTTTATTAGTTATTAAAAGAAGGAGTTTACTAAAATGAAATAAAAATATGATCTTGGAATATTAATTTACTATTTTGTGAAGTATTTTTAAATAGAAATTTTCAAACTGTATTAGATAAATCCATCTTTTATTATAAGGAAAATACAGTTTTAAAGAAGATAGATATAGTTCGAAACAAGTATATCTGAAATGGTTTATATAAAAATAATAAAAGTAATGTTTTGTAAATAAATTAATAGATTTATAAATAGAGTTTTATAAATATTAAAAGTGGATTTGTAATTAATATTCAGTAAATAGGTTTATAAATGGGATTTTATAAATAAATAAGATTTATAAAGGAATGGATTTGTAAAAAGAATTTTGTACGTATAGAAATGATTTATGTTAAGATTTGGATATGGATTTTTATACAGGAAATACATTCATGTTTTAAAAGTTGAAATAATCTTTTAAATGAATATTTTGAAAGTGATATTTTCTTATTGAATTAAATGGTTTTAAAAGGTAATTTAAAATGTACTAAAGGATATAGACATAGATTTAAACATTTATTGTTGTGATGGATGTTTTTTAGAAAGCGAGGAAGGCGCGGACTACAACACTATTATTATAGTAAGTGATTTCCCAAAAGAGGTGTTTTACATAGTATACGTGATTGAGATAAATATAAATAGCCAAATCCCTAGAAAATTGTTTTTGGTGGTCGTAACGATGTTTTACGCAATATTCGTTTTGACTTAATAAAGTATGTTTTGGAAAATGCGAAGCTTTCCTCAAAGATTTGTAAATATACTTATTACGGATTTAAGTATATAGAGATATTTTCTAATATTGAAAACAAAATGGTTTGTGAATATACTTATACTGTTGAAATAAGTATATGGAAATGTTTTCCAAATATCGAAAGATTAAAATGGTTTTGAGAATATACCATTTTAAAGATATTTTGAGATAAATATTTGGAAAGTGATTTAATTAATAAAAGATTGGTTAAACAAGCCTAGTGACTACTTGTGTGCTAGATTGTATTTTTGGCCATTTTGGGTTCCTTGACTTGAAGTAGGAACTGATTAGTCGTGCACTTAGTACGAGGCCAACTGAGTAAGCTTGATTATCGTTTGGTGTTAAGCTTGATTATTGTTTGGCGCTCCAATCTATTGAGCTTCCTTCTTGGCCGAATGATAGCAAGTTGAGAGTTGGAAAAGCGACAAGCCTATGGGACTTAGTTTCCATATGAGGTTGAGTGTCTCTAATCAATTGTTGGTCCAAAGAGGCCAGGATTAGATTTATCCGAAAACCACTTTGGACCAACGTATGCGTTCGAAAGTGCTGATTTGTTGAAGATGATGATTTTTGAAGATGGTGATCTTCATGATTTAGGGCTGCTAGCCACTAGCCCAACGGTTCCATATTATGGATATATATGGTAGCAGTAGTGCTTCATTTTGAAAATCTTCAACGCAGGACCACTCGCTATTAATCCTAGGGTTGATTCTCGATAGGATGTAGTAGGAGAGTGCCTTCTAATTGTTCTATTTCTGAACAACTTGTATGGACGAATGTATGACATTGCATTTCTAAGAAGCACGTACATTGGGTTTTATAAACATACATCTGTTTAGTGGTGTAGGAGGTAACCCCTCTTGCACTTAACAACCATCTTTGAGGCGTACAAATTTGGGGGTTGTACTTTTCTGAAAATCAATCAGTGTGTCATTGGAAACGACAATGCGGCATTCAAAGTGGGATTTGTTCTATGAAAGGTAAAATGTTACCCTAAGCCTCGCACATAGAAAATGACAAAATAGAGTAGATGCGGCGGGGATAAGTAGGTCGCTCCCATTAGGATATGTTCATCACCTTTCTAGATTACCTTCCATATTACGGGTTTGTTATGTATCCTGTGGCCATAGATATGTTGAGAACAACCAAGGTGATGACATATTCGGTACTATCTGTGGTAGAGGTATGCCGATTCTGTGTTGGTAGTGGTAAACATGCCCATGCCTCGGTACATTCTTCTAGAGATATATTGTTGGAAGGTAGTCCCTTAACTTGTTACCGTATGGAATCCATTCTCCATTATGAGCCTTTACGGTTTTAGTTGTAAACCTATTACGTTGGATTTAATAAATGCAATAATTTCAACTATGATTAATATGTATTTGTACCTAGACACTATTATAATATCAGAAGATTTGATATGAAATGTTTTGGTTATCGTAAGGTAAAAACATGTCCGTGTTTAAATACGGCATAGTATTATAAGATTCTGTTTTGAAAGGTGTTTATAACTTTAAAAATCCAATTGAGATGCGTTTTCTCACGTTGGTTTCTCAAACTGATCTGAGCATTATTCTCTTCCAATGCTCGGGTCAGACCAAGTATATTTATAGATTAAGTTTGAATGCTTTGGAGCTTCCGAAGACGAGCTAGAGGTCTTCAAGGCATATTCACTTATATGTTTATTTTCCACTATATGGGTTATTTAAATTATTAGCATTTGTGAGGACATGTTGTTATAATTTTATAGGCTAATGATTAGTGATTTTTTGTAGTACTCTGATGGATGTATGTATATTATAGTTTTTCCTTTTGTAAAGATCATTGATATTATATTATATGTTGTTCCACTGCATTGTGAGATTCTTTGTTATTTTTTCTTTCTCTCTTCTCTTCTTTCTTCTTTCTTTTCCCTAACTACTCGTCTTTTCGTTCAATTCGAGTTGGACATGCGTGGTTTATTGTCAGTTTGAAATAGGCGGAATTGCGGATCGTTATAGTTGGTATTAGAGCTTGGGTTAGCGAACACCTAAGCTTTGGTAGGGTACTCATTACAGATAAGGTCAATAGCATCCTAGAATGAATTTGGGTGTATATACATGAGAGCATATGTATTAGTGATATAATTTTTTTATATTATACGGGTTGATCTATTGAGTGGCCTATGGATTCTGGTCAATATGAGTAATTAACGTTATTGGTGGGGTCTCTAAACACTTAAACAGAGCAATTCGACATAGTATTGTTTTGAAATTGGGTGAACGAAATAATTTTACCTTGATTCTATTTTATATATAAATGAATAATTTTTCATAAATTATTATAGTTATATATGGTATGTTGGTTGGATGTAAGGTATAATGTTAATAAAAGTAGTTTATTATAATCTAAACAAAAACAAACATTTGTAAAATGATTATATAAGAAAGTAAATTTATAAATGTGAATTATAGAGTATTGATCATAACTAAAATAATCAACATTTGTGAAATGATATTATATAAGAAGTGAAAGTATATAAGTATGATTTATTAATGTGATTAATAAATAAAAAGAGAAATGAAATCGTATAAGTATATTTATAATTATGGGTTATAAATACAAATGGATTTCGACGACCCGCCCTTCTTGACTCTCGAAAATCGGCGCAAATATGCCACTGTATAATATGCCAACGATCGATTGCCGGAAAAGACAGATTGCTGAGGGAAAGAAAGAAGGAGGTAGAAGAAGAGAAAATAAAACAACATCAGAATCTCACAATCACAATGGAACAAAATATAATAGATAATAACCGATCTTTACACAAAAAGAAACTATATCTGTTTTACACATTACATCATCAGAGTAAATCACAATCAAAACAATTACCGAACAGTTATACTAACTTATCCTCACAAAAGCTGACTATACGGCTTATACTGCACAGCGGAATACTTCAAATACGTGCGATATGTCTTGCCATCCAACTTGTCTCCTGAGCTTCACAGCATCCAATCATGTAGTTTATAATACTCGGTCTGACCCGAGCATTATAATAAAATAACATCCGAGTCAGTCTGGAAAACCAGCGTGAGAAAAATACACTCAATTTAATTATTAAAGTTTCGAAATCCTTTGAAATCAAAGGTATCTCGTAAGACTATGCCACAAATAAACATGTCGGATTTTTTACCTTACGATAACCAAAGCATTTCTTATCACAAGCCTCTAATATTATAATAGTGTCTAAGTACAAATATTATTTCAAATAGTTGAAATTGTTACATTTCTTAAATTCCAGCAATTACTAGGCTCTACAAACAAAACCGTAAAGGGCATGTAGGGGGAATGGGTTTCCAACTAATGACTAGGCACTAGGGTACCATTTGTCACGGTACCTTGTCTAAATCAACGTACCGAGGATTCACCCTGATCCTCTGCAACACAAGACCAGACTACCCCTTATTGGATAGCCTAATAAGATCACCCCGCAGTTGGGATCAGCAACCGCCCACATTGCCGAATAAAAGGGACATCTAGATAGAGATGACCTTACCCTAATTGGTTGCTAGTCCCTTAGCCTTGCCGCCTAACCCCTGATTTTTAACCATTCTCGGTTGATGAGGCTCGAGGATCAGCGCTACCTTTTTAGAACACGTCTCACTTAGAATGCTCATCGTCATCCTCATGATTTTTTGAAAGCATTCATCCATACAATTGCGTTCCAGGTCCGAACGGAACCGAAGGCACTACTCCTACTACATTCATTTGGAATCACCCTCGGGATTAGTAGCGATTATTCCTTGCACTTCACTGCTCCATCTCGACTCCAAACTCTTGTCTTCATCATGAAAATGTACTCGTTGGATCGAAGTGGTTTTCGGATCTCAAATCCGATCCCGTTCTCTTCGAAACAACGTTTGCTATTTCCCGGTAAACTCAACCCGGTTCTGTAGGAAATACACAGACGAAAATACGATCGGAGTTCACCTTCTAACCGTTAGTGGACGGTTTTCTTATAAACGTCCTAAAAGAATGAACGAGTTTATACATACAGTATAGAACCTCGAACGGTAACTGTACCATATAATTCCCATACTCCTCCTAGATATTTCCAAAGTCATATTTGTGTCCAGATTTGGTAATCGTTATTAACTCAAATAAACAATCCATTCAACAAATTATTTTATTTCCACAGAAAACACCAAGTCTCATAAAATTTAGATTTTAAAATAAATTAATCTCCAAAAATATATGCTTAAAGTATTTAAAATAAAGCTACTTTAAATACTCTTTAATTTAAAATAATAGGTATGAAATTCTATACTAATTTTCCAAGTAAAACTTAAGCCATAAACTTTTTTTTTAAAAAGAAGTTTAATTTAAAGTATAAATATTGGGAAATTTCTTTCAAAAACATAATACTAATTTAACTTTTAAAATAATTACCACTAAAATTAATTTGAATAATATACTTTAAATTTCTAAAACCATTAAAAATAATAAACTTCTCTAAAACATTCTTTTAAAACAATTTTAAAACCTTAAACCTATACATAAAATTCTCCTTTGAAAATATACTTGGCTTTTAGGGAAATACACTTTCCATTTCAATATAACCCATATAATCCTTTATAAATCCTGCTCGATTTATCTCAATTTGATTTACGTCTCAATCTCGTAAATTCCTTTCAAAGCTTTTAAAAATAAAACCACTTTTTATTTTTAAACACATTTCCCATCTCCCTATACTCACTTTCAAAATATATACTTAAATTATTTAAAATAAAATTACTAATTTTTTTTCAAAATAGTACTAATGAAATTCTATAAGAGTTTCCAGAGTAAAACTTAAACCAAAATTACCCTTAAAATAAAGTTATTATATCAATATTTATGTTAAAATTTCCTTTTAAAAATCATAATACTAATTTGCCTTTAAATATAATTAAATACCAAAATTAACTTAAATAGATAATAACTTTTCACATAAAAATAATTAAAAAAAATAAATTTTCTAAAACATTCTAAAAACATTTTTAAATTTCTAGTTTATACTTTGAAATCTTTTCTTTGAAAATATACTTACTTTTCTAGGAAAAATATATTTTCCAACTTTTAAAAATAAAATCCCCTTTTTATGTTTAAAATGAATTGCACCTTTTGTTATAAATTCCACCGGAATCTGTACTTCCAAATTTATCCTTTGATAAATATTCCACTTCATTTATAAACCCATTTAACAAATTTCCATTCCTCTTTCCCTTTTAAAAATAGTTTTCCACACTTAACCAATTTCAAACTGATATACTGGTTTAAATTCCCTTAAATTTATTTCCCGATTTATCCAAATTTCCAATAATTATTTGCTCAAAAATTTTCTTTCCATTTCCTTTAAAAACCCAATTTAATCTATTTTATATTTTAAAATACCAAATTTTATTCATCCAAACCATAGCACCGAATAACTTAATTTCCAATTCAGTCTATCACAGGATGTCACATAACATATCACAGATATGAAATATAATTACAATACTTTTGAGGAATCCAGTTGGATCCCTCCAACCTGTTTCCCTGCATCCACAGAGGTTAGAACAATATAATAATACCAATCCCACTTCGAGGGGGATATCGCAGTATATATGGTCATCCGCTATTATGCGGGGCGCATAGGGTCTCGTCCGCTATATAATGCGGGTATATCAATCACTCCAATATATATATACTACTATATATAATATGATATCCAAAATGATAATGATATTCACATTCAACCAACCAATCAATTATTTAAATTCTAATTATGTAAATTTAACTGCTTATCCAGATGTGAGTGAGATTAACTCACATTGAGTTTCATCGAGCGTTCCTGTTTTAAATTAAATCGAGCGCCTTCGATTTAATCTAAAATTTTCATGAGTTTCGAATGACTCCAGATCTGCTCCACTGTATAGTGCTCTTCGCTACGATTTCGGCGCTTCCTGTTGTGCCCAAGTTTGACCTCGCATGCATTAGATATGAAACTTATAAGTTTCAATTACAAATTTATAAACAAATTTTTTTATTATCCTACGAAATCACGAATGCTAAGTTCCTTCTACCTTCAATATTTTCATCCAGTCAAAAGAAAACCCAACATCGTGACAACCCTAGATGGCTGCACCCTCCACCAACGACCAAAAGTCGATCCATTGATGCCGAACATGCGCCATGCCCACCTCCATCATCGGCTGAAGCACGGCGAAGCTCGGCCCACTCTCGCCTTGGGAAAACAAGCTCGAACGCATGACCTACCTCGATAAATTTCCGCTCCCTTAAAGCACTAAAAACGATCTCGATTGTTGATCGGGTCGAGCTAAATGAGCTCTCCATCTTTCTAGTTGGAGAATTTCAACGATAATGCTTGGATCTAGAGAAAAAACGAGGGAAATCACCGAATCATTTCGGCCACCGATAAATAAAGTGGCGGCTGGGCAAAGATAGCTTGGGTTTTCACTGTGTAAACGTGTTTCGGAAGCTAATTTGGTTGTATGTAGAAGAAAGCTTTTTGAATCGATTTTAAATATTAAATTTTCGATTTTAATTCCAATGCGTTTCTCACCCGTACGAACAAACTGTAACTCCAAACGCTACAAAAATTGAAATCTTATAATAATACATTATTACAGATCCAATGGAACTTGTTTCGTCGAATTCCGAGACTGTGTCCCGAAAGGCTATTTTAACTCGTCGATCAAATCGAACGATTTTCAAAATCATCGAAACCATTTAAAATTTCACTTTTTAAAACTATATTAGTTTAATTATAAATCATATAGAATTTATATTCACATTAGAAATCATTTTGATTCATTTTAAATCAAAATCTGATTATTTACATTATTTTTATACATTAAATTCCATTATTAAATTAATATAAAAATTCCAATTTAACTTATCGACCTTTGATTCCATCCAAAGTTCCAATATTAAAATTCAAATCCGACTAAACTTTAAATAAATTTTAGAAACCATTTTCATATCCATATACACTCAGATTCACCCAATTTTAAATGTTTAATTATCATCATCCAAATCTAATTAAATCATTATTTTTGGAATTATAACTCATTTTGTTAATTCAACCCAAATCTCCATATTTCAAAACAAATTATAAATTCACATTCATCATTTAAAATGAATTAAATGTTCAAAAACTAACGACCAAAATTCCGGATCGTTACATTCCTCCCTCTTATAAAAATTTCATCCTCGAAATTTGCTAAGGTAGGAAAATGCTTCCAAACTCATTAACTTATCCAAAACCCACTTAATTAAAACTTACATTCACTTCTCAAAACCTTTTAGTTTAGTCCAAAACCATTAGCTTTCATTTCTAACTCCAAATCTTTGATTCCTAACATCGTTTCAAAAATCAACTTTTCTCGTTAACCAAAATTTCCAAAACTTCCAAAAAAATTCTAACTCCTAAAATTTTCGGAAAATTTGGCAGCTTCTCCTTTGTACGGAGAGCATTTTACAATATCACAAGATATATAAATATATATACATCGACCCATCCGGTCAAAAAACAAAATATATATCAATATATTATCATTTCTTAATTTATTGTGCAGGCATACCTCATATTAGCGTTATTAAGTAAGCGGCTTATTATATATGCATTATGCGCTGCAACTCTAACCGATTGCCTCCTGTACTTGTGTTCACTCAAACAAGCACATAAGTTTCCGAAATCATGAAGTTTTAACAACATTCCATTTACCTACTAGCCTAACACAAAGCCACATAACCCAAATAAATAAACTTCATAATCCAACAAGTTAACCATATATTATAAACAATCACAAGGTTTCAACTCTATTTTAGTTTCCTCCATAAATTCATATATCATTTTACTCCACTCGAAATGATTTACAACCAAGTTCACTATATTCAGTTTATCTTTTCACCAACTCATCTCATATTCATATCAAATTGGTTTATTTGTCTTACCTTACATAATTTTGCCTTCCCAATTCCAAATTAATTAATTAATTTGCATCACATACATAATTCACTTTCTTTATATGCAAATCCATTTTATTAACCTTTAATATATTTCAATTGATTCAAAAACCAATTTTAATTACTTCTTATAGTTCATTTACTTAGTTTACAACAAAACGACAAATTTCTACGCAAATTTGCTGTTATTCAAGCAAATAACAATTTCTTAAGCTTGTAACCATTTTAAATTAATTCCAATTCAATTTATATTAATTTCATTCCATTCTGAATTATTCACAACCCATACATTCTCATTTTCATTACATTATTAATTTAAATTCCTACTCTTTCATTTCAGTTTTATTATCCAAAAAATCTTATTCAATATCTTGTCAAGTAAATAAATTTTCTTTCAATTCAATTCTATTTCAATTTAATTCAAGTTCAACTAAATTTTATTTAACCAAATCAAATCCATACCATTTCTTTACTAATTTAAATAAGAATTTAATTTCATTCAATATTATTTATAGCTCATCTGAATTTGGATTTGCAAATCCAAATTCAACTCAAATTCATTTAATTAAATTAAATCCAATTCGATCCAATTTTGTTTCTCAACTTATTTACTTAAAATCGTATATTACTCACTTGAGTCTATTTACATCTTATATCCATAATTCTGGATTATTTATTTCCCTTAAGGACTAAGTGTATTCATTCCCATTCAATAATATATCTTATAGCTATATAATTATTATACATTCAACTTTACAGCTATTTTAATTCAAATCTAACTTCTATTTTATTTAACTTACCATAAGTTAAATTTCAACTTACCATATTCACTTGGTTTACTCAAGTTAAATTTTAATCCCAAGGTTAAAATTTTCATTTTCCTTTCTTATTCATATCAACCTCACTTTATAAATTTAACACTAATTCCCGTTGACTTTTCACATCTTTTAAAAAGAATTCCAAGAATTCAATTACTCGGTTTTATTTCAAAACCATTTTGAAATCATAAATAATACATACCCACTTGGTATGTCAAATTTTACCTCCAATTTTTTCAAAACAACTTGGTTTTACCAAAACAATTTCCCTTTGGAATTACAAAACAAACTTGTTCATCAAACAAGTCCAAATAATTAATCATCCCAAACCATCTGGTAGCAATCCATCACTCAGAAACTCGAAAATGAATACTGATGTTGTAGCCATCATCATTAGGATTATTTTCTAGTGATTGAAGTGAGTTCAGTGCTTCTCTACTTCCAAAAATTTATTTCTAAACAATTTTTATTCAAAAATATTTCCCAAAATAATACTCCATTATATCTTCAAACACTTTGGAAAACATTTCAAAATTTTCAAGATTTACAAATTTTCACACTTGGTTCAAACTCATTTTAAACATTTTCGAAAATTTATTCGATTTAAATTTTGGTTTTAACCAAATCTTGGTTAGGTACCATTGTATTATTTCATACTTACATAATTCTCTTTGGTTATAAATATAAACCATTTCAAATTTTAGATTCTTATTTGTTTATAATATTAACAACCGAACATCCAAATATATATATATATATATATATATATATAAAATAATTTCAGAAAATTATTTCTTTTATATCAAAATATAATTTTGGGTAAAATTATTTCATTTATCCACTTTAAAAACAATACTATGCTGGTTTATCTTGTTTAAGAGTTTAAAAATCCCTATCGATGACATAACGTACCACATATTGACTAGAATCCATAAACACTCAACCGATAAGTCAACATAACATAAAAATAGTTTTATATTCACTTAACAAATACGCACTCATAGCTATTATTAAACACAAACTCATTCTAGAGTACTATTGACTCTATTTTAATGAGTAATTTCCCTTACCAAAGCCTAGGTTATCGCCAACCTCGCTTTGATACCACATGTGACGACCCACCCTTTTTGACTCTCGAAAATCGGCACAAATACGCCACTATATAATATGCCGACGATCGAGTGCCGGAAAAGACAGATTGCCGAGGGAAATAAAGAATGAGGTAGAAGAAGAGAAAATAAAACAATATCAGAATCTTACAATCGCAGCGGAACAAAATATAATAGATAATAACCGATCTTTGCACAAAAAGAAACTATATCTATTTTATACATTACATCATCAGAGTATATCACAATCATAACAATTACCGGACAATTATATTAACTTGTCCTCAAAAAAGCTGACTATACAGCTCATACTGCAGAGCGGAAAACTTCAAATACGTGTGATACGTCTCGCTATCCAGCTTGTCTCCTAAGCTCCAAAGCATCCTATCTTGTAGTTTATAATACTCGGTCTGACTCGAGCATTATAATAAAATTACACCCGAGTCAGTCTGGAAAACCAACATGAGAAAAATACATTCAATTTAATTATTAAAGTTTCAAAACCTTAAATCAAAGGTATCTCGTAAGACCACGCCGCAAATAAACATGTCGGGTTTTTACCTTATGATAACCAAAATATTTCTTATCAAAATCCCTTGATATTATAATAGTGTCTAAGTACAAATATTATTTCGAATAGCCAAAATTGTTACATTCATTAATTTTGGCAATTACTAGGCTCTACAATCAAAACCGCAAAGGGCACGTAGGGAGAAAGGGTTTCCAACTAATGACTAGGCACTGGGGTACCACCTGTCACGGTACCTGGTCTAGATCAGTGTACTGAGGATCCACCCTGATCCTCTGCAACATAAGACCGGATTACCCCTTACTGGAAAGCCCGAATAAGATCACACCGCAGTTGGGATCAGCAGCCACCCACACAGCCGATTAAAAGGGACATCTAGAAAGGGATGACCTTACCATAATTGTTTGCTAGCCACTTAGCCTTGCGGCATAACCCTTGATTTTCAGTCATTCCCGATTGATGAGGCTCGAGGCTCAGCTCTACCTTTTTAGAACACATCTCACTTAGAATGCTTATCGTCCGCCTGATGATGTTCTAAAAGAATTCATCCATACAAGTCCGTTCTGGATCCGAACGGAACCGAAGGCACTACTCCTTCTACATCCATTTTGGAATCACCCTCAGGATTAGTAGCGATAAGCCCATGCACTTCACTGCTCCATCTTCGACTCCAAGCTCTTTTCTTCATCACGAAAACGTACTCGTTGGATCGAAGTGGTTTTCGGATCTCAAATCCGATCCCAGTATCTTCGAAACAACGTTCGCTATTTCTCGGTAAACTCAACCTGGTTCTTTAGGAAATACACAAACAAAAATAAGATCGGAGTTCACCTCCTAACCGTTAGCGGATGGATTTCCTTATAAACGTTCTAGAAGAACGAACGAGTTTATACGTACATTATAGCACCTCAAACGGTAACTGTACCATATAATTCCCGTACTCCTCCAAGATATTTCCAAAGTCATATTTAGGTCCAGATTTGATGTCGGTTATTTAACTATCAAATAATCAATATATTCAACCAATTATTTTATTTCCACTTAAAGCATCAAGTCTCATAAAATTTAGACTATTAAAATAAATTAATCGTTTCCCAAAATATATACTTAAAACATTTAAAATAAAGCTACTATAAATACTCCTTAATTTAAAATAATAGTTATGAAATTTTATACTAATTTTCCAAGTAAGACTTAAGCCATAAACTATTTTTAAAAAAATTAGAAGTTTTATATAAAGTATAAATATTAGAAAATTTCTTTTAAAAACATAATATTAATTTATTTTAAAATAATAACTACTGAAATTAATTTGAATAATATTTACTTTAAATTTCTAAAACTATTAAAAATAATAAATTTCTCTAAAACATTCTTTTAATATAATTTTAAAACCTTAAACCTATACATAAAAATCTCCTTTGAAAATATATTTTGATTTCATGGAAATACACTTTCCATTTCAATATAACCCATATAATCCTTTATAAATCCCGCTCGATTTATCCCAATTTAATTTACATCCCAATCTCGTAAATTCCTTTTAACAATTTTAAAAATAAATCCACTTTTTATTTTTAAACACATTTTCCATCTCCTTATAATCACTTTCAAAATATAAACTTAAATTATTTAAAATAAAACTACTAAATTCTTTATTCAAAATAATACTTACAGAATTCTATAAGAGTTTCCTGAGTAAAACTTAAACTAAAATTACCCTTAAAATAAAGTTATTATATCAATATTTATGTTAAAATTTCCTTTTAAAAATTATAATACTAATTTACCCTTAAATATAATTAAATACCAAAATTAACTTAAATAAATATTTACTTTTCACATAAAAATAATTAAAATGATAAATTTCCTAAAACATTCTAAAAACATTTTTAAATTTCTAGTTTATACTTTGAAATCTTTTCTTTGAAAATATACTTAGTTTTTCAGGAAAAATATACTTTCCAACATTTAAAAATAAAACCCCCTTTTTATTTTTAAAATGAATTGCACATTTTCTTATAAATTCCACCAGAATCTATACTTCCAAATTTATCCTCTAAAAAATATTCCACTTCATTTATAAACCTAGTTTACAAATTTCCATTCCTCTTTTCCTTTTAAAACACAGTTTTCCAAAACACTTAATCAATTTTCAAACTGATATCCTCGTTTAAATTTCCTTTAATTTTATTACTCGATTTATCCAAATTTCCAATAATTATTTACCTAAAAATTTTCTTTGCATTTCCTTTAAAAACCCATTTCAGTCCATCACAGGATATCACCGAATAACTTAATTTCCAATTCAATCTATCACAGGATATCACATAACATATCATAGATATGAAAAAAATTATAATACTTTTGAGGAATCCAGTTGGATCCCTCCAACCTATTTCCCTACATCCGCAAATGTTAGCACAATATAATCATAATACTAATCCCACTCCATGGGGGAGATCGCGGTATAAAGGGTCATCCGCTATTATGTGGGGTGTATAAGGTCTCGTCCGCTATATAATGTGGGAATATCTATCACTTCAATATATGTATATATATATACTACTATATATAATATCATGTCCAAACTGATAATAATATTCGCATTCGACCAATCAATCGATAATTTAAATTCTAACTATTTAAATTAAACTGATTATCCAGATGTGAGTAAGATTAACTCACCTTGAGCTTCATCGAGCATTCCAATTTTAAATCAAATCGAGCGCCTTCGATTTAATCTAAAATTTTCACGAGCTCCGAATGACTCTAGATCTGCTCCACTGCATAGTGCTCATCACTGCGATTTCGACGCTTCCTGTTTCACCCAATTTCAACCCCGCATGCATCAGATATGAAATTTATAAGTTTCAATTATAAATTTATAAACAAATTTCTTTCTTTTTATATTATTACCCTATGAAATCACGACCACTAAGTTCCTTCTTCCTTCAATACGTTTGTCCAGTCAAAAGAAAACCCAACATCGTGACAACCCTAGATGACCGCACCCCTACCCATGATCAAAAGTCGATCCATCGATGCCGAAACATTCGCCATGCCCACCTCCATCATCGGCCAAAGCATGGTGAAGCTAGGCCCATTCTCGCCCTGGGAAAACAAGCTCGAACGCATGACCTATCTTGACAAATTGCCGCTCCCTCGAAGCACTAAAAATAATCTCGACTATTGATCGAGTCGAGCTCAATGAGCTCTCCATCTTTCTATTTAGAGAATTTTGACGATAATGCTTAGATATTGAGAAAAAACAAGGGAAATCACTAAAGCATTTCGGCCATCGATAAATAAAGTGGCGGTTGGGGAAAGATAGCTAGGGTTTTCACTGTGTAAACGTAATTATATACGTATAAAATATTATTTTAATATTAAATTCATTTTTAAACAACTTTTTCAAATGATCTCCTAACGACGCATGCCGATAAGTGTTTATTATATTTTACCATTATTCCGAACACAATGGAATGTGTTTCGAAAGCTAATTTGATCGTAGGTGGAAGATAGCTTTTTGAATCGATTTTAAATGTTAAATTTTCGATTTTAATTCCAATGCATTTCTCACGCGTACGAACAAATGGTAATGCCAAACGCTACGAAAATTGAAATCCAATGATAATACACTATTACGGATCCAATAGAACTTATTTCATCGAATTTCGAGACTGTGCCCCAGAAGGCTATTTTAACTCGTCAATTAAATCGAGCGATTTTCAAAATTGTCAAAACCATTTAAAATTTCACTTTTTAAAACTATATTAGTTTAATTATAAATGATATAGAATTTATATTCTCATTAGAAATCATTTTGATTCATTTTAAATCAAAATCTAATTATTTACATCATTACTATATATTAAATTCCATTATTAAATTAATATAAAAATTCCAATTTAACTTGTCGACCTTTGATTCCATCCAAAGGTCCAGTATTAAAATTCATATCCAACTAGACTTTAAATAAATTTTAGAAACCATTTCCATACCTATATACACTCAAATTCATCCAATTTCAAATGTTAAATTATTATTATCCAAATCTAGTTAAATCGTTATATTTGGAATTATAGCTCATTTTATTAATTCAATCCAAATCTTCGTATTTCAAATCCAATTAACAATTCACATTCATCATTTAAAATGAGTTAAATTTCAAAAACTAACGACCAAAATTCCGATTCGTTACATGGATTTAAAACCAGAAATTTAGAGTTTAAATCCCAGGTTTTTGAAAATTGTTTTTTGAAGGTTTTGGAAGAAATAATAATAGCACTAATTTAAAGTATTTTGATTAGAATATTTAAAATGGAATTTAAAAGAGATAAGAAAGCACTGAGCTCACTTCGGTCGTTGGAAAATGATTCAAGTGATGACTACAATATCATCGGCGTTCATTTCGAGTTTCTAAGTGACGGATCGCTACCATAGTGATTTGCTATAAAGTTTGTTTCGATAAAATAAAGTTTGTTTTAGCAAAAAAAGATTGCTTTTTATTTAAAAAGTATGATTTGATATACAAAGGAGTTATGTATATATTATGATTTCAAAATGTTTTGAATTCTGAAAATTTTCGTTTAAGTGCTTTGTGAAAATATAAGAAAATAAGTTTTTGTAACTTATATGAAAAATAGTAAGTTAAAAAACAAAACTTATATTTGTTAAATATTCTGGTTAAGTAAGGCAAATTGGAGATTTTATGCACTCTTAGGATATAAAAGAGTATGAAATGAATATAAAATTAAGTTATAAAGTGATTATAAAACCATGAGTTGTAATTATAGAATGTGGATGAACTTAAGTAAAGGTTTATGAAATTATAAGTAGATAAGTTTATATAACTTATAAATTTGAAATAATGGAAAGCAAAGCCAAATTTTAAAAATGGTCAAACATTTGGGTTAACAAAAGAAATTTGAAATTGAGCTATGAAATGAAATTTAACTTAAATAAAGTTGTGTTATTAGATGTAATTGATTTATGTAATGATTTTATGGAATGGTTCCTAAGTGATATTAGAATTAAATGAAACATACTTAGAATGAAATGAATGAGAATAAAATTAACATGAATAAAAAATTTGGTATAGCTAAGAAAACAGTTAAAATAAATATGTAAGTTGTACGTTGATCATTTTATTCGCATAACTTTTTGATCCATATTCGAGTAAATGATTTCAAGGTGATTAATGTCAGTCCATGTTAGGATTGTTCACTCGTTTCTTAACAGCGAACACTGGATATGGTTTTTTGATTTGATTTGAACTTCTCTATCATAGTATACGGTTATGCAAGGAGTATGACGGTTTCTAGTCTAGGAACTAGATCGAAGTATGTACTAGAGAAGTCGACTTAACGATAGTAGTTCAAAAGTGAAATTGTGTGATCGAGAGAGCGATCAAATTTGATATTGCATACGAATGGCCTATGGACATCTTATGGCTTTGATATGATTGTATGCTATGTTTAGTTAACTTTATTTGCTGGTAATTATAAACACTATTAAGTAAGGATGCCTGATGGTTTCTTTGGTTGCATATGGTGGTTATATTAGTCTATGTTATATAGTGATTTTGCTTTCCATACACTTGCTCTCATTTTTTTGCTAAGTGTTCAATAGGAACTGACGGTGTATGCTTTGCATTTAGAGCTCACTTTCATATTGCATTAATTGTATATGTTTGCTAATATTAAGAAAAGGTACGTTATATATGTATATATTTTCCCTACGGGATGCCTTATCCTTGAGGTGAGATGTAAATTATATATGTCTTGTAAATTTTCCAATCAAGCCACGTAAAGGGAATGCTGGCAAAAAATTTATAAAATTTAAGACGTTAGAAATTTTTGATAATTTTAAGAAATTTTGATGACTAAAATTTGATTTTTGTGTTATAACTTGAAATGATTTTAATTAACATCTGTGAATGAATTTAAAGACTTAGAAAATTTTATAATTTATTCAGCTAATTGTTTTTGAATAGTTAATGGGTTTTGTGGCATTTTTCTTACCTTGGCGATTTCGAGAATGAAATTCTTTTAAGGAAGGAACTCTATAACGACCCAGGATTTTGGCCAATAAAATTTGAAATATTTATTTAACGTAAAATATTGAAAGTTAATTTATTTAGTCAAACAGCTTAAATTTCAAATATAGGAATTTAATGTAAGTAAACATGATTTTGAAAGCTGATTAAATCCGTTTTAATAAGAATGAAGATAGTAAACTTTTAAATTTGAATTAAAAGTGATTCGAATGGTATCAATAAGAATTCGTTTTAATTATCATGTGAAAATAGCCTTCTAGGACACTGTCTCGGATTTTCATGAAACTGATGGCATTGGATCTGCAATAGTAAATTATTGTATGTTAATGAATTTCATGGTGTTGGACATACCGTTTAATCATGTGAGCTCGAAACGATTAAAAATTAATTAAAGGAATTTAAATTAATATAATTTGGTTTTGCAAGTTAACTTCTATATATGATGGAATTGGATTCTGATACTAGTTCCCTTGTTTTCAGAATAGGGTTATTTAGTATAGAACGCCAGTCCACATTCCTATATTGGAGTTTGGAAATTTAAAGCGTGAATAGTCTTTGATTATTTTTCTATAAAAGGACCTCAACATCCCTCATTTTGTAAAATCCTAAATTCAACAACGCAGCCGCCTTTTTTATCGTCCACATCTAATGACCCATGATTGCGACCACCAGAGGCTGTATCGGCCATCGAACTCAACTGCGAAGTTGCTCAACTAGACGAGATTGGTGATCTGATGGTTGGATTGGTTGATGAAACATTCCAGTGACGATAGGGGTGCGACATCGGCAGCGTTTTTTAATTCTCCGGCATGCTTTGGTCATTGAGGGGAGGCAGTGCTAGCATAATAAGCCACACCTTAATGGGCCAAAATTTCAACAAATATCAGAACCCAAGTCCATTAGAGCGCAAATCGTTAGATTTGGTACCTAAAAAAAGCATGAGCATTATCAAAGACCGATAGAAATCTAGACTCATAGCGAAAAGAATAATAGGATAAGAATACTGACTGTGACTACTATCTTGGAATTAATGGTCTTCCTTGGATAATAGATTGTCACATCAACTTTGAGCATGAGAGAAAGAAGATCTCTCCAACGAAAAAGCACATCCAGCTCCAATGATTTGTTCCTCTAAATTCTATCTTGTAGGTCGTAATGAAGAGGGGGTCAGAACAACGTTCTGGTGACTGAAAATATAAACTGCCCATAGCATAAACTTATACCGATTGGTTTCCATTGAATTATTATGCTCATTGTAATGACTCGTATTTTTTATAATTATACATATTAAATTAAATAAGATTTCGGAATTTTTGTTGTTGTTAGAAATTAAAATTTATGATTTGTTAATGAGAAAAATAATTGGTATATGATTTAATAATGTTGTTTGAATGTTATCGACAACTATTTTAATGTAATTTCAATTAATTGAAATAATTATAAAGTTATTTGGTTATAATTGTAAATATGGAATAAATTAAATATTGAATTCAATGTTGAAATTATCTGTTATCAATTAAAATAGGTTTATTATAGAATATGAAATCGTTTTCGGTAAGCAATGTATCATCTTGGTTGTAAATAATAAGTTAATGGATATGAATTACTAATGGATAACAATTGTTTATTCTCACCTTAATATTTAATCCGTTGGAATTAAATTGGTAATTAATGGAATTAATGCAATTGAAATATTATAATTAATATGGTAAAAGATGATAACAATAGAATATGAATGTAATAAAATGTAAACCAATGTTAAAAATATCCATAACGTAATAGTTGACTCAATAATCATAGTGAGAATCAAAATAAAAGAATTTATTGGGGTTTAAATTTTAATGAATGAATTTTTTGCGGTTGTAATTAAACGTTGAAATCTATGTAATATTTAAACCTTGGAATTAACATGGAAAATTAAAATATCAAATTTAATAAAAAGAAATGTTTGTGGAATTTCAATCTTTTGTCAAATTTAGTCAAAATTTAAATTTGAGATGAAAATTTAAAATTTATTCCTTTTTCTAATTCTAGATTGAATTTTGAATTGGTCTCTGCTTTTCGTTTCGTCAAAATTGGACTCCTATTCGTCTAAATTTGCAATTTACGGTGAAAAACTCGCATAAAATAACAGTGTATATTGTGTGTGTTTTACATAGTGTTTCATATGGTATTTCCTAGTGTATTTTAATTTATATATGACTCTTAGGCTCTTAGGAAGTCTCTTGGACTTCAACTTACACAATTCAAAAACCTTTACTCTTCTACATACAAACTCCTTATTAGAAAGAAACTACATATAAACTTTCTACCATCTCATTTCTATCTTCCTCAAACCAGAAACTCTCTCTCTTCTTGCATTGCTCCTCCTCTCTTCTTCCAATCTATTAAAACCCATATCCTCCTCTTCCTTATCCCTTTCCTCCTCTCTTCTCTTTCCCTCTTCTCTCTCCCCTCCTCTACTATCTTTCCCTCTTCCCCTCCTCCTATTGCCTTGCCCCTGATTTGCTTGTACGAACCTCTTCCACTTAAAAAAGTAAAAAAAAAAAAAGAGAAAAAAATAGTTTGTTGAGTCGTCATATTCGCGTGTGTGATAGCTTGGATCTTGTGTTCGTTGCGTGTGATCTCCATCTCCATCTTGTTTGAGTAGCTGTCACCTTCGTTAACCATGAAAGGTGAAGAAATCACTCATGATTAATATTCTGAATAAGTGAATGGATATCATAGAAAATGACTTAGAAATTTTTGTTTAATTAGGAATTTTGTTAGCTTATAAATATGGTTTGATATGATTTTATAGGTTCACCATGTGGTATTTAACATGACATATGGTATGAAATGATCCACTATATATTACGTTTTTGGTAGGTTAACCATATGACATGATATGCTATTTCGACACATAATATGTTATGTTACTAATATGTTAAATCACATATATGCTATGTTAGTAATATGTTAAATCACATATATGTTGTGTCAGTAATATGTTTTATAAAATGACCATGGTGTGAAATAAGCGTTGGTTGTTAAAAAGACTGGAGTCAGATATTGATATACTCTCTATCAATACCGAAACCACTTTAACAACTGTGCACATGGTGGAGAATCTAGAATGAAGTAGATTGGTTTGGCGAACACTAATGGAATGAAGTAAGAGAATGATGATAGATAGCTATGACTTTCGGGTCATAATTAAAATGACTAAAACAGGAGCTATACCAAGCCAAGTGGTGTCGCTCCCCCTATCGAGCATGCTTCTTCGAGACCATATCTATTACTTTGTCATCTGATTGGTGGCCACCCATGATTTGATTATGAGAGTGTGTCTCGAGGCGGGCGGTAGTAGCTGCTATGGGTTGCCACCAGTCCGGAAGTGTAAAACGGTAGAATCCTACCTTAGGCATTGCCTCGCGTGCCTTGTCATATTTATCCTGACGATCCCACTACGACTTTGGTTTGTGTCGTACTTATGGAGTCCTCCCTGAATATCCCACTAGTCTACATTGGAGTTTACAATACTGTATATACTACGATGCTTACATAAAAATGTGTTAAGAGAAATAGGGTAATGCCTTAAAGCTATTTTAATACTTTACTTTATGATAGACATTATATATGTAGCGTATTGTATTATATATGTAGATAGTTTGAAAGATCCTTAAAGAAATGGAAATCTCAAAGTTTGAGTTATTGATACATTTCACTTGAACATTTCATACTTACACAAGAATATTAATTCTAACTTGATTGTTTTGTTTTTTCTTTATGCTCGGTTCGGCCTGTGCTTTTTCAGTATTGAAGACTATCTTTCTGGAGGACGAAGATGAAGATTTAGTACATTATTACTATATTATATTTATCCCATTATATCATGTTGTTCCACTGCATTATCCTATTATACATGTTGTATGTATAACTCCGATTGTATTTTAAAAGTCTAATCAAATGTTATTTGTAAAATAGCTTCATGAACTGTTTATTTGAGTATTATATTTTATCATTCCGCTGTGAGATTTTGCTTTTTTTCTTTCCTTTCTCTTATTTTCTTATTTACCCCATTGACAATCCTCCCTTTTGAATGGTTTGAGTTGACATGTGTGGTTTATTGTTGATTTAAACCGTTCAAAAAGGTGGGTCGTTACAGGTGGTATCAGAGCTTTGATTTAGGGATAACTTTAGCTTTGTGGTGTTTGATTCATTAGAGATAGGGTTGTAATACCCTAGAATGAGTTTGTTTGAGTGCATGTATGTGTGTGTGTGTGTACACACGAGGGAGCGTACTTGTTAGTGTTATAAAATGTTTTATATTGTATTTACTTATCCGTTGAGTTGTTTATGAATTCTGGTTAGTGCGTGGGACACCATGTTATCGATAGGGATTTCTAAACACTTAAATGCGGTAAGTCGACATGATATTGTTTTAAAATCAAGTAAATGAAATAAGTTTACCTAAATTATTTTATATATACAAAATGATAATTTTCAATGGATGTTAGTTGTTAAGAGACGATAATATTTCGTTATCATCAATTATTGGTTGAATTAAAATAAAACGAATACTTTATGAATTTTATTTCATGAAGCGTTTGATGATTAAATATAATTGAAATATAATTATAACAAGAATTGTTTACAATAAAAAAATTCTAATTAACGAAAAGTTTTGATAATAAAGTAAATAAATTTGTATAAGTATATTTATAATGTAGCTTATAAAAAGGAAGGATTTAATAGTTGAGAAATTTTGAATTTAAAACATATTGCTTTCAAAATTGTTGTCAAAGCCTTCAAAATTAGTAATAATATTATTTAAGAGTGTTTTGTCTACAAATAAATTTTTTAATTTTTTAAAAAGGAATAAGAAGTATTGAATTCGCTTTGATTGCTGCAAAATAATTTTAGGGATGATTGCAGCATCGCCACTATTCATTTTCGAGTTTCTGAGTGAGTATTGCTACCAAAAGGAATTTCTTTTCGATTAAAACAAGTTTTGATTATGAGGAAATACTCTAAGTATGATTTTTATTAATAGTTTTGAACTTATAATTTAAAATATTTTATAATTTATGAATTTGAACAGGAAAACAAAATTTAATTTTAAATTGGTTAAACATTTTGGTTAAACAAATTTGAAATTGAGATATGAAAAGAAAGAATCAACCTAAGAAATGCTAAATAGATCGACTTAGTGCAGTGAAAGAAATAAAACGAAGTCTAACTCAACAAAGATTAAATAAATGTGAATTGCATTGAAATGAATTAGATAAAATAATGGAATGAAATTTCAAGCGAATATGTTGTATAACTTATAAATTTGAGTAATATTGAGCTAATAACAAATTTTAAATTTGTTGAATGTGAATGGTGGAAAGAAAATTTAACTTAGATAATGTTGAATAAATCTGGCAATGGTTAAAATGAAGTGAAGTTTAACTTGACATTAAATGAATTGAATTGGATTTGAATGAAACTATATAAATTAATAAAGTGAACCAATTTCTTTTAAGCTATAAATGAATTAATGAAATGTATATGAACTTGAATTATAAGATGAAATGCAATTTTGAAGAAATTGAATGAGAATAAACGAGTGTAAGAAAATCAATGTGACTAGTTGAAAAATAAATGTGAAGTGCATTTTATAAAATGGTCGCAGTAGACTTAAATGGTTTATAAATGAGATTGTATCAATGAAAATATACTAAGTGTAATGAAATGAAATTTTAATTAAAATAAGATTGTATGAAATGGAATAATGTTATAAATGGTTCATAAATGGATTTGTATGGAATAGGTTAAACGAAAAGTGAAACAATTGGAATTTCACAATTTGAATTGAACAGATTGAATGTGAATGAAATAGTTGTGAATAAATTAGAAGCAAACTAATCAAATGATAATAAAATTTGGATGTTAATAAGAAACGAAGTGAAAAAATTAAATATGGATATTAGATAATGTAATTTGGTATAGTTATGATCTAATAAAAGGAATATTAATGGTTGAATGATCTATTGTAAATCATTGTTATTACTATTTTGGTTGCATATGATTGTCGTATGTTGGCATTTGTGCCTGTTTTTATAAGTAAGTTGTAATTTCTATAAACTGATATCAGAGTGGCGTAATATAAGCGCAGTGAAAGTTTTGTAAATAAGATTTTAATGTTTTATAAGTTGATTGTTTGAATAAAATATATTAATTGTTAAATTTAGTATTTTACCCCTTTCCGAGGACGAACAGTTTTGAGTGTGTAACACCCCGCATTGTTATACAATTAAAATTTAACGTATAACGATAAGTAATGAAAATAAATAATTTTGGAATTATCGGAATATGGCTCCAAAAATTGTGCCATTACGTCTGGGGCGATTTTCTGATCAGTTTTCATATATAACTTATCAAATTTGAACGACTATGAAGAAGTTATGAACGAAAAAAATCATATGTACATATGGGCCGACCTCAGGTCGACCCAATTGGCACACAGGTCGATCGCACGTTTGACCGGTGCTTATAGGCGGGGTCGACCCGCGTGCGACCTAGACGAATTTTTCATCCAGGTACGTACGTAATGTGTTTTTTAGTTTTTACGTCATCCAAGCCATACGTTCTTCGATTCTATGGCTTCGAAGGACATTATGACATGGTGGCTCTAGGTTCAATCCAAGAATCCGACGGTCTGATATCCCCAAGCTCCAATATAAATAGGACCTTAGGCCTTACTATCTTCTCACAATTAGATTTTCTCACACAGGTTCATTGCCCATGGCTGAACCCTAAATAGAAAATATGTCTTTTGGGTTCTTGGCCTAAGGCTGAAACCTAAAAAGAAAATAATTTTTAGGGAGAAGATCTTCTAAATTAAAATATTATACACCTCGGAGGAAGGGGATCCAGAAGGACCGTGGAGCTAAGTGGAGCACAAGCAAAGCTAAGGAAGACATGTGAGTGGATTTATTTCTATATCTTATAAGTTTAAGATGTATTATCTTTAGATTCCTATTTAGAAAATTTTATTCAGTAATTAATCATATTAATTAAATTATGCTAAACTAGAAGAAAACTTGCATTTTATTTACAGTATTAGTATTTATACACAGTTTTCTATGCCTTATTTACATCTTTTCTACGTTTTGGATTTTAATGCAAGCGTCAGTTTTCTTCTATCCTCTCCTTTTTCTTCGTGAATGGATTAGAATAGATTAAATGTAAATATGGATTAAACAATTAAGAATAAGGAAATGAAGGAAATTAGATGTAAAATAACAAAAGTTTGAGGAGTAGCATTACTTTAATAAATTGCATTAAAACAGGAAAATTTAATTTGGAAGTAATTATTAGATTAATTAGTCGGTTTAGAAAATAGGATACATTTTCATAACTTAACACCAAAAAGGTAGCGATAAACATAACTATAGGAATAAAAGAAATAAAAAGGGGAGCTAATGTAAAATAGAGAAACCATTGTATTTTACACTACTCCAAAATAGTAAATGAAATATCTTGTAGCTACGAATTATAGTTTATATTATTATCCAATACTAAGATATGGAAATGGATTATATAGTTTTCATAACCAACTAAATAAAATAGAATTACTTTCTAAAATTGGAGACAATAAAGTAAAGCATGAATTGAAACAAGAAAATTAATAGTCAAGAATTTGAAGCTGTAAAAATTAATGAGCCTAAGTCTACATTTACTGCGCAGGCTATTTAAATAGGCAGTTATTGTGATAAGTGAATTAAAGCAAATTCTATATCATTATAAAGAAGGCAGACTAGAACAGATAAGAAACGCTTGTAATTATACAACGGACTATAAAAGAGGAAAAAGTAACGGTTACAAGTAGAATTATAACATAGGTTATAATTATGAAAAAAGAAAGGAAAAACTTATCATGAGACTTAAAATAAATTGGTAAGCAATGGTAGTAGAGAATAATGGTAAAAGCTTATTGAAACAACTTATATTAAGTCAATAAGAAAATAAAACAGAAATGGTAAAAGTGGCTTAATTTATTGAACTTAAGGATTTATATATTAAGTTAAATAAGCAAGATAATGAATGTGGTTCATGGCTACAGCATTCCCTATTAGATCTATGGTAATCTCGCAATAATTAGAAGTGAGAGGAGGGCAAGAATATGCTAATTAAGTTGAATAAATAGCCAACAGAGTAAGAAAGCAAACTAAATGCAAATTAAAAGATTAGACTTAAGATCTAATAAAAGAATCGAATTGCATTTGGAGCAGCCCAAAGTATGAAGCACCCAAAGAAGCAGTTCATCACGGATTCCGGCAATGGAGGAGCATGTCCAACTTAGAATTTTTGAGCTTCAAAGAAGTACGAGATTTAAAAGGGACATGTGGATACTCTAGGATTGCCCTTTGGGTAGGCCCAACGAAGTTGTATTCCCGGAGGAAGGTCAATAGGTGTTCCATCAAGAGAGTATGCCTTGACTGCATTTGCATTGTAGGCCTAACGAAGCAGACTTTTGTACGCAGTCAGAAGGGCTTGGTGTTCGGATTGATTTCGGACCAAGATTGATTTTGTACGCAGTCAATAGGAGGAAGGGCTTAGTGTTCGGATTGCATTTGCATGTGGATTTTGGCCATCATCAAGACCAAGATTGATTTCGGAAAAGACTAGATTTAGACCAACAGGCCAATGATTCTTTCACTATCGAGGAATTGGATAGAAGGGCACTTCCAATTGGATGTTGGATTGTTTGCAGTAGGGCACAACCACTTTAGTCCTTAGATATCTTTCGATTTAGTTGAGGGGTGGCCGTGTGGAGCCATTACCACAACGAGAAAAGAGACATACCAACTAGAATATATGTATTGAAGGCCTAACGAAGACGTCCTTTATAGATATAGAAAATCCATGACCTAATTCCATAAAAGGTAGATATGTTGGTGGGATTCAGATAGTAAATAGAACGATTACGTTGTCCTCAATGCACGCACTGGGTGGTACATTATGGATGACCGAGCACTGGCATAGACTAGTGCCGACGCGATTTATATTTTCATGGTAAGTATTGGAGCATTTGTATTATAGGCCTTACAAAGCATTCCTTTACAGATGTAGCTACAGAATGCTTCGCAACAAGACGATGGAGTATCTGTATTGTAGGCCTTACAAAGCAGCCCTTTACAGATATAGCTACGGAGCAAGATGATGGGGCATCTGTATTGTAGGCCTTACGAAGTAGTCCTTTACAGATGTAGTTACGGAACGTTACCAAAACAAGACGATGGAGCCTTTTTCGAGGAGGATACAGATGGTACCATGGGTGGTACCTAGGACCAATATGGTCATGGGGCATATAGCCACATATATGTATATATTAGTTATTAGGTTTTAATCTACTATGGAGTAAATGGCATGATTCACGAATAAAGGTGAAAATATTATAACCTAATGAACCTCATATAAGAGTAAATGGAAGTAAAACTATATATGTAGAATTAAGCTTAGAAGTATATGGTTTATCCATTCACCAAAACTTTTGTTCTGACCTCCTCCTCATAAGCTCCTATAGGTTAGGTAGATGGCAGAGACTTCTCAGCTATGTGACACCTGCTTAGGAAGTGTTATTATTTGGGCGAGTATTTACTTACTATTATATATTAATCAATCCCACTATGAGATAATTAATTGAGCGCTGATATAATTATTTTTTCCTATTTGCAATATACCAGATGCCCAACTTGGACTTCAGTGGGCTTGGGTTTTAGCATTTTTGCGAAAAATTCGGACCTGGGAATTCGGGTTGTTACATTTGGTATTGGAGCCAGGTTTAGATTCCTAGGAAGATAGTGACTGAACGTATTTGTATTTTTAATATAAATACACACACACACTCTTAAAACCCTAAAGAAAAGTCCATTCTTTTGAGTAAATCAATATCTGGAGAAAGTTTGGAAAACAATCTAGTGTACCAAAACTTGGAGTAAGGAAATTCTAGAAGCTATATGACTTAGAATGGCAAAGGTTTTTGGATTCAGTAGAGAATATTTGGAAATGTGAAAGCAAACTAAAAGGCCACTTTTTAATCTAGCCCAGGAATTAAACTCTTAAGAATTTGAAAAGTTTTAGAAAATTTTCAAGTTCTAAGTCTAGAAGTTTACAACTTTATAATAATATTAGTTTAAATATGGAAAGTTGAAGAAAAACAACTTTAGAGCATTTTTGAATTTGAAAATAAAGAAAAATATAGTTTAGAAAAATCTAGGTATTATTAAGTTTAATTGAAAACTAGTATTTTTGGCCGTAGTGACGATATTTAATGCAACATTTGTCTTAGCCAAGTAAAAACGTATTTTTGAAAATATTATTTAATCACAAAGAGGTTTATAAGTACGCAAAAATATTTTTCTAGCTGTACAGAAAATAAAGCTATTTTGAAAAATAATTTTTATGAGTAGGGCAAATTAAGTGGTTGGAGCAAGTTCATGGACATTAATATAGATTCAGTTAAAGTATGGAAGACGTCAAGACTCCACTCGGAGGGTGGAGAACGGGCAAGGATATTTAGTGAATTCATGACCGCGACTTAGACAGCCCGATAATAGATAGCATTTACATAGGCCGATAATAGATAGCATTTACATAGGCTTGAATTAGTTAGGGGGGAGACGGGAAAGGTAAGCATATGCTACTGGAGTGAAAAAACGGGGGGCTAGGTCGACCTGGGTGGTCGATGGGCCGGTTGACCGCACGGTCGACTGGTGACCAAGGTGGGTCGGCCATCGTAGTTTGTCCGCACACGTATAAACACGTTCCCCTCCCTTTCATCATTTTCACTTCCTCCTCCCCGAAGACAACAGCCGCACCCAAAAACCACTTTTCTAACCACCCAAACTCCTCCATAACTCCATTGTTTCGCTTGCGGTTAGTATCAAATCAAAGTGTGTCGCGATATCTACATGGGTCCATTCTCCATTTCCATAGATCTGAGAGATTTTCACCATGCCTCCAAGACCCTCTCTAGTTCACCTTTTCCCCACCTCACACCATAGGAGATAGCTTGGTGTCAAAGTGATAGGCGGAAAGTGCAGTCTTACTCTGATACAGCCTCGTACCAGTTTTTGCAAGGAAGGGCGGTGGAGTATACTAATTTTTCTGGCAAACGTTTAGAACAGCTCTTCATGGACATAGGGCTGGAACGGATTCTTAGTCATGAGACGATCGAGTAGCGAGCGTATCCTAGGTTAGTACGTATTTTTGATGCTACCTACATACTAGCGATAAGGATAAGGAGTTGATTGTCCAGTCGGAGGTCAAGGGAGCTCAGATAGTTTTCACTAAGTCTCATTGGCTAGTATTCTAGATATCAGAGGGTATGGCTTAGAGGTAGGGTGGATTAACATGACGGACATGGCCATTTTGCAGCTGATTCTTTTAGACCCCTAGCACCCCAACTGGAGCGCTAGGTAATTGATCCCGTTGGCTAGGTTAGTTATCTGCATTCTACAACATAACCTTTTCCACAAGATGGGAAGTTTTGATCAGATATACTTATTATGAGGCGGGCCACCTATGCCATATTCAGAGGATTGCAGGTGAACTGGGCTAGGACGATTATGGCCAAGTATATGAAAGTGATTGAACTTCACAACATGGGTCTTCAGGTGGGCCAGGGTTGAGATGGAGAGAGAGACTTACAATTAAAAGGCCCACCCCTTGATAGATTCATCCACTCTGAGGAGGATGCATACATGATTGGCCCAGATTCAGGCTCCATAGGAGTAGTAGGAGCACGAGCAGTAACTATCACCACAGCCCTCACCACATTGGCAGGAACACCAGTACTTTCATGAGCATCAGCACTTTGCCTCGTCACTGTTTAGAGGTGACATAGGAAATACCGTGTCGCCATGTCCCGCTTGGCCAACTGATCATGCAACGTAGAGTATATGGGGATATGGATCTTCGGGAGAGAGAGCAGGACCCTCTCAGCTTCCTCCACCGATGAGCTACGAGGAGAAATATAGGGACTTTGCCGAGGGGCAAGAGCAGCTCGCTAGGGAGCATGCAGAGATTCTATAGGGACAACAGGAGGTGATTAGGAGACATGATGAGTTAGCTAGGTCTCAGCGTGAGATTGAGGCAAGCACTAGGTAGTAGGAGGAGTGCCTTAGCTATTTGAATTCCTTTATTAGAGCCTTCCTGTGTCAGGGTGGAAAGGGGCATAGGCCTCCTAGCCCGAGATGATGGCTATGTTAGCCTACGTATGTCATCTATCTAGTATCATATTGTAATAGCGTTTGTTTTCTCTTTTTAATTAAAAAATTGAACTCTTATGTAAGCAATTAAAATTCTATGGTAATATATCAGTATTGATGCTTTTTCTCTTTATTTTTGTGATGTTCACAAATGGAGAATAAGGACATAAGAACGTTATTATAAAAAGTAAGAGCAAAAATAAGAATAATAAAAAGTAAACTAGCAAACTAAAGAAAAGCAATGGAAACATCAAAAAAAGACTTAAAAAGCTATTTTCTTATGTAAACCGTGCTTAGGAAAAATAGAAAGAGATTTTTATAGGATCGCAACCCAAAATTCCGAGTATGGGGAAAGATGTGTATAAAAGAAAATCGGAGAAATACGAAGTTTCTTCGTTTTCAGTCTTCTTTCTAACACAAGAACTTGAATTCAGAAAACTAAATTTTTTCTGAAATTTGAATATTGAAAGTTGTGTATTAGGATTTGGATGAAAAATTGGTTGTACTACACCCCTATCCAATAGGATTGTGGGAAATTTTGGGTGAAAGATGTTTTTTTAAGTTTTTGAAAAATTTCATTCATATAGAAATTGCAAGCATATTTAGGTTGTGTGCATCATGTTTTAAAAATAAATTTTTAAATAAAAAGCATTCATATAGGAGGTATTGTTTAGAAATTTATGTACGTACATACATTTTCTTTTGAAAAATGCTTTTGCACAAAAGCACAGATGGTTGCAAAATTAGATGTACACAAATTGGTTGTAATAAATACGAGGAATGCATAAAATTTAACCGTATCAAATTTCATGGATGAAATTTTCTAAGGGTGGGAGAACCTAACACCCTGTATTTTTATATAATTAAAATTTAACGTATAACGATAAGTAATGGAAATAAATAATTTTGGAATTATCGGAATATGGCTCTAAAGCTTGTACCATTGCGTCCGGGACGATTTTCTAATCAATTTGCATATGTAACTTATCAAAATCTAAACCAATATGAAGAAGTTATGAACGAAACAAAAATAGGAAACAAAACGAAAAAAAATTATATGTACATATGGGCCGACCATAGGTCGACCCAATTGGCGCACAGGTCGACCTCACGGTCAATTGGTGCTAAGAGGTAGTCGACCACCCAGTTGACCCGCATGCCACCTGGACGAATTTTTCGTCCAGGATACGTATATGACGTGTTTTCTTGTTTTTACGTCATTCGAGCCATACGTTCTTTGATCCTACGGCTCCGAACGACCCTTGACTGGTTGCTCCAGGTTCAATCCAAGAATCCAACGGTCTGAGATCCCTAAGCTCCAATATAAATAGGACCCTAGGCCTAGCTATCTTCTCATAATTAGATTTTCTCCCATGGGTTCATTGCCCAAGGCTGAACCCTAAATAGAAAATATTTCTTTTGGATTCTTGGCCTAAGGCTGAACCTCGATAAAAAATAATTTTTAGGGTAAAGATCTTCTAAATTAATATATTATACACATTGGAGGAAGGGGATCCAGAAGGACTATGGAGCCAAGCAATGCACAAGCAAAGTTAAGGATGACAGGGGAGTGGATTTATTTATATATCTTTTAAGTTTAAGATATAATATCGTTAGATTCCCATTTAGAAAATTTTATTCAGCAATTAATCATATTAATTAAATTATGCTAAACAAGAAGAAAACTTGTAGTTTATTTACAGTATTAGTATCTATACCCAGTTTTCTATGCCTTATTTACGTCTTTTTCTGCGTTTTGTTTTTTATGCAAGCATAAGTTTTCTTCTTTCCTTCCCTTTTTCTTCGCGAATGGATTAGAGTTGATTAAACACGAATATGGGTTAAATAATTAAGAACAATGAGATAAAGGAAATTAGATGCAAAATAATAGAAGTTTAAGGAATAGAATTATTGTAATAAATTGCATTAAAATGGGAAAATTCAATTTGAGAGTAATTATTAGATAAATTCTTCAGCTTAAAAAATATGATGCATTTCCATAACTTAACATCTAAAAGATAGTGATAAACGTAACCGTAGGAATAAAAGAAATAAAATGGGGAGCTAGTGTATAATAGAGAAACTGCTATATTTTACACTACTTCAAAATAGTAAATGAAATATCTTGTGGCCAAAATAGTAAATAAAATATCTTCCAGTTAGTTTATATTATTATCCAATATTAAGATATGGAAATGGATTATATAGTTTTTATAACCAACTAAATAAAATAGAATTACTTTCTAAAATTGGAGATAAAGTAAAGCAAGAATTGAAACAAGAAAATTAATAGTCAAGAATTTGAAGCTGTAAAAATTAATGAGCCTAAGTCTGCATTTACTGCGCAGGCTATTTAAACAGGCAGCTATTGTGATAAGTGAATTAAAGAAAATTCTATATCATAATAAAGATGGCAGACTAGAACAGACAAGAAACGCTTCTAATTATACAATGGATTGTAAAAGAATAAAAATTAACAGTTACAAGTTTAATTATAACATAGGTTATAATTATGAAATAAGAACAAAAAAGCTTATCATGATACTTAAAATAAATTGGTAAGCAATGGTAATAGAGAATAATGGTAGAAGCTTACTAAAACAAGTTGTATTACGTAAATAAGCAAATAAAACAGAAATGGTAAGAGACACTTATTTTTTTGAACTTTAGGATTTATATATTAAATTAAATAAGCAAGATAATGAATGTGGCTCATATTAACAACATTCCCAATTAGATCAATGGTAATCTCACAATAATTAGAATTGATACGAGGGCAAGAATATGTTAATTAAGTTAAATAAGTAGCTAACAGAGTAAGAAAGAAAACTAAATGCAAATTAAAAGATTAGACTTAGGGTCTAATAAAAGAATCGAATTGCATTTGGAGCAGCCCAAAGGATGAAGCGCCTAAAGAAGTAGTTCATCATAGATTCTAGCAATGGAAAAGCACATCCAACTTAGAATTTTTGGGCTTCAACGAAGTAGGAGACTTCAACGGAATGTGAGGATACTTTAGGATGGCCCTCTAGGAAGGCCTAACGAAGCTGTATCTCCGGAGGCTGGTCTTTAGGTGTTCCATCAAGAGAGTATGCATTCACTGCAGTTGCATTATTGGCCTAATGAAACAGACCTTTGTAGGCAGTCAGAAGGGCTTGGTGTTTGGAGTAAGGTATTCGTATGTTCAGTACTTGCAAGTTATTTTGAGGATAGTCACATGCGGATATAAGCCAGCATCAAGACCAAGAGCGATTTTGTGAAAGACTAGAGTTAAACCAAAATGCTAATGATTCTTTCACTATCGAAACATTGGATGGGGCACCACCAATTGGATGTTAGATTGTTTACAATAGGGCATGACCACTAAACGCTTTATAGGTCTTTCGGTTAGTTGAGGGGTGGCTGGATGGGGACATAGCCACAACGAGAAAAGAGACAGACCAACTAGAATACCTGTATTGTATGTCTAACGTAGCAGTCCTTTACAGAAATAGAAAATCCCTGACTGAATTCTGTACAAGGTAAACCTTGTGGGCAAGATTCAGATAGTAGGCAGAATGATTACATAGTCGATGTATGCACTGGGTGGTACATTATGGATGTCCGAGCACCGGCATAGACTAGTGCGGTTGCGATTTACGTTTTCATAGTAAGTAGTGGAGCATCTATATTGTAGGCCTTACGAAGTATTCCTTTATAGATGCAGCTATAGAACGCTTGTGGATCAAGACGATGGGGTATCTATATTGTAGGCCTTACAAAGAAGTCCTTTACAGATATAGCTACAGAGCAAGACGATGGAGCATCTGTATTGTAGGCCTTACGAAGCAGTCTTTTACAGATGTAGTTATGGAAGCTCTCGAAGTAAGAGGATGGAGCCCTTTTCGAGGAGGATCCGAAAGGTACCATGGGTGGTGCATAGGACCAATATGGTCATGGGGCATATAGCTACATATATGTATGTATTAGTTATTAGGTTTTAATCTACTATGGAGTAGATGGGAACGATTCACGAATAAAGGTGAGAATATTGTAAACTAATGAACCTAATATAAGAGTAGATGGAAGTAATACGATATATATAGAATCAAGTCTAGAAGTATATAACTTATCCATTCACCAAAACTTTTGTTCTGACCCCCTTCTCATAACATCCTACATGTTAGATAGATGGCAAAGACTTGTCAGCTATGTGACACTTGCTTACAAAGTGTTACTATTTGGGTGAGTATTTACTTACTTTTATATTTTAATCAATTCCGCTATGAGTGATTAATTAATCTCTGATATATGTATCTTTGTCTATTTGCTGGATACTAGATACCCATTTCGTACTTCAGTGGGCTTGGGTTTTAGCATTTTTGCGAAAAATCCGGACCATTGGAATTCTGGTTGTTACAGAGGGGGGAGAGTGTAACGACCCATATTTTTGATAATTAATATATTAAATTAAATGAGATTTTGCAATTTATTACTGTGAGAAATTAAAATTTTAATTTATTAATGAGAAAAATAATTAGAATATTTAATAACGTTGTTTGAATGTTACTGACAACTATTTTAATGTAATTTTAATCAATTGAAATAATTGTAAAGTTAATTTGGTTATAACTGTAAATATGGAATAAATTAAATGTTGGATTCAATGTTGAAATTATCTGTTAATATGAAATCAGTTTTGGTAAGCAATGTATAATCTTGGTTGTAAACAATAAGTTAATGGATATGAATTACTAATGGATGACAATTGTTTATTCTCACCATAATATTTAATTCATTGGAATTAAATTGGTAACTAATGGAATTAACGCAATTGAAATATTATAATTAATATGGTAAAAGATGATAACTGTAGAATATGAATGTAATAAAATGTAAACTAACGTTAATTATATTCATAAGGTAATAGTTGACTCGATAATAAGAGTGAGAATCAAAATAAAAGAATTTATTGGCATTTAAATTTTAATGAATGAATTTATTGCAGTTGTAATTGAACCCTGAAATTAATGTAATATTTAAACCATGTAATTAAAATGGAAAATTAAAATCTCAAATTTAATAAAAAGAAAATGTTTGTGAAATTTCAATTTGAGTTGAAAATTTAATTTTTTTTCTAGTTCTAGATTGAATTCTGAGATGATCTCCACTTTTCGTTTCGTCAAAATTGGACTCCTATTCCTCTAAATTTGCAATTTATAATGAAAAACTCGCATAAAATGATAGCGTATATTGTATGTATTTTACATAGTATTTCATATGGTATTTTCTAGTATATTCTAATTGGTATATGATTCTTGGGCTCTTAGGAAGACATTTGGGCTTCAACTGACGCATTTAATTCAGAAACCTTTACTCTTCTACTTACAAACTCCTTATCAGAAAGAAACTAAGTACAAACTTTCTGCTATCACATTCCTGTCTTCCTCAAACCAGAAACACTCTCTTCCTCCGATCTCCTAAACCCCAAATCCTCCTTTTCCTTATCCCTTTCCTCCTCTCCTCTCTCCCCGTCCTCTCTCTCTCTCCCCCGTCCTCTCCTCTCTTTCCCTCTTCTCTCTCACTTCCTCTCCTCCTCTCATCTTGCCGTCCATTCCCTTGCCTCTCCTTTGCTTGGCGGAACCTTTTCCAGTGAAAAAAGAGAGAAAAAAAGAAAAAAAAGGAAAAAAATATAGTTTGTTGAATCGTCATATTCACGTATGTGATAGCTTAGATCTTGTGTTGCTTGCTTGTGATGTCCATCTCCATCTTGTTTGAATATTTGTCACCTTCGTTAGCCACGAACAGTGAGAATTTATCCACGATTAATATTCATATGAAAAAGTGAATGGATATCATAGGAAATGACTTGGAAATGTTTGTTTAGTTAGGAATTTTGTTAGCTTATAATTATATGGTTTGGTATGATTTTATATGTTCATATGTGGTATTTAACATAACATATGATATGATCCACTATATGTTACATGTTTTGTTATGTTAACCATATGACATGATATGCTATTTCGACACATAATATGTTATGTTATTTTAGTAATATGTTAAGTCACATATATGTTATGTTAGTAATATGCTAAATCATATATATGTTATGCTAGTATTATGTTTAGGTCACATATATGTTATGTTATGTAGTCTATTTTATATCACATGATGAGCTATTATGTTATGTAATATGTTATATGATTCATGTTATGATATGTTACGCAATGATATGTTATGTTATTTATTTGTTTCGATCACATTGCAAGTTCCCTTTATATGTTAGTTAGGAAAATCACTATGGGTTGGAATGATGCATACCCAAACGATTTTTATTTGATTAGGAAATTGACTTGGGATACGGGTTGAAATGACATATACCCGTAAATTTAATTATTTTGGTTTGGAATGATGTATACCCTAATCACTTGACCGTATGATAGAAAACTAAATACGGACACTGTTGGACGATTTGAAGGTATTTTTCTAAATTATAAACATGTTTGATTTAATAGATTTGATTTTTTTTTTAAAAATAATTAAAATATTTATTTAAATTATGTTTTTGAAAATAAAATATAAATTTAAATTACATATCTTAAGGTTAATTTACAAGTTATGGTTTTAAAAGCTAAATTTTAAGATTTTGACTTGTAATTTGATTTAGTTTTTAAATACATAATCTAACGGTGAAATAGTAAAATATAAAGTAAAACACGTTAAACATATAATAAATATAAATTTTTATATCAACTTTAATAAATAAATAAAAAATAGAAAAAGAATTTAAGATTGAACTGTAGATTTAATCTAGTTTAAAGAATTGAACTCAAATCAGATTATTAAATCTATTTGCTTATGAGAGTTCCAAAAGGTAAGATTTTGAAATATTGTAACGACCCACTATTTTGGACCATTCAAATAGACAAAAATCCACACATGTAGAATTTGAATAATTCAAAATAACAGAGTGTAATAAAATTTGGAGCAAATAAAATCAACACAGAATCACAGACACAGAATATCAGAATGACCCGCAGCGAAAATAAAATACCATAGTAGTTCATGAAGCTACTATATACATACTCTCAAAACATTACAAAATATAATAATTTAAAAATGGATACAATAGAAGTTTGGATACATAAATCACTAATACAGAAGCAATACCGAATAGGAAATAACTGGATCAGAAATAGACTAATAGATAGTCCGATAAGCTCCAACAATTCTTTAGCTCCAGAAGGTGAATCCAAAGCTATGACTCTCAGGCTTACCCGAGCGTAAAGCAAAACACTAACACTCGAGTCAGGGCATACATACTTATACAATGTCAACCAACTCAAGTGAACTGTAATAACAATGCACAATAACTTAAAGGATGTTTGGGATCGTCCATCCTTTAAGGATAAGTCAAACCACCAATTAAGTAGTAATAAACACTATCCTAGAAATATACATATTAAATTAACCAACACAAATAACAATGTTATTGTGAGTAGGGTAGCGTAGAGCTGCAGTAACCGCTCACCTCTAGCCACACTCTCAAAATCAAAGGTGTGCATCAAACAATCACAAGGAAATCACAAGGCACGTAAAGCAGTGTACCCGTGGTTATAAATTTCAAAATGATTTATAATTACAAATTAAAATCATTCATTTAAAACATTAAAAAGTTAAGTCATTATTCCTTCAAATCAAATATTCAGTTCCCAAAAATTTAGCTTCCAGATTTATAGTAGAATTTCAGCCACATATAAATTTCAATTTAAACCATTTTAACTTATAAAATTTCATATTTTCCACTTTAAAAATGGTCATTTAAATACCCTTGAACTTATGTTTTTTATAAAGTAAATTTCACAAATAATATCAATAATTTCACTTATTAAATTCAAGGTTACAAATTTCCCATTCTTTACCTTTTAACAATGATTTATCACTTAAATTTCAAATTACCATTTCATACATTGAATTAAATTTCCATTTTATATAATTTACTTAAACTTCCATTTTAAAACCAAGTCTCACAATTCCAAGTCAAGTTAAATTCCAAATTCCATTTATTTTGCATTTAACTAATTACATAAATTCAAAATACACTATAAGTTTCTTAACTTTATTTTACAAATAACTTGATATTTTCTTTTACTTTATATTTATCCAATTCATACATAAATTATATTAATTACCAATTTAAGCTTATAATTCCATTTTTACTTGAATTCCCATTATTAATTTAAATCATACTTTCACACTACAACTTAAACCATCTATTAACTTATACCATTTAACATTTAAGAAAATCACTGCTTAACCATTTTAAATCGAATATAAGTCAAATTATATATATTTTTTCTTCTTTGATTTACAATACATGAATTTTTGTAAGAAATCATATTTTGAAATCAACCACGGGTCCGGATAATATTTCACACCTCAATCAAGTGATACGGAAATTATCATTTAAATCTGTAATCAGTAAAATTTCCGGGTTTTGATTAATTCAAACCCACAATCCCAAGATAAATACAAATAAATAACAATCACCCAGGCCTATCATTTCAGCCCGTAATGACTTTTCCTATTCTAAAGTCTGTTCGGGTATGTATCATTCTAACCCATAGTGATTATATTCTACAGGAAACTTGCAGTGTGAGAAACACAAATAAATACACAGTATAACAGACTAAAATATAACAGATGATGAGACAAGTTTATAACAGGGTTTAACACCATATTATTAACATCACGGGCAGGTATAGCATGATATAACAATTCTACACATTCACTTGTTGTCACTTCACTAATTATACAAGTATAAATGTCATGAGTGAAAACTCACCTTTTATGCTGGAGTTAGCAAATCAAAACACACAAACGAATTCTAGAAAGCATGATACGACTTTTGATTTGAGTGGGGAGAGAGAGAGAGTCAAGATGTTAATCTTGTATTCAAAAATAAAACAAAGCCATATATAAATATAGATATGATACCAAAGTTTATATTGAAACAAATGGAAATAGAATTAACAAATGGGCATCACCAAAAATTTTAAATCAACTTTTGCTTGACTTGCTCACACTTTTGCTCGGCCACGCATGCTTTAGGCTCGGTCATGATGGTCTAATTGGTGGGAATGGGTCTGGTTTGGCACATATAGGCACGGCAAGCAAGAGAAAACAAGGGATTTGGGAGTTACATGTGAGGAATGCATGGAGACAAGGCAAAAGTGGAACTTTTGTTCAACATAGGCCCGACCTAGGGTCACATCAAGGTTCGGCCATGGCATGAACAGGTCAGGTAGTGGCTGGAGAGATGGCTAGTGGTGGTGAACAAGCAAGTGATGATGGCTAAGGAGGAGGTCGAAGTGGAAAATGAAGGGTATGTGCAAACTAGGTTTGGCTATGGCATACTTTCAAGAATTTTGCAACTTTTTGAGATGATTGCCCCATTGGATGGAAACAACCAATATAGGTTAGAGGAGAGGGATGCCAGGCCTTGTATTGTGGTGAGAAGAAGGTGATGTGGTGGTTGGAGGAGGTGGTGAGGTGATAGTCGAGAAAAATACATGAAGAAACAAGCAAAAATAATTGAAAAATCAATAGAAAAATGAAAAAAAGTAGAAAAAAATAAGAGGAAGCCATTACCTTTTTTCTCAGATCTGAAAATAGGCGTGAGAACTGAAATGAGAAAGAGTTTCTCGCGTGAATATAGGAGGCTAGGAATCAAGGAAACAAACGACAACAAATAGGAGGAGTTATGGTATGAAATCAATAGAGGGAAAGATAAAGATGTAATAAATCAAAGCATAACATATGCCTTTAATTAAAAATAGGTAACGTATCTTCATTTATGCGTTTTCTATATATTTAATAGAATATGTGCCAAATAAATAATTCAACAAATACATACTGTTTATATAAACACTATAGAAATAAATAAGAAAACGGTTATAGAAACGTATAAACTAATTGCTATCTACAACTTTGTATGTTACTTAATTTACAAAGTATATATCCAAATTAAATGTAATGACCCGTAAATTTTGATGAATAATTTGGTTAATTTAATTAATAATTTGTAATTTAATTTAGAAAGAAATGAAAATCTTATAATTTATATTAGAGCGATTGTTAGGAATTAACTGGTGCGCTTAATAGTTTATTTTTCATTCCATACAATTTAAAGTTTTGAACCCGAACAACTATTTGTTTGTTTGATATGAACGAACGTTTGATTTGTATTGATTCTATGTGATGGATGTATGCCTTGTTGCAAGTGATGCTTGTTTGTATTGATTTGTTTCCTTGTGGTTAAAACAACCTTAAATATTTCATTTTATATAATTGTTAACTCTTTTGGATTATATAAGTGAAATATAGGTATGGAAGCAATTGCTACTGCTTTTGGTCTCATAATTAAGCGTAATTGCCCGACGAATAGGTACGTTTTCGGATTACGGTTTATAGCGTTATTATTTGTTCCCCGTGTTATGATATATATTATTTTGGAAAATACATAATGTATATTGTTATACTTAATATTATATTTTCTCCCGAGCCTCCCCGTACAAAGGAGACTATGCCGAAATTTTCCGTAAATTTTGGACTTAGAAAATATTTTGAAAATGTTTCCAAACCTTATTAATTTAAATATAAGATATTTAGTTGTTTATAAATCTATAAATTTTATTTAAATTATCCATTTCTGTAAACTTGTTGTTATGGATATAATGTTTTGAATAATATATATTGATTTATAAATTCTTCTTTTCCCTTCTTTTCCTTTTCGGGGACATAAAGTTTTGAGTGGGGGAGAGTGTAACGACCCGTAAATTTTGATGAATAATTTGGTTAAGTTAATTAAGAATTTGTAATTTAATTTAGAAATAAATGAAAATCTTATAATTTATATTGGAGCGATTGTTAGGAATTAAATGTTGCAACGGTAAATAAAAAATTAATTCTTGACAATTGGAATGGAATCCCAATAAAGAAATAGTGGAAAACATTTTCATTTGTTAATTTAATATGATTGTGTAATTAATACTGAAAGAAATAAAATTGGAAATAATATTAGTGAAATAATAATTAAAATAGAAAATGAGTAATTAAAATAACTATTGAATTAACCAATGCAATGATATATTGCTTAATAGTAATTGAACGTAAATAAAGGAAATAAGGTCATGGCAAGTGATAAATGTTAACAAATGAAAGGATATAATTAGTGGTGATTGAATGGATTCAAAGTTATATTAACCGATGGAGTAATACGTAATAAATTGAAAATTTATGCAATCATTGTAGATAAGTAATTATAACGTGTGTTGTTGATAATGAACGTACTTAAATGGTAATAAATTGAATATAAGAAAACCAAGACATTTAGTGAATTATTTAATGAATTCATGAAATAATAATCAATGTCCTGTAGGTAATTATGATATTGTTTGAAAGTGAAAAACTTACAAGTATGAAACCAAGTAAGTAAATTAATTAAGAATATAAATAGTAATTAATGAACATATTTGGCAAATATAATTTAGTAGTATGAAATATAGCATACATTAGTGAAATGTAACATAAGTTAATGTTAATTACACCCATAAATGTCGATTTATTGTATAACAAGATTTTAAATCAAGTAAACGGATTTGTTAAGATTTCAATTGATAATTAAAAGAATTTAGTGTGAAATCAATTGCAGTTATTTGACTAAATTTGTGCAATTAGGGTGGAGTTGATTTGTCATTGAAGATTGTTAATTCCATAAGATGTAACCAATGTTAATTTTATTTATAATATAACAAGTGGTGGATTTAAGGAGTGAAAATCATGATTTATTAATTTATTTGAAATTTAAAATTCAATAAGTGGATTAATTGCAAATAAGTGGAATTTAATATTAAATTATTACGCTAATGGAAATGTGGATGAAATTTGTGGATAGTAATGCAATAACTACGAACCAATGAAAATTCATCCAATTGATAAGAGGATGAGAACGGTGTATGTAATCAATTTCAACACTTGTCCATTAGTGATAACTTATAAGTGTAATTTAACTTTAATGGAGTCTAATAAGTTAAAATGGGTAATCAATTGCAATTAATCTAATTAAATGTTATATTAGTATGAATTAGGGTAGTAATAGGTAATAATATATTGCTAATGGTGTATGAATGAATTGATGATTTAAATTAAAGGAAATGATGTTAAAGTTATTCATATTGGACAATTTGTTGAATTATAAGGAATGGAAATAAATTTTTATTTATATATTGGAATTTAATTTCTGATAATAAGATAATTGCAATTCAATGAAATTGAAATAGCTAAATAATACGTTATTTGAGATTTAGATGGAATAGTTATTAATTTATTTAATTTAATGGAACCATTGGAAATTTTATTGATAATTTTTGAATATAATGAAATTTAAATTTATGCTAAAATATATAATTTAATCAACATTTAATTGACCTTTGAATTTGTCTAAATTACTGTAATTATTTTGAAAGCAAAACTGGTAAGATTTGCAAATTTTGGAAGTGAAATTGAAAAGTGATTTAATTAATGAATTTTAATTTATTTAATTAATATAAAAATAGCTATTAACTTGGATTTCGACGAAACCAGTTTCATCGGATTTGTAATAGTGAATTATCGTAGGATTTCAAGTTTTGTAACGATCAGACTTGTCGTTCGATCATACGGAACCGAAATACCATGAAATAAACGAAATTGAAATCAATTGAAATCAATTTGAAAAACATTGATTTTAGCATAACTTCTTCATACAATGCAATTTGAACCTGCAACCTTTTCCATTGCATTTAAAATATTCTAAAATATCTATTTTGATATACATGTTGACCCAATTTCATTCCGTAGTCGAAACGGGCTTTTTGGGCCACTTTGGCGTTAGCGCGTAAATCTATCTTCTCCATCCATTCAAATGTCAACCCTGCCTATATATCCTGCTATAAACCCTAGCAGCCTCTGTTTCTCATTTCTATACGTTCTATTCACCTCTTCACTTCAATGGCAGAAAAACCCTAATTTTGATTGCAACCCCAAATCAAATCCAAAGCTGAAAATTCAAACTCCTCATAAAAATTTGAAAAAAATATATGTCGAAACTCTCGAAGAGCGTAACTCAGATCTGCAACTCGTTTTTCTATTCGACGCATTATTTGTCCAAAAATTGAAGAACAAATTACGGTCGTTCATCGCGCGACGATGTTCTTCGTCTGATCGGGAAATCGTTCCTAGGTTTTGTAGAGGGAACCGAGGGGAGTCGATCCACGGCATTAGTTCATGGAGTTAACCGTCAGATCATCGTCAATAATTGGGCTAGGGTTTGGGAATTCACAGCGGCTGCTGTTTATACGCGTGCGCGAGAGGCCTAAGTTGGAGGGTGGACCTTGGCGGCAGGATGAGGGGAACTACGCGACCCCGGTGGTAGTGTCGGCGTGACGTACAGTGGTAGGAGGTGGTCGTTTTTCTCGATCAAAAGAGGGACGTTGAGCGTGATTTTGGGTTCGGCTCTGGGTTCCTACGTGCGTACTTTGATTGTGGTCGTTGAAGGGATGACGTGGCAAGAAGGTTAAATGTGTTCTCTTTTTTATTTTTATTTTTTTGAAATTCAAATACACTAATCGCTATATCTTTCACATACGAACATCAATTCACGTGCGGTTTTTTTTGTTAGAATCGTATTGAAATTTCAAACATTTTGGTGCTTGTTTGGATGAATTCTGAGACTGTCAAATTTTGGGGTTTAAATTGAATTTAAATTCAAAAGGTGAGTGTTTTAACCCACTCACAACTTCGAAAATTTCTTATGTTTGTTAAATTGATATATGATATGATTTGAAATTTATTTATGGTTGTTTGGCATATTTTCAATCATCATCTCAGTTAATTACATTTATTTAAATTGAATTGCTATTTAATTTATTATTGCATATAAACTGCCAATTAGATATATTGTTTAATTTATTTTTGAACATAAACTGTCAGTAATTACCTGTTATTTATCATATTGTCTATATTTATTGATTGTTTTGGATGATGATTGGGATGGATGTATGATTTTTATGATGGATGAATGGATGTTTTGTGTATGTCATCATAATCTGCAAGTTATTATGTGTTTTTATTTCATTCGGGATTACGGTTTGAAATGATATATAACCGTAAATTTTTATTTTTAAATTGCGGATTGAAATGATAAATATCCGTATCACTTGACCACAGGATAGAAAATTATATACAAGCACCGCGATATATATATATATATATATATGTGTGTGTGTGTGTGTGTGTGTGTGTGTGTGTGTGTATGTATGGCGTGACCCTGAAATTGTGGATCTCAAAATCGCCTGTCACCATTTCTCTCTTCTCTGATCTTGCGTCTCGACCCTCTCTCTCTGATCCCCCTTCCGACTCGTCTCTCTCATGCGTAAGCCTCCCACCTCGTCTGATCTGGAACAATCATTCACACGCATGGGCGTTACTTTCTATGCGTCTTCTGGTTGTGTGTCGTCTGATTCTTTGGAGTGTGATCATGCTATGAGTGTGCTTGCCGAGCCTATTGTCCCTTTGAGCAGTGGTAGCCCGTTGGAGTGTTTGTTAACGAATCTCGACAGTGCTGCCAAGGTATCCCCTGATCGACCATTGAATTGCGGTAAGCACTCTTTATCGCCCCTCTTGGCATCTGTTGGTATGAACACATGGTCCCAGTCAGTTGTGGGTTTGAGTGATGAAGGTAATGTTGAGACTGCTGTTCAACGTGTTGGAGTGTCTGAGGCTAGGGGTCTTTCCACTGCTTCTGATGGGGTAACGATTGATAGCACACCAGGTGTTTGTGGAAATGTTACAACCAACAAATTATATTCTGCAGTTTCCAATGCTCCTCCATCTTCTAGAAGTGGACTTCATTGTTTTCCAAGCTACCTAATAATGCTGGTAAGTATACTCCTCGCCTCTTTGAAAATGTGGAGTCTGAGGGTGTGATGATCCCGCCTTCGGTTGTTATTGATGCTGGTGTGGAATTTTGGAAGGACCACTTGGTTGGTTTTTTTCTAGACTCCAATCCTCCATTCCATCTTGTTAAAGCGAGGTGCTGCTCTGCGTGGAAGCCTAGAGGTGGTCTGAGTGTCCACTTTGATAACAAAATGTTCTTTTTTAAATTTTCACGAAGTGATGAAAGACAGCGGATTCTGGAGGCTGACCCCATACTTATTGATGGGAATCCATTTATTATAACTACATGGAGTCCTTCTGTGGATCGTGCGAAGGAGCAAGTGCTTTCTATTCCTGTTTGGGCTCACTTTTCTCATATTCCTTCTGTTCTTCAGCCTCTAATTGGTATTGACTGGCTAGCTGGTCTTGTGGGTAAGGTGATTTGTTATGATGCAAATACTGTTGCCAGGCAGAAGCTGGTCTATGCCAAAGCTTTAAGTGAGATTACTCCTGACAAGCCACTGCCTAGTGTTTTATTGGTCAGATTAGACGAGAGCCATGTTGCCGAGGTCAGAGTTTGCTATAGTTGGAAGCCTGAGATTTGTTCATCTTGTCAGTCTTTTGGCCACATGGCTGATTCTTGTTCTTCAACGGTTGTTCCTATAGTTGTTCGGTCGCCTCTTCCTCGTCCCACTACTCGGATTTGGGTTCCGAAGGTCTCTCCGGTTGTCCTTGCTGTTGTTGCATTGGTGCCTCCTGTTTCTACTGCTCCCAATGATGAACCTCCTGTTGTTGATTTGGAGTGTGTAGATTTTTCCTCTGCTCCGCCAGAGATTGCCCCAGCTTTAGTTTCTTCCCCCACGGCCTTGGAGGAGTCCCCTCCCTCGTCTGATATTATTTCCTGGAATTCTGTTGAACGTGCTTGGGTTCATGCTCCTTCTGATATGAGATATTCCCCTGAAAAGGACATCTTTTATGCTTTTATTAGTGAGACTGAGGGTGAGAGTCGGTGTCTTATCTATCATATTGAGGGTGATGGGTTGTGCCTTACTACGGTTGGCGAGATTGGTGAGGAGAATAAAAGTAAGTTTTTCTATGTCACTTGGGATAGGAAATTTATCTACTCACTTCATTCTGTTGGTTTTGATCCCCATCTTGCTGCTCTATTTTCAGGATTCTCTCTTGTTACTGGACCATCTTTGGCTGTCGAGTGTGAGTGTGCTCCCTCTCCTGAGGAAGCATAGTTTTGCTGTGTTAGTAGTATAGACATCTTTGTCTATTTCCTGTGTTTTATTTTGGTTTTTTGCCCTTTAGTTGCTTCTGTGCATGTGCAGAGCACCTGTTCGATCATTTATATACAATGGCACGACCCACTTTAAAGCCGGCTAGCTTTGCTAATATATATATATATATATATATATATATATATATATATATATTGAAATGATTTTCTATGGTTTTGGAAAGGAATATACAGTTTAATAAATATTAATTTTTGATGTTATATAAATATTATTTTATATGTATAGTTAAATTCTTAAATTTAAGCTATGTATAAAATTGATTTAGTAAAAATGAGTTTAATAATAAAGTTGATTTCTTTTATATAAAATGGTTAAGTATCTATATAAATTCTATTGTATATAGAGTTTATAATGACTCAAATAAAATTAAGGTTGGAAGATAAATGTGGATTTGATTTAAATTAAAGTATTTAAGAATTATCCTCGAAAATTTGATTTGAAATGTAAATATATGGAGATTTAAAGGGTATGATTTTATACTTGATTTTTGTTCAGAGGATTTAAATGAATATCAAATTGATTTAAACAAATATTATCAAGTAAATTAAATTGAAAATTTATCCTGTTATCTGAAGTTTAAAGGTTTTAATAAAATGATATTTGATTTATTAAGTTAACATTTCAAATCTAAATAATAGTAGTTGAAATTGATGTATATGGAATCATCAAAGAATAAGTTTTGAAATGGTGGGATAATTAAAGCTTTGAAATATATGGAAATTATATTGGTTTATTTGGGAATTTAAATCCATATTTGAAATTGATTTGTGAAGGTGAAAAAGCTATTTCATTATATAAAGTAATTTAATAGTTAAACCATTTAAGTGATAGTATGTTTCAAAGTTATGAAATTCAAAGTTTTATGTTTTTGAAGGGTCATATTTCAAGTTTTGTTTTCAAAATAATTTTAACTTTGAAAATTGTTATGGTTTTAGAAAGGGATATATTTGAAATGATATCATATTGGTTTTCTTTTTAAAAGAAAAAATGATATCGTATTTACACTACAAGAAATTTGATTTTTAGTGGCGCTCAAAAAACGCTACAAAAAGTTTTGGTGGCGTTTTGACAAACGCCGCTAGAAAACATGCGACTAAAAATCCATGATTTTTTTGTTGCATTTATTTTAACGCCAGTATAAATAAATTTTTGACAGCGTTTTTTAAACGTTACATAAGATTTTTTTTGCAGCATGTATAAAACGCTACCAAAAGGTTTTTTGACGCTAACAACAAAATTTCCAACTTTACCCCTACTTTACGTTGCGTTTACTCAACGCCACTATATGTATTTTCGTAGCGTTTTTGAAACGCTACTAAAAGTTATTGATCATTTTACACCATTTTTCTTGCTATTATTTCTCATTGATGGTCTATTTTATTTCTGCTATATCAATCAACAATCACTCACATAATCATCATATTCGAACAATTACAAAAAATATTAATCATATAATCAAATAAGATATCCATAACCATTCTAATACAGTAGATTTTTTATAAAATGACCAAACTCACATACAATAATCATTCGTATACAAATTTACACACCTAGTACTAATAAATTGTTATACCAAACTAGTGCTAACAAAACGCTTGATTACCCATAATTCTTTATCGCATGCACAAGTGAAAGCTAGCACCATAAAAGTTCAACTTTTCTCTCTTCAGAAATCCAATGCCTGCACAAGTGAAAGCATAACATATAGTCAAACAATTATGTTAATTCATAGGACTTCAAATCTAATATCAAACATCTACAACATTGTACGAGTATATCATATTATAAATAATGTCATATAAATAATCAAAGTTATAAACGAAATGAAATAACTAAAGTCCAATCTTATAGTTATATATAAAATGTTGTTAAATTAGTTATATTTTTAACCTCTAATGAAGTAGGAGACACACGCGTGCACACAGACGTGCTGTGCTGAAGTCACCAACAGAATAAGTTTCCTGGATATAATTTCACCTTCCAAAATAGAAGTATAATCAAACTCCACACTATAATACAAAACCTTTAATGTAAGATTGACTTTTCATATCCGAGTGCTGTAACAAATACTTTACCGATAAGCCTTTCATATTTTTTTCATGTTTACATAACACTCTCATATACAATATGTCAGTTCCTAAATTCAACTTAAATGTGTAAGTACGTGTAAAAGGTTTATACAAAAGAAGAAAACTGAAATAGGTATAATAAGTCATGGTGTTAGGCAAGCAAAAGTAATTAAGAATTGTAAATAAAAACATGAACTTACATACCAACAATTTGTGTTTGCTAGTTGGAGATTTCTGCATGTTATCAAAATCCTGCAAATATTTCAATCGTTAGTTATTCAACTAACTGAACAACAATACTGTTTCTACTGTAAAAACTAAAGAATAAAAGTGGGAAATCACAGCTAAATTTCAAAAAGAGCACCTGAAATTACAAACTTTATAAGAAGCATGCTTCTTTTTAGCCAACTTTGTACGCTTCTTCCAGTTTAACAATGCGCTTAGCGGAATCAGATCACGGTCTGAATAGTTGCCGCTTCTTGAATTTTCTGATTTTTTAAGCACATCTTCATCAATTTTATTTCAAATATTGGTTTGTAGAACTGCAAAAGGATTTCAAATATTGGTTTGTAGAAGTAAAATAACAGCATATATACCTTGAACCTTCTGTAAAACTTCTTCCTTGGTAAGATATACCCTCTCTAGTTTTTTACCACTCTTCTCCTCCTACAGTGATACGAGCTCATTATGTGTGTACATATTCTTGGGAGGTCTTATGTACACGATTTTATTCAGCGTTCTTGGATCAACTGCAGCCTTGATTGTGTACATGCCAGTATCTTCCTCGTTAACGAAAGCAACTGAATATAATAAACTATGCTCGGTTATAATGCTCATGCATGGATACATGCTTTAGCCTTTGGTTACTAGATGGTTCTTACCTTTGGTATTTCCATCGCCATAGATGACTACTTTATCAACTGGGGGCCCAAAGGAATCATATTGGGCTAATGTGGGAAGAAAGTATCCAGCAAAGAAGTTGGCAGACACAATTGTATATGGGATTCCTTCCTTTTACATTTCTCTTCTTATTTGAGCTTTGGTGGAGAAGGTTGAGGTTGCCAGTTCAACCGAATGTGTTCGATCCACGTCAAGTCCAAACTCAGATGGGAGGAATCTCTATTGTTATACATCCAACCATAAAATATATAATTTCAATATATTTTTTGTGCATCATAAGTTCATCTAAATAAAGGAAAGATATATGCATATAGAATAACTACCTTGACGTTTCCAGCTTCTTTGATTGCAGCAATGATCTAAGTTTGATCGGCCAACTGCATGGATCCAACAGCTGATATCACGACATCGGTTTGCTTCACTGCCTTCACCAAGCTTTCATAATCGCACAGGTCTCCCTATATATACAAATTACTTTCTTTACATCTAAGATTATGATGATGATGATGGACTACTGTGTGTATTCTTGTAAAGTTATACTTTACAAAAAACGTCACTTTGATAAGAGTAACTCCAGAGCTGGAAAAATCTTGTACAAGTTTGGCTTTGGCTGGGTCCTGAGGTGCAAGGTCTCTCACCAGGGCGAAGGTTGGAAGAACTGATTTTACACTCACCCCCACTATGAATTCACCAATATACCCTGTGCCACCGATTACCAACATTTTGGTTGCCATTGTATATGGCAAGAGGTTTCGAAATCGAGAAAGAATGAGATGCGCAGGAAATATGCTTTTGAACTGAACTATAGGGATATATAAATAAAGGGTTAGACGGACTGCTATGTAATATGGGGTTTGGTATCTTCTCAGAATCAGATGCTAAATGGTCTTAATTAGTGTTTCTGATTTCTCACCATATAACACGCCTTTTCAGAATTATTGGGTGAATGTTATTATTCTTTGAGTAAGTCGTAAGGAACATTAACACTCAACTAGTCTACATACATTCCCCGCATGTCAATTGTCGATGATATAGCATACTAGCATACAGGAAGAATGGTCCGAAAATTTAAAATATGGATCGTAAGACCTACACGTCAGTTGCAACCGTTGATGACCGACTTTTCTTCTTCAATTCCTTAACTTCATCATTAATTTTTCTTTTATTGTACTCGAACTTCAAGTTTTGCACTTTGAGCTCGAGCACCATTTCTGAGAATTCTCTCTCATTATCATGGATCTTCTGGTATAAACTAAGTATCATATCTTGTATATTCAATTCGCTTTCTTTTAAAGCATAATATACTTACACCTGCACAAACTAACGTACATTCAATCACACTGAAACACGACCCAGCAAACCCTCCAATTTGTGAGCACTAATTTCATGCATCGACTTTGACACATAGTTCGCATTTGCATCAAACTTTGATACATCAACTATCATGGGTTTCTCCATAATTTCTACATGAATATTTTTGTATTAAATACCAATCAAAAGCTGGAAATGGTATTTGATTAATATTTCTCTATCATAATACTGAGTTTACACTCATAAACCAAATGTCATATGCAATTTAGTCAATATGGTAACAAGGGTTAAGTCTATTTGCAAAAGCAAAGGGTGGTATTTGTAAAATAAATTCATGTACAAATTTGAAGCTAAGCATTTAACAAAGCTAAGCATTCATGTACAAATAAGATTGATAGATTTCTTTCTATTCCATAAAAGCTCCAGTAAAAGTGTTAAGCTTCTAGGTCTAACGGCATAAACATTACAATGTATTCAAACAACTCCTACAAAGATTACAATGCTACAAGCATAACCATTTCCATAGCGCCAGTATTAATGATGTCTACCAAAACACTAAGTTGGAAATGGTGGCATAAAATAATAAACAATATTATATTTTATTAAGATAGATTTCACATGCGTCAAATATCAACCGTAAATAGACTAAAATATAGCATACCCATGACTGATAGTTACTCGTAAATCAGACTATAGTAGATACATCTTGAAAATTTTACTAGACATTAGTACATGGTCTTATCAGCGAAGTAGTAGAGTTTGTATACCGTCCAAACAAAGTCTGTTAGTTATGCAGAAAGGTTTATTTGGTTTAATTTTATACAAAGTTACCAAACAATTGTACAGGAACCACTTAAAAGTCAAAACAATATTACACAAATAGAATTAACTAAAACTCTAAACAAACTAATGGATTTTAACAAAATAAAATTCACTCAAACTTTGAACAAAGAACAATAAAAAGTTACAAATAACATGCAGTAATAATCAAAAGACAACATGCATTCATAAATTTAAAATACTTAGTAGGTATTTATGTTTACTTGGAACAGGAAAATGGCTACCCGTGTAAAATATTATTCAGTTTATAAATTATTGAACTAAATATGAAAAACACTTTTTAGCGCGTCAGATATAAAATAATAAAATAGAAAATTGAATTTCAAGTGATAATAAAAGCAAAGGATGTTCTCTGATATTCAAATCATTTATGGATAAAAGTTAGTGCGTTCAAGCATTCTTATGTATTGACAATTGGTAATCATATTTTTTATTAACAACGATAATAGCTTATGCATGTTGAAAGATAACAGCAAAAGAGAAGCATTTTTTACAATAAAAACGAGTCATAATTTCCAGTATAATTTGCAGATCTAAAATAAAATTTATCATTTATAATTGATTGTACTTAATTTGGAGAGGGAAGATTGTGATTAGGATAATTGATAACTCAACAAGTAGGCAAGTGACTTTCTCGAAGTTGAAACAGATTGCTGAAGAGGGCTAAAGAGCTAGCTATGCTCTATGATGCAAAAGTTGGATTGATTAATTTCTCAAGCATAAGCAGACTTTATGAATTTCCTAACAGAAGGTTATGCACTGTTAAATCATACTTAGATATTTTTGTTTGGTTTCATTACCAAATCTCAATATTATTTCAAATAGAACTAGACATCCTCACTTGCTTTCTTCTTGTCTTCAAGGACTTCATTTATTGCATGCCATGGTGAAATTTTAGTTTTTTGAAAAAAATAACAAAATATTTAAAAGCCAAATAGTTCCATTGTTTATTTATAATTTCTCCATTGAACATATTTTATTCTTTGCATTTAATCCATAACTAGATCATGCTTGAAAACATTAGGCTAAGAAAACCAAAATTTATGTATGGGCCAACTACTAATTAAATGCCTCAGATGCACCAAAAGAAACTGTAAACTACATGAATAGAAATTTAATTTAAGTGAAGGCTATGCAACTATAGTTACAAAAAAATAAAAATAAAATTCAAAATCAATAGTGATATTTTAAAATTTGGCTCAGATCCTGGTACACCAAATGAAAGCCTCAAGCATCAATGTAGGTAGACATAGCGGCAGTGACCATTTACTTCCAGTTTCATGCACATCATAATTCTTCATTCAATATTTTTTAAATCTAGAGCATCAGTTTATTGAACGCAGATCATGAAACCTTATAAAATTGCATATTTCAATCACTGATGAGATAATAATAGTCTTTAATTTGTAGTTGGCATAAACAATTTCATGAAACATTTTCTTCATCTTCCATAAAAAACTTCAAAAAGATTAAAATTTAATTGAAAATCATTAGAATGCTCAGAAGGATCCACTAGTTTCATTAATCAGAAGCAAAAACATATTATAAAATAGGTACTATTACTCATCATAGCCATCAATAACATTACAAACTGAAAAAGGAAGTTGAAGTATAGGTACCGATTGATTAAAGATTTATAATATTTCATTTGTACAGTTCTTATAGCAATTCAGATAAAGCTATTGCTTCTTCTGCAAAAGGTATTATAATTCATTGATAGTATCATAATCACTAACGAAAAAGAAAACTGTAATAACTTAGATCAGAAAGGTAAATTTTAGAACTAAGGTAATGAATTATATAGATTAATTCATCATATAAAAGCATTATAAAATGATCAGGGTTAATGCATATTTTCTTTTGAGTTTATGGATAGTTACCCAACCTGCAATTAGTATGCTACTACTGTTATCATTTTTTATACGTAGAATATATGAATGATTATTTAATTCCTTAATGACAAAATAAGAGCAGTTTATCCATCCATTAAAATCAAACTCTATTAGGATTCTGAATCATATCGTTCAGTTTTTATATATAAATCACTTTCTCACATTATTTATGAATGTTATATTTTATAAAAATAAAAATCAGATAGTTTGTTTTACAAATAAAAAGCAAGAGTCGAAACTTTAATTGATATCTTATATATATTCTAAATGCAATCAACTATTGCCTACTTACTATGACCCTATACTTCACCGATGCCTTATTGCTTCATACAGACAGCCTACATTTTGATATATTGGAGCTCCATGGATAATATTGTTCCAACATAAAGGTTGAAATTTCCTAACATCAGTGTTTTATCTGTCATTACTCCCACATATAGCCATAACCAACATCTAACAATTTCAATGGCTACCTATTCCAATGCAACAAATCATGTAACAACGAATATGTAATTTTTTATCTCCTACAAAACAAAATCAACCATTCCAATTAGAGTTAAATCGACTATTCCAGTTTGAGTTTAGGCAAAAATCCAAAAATGGGATGCATTCAAATTAATATAAAATCCAAATAGAATCACAAAATCGATTAATAAAATACATACCAAACTAAACTTATTTGGGGTACCGCGAGAAGATATTCTTGCAGGCTGCTGCAACGATGTAGAGTGGAGTACAATGACAGAGTCGACGATGAAAATGGAGGAATGGATAAATCAAAACCGAGGATGATTAAAAAGGGAAAAAAATTTCTTCGGGATGATGAAAGCGAAATAGGGAAAAGGGAAAATGAGGGTTAGAAAATTTCCTAAGTACGAGAGGAATAGAGCACGTGGTAATGCTTGGGGCACGTTTGTTTTGGTTAGGCGGAATTTTTTATAAAGGCGGGAACGTGAAATTTTTTGGTCACGTTTATATTATTTGTGAAATATTATTAGTTGCATTTGGAATGAAATGCCACAAATTTTTGCTAATATAAGTGGTTTTTGGTGTAGTGTTATATGGTTTTGAAATGGATATTATATTCCGGTTTTAAAGTATAAACTATTTTGAAAAGACCGCAGTGTTATAATAACGTTTGGTTGTTAAAGAGACCGGGATCGGAAGTTGTCATACTCTCTGCCAACTTTGAAAACCACTTTAACAACCGTGTACGCGGTGGAGATTCCAGAATGAAGTAGGATGGTGGCAGCGTTTCATTTGAGGTAAATACGTGGACCCGACTTCCGTGAGTTGGCATAAAGTGGCTAAAACAGGAGCGATTCTCGGGCCAAGGGGTAGCACCCTTTATCGGACACATCTCTTCGATACTATACTCCGACTTTAGATTGATTCGGTGACCACCTTTATTTTTTTTGATTTTGGGGTGTTTGTTCGAGGTGGGTGGTAGCTGCGGCTATGCGTTACCACCAGCCCGGATGCGTAATTGGTATATCTACCTGGGCATTGCCTAGTTGTGCCGTGTTACCTACCCTAGCGCGCCTTATACGATTTTGTTTTGTACCATACCTATGGAGTGCCCTCTGACGACGCCCAGTATGGGGGAGATTACGGTACTGTATAGGCTATGGGAATATAAAAGTGTGTTAAGGGCTATATGGGTAACTCCTTAACGCTATTTTCAGTATATTATACTTTACTTTTGACACTATTATAATAGCGTATATTACTACATAGTAGATAGTTTAATGGATCCTTAGGAGATGTGAATCCCGAGCATCTCTTGAGTTACTGCACTCACGTTGACACTGGATAGGAGATATCAATTCCCGTAAACATCTCCGATGTCGTTACACTCATATTTATTTCAGTCGATTTAACCTACATAAGATCTTTTAGTTCTGACTCGAGTGTTTTGTCTTTTCAATTCGCTCGGGTCAGCCTGAGCATTTCAGAATTCGAAGACTTTAGCTCTGGAGGATGAGGACGAAGATTTATATTACGATTATCTACTATATTATTCCACTACACCATTTAATTCCGCTGCATTAATTCTTATTCTCTGGTTTGTGTACTCTGATATTTATTGTATAAGTATAATCGAATATCTTGTAAACAGCTTTATGAAATGTATATTTGATTATTATATTTTATCTTCCGCTGCAAGATTCTATTTTGTTTTTTTCTTTCCCTGCTTTTTCTTAATTACCCCATAACAATCCGCCCTTCCGTATGGTTTGAATTGGCACGTATGTCGATTTAAAGTGTGCGAAAAGGCAAGATGTTACATCTGGTATCAGATCGAGGTTTAGCGATAAACCTTAGCTTTGTGGGGTCTGACTCTTACTAATAGGGTAGTAATACCCTATGGGAGTCGCTGAGTGCATATATGAGTGAGCGTATTTGTTAGTGTTATAAAAAGGTTTTAGTATTGTGTTAATCTGTTCCGTTTTGTATTTATAAATTCTGGTTGATGCATGGGACGCTATGACATCAATAGGGATTTCTAAACACTTAATAGGACAGATCGACACAATATTTGTTTTTAATATAGGTGAATAAAATAATTTTGCCTATTATATTTACTTTATATATAAAATAAGTTTTTATAAATGATATATATATTTGGTTGCAATATATTGGTAGTTGGGTAATGAAATTTTAAATAATAGTGGAAATAAGGTTGAAAATAATAAAGAAAATGAAAATTGAAATTTTAGAACTTAAGTTTCGGGTTTTGAAACTTTCTTTTGAATGTTATTGAAATATAATAATAATATTGTTTAGAAGTATATTTTGATATAAATATTTCAATATAATTTGAAAGAATTGATTTAATGAAATTTTGAAAAGAAATAAGCTTCGTACTTCCCACTCTGTCGTTGGAAAACAATTGCGGTGATGAGTGCACGCATCATCGATATTCATTTTCGAGTTTCGAAGTGGGAAGGCCACTGTAGTAGTTTTACTGCAGACGTATTTTGATAACCTAATATAAATTTTAAATTGTTTTAAGTATAATCGGATATATAAGTTTTAAGTATAAACCTTTATCTGTTATTTTAAAATGATTTGAAATTTAACCCGGTATTTAGTTCCTAAGCTTCCGGTAATTAACAGTTTCAGTTATTGTAGTGAAATGGAATGTAACTAATTAATAAATGGAGCCTTTAATTAAAATAAGAGATTTAATGATAGGTTATGAATTAAATTATATGAAATTTGAAATCGTAACCTATGAAATAAAAGATATAATTACTGAACATTAATTAATCAAAAGAATTGAGAAAACTTGTGTAAATTTTCAATTGCATTCTTAAAAAAACATATATATAACTTACCAAATATTAAAAGTTGAAATGTTCAATAAGAAAATGTAATGGAAATTGTACAAGTATGAGTATGTAAAGAAGTGTTCAATAAATTGCTTTTATTTATAAGAATTGATGCTGTAATTGTTATAAACTTAAGTTATAAGGGAAATCTTACTATAATAAAATATGATAGAAGGTAAATGTGTAAGTAAGTAATTATAGACTTAAATAAATGTTGAAGTTATTTATTTTGAAAATAAGCAGAAAAATGAATACTGTAAATAAATGAAATTAAGCAGTAAATAAATGAATTAAGATGCAAAGAAATCGAATTAAAAAAGAAAATTTGCGAGAATTAATGCAAAATTAAAAAGATCAATCATTATATGAATAAAAAGGAAATCAAACAACAAATGTATGAAATGAAATTATTAAGAATGAAATTGACCTATTTTCTGAAATTGCTGTTTGTTTGGTTTATGGTTGTTTGGGCAAGGATACTTTAAAATTGTTTGGATATGGGAATAATCTATTTAGTTTCATCTAAAACTGTTGAGTAAATGGTGCGCTTAATAGTTTATTTCTCATTCCATACAATTTAAACCCGAACAACTATTTGTTTGTTTGATATGAATGAATGTTTGATTAGTATTGATTCTATGTGATGGATGTATGCCTTGTTGCAAGTGATGGTTGTTTGTATTGATTTGTTTTCTTGTGGTTGAAACAACCTTAAATATTTCATTTTATGTAATTGTTAACTCTTTTGGATTATATAAGTGAAATATAGGTATGGAAGCAATTGCTACTGCTTTTGGTTTCATAATTAAGCGTAATTGCCCAACGAATAGGTACGTTTTCGGATTATGGTTTATAGCGTTATTATATTGTTTCTCGTGTTGGGATATACATTATTTCGAAAAATATATATTGTATATTGTTATACTTAATATTATATTTTCTCCCGAGCCTCTCCGTACAAAGGAGACTCTGCCGAAAATTTCTGTAAATTTGGGACTTAGAAAATGTTTTGAAAATGTTTCCAAACCTTATTAATTTAAATATAAGAGATTTAGTTGTTTATAAATCTATATATTTTATTTAAATTATCCAATTCTGTAAACTTGTTGTTATGGATATAATGTTTTGAATAATATATATTGATTTATAAATTCTTCTTTTCCCTTCTTTTTCTTTTCGGGGACGAAAAGTTTTGAGTGGGGGAGAGTGTAACGACCCGTAAATTTTGATGAATAATTTGGTTAATTTAAGTAAGAATTTGTGATTTAATTTAGAAAGAAATGAAAATCTTATAATTTATATTGGAGCGATTGTTAGGAATTAAATATTGCAACGGTAAATAAAAAATTAATTCTTGACAATTGGAATGAAATCCCAATAAAGATATAGTGGAAAACATTTTAATTTGTTAATTTAATATGATTGTGTAATTAATACTGAAAGAAATAAAATTGAAAATAATATTAATGAAATAATAATTAAAATAGAAAATGAGTAATTAAAATAACTGTTGAATTAACCAATGCAATGATATATTGCTTAATAGTAACTGAACGTAAATAAAGGAAATAAGGTCATGGCAAGTGATAAATGTTAACAAATGAAAGGACATAATTAGTGGTGATTGAATGGATTCAAAGTTATATTAACCGATGGAGTAATACGTAATAAATTGAAAATTTATGCAATCATTATAGATAAGTAATTATAATATGTGTTGTTGATAATGAACGTACTTAAATGGTAATAAATTGAATATAAGAAAACAAAGGCATTTAGTGAATTATTTAATGAATTCATGAAATAAAAATAAATGTCCTGTAGGTAATTATGATATTGTTTGGAAGTGAAAACTAATAAGTATGAAACCAAGTAACTAAATTAATTAAGAATATAAATAGTAATTAATGAACATATTTGGCAAATATAATTTAATAGTATGAAATGAAGCATACATTAATGAAACGTAACATAAGTCGATGTTAATTACACCCATAAATGTCGATTTATTGAATAGCAAGATTTTAATACAAGTAAACGGATTTGTTAAGATTTCAATTGATAATTAAAATAATTTAGTGTGAAATCAATTGGAGTTATTTGACTAAATTTGTGTAATTAGGGTGGAGTTGATTTGTCATTGAAGATTGTTAATTCCATAAGATGTAACCAATGTTAATTATATTTATAATATAACAAGTGGTGGATTTAAGGAGTGAAAATCAAGATTTATTAATTTATTTGAAATTTAAAATTCAATAAGTGGATTAATTGCGAATAAATGGAATTTAATATTAAATTATTACGTTGATGGAAATGTGGATGAAATTTGTGGATAGTAATGCAATAGCTACGAACCAATGAAAATTCATCCAATTGATAATAGGATAAGAACGGTGTATGTAATCAATTTCAACACTTATCCATTAGTGATAACTTATAAGTGTAATTTAACGTTAATGGAGTCTAATAAGTTAAAATGGGTAATCAATTGCAATTAATCCAATTAAAGGTTATATTAGTATAAATTAGGGTAGTAATGGGTAATAATGTATTGCTAATGGTGTATGAATGAATTGTTGATTTAAATTAAAGGAAATGATGTTAAAGTTATTCATATTGGACAATTTGTTGCATTATAAGGAATGGAAATAAAATTTTATTTATATATTGGAATTTAATTTCTGATAATAAGATAATTTCAATTAAATGAAATTGAAATGGCTAAATAATACGTTATTTGACATTTAGATAGAATAATTATTAATTTATTTAATTTAATGGAACCATTGGAAATTTTATTGATAATTTTTGAATATAATGAAATTTAAATTTATGCTGAAATGTATGATTTAATCAACATTTAATTGGTAAGAGCGCAAAACTGGTAAGATTTGTAATTTTGGAAGTGAAATTGATAAGTGATTTAATTAATGAATTTTAATTTATTTAATTAATACAAAAATAGCTATTTTGGCCGCTGACTCGGATTTCGAAGAAACCAATTTCATCGGATCCGTAACAGTGAATTATCGTAGGATTTCAAGTTTTGTAACGATCGGACTTATCGTTTGATCGTACGGAACCGAAACGCGTTAAAATAAACGAAATTGAAATCAATTGAAATTAATTTGAAAAACATTGATTTTAGCATAACTTCTTCATACAATGCAATTTGAACCTGAAACCTTTTCAATTGCGTTTAAAATATTTTTAAACATCAATTTTGATATATGGGTTGACCCAATTTCATTCCGGAGTCGAAACGAGCTTTTTGGGCCACTTTGGCGTTAGCGCGTAAATCTATCTTATCCATCCATTCAAAAGTCAACCATGCCTATATATATCCTGCTATAAACCCTAGCATTCTCTGTTCCTCATTTCTATATGTTCTATTCGTCTCCTCACTTCAATGGCAGAAAAACCCTAATTCTGATTGCAACCCCAAATCAAATCCAAAGTTGTAAATTCAAACTCCTCAGAAACATTTGAAAAAAATATATATCGAAACTCTCGAAGAGAGTAACTTAGATCTGCAACTCATTTTTTGATTCGACGCATTGTTTTTCCAAAAATCGAAGAACAAATTACGGTCGTTCATCGCACGACGATGATCTTCGTCTGATCGGGAAATCTTTTCTGGGTTTTGTAGAGGTAACCGAGGGGAGACGAACTGTTGCGTTCGTTCGTGGAGTTAACAGTCAGATCATCGTCAATAATTGGGCTAGGGTTTGGGAATTCACGGCGGCTCCTGTTTCTACGCATGCGCGAGAGGCCTAAGTGGGAGGCTGGACCATGGCGGCAGGATGAGGGGAACTAGGTGACCCCGGTGGTAGTGTCGGCGTGACGTACAGTGGTAGGAGGTGGTCGTTTTTCTCGGTCAAAAGAGGGACGTTGAGCGTGATTTTGGGTTCGGCTCTGGGTTACTGCGTGCGTACTTTGATTATGGTAGTTGAAGGGATGACGTGGCAAGAAGGTTAAATGTGTTCTCTTTTTTATTTTTATTTTTTTGAAATTCAAACACACTAATCGCTATATCTTTCACGTACAAAGACCGATTTGCACGCGGTTTTTTTTGTTTGGATCGTATTGAAATTCCGAACATTTCATCCCTGCCGAATTTTGAGACTGTCAAATTTTTGGATTTAAATTGAATTTAAATTCAATTTAAATTCAAAAGGTGAGTGTTTTAACCACTCACAACTTTTAAAATTCTTATGTTTGTTAAATTGATATATGATGTGATTTGAAATTTATTTATGGTTGTTTGGCATATTTTCAATCATCATCTCAGTTAATTACATTTATTTAAATTGAATTTCTATTTAATTTATTATTGCATATAAACTGCCAGTTAGATATATTGTTTAATTTATTTTTGAACATAAATTGTCAGTAATTACCTGTTATTTATCATATGCTCTATATTGATTGATTGTTTTGGATGATGATTGGAATGGATGTATGATTTTAATGATGGATGAATGGATGTTTTGTGTATGTCATCATAATCTGCAAGTTATTATGCATTTTTATTTCATTCGGGATTGCGGTTTGAAATGATATATAACCGCAATTTTTTTTTTAAATTGCGGATTGAAATGATAAATATCTGTATCACTTGACCACAGGATAGAAAATTATATACAGGCACCGCGGTGTATATATATATATATATATTTTGAAATGATTTTCTATGATTTTGGAAAGGAATATACAGTTTAATAAATATTAATTTTTGATGTTATATAAATATTATTTTATACGTATAGTGAAATTCTTGAATCTAAGCTATGTATATAATTGATTTAATAAAAATGAGTTTAATAATAATAAAGTTGATTTCTTTTATATAAAATGGTTAAGTATCTATTTAAATTCTATTGTATATAGAGTTTATAATGACTCAAATAAAATTAAGGTTGAAAGATAAATGTGAATTTGATTTGAATTAAAGTATTTAAGAATTATCTTCGAAAATTTGATTTTAAATGTAAATAAATGGAGATTTAAAGCGTATGATTTTATACTTGATTTTTGTTTAGAGGATTTAAATGAATATCAAATTGATTTAGACGAATATTATCAAGTAAATTAAATTGAAAATATATCCTGTTATTTGAAGTTTAAAGGTTTTACTAAAATGATATTTGATTTATTAAGTTAAAGTTTAAAATCTAAATAATAGTAGTTGAAATTGATGTATATGGAATTATCAAAGAATAAGTTTTGAAATGGTAGGATAATTAAAGCTTTGAAATATATGGAAATTATATTGGTTTATTTGGGAATTTAAATCCATATTTGGAATTGATTTGTGAAGGTGAAAAGGCTATTTCATTATATAAAGTAATTTAATAGTTAAACCATTTAAGTGATAGTATGTTTCAAAGTTATGAAATTCAAAGTTTTATGTTTTTGAAAGGCCATATTTCAAGTTTTGGTTTCGAAATAATTTTAACTTTGAAAATTGTTATGGTTTTAGAAAGGGATATATTTGAAATGATTTCATATTGGTTTGGTTTCTAAAAGGGAAATTGATATCGGATTTATATGGTTTTGAAATGGATATTATATTCCAGTTTTAAAGTATAAACTATTTTAAAAAGACGCGGTGTTATAATAACGTTTGAAGAGACCGGGATCAGAAGTTGTCATACTCTCTGCCAACTCCGAAAACCAGTTTAACAACCGTGTACGCGGTGGAGATTCCAGAATGAAGTAGGATGGTGGCGGCGTTTCCTTTGAGGTAAATACGTGGACCCGACTCCCGTGAGTTGGCATAAGGTGGATAAAACAGGAGTGATTCTCGGGCCAAGGGGGTAGCACCCTTTATCGTACATATCTCTTCGATGCTATACGCTGACTTTGGATTGATTCGGTGGCCACCTTTATTTTTTTTTATTTTGGGGGTGTTTGTTCGAGGTGGGCGGTAGCTGCGGCTATGCGTTACCACCAGCCCGGATGCGTAATTGGTATATCTATCCTGGCATTGCCTAGTTGTGCTGTGTCACCTACCCTAGCGCGCCTTATACGATTTTGTTTTGTACCATACCTATGGAGTGCCCTCTGACGACGCCCAGTACAGGGGAGATTACGGTACTGTACATAGACTATGGGAATATAAAAGTGTGTTAAGGGCTATATGGGTAACCCCTTAACGCTATTTTCAGTATATTATACTTTACTTTAGACACTATTATAATAGCGTATATTACTGCATAGTAGATAGTTTAACGGATCCTTAGGAGATGTGAATCCCGAGCATCTCTTGAGTTACTACACACACGTTGACACTGGATTGGAGATATCAAATCCCGTAAACATCTCCGACGCCATTACACTCATATTTATTTCAGTTGATTTAACCTACATAAGATCTTTTAGTTCTGACTCGAGTGTTTTGTCTTTTCAATTCACTCGGGTCAGTCTGAGCATTTCAGGATTCGAAGACTTAAGCCCTGGAGGATGAGGACGAAGATTTATATTACTATTATCTACTATATTATTCCACTACACCATATAATTCCGCTGCATTAATTATTATTCTCTGGTATGTGTACTCTGATATGTATTGTATAAGTATAATCGAATGTTTTGCAAACAGCTTCATGAACTATATATTTGATTATTATATTTTTATCATTCCGCTGCAAGATTCTATTTTGTTTTTTTCTTCCCTGCCTTTTCTTAATTACCCCATAACAATCCGCCCTTTCGTATGGTTTGAATTGGCACGTATGTCGATTTAAAGTGTGCGAAAAGGCGAGATGTTACATTAAATGAAACAAAAGCGGAGCAAATGTTGTAAATATATACATAACATGTCATGTTACACATATATACACAATTATAACATGATATATCAAACAAAAATATTATTTATATCAATTAAAATAAACAATTTTGGTTAAATAAAACAATTTACACACAATAGTATAAAAAGCATAACTTTACAATATTAATCAGATTTCAACGAAATGGAAAGCAGTATAGTCGAAATTTAGTTTACTTTCATAATAAAAGATAAAATTCAAAAATTCAAAATTTCAAATTTCAAATTTAAAAGTCAAAATTTGTCCATATTGACCAAAATTCACATTTATGGAAAATATTGTATTTATTCGGGTTCAGAATTATAATTCATACAAAAATCAAAATTTATATTTTTAAAGTAACAAAATTTATTCATTTTAATAAATAAAATAAAGTTTTTAAATCAAAAATCCAATTTAAAACAATTAAAATATACAATTAAAGTAATCATAAAATACAGGGTTGTTACACTCTCCCCCACTCAGAACTTTTCGTCCCCGAAAAGGGATGAGATATGGAAAACACAGAAAAAGATAGAATGAAAAAGGATTAAGACAAGATGACAAGAAGATTAAAATTATATACCTGATAACTGTTGTTATAGGTAAGTTTAACAAGGTGGAGAATATGAATAGCTAGAAGGGAAAATAGGAGAATAGGAATATCTAGGAAGTAAAATAGATTGAAAGACAAGGGTGAACCATTAATTTAAAACTATATAATTTCAATCTGAATTTTTAATATTTATAACAATTTAAATAATTTATGATATGATTAATAGTCATTTTCAAATTTTTTAGTTTGAAGTAACAATATTTAAAATATTTTAAATTATTTAGAAAGGCAAAATAAATGATCAAAATATCCTTTATGTAATACTTTATCAGAATACTTTTATAACTCGATGTCTTAACAAGTTTATCCTCGTTCCCACAGACTCTGGCAGTGCGTTGATTAGGCGCAAAGCTAGAATTCTCCAGGTACTAAGTAGACTTGTTTCAACACCTAGTGAAAATACTAGAAAAACCTTTAAAATCAGATATGGAAAGTACAATCCAAACAAAACAACCAAAACCTTTATCTAACCATGGATCGCAGATACACAATGGTTACGCTTGGTTCCCCCAGGAAATAATTCATATCCGTAAGCTTTCTCAGCCATACTAATTACGCCATGATGACCAGTAGACCGCATGATACGCAATGGTTGCGCCTGGATCCCCAGGAAACAATCTGTACCCCTAAGCCATCTCAGCCAGGCGGATTTTTCTACTAATGCAACCTACATAGATCACATGATACACAATGATTACGCCTGGATCCCTCAGGAAACAATCCATACCCCTAGGCCTTCTCAGCTAGGTGAATTACGCTATACAGTCGCGCTCGAAAAAAAACCATGGGTTACGCCATGGTAGGACACTCGAGTATCGCATCCGGAAAACCAAAATCAGAGAAAATAATAATAGAATGAATACACAATGTGGCCACAGAGCGGATATCAAGCAAAAGGCACTTTCCATGTCTTTACTTCGAAAATATATATCATATAGTACCTTTTCAAATCACTTTTAAATATCATATATATATATATATATATATATATATATATATATATAAAGTCCATTATATATAAGATTCCATTTTCCAATCGATTACTTTCCAAAATCAGTAGTATAACAAATCATACTTATATAGACTTGGATTATATAAGATTTCTCTTTCTAAATTGAGTATCTTTCAAATCAATAGTTTTCAAATCAACTTCATACTTTTACAAATCAAATTTATAAAAGTTCAACGACTCCCAAATCAAAGTATTTAGTAAAATAAGGTTCTCAAATTTCAATTTGTTTCCAAATTCATACAATTTCAAAAATCATATACGATTTCGCCAAATTATTTCTTCCAAATTAAATATCTTCAGTTTCAAAGTTTCCAAAATAATAAGTTTAGAAAAATAATCCAAATTTCCAAATCAACATAATTTATGTCAAATAAATCCGTTTCTAAAGTCATCATATAAATACTGGGTTTTAAATTCAAATCTATTTCCAAAACCAAATATTTTCTCAAAATCAATTATACCCAAACTAGTTACTAAGTTTAAAACCATCCCTTTTAAAACCTTTAAACTATTTATTTCTACATGAAAAATCCAATTTACCATTGAAAAGATTATTATTCTATATATATACTTTATTCAAAACATTTCCAATCTATATTTCATACATGTATAATCCAAAATAGTCTTATTCATTTACTTAACAAAGAAGTTTCAAACTAATTTATATCATATTTAAACATACAAAACCAAACTCATATACTTTATCAAATACTTTATACTTTCCAAAATTACTTAGCTTTGAAAAGTTACCCTTGATTTGGAAGTGCTCAAACCTTCAAATAGTCGAAGAAATCATATTTCAAATCCAAGAGTTGGAAATCAACAACAAATCAGTAAATCAATTCCAAAAGATAGGGTTATGTCAATCAAATGTGAAACTCAAGAACTGAACACCAGCTCAATTCAAAACTGTGTCACATATATATGCATATATCTTTTCGAAAATCAAATTATACTTTGGTATTTGAAATCAAACTGGTTTCATAAAATCACTCGCATAGCAAAGCTATTAGAGTGGTCTCTCCCCCACTCAGAAACTCGAAAATCAATGTCGATGATGCATACATTCATCACCGAAATTATTTTCCAGCGACATAAGTGAGTTATGGACTTTTATTTTTTTGAAAACTTATTTTGAAATTTCTTCGAATCATTTGAAAATCATTAAAATCATTTGAAACGTTTCTTATTCGGAAACATACTTTCAAACATATTATTATATATTTTCAAAACCTTATACCAATTTGAAATGCCAGAGTTCAATTACTCAAATTTCAATTTCAAAACCATTCCATTAATATCATTTTATAAATCAAATAATTTTCAAAATTTTCAAATCCTTTAAAAGCTTCAAATTTTCATTTTAAAAGGTATATACTTCTTATCGAAAACATTTCACTTCTATATATAAAATATGGTCATCCTTATCAAAATAATAATTTCGATGTATACACAATTTCAAAATACAATCAATTTTTTTTTCAAAGGACGATTCAAGGATGGATTTCAAAATAGAACAGAGATCAAATTTAGAGGACCCTAATCAAAAGAATCCTAACCAAGATTAGAGATATATATGACTTATGTCAATACAAAAGAGTTTATATTCATTATTTGGAAAGACTCAAATTCATATCATACGAAGAACAGGAGCATAAATATCATTTGTTTGACAACTTCAGCTAAGCAAAAGATATAATAGAGTTCACTTAATGCAACCTAACATACTACAGATAACAAACAGATCCACATAATACTACTCCTACATAAACAAAGCATCAGTATCGAACAAGATAGAAGTTCAAAATTCTAGCGAATCCTAACCAAAGAGAATTCGAAAATCTTGATTTCAAAATAAGAACATTTTTATACTAATATAATCTTTGAAAATCCTTTAAAAATCATTTTACACTTCGAAAATACGTTCTCTCAAAAAGAAATGATTCTGAGACTGATTTCACTCATTCTAGGGTATTTCTACCCTATCTCTAATGAGATTTTGCTCCGCAGGCTATGGTTTGCCTAAAACCAAAGCTCTGATACCAAATGAAACGACCCACTATTTTGGACCATTCAAATCGATATAAATACACACATGTCGGATTTGAATAATTCAAAGTAACAGATTGTAATAAAATTTGGAGCAAATAAAATCAACACAGAATCACAGACACAGAATATCGTAAGAACTCGTAGCGGAAATAAATTACCATAGTAGTTCATGAAGCTACTATATACATACTCTCAAAATATATACAAAATATCATAATTTAAAAATGGATACAATAGAAGTCTGGATACAAATCACTAATACAGAAGCAATACCGAATATGAAATAATTGGATCAGAAATAGACTAATAGATAGTCCGATGAGCTCCAACAATTCTCTAGCTCCAAAAGGTGAATCCAAAGCCGTGGCTCTCAGGCTGACCCAAGCGTAAAGTAAAACATAAACACTCGAGTTAGGACGTACATACTTATACAATGTAAACCAACTCAAGTGAACGGTAATAGCAATGCACAATAACCTAAAGGACGCTTGGGATCGTCCATACTTTAAGGATCAGTCAAACCACCAATTAAGTAGTAATAAAAAATATCCTATAAATATTCATATTAAAGTGAACAATGCAAATAACAGTGTTATTATTACTAGGGTAGCGTAGAGCTGCAGTAACCGCTCACCTCTAACCACACTCTCAAAATCAAAGGTGTGCATCAAACAATCACAAGGAAATCACATGACACACAAAGTAGTGTACCCATGGTTATAAATTTCAAAATGATTTATAATTCCAAATTAAAATATTCATTTAAAACATTAAAAAGTGAATTTATTATTCCTTCAAATCAAATATCCAATTCCCAAAAATTTAGCTTCCAGATTTATAGTAGAATTTCAGCCACACATAAACTTTAATTTAAACCATTTTAACTTATAAAATTTCATATTTTCCACTTTAAAAATGGTCATTTAAATACCCTTGAACTTATGATTTTTATAAAGTAAATTTCACAAATAAATATCAATAATTTCACTTATTAAATTCAAGTGCACAAATTTCCCATTCTTTAACTTTTAATAATTATTTATCACTTAAATTTCAAATTACCATTTCATACATTGAACTAAATTTCGATTTTATTTAATTTACTTAAACTTCCATTTTAAAACCAAATCTCACAATTCCAAGTCAAGTTAAATTCCAAATTTCCATTTAACTATCCGTTTATTTTGCATTTAACTAATTACATAAATTCAAAATACACTATAAGTTGCTAACTTTATTTTACAAATAACTTGATATTTTCTTTTACTTTATAATTGTCCAATTCATACATAAATTATATTAATTACCAAGATAAGCTTATAATTCCATTATGACTTAAATTCCCATTATTAAGTTAAATCAAACTTTCACACTACAACTCAAACCATATATTAATTTATACCATTTAACCTTTTAGAAAATCACTGCTTAACCATTTTAAATCCAATATAAGTCTAATTATTATTATTTTTCCTTTCATTCACAATAAATGAATTTTTATAAGAAATCATATTTTGAAATCAACCACGGGTCCGGATAATATTTCACACCTAAATCAAGTGATACGGAAATTATCATTTAAATCCGTAATCGGTAAAATTTATGGGTTTTGATTAATTCAAACACGCAATCCCAAGACAAATACAAATAAATAAAAATCATCCAGGCCTATCATTTCAGCCTGTAATGATTTTTCCTATTCTAAAGTCCATTTGGGTATGTATCGTTTCATCCCATAGTGATACTATTCTACAGGGAACTTGCAGTGTGAGAAACAAAAATAAATACATAGTATAACAGATTAAACATAACAGATGATGAGACAAATTTACAACAGGGTTTAACATCATATAATTAACATCACAGGCAGGTATAACATGATATAACAATTCTACACATTCACTTGTTGTCACTTCACTAATTATATAAGTATAAATGTCATCAGTGAAAACTCACCTTTTCTGCTGGAGTTAGCGAATCAAAACACACAAACGAATTTCAGAAAGCACGATACGGCTTTTGATTTGAGTGGAGAGAAAGAGAGAGAGCCAAGATGTTAATCTAGTATACAAAAAGAAAACAAAGCCATATATAAATATAGATAGGATACCAAAGTTTATATTGAAACAAATGAAAATAGAATTAACAAATGGACATCACCAAGCTTTTTAAATCAATTTTTGCTTGACTTGCTCACACTTTTTCTCGGCCACACATGCTTTAGGCTTAGCCATGATGGTCTAATTGGTGGGAATGGGTCTGGTTTGGCACATATAGGCACGGCAAGTAAGAGAATACAAGGGATCTGGGAGTTACATGTGAGGAATGCAAGGAGACAAGGCAAAAGTGGAACTTTTGTTCGGCATAGGCCAGGCCTAGGGTCACATTTAGGTTCGGCCATAGCACGTACAGGTCAGGTAATAGCTATAGAGATGGCTAATGGTGGTGAACAATCAAGTGGTGTTGGCTAAGGAGGAGGCCGAAGTGGAAAATGAAGGGTATGTTCAAACTAGGTTTGGCTATGGCATACTTTCAAGGATTTTGCAACTTTTTGAGATGATTGCAGCATTGGATGGCCACGGCCAATATAAGTCAGAGGAGAGGGATGTCAGGCCTTGTATGGTGGTGGGAAGAAGGTGGTGTGGTGGTTGGAGGAGACGGTGAGGAGATAGCCGAGCAAAATACATGAAGAAACAAGCAAAAATAATTGAAAAATCAATAGAAAAGTGAAAGAAAAAATAGAAACAAATAACGGGAAGCCATTACCTTTTTTATCAGATCTGAAAATAGGCGTGAGAACTGAAATGAGAAAGAGTTTCTCATGTGAATATAGGTGGCTAGGAATCAAGGAAATAAATAGCAACAAATATGGAGGAGTTATGGTATGAAATCTATAGATGGAAAGATAAAGAGGTAATAAATCAAAACGTAACGTATACCTTTAATTAAAAATAGGTAACGTATCTTCATTTATGCGTTTCCTATATATTTAACAGAATATATGCCAAAGAAATAATTCAATAGATACATACCGTTTATATAAACACTGTAGAAATAAATAAGAAAACGGTTATAGAAACGTATAAATTAATTGTTATCTACAACTTTGTATGTTACTTAATTTACAAAGTATATATTCAAATTAAATGAAACAAAAGTGGAATAAATGTTGTAAATATATATATAACATATCATGTTACACATATGTACACTACTATAACATGATATATCAAACAAAAATATTATTTATATCAATTAAAATAAACAATTTTTGTTAAATAAAACAATTTACACACAATAGCATAAAAAGCATAACTTAAACAATACTAATCGAATTTCAACGAAACAAAAAGCAGCATACTCGAATTTTAATTTACTTTATAATAAAAGATAAAATTAAAAAATTCAAATATTTAATTTTTAAATGTGAAAGTCAAAGTTTGACCATATTGACCAAAATTCACATTTATGGAAAATATTCTATTTATTCAGGTTTGGAATTATAATTCACACAAAAATCAAAATTTATATTTAAAATAACAAAATTTATCCATTTTGGTAAATAAAATAAAGTTTTTAAATCAAAAATTCAATTCAAAATAATTAAAATATACAATTAAAATAATCATAAAGTACAAGGTTGTTACAAATATAATAACTTGATTTGATAGAAATCGTATCTTAAGGGTTTTCAAAATAAAATATAAATGAAGTTAAATATATTAGAAATTTATTTAAATTGTAATTTGGCATTAAATTATAAAAATGTTTTATAAAATGGCCACGGTGTGAAATAAGTGTTTGGTTGTTAAAGAGACCAGTGTTGAATATTGACATACTCTCTGTCGATACAAAACCACTTTAACAGTTGTGCATGTGGTGGAGAATCCAGAATGAAGTAGGATTGTTTGTGGAATGCTAATGGAATGAAGTAGGAGAACAATGATGGATAACCTTGACTTTCGAGTCATAATTAAAATGACTAAAACAAGAGCTATACCGGGCCAAGTGGGGTTGCTCCACCTATCGAGCATGCTTCTTCGAAACCATACCTATTACATTGTGATTTGATTGGTGGGCAACCTCGATTTGATTATGGGAGTGTATCTCGAGGTGGGCGATAGTAGCTGCTACGCATTCCGACCAGTCCGAGAGTGTAAAACGCTAGAATCCTACCCTGGTCCTTGCGTGCCTTGTCTTATTTGTCCTTATCGAGCCCACTACGACTTTGTTTTGTGTCGTACATATCGAGTGCTCCCAAAATATCCCACCATTTTATGGTGGAGTTTACCGTGCTGTATAGACTACATGCTTATATAAAAATATGTTAAGGGGGATATGGGTAACCCTTAACGCTACTTTGATACTTTACTTTATGATAGACATTATATGTGTAGCATATTGTATTTGATAGATCCTTAAAGGATAGAAATCCCAATCATCCTTTGAGTTGTTGATGCATTTCACTTGAACATTTCACTTGAGTTAATTTACTTACATAAAAATGTCAATCCCGACTCTAATGTTTTGTTTTTGCTTTGTGCACTCATCAGCCTGAGCTTTTCAGTATTGAAGACTATCTTTCTGGAGGACAAAGATGAAGATTTAGAACATTTTTACTATTTATTATAGTTATCCCACTATATCATGTTGCTTCGCTGCATTATCCTATTATACTTGTTGTATGTATAACTCTAACTATATTGTAAAAGTCTAATAAAATGTTATTTGTAAAATAGCTTCATGAACTGTTAATTTGAGTGTTATATTTTGTCATTCCGTTGTAAGATTCTATGTTTTTCTTTTCTTTCTTTTCTCTTATTTTCTTATTTATCTCATTGACAATCCTCCCATTTGAATGGTTTGAGTTGACAAGTGTGGTTTACTGTCGATTTAAACTGTCCAAAAAGGTGGGTCGTTATATTCATTAATATTAACAATTCTAAACCAACCTTGCATTGTACAAACGATTACTACATACCTCTTCCCAAGGTATAAAATACTAATGAAGCCATATCAACCACCCAAGGATTCCAAACCCATTAGCTATTTAGTACTTCTACATATGAAGCAGGTTTCTATGATACTTTTTGAAAGAGAAATAGAAAGACTCTGCCATTTAAGACCTTAATCAAGGTGGACCTCATCATTTATGATCTATTCCTTATGTGGTTTCCTAATAATGCTGTCAATAGTCGGCGGGTCCTAGCTACAAGACCTCTATCCACTATTTAAGGCTTCTGACATTTAATGTCCAACTATTACCGCATCTATCGCCGTTAAAATCGTAGCCATGTAATCAACAGTACCCAAGCTACTTAATACCTTTTATTAGAAAATAGGCAGACTCTGGTCATTTAAGAACTTAACTAAAGCAGACCCCATCATTTATGACATGTCCCCTAGGCATGCTCCAAAATAGTACTATTATCATTACGGCCTTTGAAATGCAAGAGACTTTACCCAAACAACTTAATACTTTCAGGTGGAAAATAAGTAGACTCAAGCCATTTCAGACCCTAATTAAGGTAGACTCCATCATTTTAGACCTATTTCCAAAAGCGTGCTCTTCAATGGTACTAGCTAGCTGTCATTGCTTGGAAATCTCATTAGGCTACTTAATACTTCTTTTATAGAAAAGAAGAGGACCCTATAGTCACTTAAGACCCCAAATATGAAGCGAACCCTTCCCGAGATATCCACTCTCACTCTTTAATTATAAATATGACACCTTATTAGGTTACTTCTTTTGGTAGGAAGATGGACCCTTCAGCTACTTAAGACCTCAACACCGAAGTAAACCCATTTAAGAGACATCCTTATTTATTTATTTATTTGGAATCTCACTGGGTTACTTGATACTTTAGGAGAGAGGCGAACCCTTTAGCCACTTAAGACCTTACATCAAAAGCGAACCCCTATGAAGATATCCCCTTACCCACCCCCACCTCCCCCCCGCTCCTAATTCCAAATCTAGACCATTTAGTACTTTCCAAATAAGAAGGTAAGCCCAACACTCACGTTGTCATGGGCCCTAAGATTAGTGATATCTCACATCAGTAGTAAGTACACCCAACTACTGGCTTCTGTCAAGTGACTCTACTAACCTCGCATCACTAACCCACCAAGTCCAATTAACCATTCTAAGTCTGTATGTATATTATCTTAAGTAGACATTGGACTTATCTTACTAGTTCCCTTTTTATTTAAGGCAATAAGATTTATCTTAAATATTATCTACCTATAAATCCCCACTTAATGCTCATAAATGTCAGTTTGTCCATAAATTCCTAACAAATATTTTCCAAGACATTTATGTATGAGGGCTTTCAAATTAGTAACATTTTATATTTACTCCATTTTTCTAATTCTTATTAGTCCATTTACCCTATCAAATTATTGCAATTCCCATATTCATTACCGTTTATTGGAGTTAACACCTTTAAATTCTTTTCCCATTTGTCAATTATCCTATATGCGAATATTACATGTACACGTTGTTCTTAGCTTTTTATTTAATTATTATAAGTGTAGTAACTACATACAAATATTTACTTTTATCAAATATGTTCTAGTTATATGTCTTCATTAGAATGTACTTTTCCATATTAAATTGTTAGAATCATATCTAAAAAGCCTATCCGTTATAATTTCCATAAATTAATCCAAAACGGTATACTTAACTTTAAAATATAAAATATTACATCGTTTGAAATTATAAAGAAATTTTACTACTGAAATAGACAGTGCAAACTACAATGAATTCAAACTTTACACATCTCTTTCTCTTTCTATTTGCATATATTCCTTGTTAGATCAAATGTTGTATCTTTCTAAAAGGGAAAGAAAGCAAACTAGTTTACAAATGTTAAACGGATCAAAATTTCAACAAGTCCAAATGTAGAAAAGTTTACATTCCAATAAGATTAGGGTAATAATCCAAATTTATAACATTATTATACAACCTATTTCAGATTTGGAATAAATTTCACTCATATCTATATTCTAAATTTTTTACTTTTGCGACTGATTTCCAGATCAAGTTGTATACAATGTTAAATCAATTCATAAACAAGAATACGTTGGTGATATTTATTATATTCAAATCATATTCAATTCGTTGCCTATAACTCATATACAGTTATCTAATTAGGCATGAAAATCAAATAAACATTGACGAGATAACTTTCATATTATAACAATCTATAAAATTTCTCACTCACCTTTTCAAAGCGATATAAATCTCCAGATCTAATATAGAACCTTTGATTCATCTCCAAATCGTTTATAATCCAAGAAATATGTATTTAAAGGTATATACATATATAGAGTTACAGATTTGAGAAGAAATTCAGGATTGGGAGAGAATATATATATATATATATATATATATATATACATATACATACATACATACATATATATATATATATATATATATATTACCTCAAATATGTGTGAGGTTGATTCTTTTCTCCTTTTTATTAGATTTGTATTCTTTTCTGATTTATTTGAACATAGACACAAATATCCTATCTTTATAATTTAGAAAGAAGGTGGAGAAGAAGAAATGACAGAGCTTCGCTATTGCCTCCATAAAAATATGAGAAGAGAAGGGAGGGCTAGGTCTGAATTTGTAGGCGTTGGAATCAACCAGAAACGTCGAAATATATTAACTCCGGGCCGTTGCGGCCTAGATTTTTTATTGGAGCCACCAGGTTGCCACCAGTCGATTGCCTTTGGGTGAAGGATCGACCGACCCCAATAAAGAGTCATCCTGTGGGCCCTGATAATTAATATAAAGTGTTAATTCCTTCTCATTTGATTTTTTTGTTTCGATTATTTTTCACCTATAACCTTTTCATTTGGACTCCGATCGCAAGAAAAATATGATAATTGCTTAGAATTTCGCTACGAAAACAATGGTGCAAGTTTCATGGTCAAATTCCATCATTTGCATAAATCCTATTTTTGAAGCCTAATAATTAATTGACTAACTAATTGAATAACTAACGCCAAATTACAGGGTGTTTCATTCTTCTTCCTTGAAAAGAATTTCATCCTCGAAATTTCACCGATGACTAAGTCAAGGTTTTTGCTCCTAATTATCTTGAACAACACAACCAATGTGTACCAAAATTTTTGCAACCAAACAGGCATAAGTGCGTAGTATATTACTATATAAACACGTAGAAAATATGTATGCAGAATGATTCTAAATCGGATTCTTCTATATGAATGCATATCTTTTAAAAACATTTTTGAAAACATGATGCAAATTACCTACATATATACTAGCAGTTCTACATGTACGCAGCTTTTGGAAAAATCTTTTCAACCAAAACCCCTCATACTCCTATAAGTAGGAGTATGAAGCAACCAGTTTTGCATTCACTTCCTACCATCCAATAATCTAACACGTCGAAAAATTGCTTCTTGAATTTTACTTCTATGTCGCAAAAAGAATTTAGGCAGTGAATTTAACAATCTTACCACATTATAATCTTCTTATTCCCATAGTACAATGGAAATTTCTTTGCCGCCCTAGGTTCACTTTATATTTTTCACATACAAAGCACATACGAAGGCTTATTTTCAAGCTCTAAATTGGAATTAAGTCTAAAAATAGACATGTGCGCATCATCGACAAGGTATAAAACAGAAATTCTAAAGCTAAAACTGCTTTTCCCTTGTTACCGCTTGCATTTATCGAGTTGTTGATGTAACAACCCACCTTTTTGGATGGTTTAAATCGAAAATAAACCACACATGTAAACTCAAACCATTCAAAAGGAGGATTGTCAATAAGGTAAATAAGAAATTAAGAGAAAAGAATGAAAAAAAAATCAAAACATAGAATCTCACAGCGGAATGAAAATATATAATACTCAAATAAACAGTTCATGAAGCTTTTTTATAATATACATTTGATTACACAATTTTTACAACAATCAAAATACTAACAATGACATACTAATAATGATGTAGCGAAAAATTACTAATAATACAATACATCAAACTTCGTCTTCGTCCTCTAGAAATAAAGTCTTCAACACTGAAATGCACAGGCTGAACCGAGCGTGCTGAAAAGACAAAACACTCGAGTCACAACTAAAAGATCTTACGTAAGTTAAATCAACAACAAGTAAATATGAGTATAATGGATTTAGAGATTGTCATAGGATTTTACATCTCCTATCTAGTATATAACGTGCGTGCAATAACTTAAGAGATGTTTATGGATTTCCATCTCTTTAGGATCCGTTAAACTATTTATATGTAGTAATAATCGCTATATATAATGTCTATCAGTAAAGTAAAGTATTAAAATAGCGTTAAGGCATTACCCATATCCCCCTTAACACATATTTATAAATGCCATAGTCTATACGGTACTGTAAACTCCTCCAATCTGGTGGGCTATCAGGGAGCACTCTATAGGTACGACACAAACCAAAATTATAGTGGGTTTGATAAGGCATGTAACAGGGCATACGAGGCTATACCGACAATAGGATTCTACCGGATTGCAGAACCAGGCTGGTGATAACGTATATCCGCAACTACAGCCCACCTCGAACAACATTCCCATAATCAAATCAAGTGTGGCCACCAATCAATCACAAAGTAACAGATTTGGTATCGAAGAAGCGTGTTCGATCGGAGGAGCGACCTTACTTAGCCTGGTTAGGACTCTTGATTTTAGTCATATCAAGTTGACCCAAAGCTCAGGGCTATGTTCTTACCTCATACTAGTAGCGTTCGTCAAACCATCCTACTTCGTTCTTGTAACAACCCGAATTCCAATGGGTATGGATTTTTCGCAAAAATGCTAACCCAAGCCCACTGAAACCTGAGTAGGGAATCTGGTATCCTACAAATAGGCAGAGACAAATATATCAGAGCTCAATTAAAAATCTACCAGTGGAACTGACTAAAATATAATAGTAAGTAAATACTCACCAATATAATGACACCTTTTAAACAAGTGTCTTAAACCTAGGAAATCTCTGCCATCAACCTAAATTGTAGGATGTTACGAGGATGGGGTCAGAACTAAAGTTTTGGTGAATGGATAAATTATACACTTTTAAGCTTAATTCTATATATACCATTTTATTTCCATTTAATGTTATATTTGGTTCACTAGGTTTATCATACTCTCGTCTCTGTGCGTGAATCGTACCCATCTACTCCTTAGTAGATTAAAACCAAATAACTGATATATATATATATACATATATATATGTAGCTACATGCCTAATGACCATATTGGAACTAGTTACAACCCATAGTACCTTCCATGTCCTCCTCGCAAAGACTCCTTCGTCTTGCTCCTTTAGCGTTCTATGACTACATCTATAAAGGAAAGCTTCATGAGGACTACAGTGCATATGTTTCGTCGTCTACTATGAGAATGTAAAATTGTGTGTGCACTAGTCTATACTAATGCTCAGACATCTGCAACGTACCACCCAGTGCATACATTAAGGTGTATGTGTAATCGTTCTATCTGCTCTTTGAATCCTACCAACAAGGTCTAACTCGTACGAAACTCAATCGGGGATTTTCTACGTCTGTAAAGAACAGCTTCATTAGGCCTGCAATTTAGATACTCTAGTTGGTCTGTCTCTTTTCTCATCATGGCCATGGACCAACGCCGCCACCCCTCAACTAATCAAAAGACCTATCAGGAGTTAAATGGTCGTGCCGTACTGCAAACAATCTAACATCCAATTGGCAGTGCACCTCATCCAATGTCTCGATAGTGAAAGAATTATTGGAGTTTTGGTTTTAACTCAAGTCTTTCCCGAGCTCGCTCTTAGTTTTGATGCTGGCAAATATCCACAAACGACAATCCTTTTAGGTCCTGCTACCTAAACGTACTTGCAAGTACTGGGACATACGAATATCCTACTCGGAACACCAACCCCTTTTGATTGCCTATGATGGTCCTACCATGTAAAAAGTAGACAAGCGTACTCTCTTGATGGAACAGCTACAGACCCGCCTCTAGGGATGTAGCTTCGTTAGGCCTACCCAAAGGGCCATCCTAGAGTATTCTCATTTCCTATTGAATCTCGTACTTCCTTCTAGCCCAAAATAACTAAGTTGGATGTGCTTCTCCTTGGCTAAAATTTGTGATGACACTGCTTCGTCAAGCTCTTCGTCCTTTGGGCTACTCTAAACACATCTCATTCATTTATTAGACCCTAAGTCTAATCTTTTAATTTGCGTTTAGTTTACTTTTCTTATTCTGTTGGCTACTTATTTACCCTAATTAGCATGTTCTTGCCCTCGTCTCACTCCTGGCAATTTTGAGACCACCATTGATCTAACAAGGAATGCTGTTGGTACTGCCACTTCTATTACCTTGCTTATTTAACTCAATTTAAGTCTTAAGTTTATTAATTAAGCATCTTTTATTATCTCTGTTCTATTTTCTTATTAACTTAATTCAAATCTTAAATAAGCCTTTTCGTTCTTTCTACTTTAATTATAACCTATGTTATAATTTTATTTGTAATTGTCACTTTTATCTTCTTTTATAATCTGTATATGATTACAAGTGTCTCTCTTCTGTTTAGGCCGTCGTCTTTTATTATGATATAGATATCTCTTTAATTCTTTATATTATATAATTCACTTATCATAATATCTTTCTTATTGTATAATCTGGCCAGTAAATGCAGATCTAGGTTCATTATCGTTTACAGCTTCAAATTCTTTTCTAATAATTTATCTGATTCCTTTCATACTTTACTCTATTTTCTTCTATTCAAGGAAGTAGTCATAATAATTTATTTGGTTGGGTATGAAAATTATACTAAAAATACATTTTCATATTTTAATAGCTAATAATATTGTAAACAATAATTCATAACTGCAAGTTATTTTATTATTATTTTGGAATAATGTAAAATACAGCGGTTTCTCTATTTTACACTGGTTCCTTTTTCTTTCTTTTATTCTTGCAGTTACGTTTATCATTATCTTTCAAATTTTGATTATAGAAATGTATCATATTTTCTAAACCAACAAATTAATCAGTTACTTACTTCCAAATCAAGTTATTGGATTAATTTATTATTCCCATTTTAGCATATTTACTACAGAATTCCATTTTTATTACTTTATTCCAACTTTTCTTATTTTACATCTAATCTAGTATTTTTGCATTTAAATCCATAATCGCTAATTTTCTTTTTTAACTATATTATTCGCATACAAAGAGAATAAAAAGAAACTAGCATTTAGGCTAAATTATAACTTCCAATTAGATGTAGATAACTGTAAATTTCTTACAGGTCGACATAACTTATTAACAGAATTAATTACCAAAATACTGAATAAAATTATTTAACGGGAACATAATGATAATATATCATAAACGTAAAAGATATAATTAAATCGACTCACATTGCTAGCTTTCCAAATCTCCCTGTTTTTATTTCAGATCTATCCCCATCATCTATATTCACCTCCCTTGTAATTCGAATTTGGAATTGCAAACGATATATTTACAGATCTATAATATCTGAAAGAGAAAAGTAAGAGATTTGGATTAGAAATAACAATTAAAAATCAAATCTAGGGTTTTACCTTTGGCATAACCTTCGAATTTGATCCAATTCCTAATTTCCTAATTAATTCTATTATCTTTATACTTAGATCTAAATTCGTGTGAATTAGATCTAAAATTTTTTTATTAAGAAAGTGTAGAAGAGATAGAAAAATGGCAGAGCTTCTGTAGGCAAGAGAAAAGTAATGAGAATAAAAATGAGGCTCTGCACCTATATTTATAATGGTTCAAATCATTGCTACCATTAGATATAAACCCTAAAATCTAAAGCTTACACTCAGTCTATGGACATTAAATTAATATGTTTTCTTCTGTGTTTTTTTTTCAAACTGATTCTCGAACAATCTTTTCATTAATCATTTTCCCCTTCTCTCTCGCAATCTATGGAAACATATATTTTTAAACATGATGTTTCTTTTAAATAAGATACCCCTATTAATCACCCAATCAATAGATTTCATATATACCTAGAATTAATTTACTATCCAGTTAATCCCTGCATGCACTGTGATTTCTTACTAAATTATTATGCCAATCAACACCATATTAATTCGTCACATATGTGCATATTAATTTATTTTATTCCAATAATTATTGCATGTATATATTCTACAATTGAATTTTGAATCACAATTTTAATTATACATGTGACCATAAGTCTCCATGTTTATTAATTGTCAATTGATTACATGCATAAATTACTCTTCCTCCATTTTATTCTCTTGCACTAACATATATGTTTCTAATCATATCAATTAGTTGCTACAATATAAGTTCCATTTCTTATCAGTTCGTGTCAATTAATCACTTCAACTAATTAATTGAATATTAATTTCCCTTTTAATAAAACACTGTCAATTAATCTTCTCTATTAATTGATTTTATATAATTTCTCTCTCTACTTTATTTGTTACACAAATGTATATGTATTCCAAATAATATTAGTTAGTTTGCCCTATTTACAAACATTTCTTTGTTTTAAAATTTCAAACGTATACAAATTAATTAAATTATTTGCATATATAATTATAATTTAACATGGGGTGTTACGGTTATAGAATCTCTTCCACGTGCACATTTGTTAAAGTGGTTTCGAAATTGGCATAGAGTATGACAATATCCGACCCTGTCTCTTTAACAAACCAAATGCTTATTTCACACCATCATCATTTTATAAAACATTCAAAAGTAGTTTATACCTTCATATTAAGATATCTATACACTTATTCCAAAAGTATAAATACATTCATAAACACCGAGGAAGATTTTCTTTCAATCAATTTCGAAAATAATTTATAAATCTCTCTTAAAACACTTATAAACTATTTATATGCATTAAAACCAATTATAAAGCTATTTATAAATTCCAAAACAGTTTATAACTCTTCACCTTTTTATAAACTTCTACGCAAATTCCTTTAAATGCTTCAAAATTCCTTTATCTAAGTTTTTTTATAAAACCCTTTATAAAATCCTTTGAACCTTTAACCTCCTTTATAAAACAATTAAAAATCCTTTATAAAAAATCTTTTTTCAAAATTATTTATAAAATCTCTTATAAACTTTTATAAATTCCTTACAAAACCTTTTACAAAATTCTAAAATCTTTTACAAAAATGTTTATCTATTAAAATTATTATAAAAGTCTATATTTATTGTCTTAAATCAAAACTATATTTATTATATTAAATTAAATTTAAATTACGTATATTGAAACTATATTAAACATTTTATTAAATTAAAATTCTAAACTATTCAAATTATATTTTTAATACAAAATAAAATTATGAGTTAAAATCTTAAATTTACATTTAAAACCATATATTAACTTATAATTTGAAACTTTAAAACACATAAAATAATTATTTCCCAATATAAATTTTTAAGTAAAATCATTTGAAAATCAAATTTATAAATCAAACATACTTTACCATTTAGAAAATAATTTAAAATTGACCAACAGTGTATTTATATAATTTTCTACCCTATGCTCGAGTGATTGGGTACGTATCATTTCAACCCAAAATAGCTAAATCTCATGGGTATATATCATTTCAAGCTGTATCCCGAATCAAAAATTTCCAAATCGATAAAATCGCTCGAGTATGTATCATTTCAACCTACAACGATTTTTTTGTTAATCTATAAAATCATTCGGGTTGTATCATCTCAACCCATAGTGATAACAGGGATATAAACATCCAATCATATAAATGTCAACAAATAAACGTCCATCACAATCAACGTCTAAATCAGCCAATAAATCACGACAATTAACTGGTTATCATTATCGGGTACTTAACTAAGAATTTTTTTTTTGAAAGATGGTTCAAACTTTTCTATTAAGAAGGAAACCCAAAAGTATATACAAAGGCCTAATAAAGGCAAATTCAAAACAACTCAAACTATTTTCATAAAGCAAATACGACCCCATACATATCTAGGCCCAATAAAATAAAAAGGCCTGCATTCCTATATCCTACCGAAGCCCGTGTGCCAGAAGATTCGAGACAATGCGCGAATTAAAAAAGGCATCTCGTATCTAACCCACTTCCTAATCTCCTTACTGATAAAACAACTAAAACAGAAACTCTAAGCAATAACTTTAATGGCGGCGCGAGAAAAGAATTCTCGACTTCGTCTTCTACTGCAAGATCCAAACAGTCTGCACTCCAGAAGTAACAAAACCTTCTATCAGAGCCTTTTCTAAAGTGACAAAGGTAGGCGAGCCTCTATCATTCAAAAAGGAGGAGTCTTTTAGCTTTATAACAGTAATTTACAGCATGTCTTTGCTCTTAGAGGTTACGCATCTAAGTCTTGGAAGCAAAATGCATAGGAAGACGAACCGACAGACTGCAGCTTTAAGTGTTGCTCGAAACGAAGATATGTCTCTGAATCCCTTAAAAGGATACTCTTTTAAACTTTGGTAGGGAGACTAACTAACTTCTTTGATACTAGGTCACTCGAGAAGGATCTGAGAACTGCGGAGACATCTCCGCGAAGATCCCCTCAGATCTAAGCAAGATAAGTCTCAGCAACCCTTAAAAATGAGTTCTTTAACCTTTATTCAAGAAGCTAATTGTAACGCCCCACTCCGAGACCCATATTAGCAAAGAGTATTACAAGATAATACTGTCTGCTAATACGGAGAATAGAGCTGGATAGGAGCGACCATCTATAGTCTTGTCTTAACTATCTACTGTATACGTCGATAAATGCAGCATTTTTTTTGGTGGATCGACATATCCAATAGATACTTAATACAAAACTATAATGGCTATAAGGTCTAACAGAACAAAATATAACAACTCAAATGTAAACACATCACAGAACAGTAGATCATCACATACATATACAGATACATCATAGAGTATACAAAATGATACATGTCAAGTGGCGTAGCAACCACAATATACAGATGAGTCGAAAGAATATACATATCAGAGTCAAGCGGAAAATAATATAAACTACACAAAAGTGCTAGGCTGGTATCCAAGCAAATGCATCAGAGCTAAGTCCTGTAACTGATAGCTAACCTGAAACAATTCGGTCTGACCCGAGTATAAAATACACGGGTCAGTCTAGCTAAACGAATCAGTAAAAGGTGATAGTAGAATAATAGAGCATAAGAGCATAGTGATATTCTTCTTAAACAAGAAGAAACCATAAGAAAGCTAACTATGGTTATATGGAGGATACAGAACATGTATGGCATATATAATTACACTAACTGATAGAACACTATTGCTTCAATAAGCATAAAACACAAAGGAGAGGAAAAATCTCATGAATCGCCAAAATGTAGCATGCCTCATATCATCGGCAATCATAAATCAAATAAGAATGGTTTAGGGAATAGTATAATGTAAACTCCTAAATGAGTAATTCCCAAACCCGCCATATCGGCAACTCCAAGGAAAACATAAGCAAAAGCCATCTCGACATAAGCCACAAGGCAAATGTCGACAAAGAAATAAAAATCTCATACAACGCCAAACGGCAAATCTCAAAAATAGCGCCAATAGGCAATCTCAATATATATACACGCCAAAAGGCAAATCTCAACACGCCAGTGTAGGCAATGAAAATCTCAAAAGAACTCCCAAGAGTCCAAAAATCGCAAAGTAATCGCCACCGAATGGTTCAAAGGACCGATTCCAAAATGACGACACGCAAGGGTAAAAATCATCTCAAAAAGGTTTTGCACGTGCTATTTTTGCCGAGTACTGTTTCACATAATAGGTACCTCGCCCAAAGGCAAACATCAAAAGACAAATACGCCGCAATGGCAAATACGCCGCAATGGCAAATGTCCGAAGACAAATACGCCGCAATGGCAAACGTCCGAAGACAAATACGCCGCAATGGCAAATGACCCGAAGGTCCAGTACTGGCACGCCAACAGGCAAATGTGTCACAAACTCTCGGAAAGGAACCCGAAAAGTGTTAACGTGTGTCCCATACCACCCGTTTGTACTAAACGGTTTACTAACCGCTAGTAAATTTCACACTCAAAGCAGTAAAAGGTTCATCTCGTATCATCGGTAAACTAGACCCGTAGGCCAAAACAATCAAACGAATAGATTAGGAATTAACTGAAAAGATAAACGTACGTGTTCATAGCACGCGTTTTATCCAATCATTTAATTCTCCTCTCTCTTCGCTCGAAGTGCAAAATTGTGTGTTTTATATAGAAATTAAATTGAAGAAAACAAGTTTTAGGAACGCTTCAAAATCGCTTTAGAAATTGCATTTGAAATTCTCCTATTATGGAGTAACTAATTTAATACTTAAAAATAATATAAATAATAATTTTAAAAGTCAATTTGCTTGAAAAACACTTTTTAATGCTTTATAAAACCCGTGTACGAAATCTAGAGAAAAATCTCAAAGAAATCGGGAAATATCAGAAAAAGCAGAAAAGTATTCTAAGTATAAAAACCCGGTGAAAACAGGCTGCGAACCCAAGTTCGACAGAAGGTTTGGACCTGCAAACCGAGTCCAAATGACATGGAGATTGGTAAGAATGTAGTTCAACATTCCTACTTCAATCTGCAAAAAGAATCATTCAAATCCGATTTGAAACGAAGAATCTGCGCCGTTTCAAAGTCGGACCAAAACAAAGTTTAAAATACTGAATTACAGCAAGCTGCAAGTACAAGTTTGACAGCCGTTTAGAAATAGCAAACCAACCCATATTTTCATGAAACTTTACAGGAATATAAATCAACACTCCTACTTCAATTTGAAAAAAGAATCACGCAAATCTGATTTAAAACCAATGAGTTATGCTGTCACAAACATGTACTCAGACCATGTTTGTAACAGTTCAACTAGGATGCGCCCAGGCTTAAAAATCAACTTTGGGTTCAACTTTCAGGTATAAAACCGAGGATCAAATTACATCAGATTGTGCTCAAAATTTTTATACACGTAGAAGGGAACAACATCTTTTAAACAAAAAAAGATTCATGCAATTAGGATAAAATATGAGAAAGTTATGATGTCTTGAAATTGAACCCAGACAGTGTTTTCACTGTAAAAATCTGGGCAAAAACATGCTCCGAACCAAAGTTCGGCAGCATATTTCTATATGCTATATCGATCAAAATTACCAGAAATTTGGTAAGAATATATTATAAAACTCAATCTTTCAAAAAAAAAAAGAATCACGCAATTTCATCAAGAATTGAAAGAGTTATGACATTGCAAACATGGACTCAGGCCATGTTTGCAGCAACTCTGAACACAAATGTACAGGTAAATTTCAAGATGTGCATTGCTTTTGCAGCAAGGTTTTCACATAGCAAACGAAATTGTTTTGCTATGAAATTTGGCAGATATATATTACAACACATGAACTATGTAACGTTTCGATTTTTCGTTGCCGAAAAACCGAATAGTTATGGGTTTTAAAAAGAATTTATGAAAAGAGAAGAAAAGAAGAGAGAAGATAGAAAATAGAGAGACAAGAAAAATAGAAAATTTTAAAATAGAAAGAAAAGAGAAGAGAAAGAAAATAGAGGATAGAACAAAATTTTAAAATAGAACGGAACAGAAAAAAAACAGAACAACATCAGAATCTCACAATTCGCAGCGGAACAACATATAATAAGTAAATGAATAATCTTTAAACAAAGAACTATATCAGTTATTACATCACATTATATTACATTACATCAAATCATAATCAGAGTGTACAACGACAAACAATGCAGCGGAAAAAGAAATACTATATAACTAGTAATACGCCATGCCATCCAGCTTGCCTCCAGCAATTCCAGAATGTCCAGAATATCCTGATAAACCTAACTCTTAACTGCCCGTGTGGAAAATTGGTGGGCACCCAGAGTTTAGGAAGGAAAACAATAAACTCCAAGTCAGTCATGTGACTGGTGTGAGAACTCAAAACAGTTTATTTAACTTTAAAATCAAAATGGAGAGATATTTTTATTTCAATTCGCAATGCTTTTAAAAATGAGACTACCATAAGACCTCCTGCCACACACACAATGCAAACGCAGACTTGGAGAAGATTTCTCCTTATGGTAGTCAAAGATGCTTGATACGCATTAAAATCAAATCAATTTTGATATTATTATTAGTGCATAGTGTATAAAACGATTTCGAAAGTAGAATATAAATCTTAGCCAGCATAGGTACCATTATATTATGCCTGCTATAGCTACTTCCTGAGGAAGCAGGTTCTACAACTAAAACCGTACAAGGTTCGTATTGTTTCTTTGGATTTCCAACAAATGGTCAGGCCAAGGAACTTCCCATTGCCACATGAGAATGCCTCTGGAAAGACATCCTCGAGAACCAAACCGGAACTCTGCCAACACAAGGCCGGGTTACCCCTAACTGGGTAACTACTGACACGAGCACGCCATTCCCCGATCGTAAACGACCTTTCTCACGGGATCCCGATAGCCAACAACCACAAAGTAATAAATTCACAGTAACCACATAGGTTAAATATCTGGGCTCCATACCATGATACCACCTCTATCCAGAAGGAAATGTACATACCCTAAAGGGTGCTACCCCTCATAACCTTGCTGCTTCTTTCCTGTTTTGACCATTTCCGGGGTGTGAGGTTCGACGAAGTCACGTCCACAAAAACATACTTTATACAAAAGCCATGCTTTGGGTCAACAAATGATCAACACAATGATCATCAAGATAGACGATCAAATAAATGATCCTATCACAATAATCAACACAATGATCATTTCAGCATCACTCAGCATATCACATTACCAAATTGGGAATATATTGCTGATAACTTCAACTATATAACCTCTGAGCTCGTACGTCTCAGAGAAGGGTGTTAAGCTAAAAGAATAAATTCTCCGCCACCACAGAAATATATTTGAAAGAAATCGGCTTTACATCTCAATTTGTAATGTCAGACACACAATCCATACAAGTCTGTTCCGGGCTCGAACAGAACCGAAGGCACTTACAAAGAAGTCCTTGCAATCCGAATAATCTCTAATCACGTTCGGATTTCCCATCACATATGGAGATCTCAATACCAGGGATCAGCCAGTGCAGAGACAATCAACAAGAAATCCTTTCGCTTTCGAAAATATCCGGTCTTCAACACCGATCTTCGAATGCAATTCATAACGACGTATCACATATTCGGAATGGGTTATACGACCCCAAGGTCCTTTCCCGGTTAACCCAAATAGTGAGCGCTTATTCAAAAATAAGTGTGGCATTCAAATTCAAACAATTCACATCAAATACCCATTCAAAGGTAAATATTGATAGTCGGTCATTGAACTATCAATAGATATGCCAACATCACCAGATTCCAAATAATTTTCCAAATTATTTATTTCACAAAAATATCTTTACAAGATATAAACATAATTTCCATACTTTAAAAATAAATCAATATTTATTTTTAAATCTAATTTCCCAATTTCATTTATAAATTCTATATTGAATTTACACTCCAAAATATTTATGAATATACGATTTCCATTCAATTTCTAATATTCATTTTCAATTTATCTTCAAAAAGATAAATTCCAAATATTCACTTAATATTGGAAGAGCATTTCTATACTTATTAAAAATAAGTAATTCACGGATCTTTTTATTTTCTATACTTAGAAAATATTTAATATACCCTAATCGAAATTAAGTATATATTTCATTCTTTAAGGAAATCATTCACTTAACCATATTTATTTGGGCCAAAACGAATGTTGCGTAAAACATCGTTACGACAACCCAAAATCACTAGTATAGGGATTCGAAATTAAAATAGATATATAAATCCCAATACTATGCAAAACATTTCCTTTCGGAAATCATTTACTATAACAACAGTGTTATAGTCCACCATTTCCTTTTATTTCTCGAAAACATCTATTTCAACAATAAATGTTGAAATCTATGGTTTCGAATCTCAACATTTTTATTTAAAACATCTTTAGATCGTTTTAATTCTATTTCAAACATCACATCCAAAATAATTTCTTTAACAAAATATTCACTATTCAAAAACGTGAATACACTTGTTAATAAATTTCATCACTTCTATTCATTTTATTTTAAAGGATTATTCACTGTCTAAAATATGAATATAATTCCATAAATAAATTACACCAATTCCTTATCAAATAAGTCGTTGCGGATTTATAAAAAATGTTTATAAATTCTATTTCTATTTATTTTTATAACAACTTCCTTTTATAAATTTCCTTTATAAATCTATTAAATTTCATATCTCAATGATATACTAAAATTTCATATTATAAGTCAAATACTTATAATTTATTTATTTATAAAAATCATTCCTTCAAACTTCCCAAATCTATAAATCTTATAACTTATAAGATTCAATTATTTGTCCAAATTCCATTCCTTTAATAACTTTATGAATTGTATTTTGTTTTCCTTTACAAATTTTATAAACCTACTATTTATAAAATTCTATTTATAACTTCATCGTTATAACCCCATAAATTTCATTCATTTGTGAAATTCATTCACAATTCATTCTAACTCTTATAAAAGCTCGTTTAATAATCCCAATATTTTTAATTTATAAATATCAATTTATAAATCTTTTTAATATAAAACAATTTATATTACTATTTTAAAACGTCTTTCAACTCCTTTATAATTTATCATTATGATTTATAACATAATCAAATTTGATAAATTTTATAGATTTCATTCCTTTATGAAATTCATTTACAAATCATTCTATCACTTATAAAAGCTTGTTTTATAATTCAAGATATTCTAAATTTATAAATATCAATTTATAAATCTTTTACTATCAATCAATTTATATTATTACTTTAAACATCCTTAAACTCTTTTATAGTTTCATCATTCTGATTTTAAAAATAAAATTTTTATAAATCCTATCTTTAAACTTCTTATAATAAATTCAGAATTCCCAGTTCAAACTATTTTATAAAATCACTAATCCCATATTTTCAAAAATCAACTTTTAACTATATTTCTCAAAAATCATAATTTTCATAATATTAAAATTATAACGTTTATTTATTTAAGATGAATCAATTTCAAAAATATTTTATAAACGTATATTTCCAAGAATCACTTTAGAAATCAAAATCGTTATTTTTAAACTTCAAAAATTGGATTCGATGATGCAACACATCAATAGTCAGTCACAACTTTCAAACATCATATATCATCCATGATAACAATCAAATATCACAATATATGAAATCAAATAAATATTTGTGAGGAATCCAGTTGGATCCCTCCAACCTGTTTCCCTGCATCCACAGACATTAGCACAATACCATTCCGTTTCAAGACGGAATATCGCGGTATATGGGATTTTATAAATATATATCCGCTTACTAACGGCGCAATAGGGTCTCATCCGCTAAAAGAAAATGCGGGAAATCAATCAACTGCAATATATACATATGCCAATATATATATATTGCTATATATAATATATAATACCAATTCCACTTCGAGGTGGAATATCGCGGTATATGTGTGTAATAAATAACCTCCGCTTACTAACGGCGTATAGGGTCTATTCACATCCAATATATATATATATATATATATATATATATATATATAACAATCATCATTCAAGCATTCAATCAACACAGTCAATCAAATTTTAGATTTAACTATTTAAAATTTAAATAAACAACAGAAATTTCTTTTGAGTGAGAAGTTCTCACCTTTATTCTCGTTTGCAATCCACTTCCAATTCAACTTGTTTTCTTCATTTATACCTTGTATAAATATTTATACAATTCATTAATACTCAAATAGATTGAAAAATAAATTTTCATTAGATAATTTTAATTCGTCGGTGATTTCATTTTAATAGTTAAATTAACTGATGGTTTTATTTAAACCAATTTCTTTTTTTTTAAATTTTATTTAACAAAAATTTAAATTTCCTTTTATAAATTAAATCAATTAACAAACTTTGGTTTTAACTATTAAATTTGTTATAAATAAATTTTCCTTTTAAATAATTCTATTCAACTACAATTTAATTTTAAAACTAAATTTTCTTCTTAAATAGATTTAATTAACTTATCCTTAAATTGAATTTATTCAACTAATTATTTCAATCTCAAGTTAATGATTTCTATTTTAAACTAAAAATTAAAGATTCAAACTGATTTTCTTTTTAAAATAATTCTAACATCTTGCTTATATAAATTTTCTTAAATCTTTTAAAATTCCTTTGTTTAATAAATTGTTTTAACTAAAATTTTAATTTAAATTAACCAAACTCACTTTCAATAAAATTGTCTAATTGAAGATTTAAACCCTAAACTAGAATTCTTTTAATTTATTTCTTTATTTAATTTAAAGATCAAATTTCCTTAAATAAATCATTTCTTCTAATAAATTGGATTTCTTAATAAATTTTCTTTAAAAATTTAACTACAAATTTACAATTTAAAACTAAGTTTCCTTAAATAAATTATTTTTAAATGACAAAAATTAATTGAACCATTTATACAACTTAATTCCGCTAGTCGAAAAATTAATTTCTTTAACATATTCATTTAACCCAATATTTAAATTTTATACTAATGATTTTATTTAAACGAATCAAATAAATCTTATTAATGAGTTAATCACCTTAATGTGATTATTAAATATTCTTTCTACATATGTATAAATATACTTATAAAACAATGTTTATAGATTCAAGATCAAATCTTTATATGTTTTATTTTCTGCTAATAAATAGACAGTAATATATACCTTTTTTTTTTATTTGTATATATATATATATATTTTTTCATTTTCTTTCAACAAAAATATATGTTATTCAATAAAAAAAATTGGTAAACATGGATTATTACCTCACTGCCGAATGCAACCCAAAATCACTGCAGCCATCATCAGAAACTCGACGTCTGACATCATCGCTATGCTCGAAACGGCGAACCCCCAAACGATGTCGCGCCACTCCCCTCCAACCTCCTCGCTGCTGCGCCTCGCGAACCCCATCGCCTCAACGTCGCTCGCAATCCCCCATCGAACAAAAATCGAGTCGCCGAAGTCGCCGCCTTCATTGCCTTGCTCGCGAGCTTCGTTCGCCGCCGCGCCTTAATTCTGGCCATCGCCTGCTTTCAGATCGCCCCTACCCCTCGCCTGTTGCCTCACGCGCCTCCGTTGCTTCGCGCGCTAGCCTTCTTCGATGCCGACTCCTCCCCGAAACCACACGCGCGCTCGACTTAGGGCTTCGGCCATTTTTATTTTATTTTTTTTCAGTGATTTTTTTTTTTTCGAATGAAGGTAAGGGGAACGAGGGAGAGGGGAAGAAATGAGAGAAGGAGATGGCCGAAGCCATTATTTTCTTTCTGCTATCGGCCGTTGTTTTCTTGAACGAAGATTGCGTTATTTAAAAACAAACTGGGGCATGCTTATCACGATTTTCTTTCGTGATTCTCGGCTAGATTTTAGGCGTGATAAATGGAACGATAGTGGCTGACGTTTGACAGTATTTAAAAGTTTAAATTTAAATTTAAACTGAATTCGATTTTATTTCGACGCGTTTACGCGTCGTGTGACCACATATTAACTCCGAAAAATACGAAATTTGAAATCCGGTAATAATTAAATATTCCGGACCCATTGGAACTGGTTTCGTCGAATTCCGAGACTGTGCCTCGGACGGCTATTTTTAAATATCGATTCGAACGATTAAATTCCAAAACTGAACAATTCACTTTAAATTTCAAATCTTAAGCTTCTATTGTCTTCAATATTATCAATATGAATTTTACAAGCCGTTGAAATATTTTAAATCAGCTTAAAATTTTAGATTCAAATTTTTATTCAACTCTCAATAGATTAAATTCTAAAATTTAATCGTCAATTTCAAAGTTATATTGAAAATTCAATTCAAACCATCATTTAAATATTTAAAATTAATTAAATATTTCCAAATTAAATTATTCAAAATTCTGGGTCGTTACAATCTTCCCCCCTTAAAAGAATTTCGTCCCGAAATTACAAGTTAAGAAGAATGCCCTTATCCCGTTTATTATTTTTCACAATCCAAATAGTTTTATCAACTCACTAACACAAATCTTTTTACTAGAGATTCACTATCTTTTCAACTAGCTTTTAACTTCTATTATAGGTTTCAAACAATATTGTTTTCCTAACAATTCAAATTTAAATTCGAATTCAAATTTCAAACTTCCAAAATTTCTAAAAAAATTTCTAACACCCTAAATTTTCGAAAAATTTCGCCAGCGTCTCCTTTGCGCGGCTAGCTCGGTACGACTACAAAATGGCACCACGGCCCCTCAGAATCAAAAAGAAAAGAGAAAAGCCAAGTGGCTAGAGAAGAAAGTCATCAAATTTCATACTGAAATTCAAATACGTACCTTTTTGTCGAGCCATTTAATTTTATCTTTGAAATCAAAATCTCAATTCCTTTATATACCTGTATAACCTGCTAGTAGTAGTAGCATACAAATCCAAATACAATATTCAAACCAATTTGCCAATTCTATTGCAAAATTTCGATATATGTTTCTTATATATTTTAACTTCACTATTGAAGTTACATATTCAATTCTTATTAAATTTTACATTTCAATTCAATTTCATTCACAATTTAAATTCTATTTGAATTCAATTCACAATTTGAAATTCCATTCGAATTTAATTCTCAATTCTAAATATTGAATTCTATCGATTAACTTTTATTTAGTAATTCATATTACTATCTTAAATTAGTTTCATTCACTAATTCATTTCAATATTTCAATTCATCTCGATTTCATTTGAATTCAATTCAAAATTTCAATATCTATATTCAATTCATTAGTCCTATAATTTATAATTTATCAAGTTAGTTTACTAATGATGAAAATAATTTAATATTATTACTTCCTAACAATCATGCAACCATATATTATAATAATTCATAGAAAATCATTTCTTTTCTATACAAAAATAGTTTTGGGCAAAATTACTTTATTTACCCGATTCAAAAACAATTTTATATTCACTAACAAATACGCGCTCATATCTACTATTACACTCAAACTCATTCTAGAGTACTGCTGACTCTATCTCTAACGAGTAATACCCAACAGAACCATGGTTGTCGCTTAACCATAAGCTCTGATACCAAATGTAACGTTTCGATTTTTCGTTGCCGAAAAACCGAATAGTTATGGGTTTTAAAAAGAATTTATGAAAAGAGAAGAGAAGAAGAGAGAAGATAGAAAATAGAGAGACAAGAAAAATAGAAAATTTTAAAATAGAAAGAAAAGAGAAGAGAAAGAAAATAGAGGATAGAACAAAATTTTAAAATAGAACGGAACAGAAAAAAAACAGAACAACATCAGAATCTCACAATTCGCAGCGGAACAACATATAATAAGTAAATGAATAATCTTTAAACAAAGAACTATATCAGTTATTACATCACACTATATTACATTACATCAAATCATAATCAGAGTGTACAACGACAAACAATGCAGCGGAAAAAGAAATACTATATAACTAGTAATACGCCATGCCATCCAGCTTGCCTCCAGCAATTCCAGAATGCCCAGAATATCCTGATAAACCTAACTCTTAACTGCCCGTGTGGAAAATTGGTGGGCACCCAGAGTTTAGGAAGGAAAACAATAAACTCCAAGTCAGTCATGTGAATGGTGTGAGAACTCAAAACAGTTTATTTAACTTTAAAATCAAAATAGAGAGATATTTTTATTTCAATTCGCAATGCTTTTAAAAATGAGACTACCATAAGACCTCCTGCCACACACACAATGCAAACGCAGACTTGGAGAAGATTTCTCCTTATGATAGTCAAAGATGCTTGATACGCATTAAAATCAAATCAATTTTGATACTATTATTAGTGCATAGTGTATAAAACGATTTCGAAAGTAGAATATAAATCTTAGCCAGCATAGGTACCATTATATTATGCCTGCTATAGCTACTTCCTGAGGAAGCAGGTTCTACAACTAAAACCGTACAAGGTTCGTATTGTTTCTTTGGATTTCCAACAAATGGTCAGGCCAAGGAACTTCCCATTGCCACATGAGAATGCCTCTGGAAAGACATCCCCGAGAACCAAACCGGAACTCTGCCAACACAAGGCCGGGTTACCCCTAACTGGGTAACTACTGACACGAGCACGCCATTCCCCGATCGTAAACGACCTTTCTCACGGGATCCCGATAGCCAACAACCACAAAGTAATAAATTCGCAGTAACCACATAGGTTAAATATCTAGGCTCCATACCATGATACCACCTCTATCCAGAAGGAAATGTACATACCCTAAAGGGTGCTACCCCTCATAACCTTGCTGCTTCTTTCCTGTTTTGACCATTTCCGGGGTGTGAGGTTCGACGAAGTCACGTCCACAAAAACATACTTTATACAAAAGCCATGCTTTGGGTCAACAAATGATCAACACAATGATCATCAAGATAGACGATCAAATAAATGATCCTATCACAACAAAAAACACAATGATCATTTCAGCATCACTCAGCATATCACATTACCAAATTGGGAATATATTGCTGATAACTTCAACTATATAACCTCTGAGCTCGTACGTCTCAGAGAAGGGTGTTAAGCTAAAAGAATAAATTCTCCGCCACCACAGAAATATATTTGAAAGAAATCGGCTTTACATCTCAATTTGTAATGTCAGACACACAATCCATACAAGTCTGTTCCGGGCTCGAACAGAACCGAAGGCACTTACAAAGAAGTCCTTGCAATCCGAATAATCTCTAATCACGTTCGGATTTCCCATCACATATGGAGATCTCAATACCAGGGATCAGCCAGTGCAGAGACAATCAACAAGAAATCCTTTCGCTTTCGAAAATATCCGGTCTTCAACACCGATCTTCGAATGCAATTCATAACGACGTATCACATATTCGGAATGGGTTATACGACCCCAAGGTCCTTTCCCGGTTAACCCGAATAGTGAGCGCTTATTCAAAAATAAGTGTGGCATTCAAATTCAAACAATTCACATCAAATACCCATTCAAAGGTAAATATTGATAGTCGGTCATTGAACTATCAATAGATATGCCAACATCACCAGATTCCAAATAATTTTCCAAATTATTTATTTCACAAAAATATCTTTACAAGATATAAACATAATTTCCATACTTTAAAAATAAATCAATATTTATTTTTAAATCTAATTTCCCAATTTCATTTATAAATTCTATATTGAATTTACACTCCAAAATATTTATGAATATACGATTTCCATTCAATTTCTAATATTCATTTTCAATTTATCTTCAAAAAGATAAATTCCAAATATTCACTTAATATTGGAAGAGCATTTCTATACTTATTAAAAATAAGTAATTCACGGATCTTTCTATTTTCTATACTTAGAAAATATTTAATATACCCTAATCGAAATTAAGTATATATTTCATTCTTTAAGGAAATCATTCACTTAACCATATTTATTTGGGCCAAAACGAATGTTGCGTAAAACATCGTTACGACAACCCAAAATCACTAGTATAGGGATTCGAAATTAAAATAGATATATAAATCCCAATACTATGCAAAACATTTACTTTCGGAAATCATTTACTATAACAACAGTGTTATAGTCCACCATTTCCTTTTATTTCTCGAAAACATCTATTTCAACAATAAATGTTGAAATCTATGGTTTCGAATCTCAACATTTTTATTTAAAACATCTTTAGATCGTTTTAATTCTATTTCAAACATCACATCCAAAATAATTTCTTTAACAAAATATTCACTATTCAAAAACGTGAATACACTTGTTAATAAATTTCATCACTTCTATTCATTTTATTTTAAAGGATTATTCACTGTCTAAAATATGAATATAATTCCATAAATAAATTACACCAATTCCTTATCAAAATAAGTCGTTGCGGATTTATAAAACAATGTTTATAAATTCTATTTCTATTTATTTTTATAACAACTTCCTTTTATAAATTTCCTTTATAAATCTATTAAATTTCATATCTCAATGATATACTAAAATTTCATATTATAAGTCAAATACTTATAATTTATTTATTTATAAAAATCATTCCTTCAAACTTCCCAAATTTATAAATCTTATAACTTATAAGATTCAATTATTTGTCCAAATTCCATTCCTTTAATAACTTTATGAATTGTATTTTGTTTTCCTTTACAAATTTTATAAACCTACTATTTATAAAATTCTATTTATAACTTCATCGTTATAACCCCATAAATTTCATTCATTTGTGAAATTCATTCACAATTCATTCTAACTCTTATAAAAGCTCGTTTAATAATCCCAATATTTTTAATTTATAAATATCAATTTATAAATCTTTTTAATATAAAACAATTTATATTACTATTTTAAAACGTCTTTCAACTCCTTTATAATTTATCATTATGATTTATAACATAATCAAATTTGATAAATTTTATAGATTTCATTCCTTTATGAAATTCATTTACAAATCATTCTATCACTTATAAAAGCTTGTTTTATAATTCAAGATATTCTAAATTTATAAATATCAATTTATAAATCTTTTACTATCAATCAATTTATATTATTACTTTAAACATCCTTAAACTCTTTTATAGTTTCATCATTCTGATTTTAAAAATAAAATTTTTATAAATCCTATCTTTAAACTTCTTATAATAAATTCAGAATTCCCAGTTCAAACTATTTTATAAAATCACTAATCCCATATTTTCAAAAATCAACTTTTAACTATATTTCTCAAAAATCATAATTTTCATAATATTAAAATTATAACGTTTATTTATTTAAGATGAATCAATTTCAAAAATATTTTATAAACGTATATTTCCAAGAATCACTTTAGAAATCAAAATCGTTATTTTTAAACTTCAAAAATTGGATTCGATGATGCAACACATCAATAGTCAATCACAACTTTCAAACATCATATATCATCCATGATAACAATCAAATATCACAATATATGAAATCAAATAAATATTTGTGAGGAATCCAGTTGGATCCCTCCAACCTGTTTCCCTGCATCCACAGACATTAGCACAATACCATTCCGTTTCAAGACGGAATATCGCGGTATATGGGATTTTATAAATATATATCCGCTTACTAACGGCGCAATAGGGTCTCATCCGCTAAAAGAAAATGCGGGAAATCAATCAACTGCAATATATACATATGCCAATATATATATATTGCTATATATAATATATAATACCAATTCCACTTCGAGGTGGAATATCGCGGTATATGTGTGTAATAAATAACCTCCGCTTACTAACGGCGTATAGGGTCTATTCACATCCAATATATATATATATATATATAACAATCATCATTCAAGCATTCAATCAACACAGTCAATCAAATTTTAGATTTAACTATTTAAAATTTAAATAAACAACAGAAATTTCTTTTGAGTGAGAAGTTCTCACCTTTATTCTCGTTTGCAATCCACTTCCAATTCAACTTGTTTTCTTCATTTATACCTTGTATAAATATTTATACAATTCATTAATACTCAAATAGATTGAAAAATAAATTTTCATTAGATAATTTTAATTCGTCGGTGATTTCATTTTAATAGTTAAATTAACTGATGGTTTTATTTAAACCAATTTCTTTTTTTTTAAATTTTATTTAACAAAAATTTAAATTTCCTTTTATAAATTAAATCAATTAACAAACTTTGGTTTTAACTATTAAATTTGTTATAAATAAATTTTCCTTTTAAATAATTCTATTCAACTACAATTTAATTTTAAAACTAAATTTTCTTCTTAAATAGATTTAATTAACTTATCCTTAAATTGAATTTATTCAACTAATTATTTCAATCTCAAGTTAATGATTTCTATTTTAAACTAAAAATTAAAGATTCAAACTGATTTTCTTTTTAAAATAATTCTAACATCTTGCTTATATAAATTTTCTTAAATCTTTTAAAATTCCTTTGTTTAATAAATTGTTTTAACTAAAATTTTAATTTAAATTAACCAAACTCACTTTCAATAAAATTGTCTAATTGAAGATTTAAACCCTAAACTAGAATTCTTTTAATTTATTTCTTTATTTAATTTAAAGATCAAATTTCCTTAAATAAATCATTTCTTCTAATAAATTGGATTTCTTAATAAATTTTCTTTAAAAATTTAACTACAAATTTACAATTTAAAACTAAGTTTCCTTAAATAAATTATTTTTAAATGACAAAAATTAATTGAACCATTTATACAACTTAATTCCGCTAGTCGAAAAATTAATTTCTTTAACATATTCATTTAACCCAATATTTAAATTTTATACTAATGATTTTATTTAAACGAATCAAATAAATCTTATTAATGAGTTAATCACCTTAATGTGATTATTAAATATTCTTTCTACATATGTATAAATATACTTATAAAACAATGTTTATAGATTCAAGATCAAATCTTTATATGTTTTATTTTCTGCTAATAAATAGACAGTAATATATACCTTTTTTTTTATTTGTATATATATATATTTTTTTTCATTTTCTTTCAACAAAAATATATGTTATTCAATAAAAAAAATTGGTAAACATGGATTGTTACCTCACTGCCGAATGCAACCCAAAATCACTGCAGCCATCATCAGAAACTCGACGTCTGACATCATCGCTATGCTCGAAACGGCGAACCCCCAAACGATGTCGCGCCACTCCCCTCCAACCTCCTCGCTGCTGCGCCTCGCGAACCCCATCGCCTCAACGTCGCTCGCAATCCCCCATCGAACAAAAATCGAGTCGCCGAAGTCGCCGCCTTCATTGCCTTGCTCGCGAGCTTCGTTCGCCGCCGCGCCTTAATTCTGGCCATCGCCTGCTTTCAGATCACCCCTACCCCTCGCCTGTTGCCTCACGCGCCTCCGTTGCTTCGCGCGCTAGCCTTCTTCGATGCCGACTCCTCCCCGAAACCACACGCGCGCTCGACTTAGGGCTTCGGCCATTTTTATTTTATTTTTTTTCAGTGATTTTTTTTTTTCGAATGAAGGTAAGGGGAACGAGGGAGAGGGGAAGAAATGAGAGAAGGAGATGGCCGAAGCCATTATTTTCTTTCTGCTAACGGCCGTTGTTTTCTTGAACGAAGATTGCGTTATTTAAAAACAAACTGGGGCATGCTTATCACGATTTTCTTTTGTGATTCTCGGCTAGATTTTAGGCGTGATAAATGGAACGATAGTGGCTGACGTTTGACAGTATTTAAAAGTTTAAATTTAAATTTAAACTGAATTCGATTTTATTTCGACGCGTTTACGCGTCGTGTGATCACATATTAACTCTGAAAAATACGAAATTTGAAATCCGGTAATAATTAAATATTCCGGACCCAATGGAACTGGTTTCGTCGAATTCCGAGACTGTGCCTCGGACGGCTATTTTTAAATATCGATTCGAACGATTAAATTCCAAAACTGAACAATTCACTTTAAATTTCAAATCTGAAGCTTCTATTGTCTTCAATATTATCAATATGAATTTTACAAGCCGTTGAAATATTTTAAATCAGCTTAAAATTTTAGATTCAAATTTTTATTCAACTCTCAATAGATTAAATTCTAAAATTTAATCGTCAATTTCAAAGTTATATTGAAAATTCAATTCAAACCATCATTTAAATATTTAAAATTAATTAAATATTTCCAAATTAAATTATTCAAAATTCTGGGTCGTTACAAACTATCAACTGAATAAAATCCGGCAGCATTTCGTTGCCGGAATCAAAAGTTACAAACATTCAAAGTAGCAACCAGAGAAGGTTTTGACACAAACAAAATTGAAGGTAAAAACGAATTACAAAGCAATTTGGCGATTTTGAGCTTGGCTCAGCTAGTTTTTGTGAGTTTTGTAACTCACCTTGCTGTTGCAATGAAAAGACTTGAATTTTGTAGCAAAGTGAGCCTTTTGGCAAGATTTGAGCCTTCAAGAACCTATGGAAAGAAGAAACAACACATGCAAGCAAAAATATACAGTAAATTAGAAAACTACTTTCACAAATCAGAAGTTTTGATGAAATTGTGTTGTTTGGAGTTAGATTACCTTTGTATTAACAATCTAGGCTGAAAAAGATTGTAATTTGTTGAATTGATATGAAGAAATTTTGGATTTTTATTTTGGGGAAGGTGGGTTTTGTTTACTGGTTGAAAGAAGAAGAAGAAGATGATGGAAATGAACGTAGACTTCTCTTTTCCTCATTTCTCAGACCAGGTTTAGCACTAATGGGCCTAATGGGTTCCAAAAATTAAAAGAAAATAAATGGCCTAAGTTTATTATTCACATCTATATTATAAGGCTTCATATTTACACTAATTACACAACAAAAATGCATTTTCTTTCAAACTTTCACACAACAAAGTACGCAATTTTACATACTTGAGAAATAACCTATTTTATAATATATAAAAAGATAAATTTTAATTTTTAAGACGTTGTTATTATTAAAATCCCTTATTTTACAATAATAAACAATTTTCACCAAATAAATGTAAAAGTCTACATTTTTAACTTCTAAAATTCAACAAAAATATTTTTCTTGCTTAGAAAAATATAACCAACCGTTCTAAACTCAAATTTATAATTAAAACTCATTTTTAAATCAATTTCCACCTTTTTATTTGATTAAACAACCTTTAAAAATCAAATACTTCTTTTAAAAATTATTAGAAGAAGTAATTAGCAATAATTAATACAATTATTGCATTTTTTTCTAAATAAAATCTATTTTCCATTTATTAACAACCCAAATAAATAAAATAAAGTTTCAAACTTTATTTTCTTATTTTAATTTTCCAAAATCCATAGTTTATTCCAAATAAACAATTTAATTTCTCCAAATTTAATTTAATTCACAATATTAAATTATAATTATCATTATAATTCAATATTGAAAGGTAATCTCCAAACCAGGGTTGTTACACTAATCCAATTACTTTACTTTTCTCTCAGATCTGCAACAAATAAACTTCTTCAATAAGATCTTGACTAAGTGCTGACCAGAGAAAGCAAGACCTAAAAAACAACTGTCTCTTTTCCTACGAGCAAGATCTGAAACCCAAATGAACTTTAATTTTATTTGTGGCTGATCCTTAGCTGCTGCAGTTAAGTTGATACTTACGAGCAGTTTCAGCAGCCAGAATCTCCTCAAGAAAATAATATCGCAAGCTAAGCCTCAACACCCAAACAGTAGGTTTTCGATAAACTGTCAGATAAGAAATAACTAATATCTGTGAATTTTATGTCTTAGGTCAGCTGACAATGAGACATTGGACTGCAACAGTTATCTTTGTTTCAGAAGGAACTGCAATCTGAAAACTTACAAACTAGATCAATTAGTATTATTGTTAGCAAGTTATTATGTAAAATAAATGAGAGGGAGTGAGGAAAATGTAAATAATACAGGTACAAGTGAAACCTCAGCCTAGATACAAAGAGTCTAGTAGATAGCAGGAGGGCGAGACATATGATAAAGAAGATGCAACCCCCAATTCAGCGTTGGGAGGTATATCCCCATTTCTTTGCTATTATATCATTCATGCCAGTGATGTTCTTAAAGTGTTTTGATTTAGACATTCTAATATTTATTGTCTAGAAAATCTGTTTGCATATCTGTGAATGTTCGGTGAATCGATTCTGAAAAATTCTTTCATTTCTTTCTCTCCATATATGCCAAACACAAACTGATATAGAAAGTTGTAACAAGTCTGAGTCTAAATTTTTTACTCTAGATATAGAAACTATTTTCTGTAAATCGCCTTCGGAGTAAAGGAAAGCAAACTTTTCGGTGAATTAAAAAAAAAATTGCTGCTCCACAACCAAATATCTCCTGTAAAATTGCATTGAAAAAATAGATGGTCTATAGTTTCAATGTGATTATTGCAGAAAACACAAATAGGGTCCACGACTATATGCCTCTGTAGTAATCTTTCTTTAGTCAGTAAAAAGTCGTTCATAGCTTTAAATAGGCAAACCGCCATTTTTGGGGCGTGAATTTTGTTCCAGACCAAAGCCGACCAATTTTTAATTTCATAACTGGTTCTCACCGAATTCCAAACTTTTTTAAATTGGTAAAGACCGTCTTTAGTGCACTTCCAAGACCAATAGTCCCTCTCCTTGTCCTTGTGAATCGATACACCTTCAATTTCTGCGTGTATCTGGAATAAAAAACTAAACACATCCCATCTCCACTCACCATTTTTTATAATCCTACAAAGAGACAAGTTTTCCGTTCCAGTTCTAAAGGCTGCGTCTCTGCCGATACGCTCCATAACAGAGCTTCCATTCAACCATGGGTCGAACCATAGGGAAGTAGTTTTACCATCAGCAATGACTTAACTAAGAATTTATATTCAATATTAATTTAAATAGCAATTTAATTTAATATAAATTCAAATTAAATTTAAATGACAATTTAAATTACAAAAAAGTAATCAATAAAATTCATATCAATTCATAAATTTAATTCAACTAACATAAGAAGGTTTAGTATTTCGCTAGTGAGGTAAATCACTCACCTTTGATTTATCGTCGATTTAAAATCCAAACAAAACCCAAAATTTGAATAGTCTTAGAATCCCACCAAACTAGTTCCTTGTTATTTGGAATTTCGATATGATCCTAATGGAAGAAACCGCGTCCAAATCCGAGTTCGTATGAAAAAGTTATACGAGTTAGAATGTTTAAAATTTTAAATTTAAGTTAAATAAAATATAGGGGCATTTTTGTAAAAACACCATCTTTCCCATGCCCTATCATTCGTACATGATGGTCTACAATCCTAACAGCCGTCACCTTAAAACCATCGATTCGAAGCTATGTCGATTATCACCGCCTCCATCAGACACTACCGCCACCATCTCTACGTCCCTGCACACTCCGGCTCTCCAAATCATGCCACCGCCATGTCAACCTTGATTTCTGGCGAATTTGAGCCTTCATACAATGAACGAACACCAGATCCAAAACCTGATCGTCCTTCTCTTCCATATGCAACTTTCGATTGTCGATTGGTCGACGATCCGCCGTCAAATCCAAAACCCTAGCAACAGATGGTTGAGAAAGATCCATAAATTCTAGCCAAATCATGACTCAATTGCAAAAACGAACTACAAATGTAGGTTGTGTTTGTCGAGAGATTTCTAACGATATAAAATTTGATAGTTGTTGAGGAGTTTGAATTTTCGATTTCATTTTGAATTTGGGAATTAGGGTTTGACAATGTTTGAGGAAGAACAGATACGGAAGGAAGGAGCAGATGAGAAATAGAATTGTACGTAAAAGAAAAGAATAAAAGACTAATAGGATTTCAGGAGAAATCTATTTATATAGACAGAAATGGATAAGACGAATGGATATATTGACTTGGGTCTAAAGGATAACAACGACTTAAAAAGCCCGTTTTGTTCTCAAAACGAAAGTAGGTAATACCATATATCAAAATATAGGTTTTGGTATTTTTAAACTCAATGGAACTAGTTTCGAACCCAAATTGCATTGTATACATAAGTTAGCTTTCAAAATCAAATTATATGCATTTAAATTCTTTAAATTGATTTCTACACGTTTCGAGCTCACACGATCAAACGATAAGTCCGATGGCTATGAAACTGGAAATTCTACAATAATTCAGTGTTACGGATCCGATGAAACTGGTTTCATCGAAATCCGAGATAGTGCCCAAAAAACCCAATTTTACACATTAATTAATTAAATTATTAATAAATTGATTTAATCACTTTTAAATTCAAATTTAAAAGTTAACAATTTTGTCATTCTTGATTACATAGAAATTAATTATCTTTTAAACTTAAATATTCCATGCTAATCCAATATTTAAATATTACAATAATTTCAATGTTCAATTACACCTGTAATAAAACCGAAGTTAATTATATTTTAATTTCGATCAAATTCTTTTATTTCGATTTACACTCTTATTATTAAATCAACTATTACCTTATGAATACAATTAACCTTAGTTTACATATTATTACATTCATATTCTACAATTATCATCTTAATTTTGTATTAACAAAAATATTTAATTATATTAAATTCAATTGATTTCCAAATTATTTCAATGGATTAAATAATTAAAAAAATTATTACACATTAGTAATTCAAACATATTTCTAAGTCTATTGTTTACAAACAAAAGCTAATAAATTTATGTACTAATCAATTTATTTCATATTCAATAATAAACTGATTTCAATTAATAACATGTAATTTCAACATTGAATCCAACATTTAATTTGTTCCTTATTTACAACAATAACCAAATCAACTTTACAATTATTTCAATTGGTTGAAATTACATTAAAATAGTTGTCAATAACATTCAAACAATAAAAATAAATTATATTATAATTTTCTTTCTCATAAATAGATCATAAATTTTAATTTCTCACTATACTAAGTTTCAAAATCTTATTTAATTTAATATTTTAATTAATAAAAATACGAATCATTACAGTCGACCCTAATGCACCACTAAATTCGCAATTCTAACTCTATTTGCCTTCCCTATGCCTAACATGTTGCCTTTAAAATAAAAAATTTCACAAAAATCTTTCCAACTGTTCAAATTTGTATGTCATATGGAAAGCAAAATCCTAAAATATTTAGACACACATTTTCCCTTGAAATGAAATTTTGAACAAAAACCCAATTCAAGAGTCAAAAATAACTAAAACACAAAAAAAATTCAAAATGTAACTTTTCAAATTAAGGGAATTTTTTTCCCAAAATATTTTCCTTCTTATAAATTTTGGATAAATTAAGCCACAACTAGAGCGTAGTTGGAAGTCGGTTATGCAGCAACGTATAAACCAAATTTCAAAATTCTATAACTAATCTGTACCCTAAAATTTGACATTTATTAAGAATGTCAAAAAATCTATTATTTAAAAAATTAGCTTTAAGGAACATGAGCAGTGACCCACGATATCAAAAATAATTTTCTCATGTCCTTTGGTGAATTTTCAACTATTCTAAACTTTGGTCTTACATTGCTTTTACTGTTAGTTAAGTATCTTTATAAGATCTCATATTTATATTATTTCTCTACTATGCATATATATATGAGCAGTTCGCATATCCAAAAACAATAACATAGAAAATGAATAGAAACTCATAATATCATGTGTGCCTTTCATAAGAGACAACTTGCATTTTTACAACTTAACAACTCAAAAGAAAAGAACAAATATTGAAAATAAAAAGATACAACAACCCTAAATAAAACATCGCCTAAGAACTGTTTGACGTTCTCGCTCCACGGCTAGAGCTCAAGCAATTGCAGTGACTGCGGAATAGTCATAGCATGATGGCTATGTATTAAATATCATGCTCTTGGCGCTGCTGCTTCATCCTAATCTCTTAAAGCTCTGCCTGAACCTGATAGATAGCAACAAGCTTATGACTTAGGTATCCCTCAATGTCCAGTGCTATCCCAACTACTGGTGTTGTGGCAATGGTGCAGGTATAGATGGCGCTATAGGCAGTAAAGGAATATTCATCCTCTTGGGGGTAATCTGGTCGATCGCGAGAGGGATCTTCCTCAATACTGGCTCTCCGCTAAAATTTACCTTATAATGCCTAAAGACTTGAGTTAGCAAGTGAAAATATGGAAAGTGAGTCTCTAGGATACCAACCCCCTAATCGACCATATGGAGTATCAAAACATGAGCTCAATTGATGGCTATGCTACCAATTATAGTATAGAAGGCTCTTTGAACCGAGGCATAGATCACAATCGACATTTCCAGAAAAGATCCATTGTAGAATCTCATGATCGGTCGTCTTTATGTCATCCAAATCTACGCCTAATGTAGATATCTCTAAAATCTTGGAAGGATCATCATTTGACATCTCAATCTGAGCTCCCCTCACTATAGACATGATATAGCTATTGTCAACATCAAATTCTATGCTATCTATGGATCGGAAAGACTGACACGGCACGGATAATATTCTTGGTCATAAGTTTCGAAGTGGAGAATCGGTGCAAGTCATGTCGCGGCGAAAAGCTTTTCAAGCCCAAGGGCGGTGAAATCTCCGAATTGTATTGGTCCCCTGTAAAGAAAATCATAGTCACCATTCTAAGATAGGTGGCGATCTTTCGCTCACTCCGGTTATGCCAAGTGGCTTCTTACAGAGTGAGGTCGGGATGGCAAGAGTAAGAGCCATCAATGTGTGGCGGTGCCATGGGCTGAGAGGCGGTTGGAAAAAGGGAGAAAAGGGTTTAGACCTGGGGTGATAGTTAGGCAAGATTTGACACATAAAATTTTTAGGGTTGGTTGGTGGGGGAATGGAGGAGGGAAGCATTGGTTAAGTGGAGGATGGGGGAGGTGGAAAAGGGTTTGGCTAAAAAAAATAAAGAGGAGGAAGTGAGTGAGGGCGTATGGTGGCTGAATGTTTGGACGCGACTTATAGATGCATTCCAGGTTCGGCTTCAGCCTGAATCCACCTAGCGGTTGACTGCTATTGGGTCAACCGATCGACCGCTATGGTCAACCGCTAGCCGAGACTTGGACGCCGCCTTAACCTAGACCCGATAGGGCATGTTAAATTAATTAATACTCTAATGGCCATTTCACACACCATCTTCATCTTAACCCATCCAGAAAATTCTACCTTCCACAAGAAAGTATCCACCTCGCCATGTCGACCCTTCCTTAGCAAGATTGCGATAGCCTCAGCAAAACTATTATGACCAAAACACTTCCAAAAACCTAAAAATATTTCATCTGCTATTTCCTGCCTACTTCGTATGGAAATATTTCTTCCAATAGCTAGTGGGTACAAAACACTTCAAACTACATACCCCAACAAAATTGAATGTCTTTCCTATTTTGTCCGTACCATAAAGAGGGAAAATATTAAATTCTTGGTTTTATAAACCAAAAAATCACCGAGCTAAATATATGCTCCTTTATACTTATTTCTAAATAGTAGAAACCATTTCATACCTCCCATAAAAGTCAAATTACATATATATATATATATATATATATCTGTGTGTGTGTGTATTAAGGTTTTCGAGAACCTTTCTAAAACACAGAATTTCCAAATTGGAAAACTATTTTCTTGCCATCAATCAATATCAAACCTTTACTAATATATACATATAAATATTTAAGGATTTAAAGATTTAATCTTTTATAAACCCAAAATTTCTTAACACGACCAACCTAGTGGTATACATGTTTCTTTGAAAATTAAAATTTCATAACTTTCCCAAAACAAAATTTCAAAAATAAATCTTTGGGAAAATAAATCTTTTATATACCCTTTTTAAAAAATCTAAGGCATTTCCAAAACATGCTTTATAAAAACTCTCTTACCGATATTAGACTAAGGAATTGACATTAATTATTCAAATAAAAATTCGGTTTTCCATCAAAGAGGTGATCAAGGAATGCATCCTAGCGGAACTTACTTTCAAATAGTTGTGACACACATAATCTAATTTCCCATCAAACTGGAATAGTTATGTGTCTCCAACTGGAACTCAAAATCCAAAATCACAAGGTAGCTAGAATCTCAATTGTTAAGTCGAACACCTCCAGTATTTGGGATTCAGCCATATTTTATACTCATGCTCATCATCAATAGCGCTTTACATATCGCCAGCACTCTGTTGGGTACTTCAAAGTCGATGTGAAAATCTTAGCTTTAATATATTTCCAACTCATAGTTTCTTTGCCCATTCCATCAGAGTGGAACTACAACAACTTCAATAGTCGGAACTCTTAGAATCTAGCGTAATAATATAATATTACTAGATAGGAAAGTATGAATACGTTTGGTACTAGTAAATAAGCATAAGCATTATTAGAGATTGATAGAAATCTTAACTTGCAACGAAAATAATAATAGGATAAGAATACAGACTATGACTACTACCTTGGAATTAATGGTATTCCTTGGATAATTGATTGTCACATTAACATCAAGTATAAGAGAAAGAGGACCACTCCAACAACAAAGCACATCCAGCTCCAGTGAAATGTTCAAAAATTCTATCTCATGGGTTGTAATGAGGAGGGGGTCAAAACGATGTTCTGATGACCAGAAATATAAACTTTCCATAACATAAACTTATACTGGTTGGTTCCCATTTAATTGTTATGTCCATTAAGGTTAGCAATTCTAATTTACCCTTCATTGCACATACGATTACTAACTACCCCTTCTCAAGGTAGAAAATAATAATGAAGCCATATCAACCACTAAATACTTCCAAACCCATTAGCACTTTGAACTTCTAAATATGAAGCTGGCATTTACAATACTTTAGAAAGAAAAATAAGCAGACTCTTCCATTGAAGACCTTAATCAAGGTAGACCCCATCATTTAAGACATATTCCCAAGGTGATTTCCATCATTTTTATCCACAGTCGATGGGTTCTAGCTACAAGACCTCTAACCACTATTTAAAGCTTCCAACATTTAATGTCCAACTATTACTGCATCTATCGTCGTTAAAATCGTAGCCATGCAATAAACAGTACCCAAGCCGCTTAATACGTTTTATTGGAAAATAGGCAAACTCTGGTCATTTAAGACCTATCCCAAAGGCATCCTCCTAAATAGTACAATTGTTATTATGGCCTTAGCAATGTAAGAGATTGTACCCAAGCCACTTAATACTTCTAAGTGGAAAATAGATAGACTCTGGTCATTTAAGACCTTAATTAAGGTAGACCCATCATTTAAGATCTATTTCTAGAAGCATGCTCCTAAATGGTACTATTTAGCTATCAATGCTTGAATATCTCATTGGGCTACTTAATACATCTTTATAGGAAAGAGGAGGATCCAGTAGTCCCTGAAGACCCCAAACCTGAATCGAATCCTTCCCAAGATATCCACTCTCACTCTTTAACTATAAACATGGCATCTCATTTGGTTACTTCTTTCAGTAGGGAGGCAGACCATAGGCCTGTCAACGGATACTTTCGGATGCGGATAGTGCCATATCCGCATCCGAAATGATTTTCGGATATCAGATATTCGCTTCCGCGGATATGGACGGATATCGAATAATTACCGCTAACAACTGATAAATATAAATTTTAAGTTTAACATACATTTTTTTAATCCAATTGATTATAAAAGTGTTAAATATAAACAAATATGGCGATAATAAATAGTTTTGAGCAGTTAATAAGCATTAAGTGCATATAATATAAACTACTAACTTAATAAAACAATAAATAAATATCTTTCGTTATACTAAAATACACATAATTTATACTATAATCTTGACAAAGACCGGACGGATAATTCTCGGATGCGGATGTCTTCATATCCGCATCCCCATTCGATTTTTCAGATATCGGATATTATTCGCTTTTCGGATATGGATGCGGACGGATTTCAGATTTTTCGAGTATCCATTGACAGCCCTAGCAGACCCTTCAGCTACTTAAGACCTCAACACTGAAGTAAACCCTTTTTAGAGACATCCTTATTTATTTTTTTAGAATCTCACTAGGTTACTTAATACATCCATTTAGGAGAGAGGCAGACCCTTCAGCCACTTAAGACTTCAAACCAAAAGCGAACCCCTATGGAGATATCCCTCACTGCTCCTATTCCAAATTTGGATCATTTAATACTTTCCAGTTAAGAAGGAAATCCCACTCTTATGTCGTCATGGGTTTTAGGATTAGTGATATCTCACATCAACAGTAAGTACACTTGAATACTGGTAGCCTCAAAGTGAAGAGTAGTCTTCCATCGAGTGACTCAACTGATCTCGCATCACTAACCCGCTAAGTCAAATTAACCTTTCTAAGTCTTTATTTATATTATCTTAGGAAGATATTGGACTTAGCTTATAATCACCTTTTTATTTAAGGCAATAAGATTTACCTTAAATATTATCTACCTATAAATCCTTGCTTAATGCTCATCAATTTGTCCATAAAACCCTAACGTACATTTCCTAAGACATTTATTCATGATTATTAATTTCAAATTAGTAATCTTATATATATATATATATATATATATATATATATATTCATTTTATCAGTCTCATTAATTCATTTACTCTATCAAATTATTGCAACTCCCATATTTATTACCATTTATTGAAGTTGCAACCTTTTAAATTCTTTTTCTATTAGTTAATTATCCTAAATGGGAATATTACGTGCATGCATCATTATTAGCTTAATTATGATCAGAGCAATAATTACATAGAAATATTTATTTTTATCAAATATGTTCTTGTTATATATCTTCACTAAAAAAAATACTTTTCCATATTAAATTGTTGGAATAATATTTAAAAAGATTATTCGTTATAATTTTCATAAATTAATCCAGTACAAAAGATTTAACTTAAAATATAAAAGATTACATTATTTGAAATTACAAGCAATAATCATTTCTTTTTATTACTGAAATAGATAGTGTAAACCAGAATGAATTCATACTTTACACATCTCTTTCTCTTTCTATTTGCACCCATTCTTTGTTAGATCAAATTCTGTATCTTTCTAAAAGAGAAAAAATAAAACTAATATACAAATATTAAACGGGTCTAAATTCCAACAATTTCAAACTTAGAAAAGTTTACATTCCAATAAGATTAGGTAATAATCCAAATTTATAACATTATTATACAAACCTATTTCAGATCTGGAATAAATTTCATTTTAATTAATATTATAAATTCATACTTTTGGGATTGATTTCCAGATCAGGTTGTATACAATGCTAAATCAATTCATAAACAAGAACATGTATAAGATATTTATTATATTCAGATCATATTCAATTTGGTGCCTGTGACTCATATACCATTATTTAATTAGGCATAAAAATAAAATAAGCATCAATGGGATAATTTTCATATTGTAACAATCTATAAAATTTCTCACTCCTTTTAAAAGCGATCTAGATCTCCAGCTTTGAAGTAGAACCATTTGACATCTCTAATTATTATTAAAATGATTACAGACTGATGAGGCTTAATTAGTATTTATAAAATGGCTTCATGATTTTATAAATGAAGAATATGTTTTATAAAATAGATATGAGATTTTACAAAATGGTTTAAAGTGATAATTCACTATTATTGAAGAATTTCTGTAAATAAAAGTAAGTTTTGATTTAAGCCATAACTTAATTACTGATATGAATATACATGTACGTATATGTGCACGAGCAGATGTATGTATATGTGCATTTGGAGTAAAGAGACATTTAAAAAAAAGATAGAATTGTAGTAAAATTGTTATTTGATTGTTTGATTATATAGAATATAATTTGTTTAAAAATCCGTTGCTGGCATTTCACATAGCCATAGCGACTATCACGTGTGCTAAGTTGCGTAAGAGTATACCGAATCGAGCAATCGTCCCCGTGAAGTCCAAAATGTAATTATTTTTTGTGTTGTGTCTTGCATGAGCATATGTGCTTAGGCTTGCACAAATGAGTGCATCAACACACTTATAGGTTACGCACAAGATATGAAGGCCGGATATGTTGTTTTGATGTGTTAGAGGAAGTCGAGTCGCTATAATTGCCCATTGAACTCTACTCGTGCAAAGTCTGTGTTTTGGTATTGAAACAGTTTTCATTTACTTAAGAAACTGCTTATAAAGCATCAACAATGAACCCCGGTAGATGTCCAAAAGGATGAAGGCAGGCTCTAGTAGCAAGGTGACTCATCGGGTGAAGCGGTGGAGGAAACGACATGCGAATTGGCGTTTGTTCAGGAAATCTACTCCCTGCCCAGGCTTATTTCCTTGAACCTGTCAATTCAGTCAATTGATCAACTCCATTTATTCAATTGGCCAATTGGAAAATGTCCATCTTCATCCGGATTTAGTTGACTAAATGGCTCTTCAGTCAGCTGACCTGTTGTATATTATGCAAATTTCAAATTGCAAAACTTCGACATGCAAAATTGGATTGAAGTGAGGTTTGGACCATTGTTTACCATTTTGGAGAGATACAACCTAAGACATTTTGTTATGTTTTAGAGCATTTTGATTCTGGGTCCCACATTGAATCCACGTCGACATGTTTCCAAAACCGTAATTTTTGAGGTTTACCGGGAGAGTATGCCGAAGGAATATTATGATATCGAGGTCATGTGTTCCATTTGGAATGCGATTTGGTTAGTGTAGGGTTATATTTGAGTGTTCGATGAGTTTTTAGGACTTAGTGGGTGGAGTTGTGTATGGCGATTTCCTACGTTACATACAAAGTGAGTTCATACTCTAAGATTTCAGCCTTAGTGTAACGACCCAGAATTTTAGTCATTTGAACTTGCAATATATAATTCATTTTAAATATTGAATTATTATCTTTATAAGTCAAATAGCTTAAATTACAAATACAGAGATTTATTTGAATAGTGAATTTAAATAATTGGAATATTTAAATAATAGAATCTTAGATTCAATGTAAATAAAAATGATTTAGAAATCTTATTTAAATTTATCTTACATAACAATGATAATACTAAACTGTTAGTTTAGAAATTAAAAGTGATTTGAAGTGTTTTACTAAAAATTGTTTTAATTAGATTTCGACGAAACCAGTTTCATTAGATCCGTAGTATTAAATTATAGCATGCCATTAAATTTCGTGAAAATTGGACGTACCATCTCGATACTAATTCCATTGTGTTCGAGATAGGGGTATTACATATAGAATGTCAGGCGGCACACCTTATTTGGAGTTCGAGATTTTTCGGTGCATGGAGCTAGATATTTTATAATATAATAATTTATAGTTTCTTTATTCACTACAACTATGCCCATCCATACCGATGTCTGCACATCAGCCCATACCACTCTCCTTTTAAAATGCGTTGCCTCTAATTGAAGAAAATAATAAGCTCAAGGATTTAAAAAAAAATCAATTCCTTCTAAAATATTCAATGAAAATTCCAAAGCTGAATTCTTTAGCCTCGTCTTGTTAAGATCTACGATCTTAGGGTGGTTTGCGGTTGTTTGGCTATATTTAGGAGTCGCAACAGTAAGGGGATGGGTTCGGCTACACTATGGTTAGTGATTTAAGGAATTATGGTTTTCGATGTCAAATATGGAGCTTATTTTTGAATTCGTGATGGTAAGAGGCTTCAGTGCTGGGCTTTGGAAGGAGTCCGCTAATCTTTTACAACATGCGTTCATGCACTGTAGTGGGCTATGGGGGTGGAGTCGCGATGTGTATGTGGGGGCCGAGTGGATTAAGGAGGGGATGGTAAGATATAATTTGCAAAGAGAAGCTTGCCTTATTCGTCGGTTGCGGAAATCATGGAGAATCGAATGAGGAGAGGGAAATAAAGGATTGGCTATAGGTGTTTCACATATAGACATTTGATAATTAACGTTTGGGTGGAAAGAGTTACAGTTGAGTAATTAAGTTTAAATAAATGTAATTAGTAAGAATATTATATTATTTAAACTAAATATTGTTTAGTCAATAACTTTTGCATTTTTGATCTTGATTAAATGATGTCGCGTTAGATTCATATTATCGAGCACTATATTATGGAATTAGATTGGCGGCAGTTGGCGCTAGTGGAATTTTACACTGAATTCAAACGTCGTTTGAATTCTGATGGAACTAGAATGTTTTGGCAACAACTAAAATTTAATTTCAATAACATTCTTGATGGGATTTCTCGCCATTATTGATTTTAATTTCAATAACATTTCTGTTGTATGAATTACTGGATGTTAAACCTAATTATTGGCTCTATTGATTATGACATTGTTGTATGTCTAAAAGTTAAATCCTATGATGATAGAAAATCAACGCTGATATTGGTTAAATTAGCTATTGGCCTAAAATTTGTATTTTAAAAATATTGTAAATCACCATTTGAGTTGGAATTGGTTTTTTCAGATAGAAAATGATTTTAAATCTGGAAATCGATTTCCATTTTGTTATAAAGGATTTAACTTCTATTTTGCTCCAAACCTTTTATCTATCTTTTCTTAGTCATTATTTATATTTAATATTATTTTAAAGTTATTTATTTATATTTAGTATTGTTTAAAGTTATTTATTTATATTTACATTGTATAAAAGTTATTTATTCATATTTAGTATTGTTTTAAAGTATTTTATTTATAATTGATATTGTTGTAAGGTTATTTATCAATATGTTAATATTTTGAAAATTTAATTATTTAAATAATTAATATAGCTTGAAATTAATAATAATGTTTTGGAAATAAAATATCGCTATTTATAATAATGGTATAGATTTATTACTATTGTTTATTTAACAATGTTTTGAAATTATAATTATTAGTTTAAGATGTTTTGATGTTAATGATAATTATTTATTTATTATTTTTATTGTTAATAATTATTATAATGTAAAAGTATTTCGAAGTAAACGATTTTTATTTATTTATAATGTTTTCGAGGCTTATACATAATTTTTTATAAACGGCTTTCGGTTTTTTAAGAGAAATTTTATTAAATGGTTTAGAGGCTTAAAGAAAGATTATTTACAAGGGGAAGGAATTTTTTAAATGGTTAGATATTTATAAATGAATTTTAGAAATGGGTTTATAGATTTATAAAAGAAGCTTTATAAATAGATTATGGATTCATAAAGGGTTAAATGATGTTTAGAAATGTGTAAAAAGTGTTTATAAATGTTTTGAGATATATAATAGAGATTATAAATGATCTTTAGGAAGTTAAGAAGGAGTTTATAAATGATTTTTGAATTTATAAAAAAGAAAAATATTCCTCCGTTCTATAAATATGCTTGTACTGTTGCAATAAGTATATGGATATTTTTTAAGTACTTCAAATATAAGGCTTTGTGAATATATCTTTGTAAAAGTATTTTGATGCAAGTATTTACAAGATGAATTTAATTAATGAAATGATTAATGGAGCAGGCTAGTTGTTGCTGATGTCCTTAACTAATGTTAGTTTTCCTTATGGAATTGAATCCCTGATTTGAATGTTTGTTCATTCGATAGTTAAATAACGGACTATTGAGTTTAGACCCAAAACGTAACTTTGGAAATATCTAGGAGAAACATTATATGGCACAGTCAACTCCGATGATGTTGTCTGTGTATATAAATCTCATTTCGTTTTCCTAGGACAAATGATAAGAAAATCCATCCATTAACGATTAGCAGGTGATCTTTGCTCTTATCTTTGACTGTTTATTTCTTAAAGAACTAGGGCTGAGTTTACCTGAAACTATTGAATGTTGTTTCAAAGAGAACGAGATCGAATATATAACCTCCTCAATCCAATTCAAGCATTTCGAGGTGAATACATCTAGAAGATGATGGAATTGAAGACAGAGCTCTTTGAAGTGTAAAGGCTGCTTGCTAATAATTCAGGTGATTCCAAAATGGATGTGTAGAAGCAGTGCCTTTGGTTTGTTCATATTCTAAACAACTTGTATGGATGAATGCTGGCGTTGCATTATTTCTTGGAGGGCGGTCTTAGCATTCCAAATGAGAAGTACTATATAAAAGGTAAAACATAGTTTCAAGCCTCATTAACTGAGAAGGACTAAAACATGGGAGATGTAGTAGGGCTAGATGGTAGCTCCCAATTATGGTATAATCATCACCATCTTGAGTCGATATTATCTCTCATTTTATGCTTCAAGGCTCATTAATCAAGGGGTGATCACATTCGGTCCTATCCAGTAAGGGGAAGGTCGGTTCTGTGTTGGCATGGGCCGATAAGTTCGACCTCGATGTTATTTTTTCTAGAGACGCACCATGACGGGCGGTACCCCAATAGCCCAATTATTGAATGTAATCCATTTTCCAATACATGCATTTACAATTTTAGTCGTATGCCTATTTTGTTGGAATTAATGTAAAATTTTCAGTTATGATTAGTAAGTATTTGTACTCTAGACATTATTATAATATCACTGGATTTTTTATAGAAAATGTTCTGGTTATTGTAAGGTAAAAAATACATCCATGTTTATATGCGGCGTGGTCTTACGAGATACCTTTATTTTGAAAAGATTTTAATAGCTTTAAAAATCCATCTGGGTGTGTTTTTCTCATGCTGGTTTACCAAACTAACTCAAGTGCTATTTTATTATAATGTTCGGATCAGATCGAGCATATTTACATATTGCTTTGGATGAATTGGAGCTCAGGAGACGAGCTAAAGGTACAAGACATATTTATGTATTTCTTTGTGCTCCGCTATGTTGTCTATTGATTGTATTTATCAGTATTATAAGGATAGGCTGTTATAACTGTCCTAGCTGAAATAAGTTAGTGTACTCCGATTGATGTATATATATTACAGTTTTTTCTTTGGGTAAAGATTTGTTGTGTATCATAGATTATTCGTTGCACTGTGAGATTTTGTATTGTTTAGTTTTCTCCTTCCTTCTTCTTTTTCCCCAGCAATCCACATTTCTTTTCAATTTGAGCAAGTTATGTGTGATTGATTATCCGCTTAAACTATACTGAAAAGTGGTTCGTTATAATTTTGGTATCAGACCACAAAGTTAAGCAAGAACCTTCGCTTTGGTGGGAATTACTCATCAGAGATAGGGTCAGTAGCACCATAGAATGAGTTTGAGTGTGTATGTGAATGAGCACATATTTTTTAGTGATATAAAAATATTTTGTATTGTGTTGATTGGTCAGTTTAGTGGCTTATGGATTCTGGTCAATACGAGTAGCTAACATTATTGATATGGATCTCTAAACACTTGAAAAGGGCAACTCGACACAATATTGTTTTGAAATTGGGAAAATGAAATAATTTTACCTAAATTATATTTTTGTACAAAAAAATAAGTTTTCAGAAATTATTATAGTTATATATTGTATGCTTAGTTGTTAGGAAAATGATCATGTTTAGTTATTATCATTTACTATTCGATTAGTCATTGACTATTATTTGATGATACGGGTAGTCGTGCCTAACCAGTTAATGGGCATTGACTATTGTGCTAGGTAAGAAGCTGTTTTATCCTTTTCTCTCATGGGTTGAGTAGATTAGTGATCGTGCGAGTATTAAAAACGAAGCCATTGTGAATTTAGTTTCACAATTTGATTATAAGACGTTCGGGGCTAATGTTGGGTTAGGGTTTGATGTGATTTTATCTAAAAATTGTTTGTTATAACTTAACAAGGTAACATTGGGAAATTATTTTATATAATATAATGAAATTATACATATGGTTTGTAAATGTGGTTTATAAATTAAATGGATTTGAAATGAGAATTTGAGAATTAAAGTTCGGCGTTTTGGAAGTTTGTTTTTCAAAGGTTTAGAAAAACAAAATATAATATTTTTATTTTGAAGTATTTTGAATAAAATATTCTAAAAGTTTTTGGACGAAATAGAGGGAGTTAAAATGGACATTCAAAGGTAAAATGCACTAAACTCACTTCGGTCGCTAAATAATAATTTCGACGATGACTGAAACATCATCGACTTTTATTTTCGGGTTTCCAAGGGAGAAATTGCTACCATAGGGGATTTTTTGGTAAAACAATTTTTGCTTTAAATTCAAAAAATATGATTTTTTATACAATAGAGATATATTTTATATATTATTTCAAAATAAAGTTGAAATAAATCCTGATGTTTTTCTAAAATTTTCAATTAAGAATTTTATGGATGTATGCAACTTATGCATTAGAGTATAACGGTTTTGCGTCTCTGTTTGATATGTTTTTTGTTATTTTCATTTGTCAATATGAAATGAAATTTTGACGATTTTGGACAGTCGGGATTTCTAAATTTGATTTAGAATTGGAAGTTAGGTGTTTTTGGTGGAATAAAAAGGAATAAATTTTTATAACTCGTAAATTTGAAGAGATGATAAATTAAAAGGCAAATTTAAATTTGTTAGACATTTGGGTTAACTAATTTTTTTTGGATAATGCGTATATACTCTAAAGATATAAAAGTGTGTTATACGAATACAAACTTAAGTTGTAATTATGGAATATGAATGAACTTAGGTAAGGATCTATGAAATGGATCATAAGAAATTTAGTATGAAAGAAAATATTTTATGTAAGAATTGAATGTGAATAAAAAAGAATTGATATAGTTAAGGAAACCAATTGGAATAAGTATGTAATTTGTACGTAGATCATTTTATTCGCATAACTATTCTTGATCTAGATTTGGGAAAATGATTTCTAGTTAATTTACTGACCGGCCTGAATAAGGATTTTTCACTCGATTCTTGACGGAAAACCCTTGATATGGATTTTTGATTGATTTTGGAGTTCTATCATAATATAGGGTATGCAAGGAGGATGGCGATTTCTATTCAAGAAACCAGATCTGAGTCCGCACTAGAGTGGTCATGCGAACGATACTAGTTTGAAAGTGAAATTGTGTGACAGAGTAAGAGATCATATTGGTATTATTTATTGATGGTATATGTACATCTTACGGGCTTTATCATAATTAAATGTTGACATTACAAAATAAAAAGTGACATGGTTGGAGATTATAGGGTTGGACATTACTTGTAAATAAGATACATGCATGTAGAAGCAAGAGCTAGTTCGATGCCTTCGATTTAATAAGAAAATTTGGTTGCCCGACTAAAAGGTACAAGTTTAAATTGTTGTTTGATTTCATGATTTTATGATCAGCCGCTTAGGTTTTTTGTTGATATTGGGTCTATAGTGATGATTTGTAGTTGTTTCGATCAGCCACATAAAGGTGACGTTGCCGTAATTTCCGTAAATTTTAAAAGTTGGAAAATATGATAATATTTCAACAAAATGATTTTGTAAAGTAAATAGGATTGTGGCATTTTTCTTACGTTGGTAATTTCAAGGATGAAATTCTTTTAAAGGAAAAAGAATGTAGCGACCCGGATTTTAGTTATTTGAACTTGGAATATTAAACAATTTTAAATATTGAATTATTATCTTTATAAGTCAAATAGCTTAAATTCCATATATAGGGATTTATTTGAATAGTGAATTAAATAATTGGATTATTTGATTAACCGAATCTTAGATTCTATGTAAATACATATGAGTTGGAAATCTTATTTAAATTTATTTAACATAAGAATGATAATACTAAACTTCCAATTTAGAAATTACAAGTGATTTGAGTTTTTTAATAATAATCTATTTAATTAACATGTAACAGCCTTTCGGAGCACTGTTTCGGATTTCGATGAAACTAGTTTCATTGGATCCGTGGTAGTTATTTATAGCATGCCGTCGAATTTCATGACGATTGGATGTATTGTTTGGTCGTGTGAGTTCGAAAGGCGTAAAAATTTATCAAAGGAATTTAAATTAATATAATTTGACTTTCAAAAGCTAAATTCTATATATGATGAAATTGGGTCTCGATGCTAATTTCATTGTGTTCGGGATAGGAGTATTACATATAGAATGCCAAGCAGCACGTCTCATTTGGAGTTCGAGATTTTTGATTGCATGGATCTAGATATTTTATAATATAATAGTATATAGTTTCTTTGTTCACCAAAATTGTTGCACGTCGGCCCATACCCCTCTCCTTTTAAAACCTATTGCCCGTAATTAAAGAAAAAAATAAGTTCAAGGATTTAAAAAAAAACCAATACCTCCTAAAATGTTCAATGAAAAATTCTTAAAAAATTCTTTGACCTAGTATTGCTAGGATCAACGATCCTAGGGTGGTTCTGGGGTTGTTTGGCTATGTTTGAGAATCGGGGTAGTAAAGGGATGGGCTCGGCCATGCTAGGGTTAGTGATTTAAGGATTTATTATCGTCGATGTGGAATTTGGAGCTTGTTTTTAGATTCATGTTGCAAGAGGCTTTGGCGATGGGCTTCGGAGGGGGTCTGGTCATCTTTTGTAGCATGCATTCATGCACTATAGTAGGCAGTGGGGAAGAGTTGCAATGTGAATCCGAGGGCCGAGTGGATTAAGGAGTGGAAGGTAGGGTAGCATTTTCAAAGAGAACTCACCTGATTCGTCGATTTTGGAAATTATGGAGAAACATATGAGGAAGGGGAAATGAAGGATCGGCCATAGGTGTTTCACGTACAAGCATTTGGTAATTAACGTTTGGGAGGGAAGAATTAGAGTTGAGTAATTAAGTTTAAATAAATGTAATTAATAATAATATTATATTATTTTGAATTGAAATCTTGTTTAATCAATAACTTTTGCGTTTTCAAACCAAATGAAGCATGGCTAGTCCTGTTAGATTCATATTGTCGAGCACTACATTATGGAATTGGATTGGTGATGATTAGAGCTAGTGGAATTTTATGTCGACTTTGAACGTCGTTCGAATTCAGACGAAACCAGAATGCATCGGCAAAAACTAAAATTTCAACGAGTAAAACTCAGCTTTTGGTTAACCAGTATGTTATATAGTTGTTAAAAATTGTTGATTGGATGTTTGGATGATTTACTATTTATTCGGTTGGTTTGGTCTTATTTTTGCCCCTAGAGTGGATGACCTTTTATATATACCGGTCTAGTAGTGGACCCATATTATATGATTATATACTATTTATGATGCAGAGGGATAGGTTTGAGGGATCCAACACGATTCCTTGCCACAGTTGATTTATATATATGTGTGTATGCTGATGTATATAAGCTATGATGCTATGGGATAGGTTGGAGGGATCCAGTGAGATTTCTCATGGTTGTAGATTTTTATTTCAATAATAGTCACGTCACATGAATTATTGGATATTAAACCGATTGTTGGTTCTATTAATTATGACATTGTTACATGCCCAAAATTTAAACCCTGTAGTGATAGAAAATCAATGTTGATATTGGTAAAATGTTGGATAGCTGTTGTCCTCAAATTTATATTTTAAAAATACTATAAATCAACATTTGAGTTGGAATTGGTTTTTTGGGCAGGAAATGATTTTAAATTTGGAACTCGGTTTTGGAAATATTTTGTTTTAAAGGATTTAAGTTCTATTTTGCTCCAACCTTTTTATTTGTATTTTCTATGTTATTATTTATATGTATTATTGTTTCAAAGTTATTTATTTAAATTTAATATTGTTTTAAAGTTATTTATTTGTAATTAATATTATTTTAATATCATTTACCAATTTGTGAATATCTCAAAAAGTTAATTATTTAAATAATTAATATGGTTTGAAATGAAAAATAACGATTTATTAATAATGTTTTGGAAATAAGATATTACTGTTTATAATAATGGTAAAGATTTATTATTATCATTTATTTAATAATGTTTTAAAATTATTATTTATTAGTTTAAAACGTTTTGATGTTAATAATAATTAACTTTTTATAATGTTTATTGTTAATAATTATTATTATGTGAAGTGTTTCGAAGTAAATGATTTTTATTTATTTATAATCTTTTTAAGGCTTATAAATAGAGTTTTTATAAACGGACTTGGATTTTTAACACAAGTTTTGTAAAATGGTTTAAGGGTGTAAAGGAAGTTTATTTAAAAGGCAAGGGAGTTTTATAAACGGTTAGATATTTATAAATGAATTTTATAAATTGGTTTATAGGTTTATAAAAGAAGCTTTATAAGTGGTTTATGAATTCATAAAGGGTTTATAAATGAGGTATAGAAATCTATAAAAAGAGATAAATAATGTTTTGAGATTTATAAAAGATATTATAAATGATTTTTAGAGATTTAAAAAGGAGTTTATAAATGATTTTTGAATTATATAAAAAAAAGAAAATCTTCATCTGTTTTATGAATATGCTTGTACAGTTCCGATAAGTATATGGATACATCTAAGTATTGAAAATATATGGGTTTGTGAAGATATCTTTGTAAAAGTATTTTGATACAAGTATTTACAAAATGAATTTAATTAATGAAAAGATTAATTAAGGAGGCTGGTGGGTTCTGATGTGCTTAACCAATGTTGGTTTTCCCTACAGAATTAAATCTTTGATTTGAATGTTTGTTCCTTTGATAGTTAAATAACGGACTATCGGTTTGGATCTAAAACATAACTTTGGAAATACATAAGAGAAACACGTGAGCTATATGGCACAGTCATCTCCGATAATGTTGTACTGTGCGTATAAATCTCATTTTGTTCTCCTACGACTAAGGAAATATGTCCATTAACGGTAAGGAGTTGATCAAGGCTCTTATCTTTGACCGTTTATTTTCTAAAGAACCGAGCTTGAGTTTATCGAGAACCATCAATGATGTTTCAAAGAGACGGGTTCAAATATGTTATCCGAAAACCACTTCGATCCAAATCAAGTGTTTCGAATTGAAAACATCATGAAGATGGTGGAATTGAAGACGAAACTTTTTGAAGTGCAAGGGCTGCTAGCTACTAATCCTGAGGTGATCCCAAAATCGATGTAGTTAAAGTAGTGTGACGCCCCACCTCTATACTCACGCTAGCCAAGAACACTACGGTGTAATGCTGTCAACTAGCATGGAGAATAAGGCTGTTGAGGAGTGACCATCTGTATAATTGCTTTGTGCGAGTACCGATATGCCAGATAAAAATATAACTTTTCATCTCAAGAGGGAATCCGACATACCGACACAAACTCAAAGCTACTACACAGTGGCTATAAAGGTCTTCGGAAACAAATATAGAAATAAACATAACACAAATCAGTCACAGATAACTCATATCACAAAGGCGGAAATAGATATGAATATAACACATGAAAGTGTACATCAGAGTAGTGGTCAAACAAGATCCACAATATCAAAAAGAATAGATACAAGTGCTAGACAAAAGAATAAGTATACATCATAGAGTCTGTATCTCAAATGTATACAATAAAAACTACTAATCTAAGTAGTTAGCCAAAAGTCAGATGATAGTCCGATAAGGAGTCAAGCAGAAGCACCTGTAATATCTCAGTCTGACCCGAGTATTATTTAAGAAGAAAATAATAAACGGATCAGTCTAGCTATAAATATCAGATGAAGTGATATATAATAAGAGATATGACATAAACATATAATAATCACAATGCAACGCTGTGATATATAAGTAATTGAAAAATCAACAAGAGATTAATCAATATCACAAAGATCTACTCAAGATAAAAAGGAATGTCATACTCCTAATTTCATTCACCAAGCCACAATATATGACATATATATCAATGCCCATCGTAAAAGTTGGTGAAACATAAATTCCAGAATTCAACACACGAAATCCAGAAATCACAAGAAAAAGGATCAACGATGTCGTATAGCGGGACATCCGATGAACCAAATCACAATCAAAGGGAACAACGACGTCGTACAGCGGGACGTTCGATGAACCAAATCACAATCAAATGGAACAACGACGTCGTACAGCGGGACGTCCGATGAACCAAATCACAAAGACATAGCACAATGCTAGTCTAAAACATAAAATGATCGTCATGATCAAAGAGAAGTGTCAATTACAATAAGCTAGTAAATATATGAGCTTAGCTTCATGTCTCATAACCACTAGCTTAACTTAAATATTTACGAACAAATTGTAGATCTCCACTAGAAAATTGTCACAAGAGATTCAATCGAACAAGTCCAAGAATTAACCGACGAAGTAAACGCAAGCGTTTCATACCACTTGTTTTACTAAGTCGTTTAATTAGATTTCTCATACGAGTGAGGTAAAGGCTTGTATATACTAATAGATTGGAAATCGGTTTGAGAAAACGAGCTTTGTAATAAAATAGTGTTGAAATCATTTGAAGAAAGAGTTTTGATATTTACTACTAGTATAGGAAACCTTTATATTTTTAAAGTGACAAATCACAAATAAGATTGTAGAAACAATCGGGCATAAAAAATTCACATTCGAAGACGTGAATAAAATCCAAAGAAATCGATATAAAATCCATCAAAGTGGATATATCTAAAATTCCCAAAGAAAAGGTCATCAAAGTCGATAATAAATGACAACAACAAAAGGGAGACAACACGAATCGATTAAAGTTGGAAATTCAAACGAATTAGCAATATAGGCTAATCTGGCAATAAGTAGCAGGTCGGTCGACCGGACTCCCTGAGTCGGTCGACCGAACCCAGAGGTTGGAAACTCCTCGGGCATCAGGTCGGTCGACCGAACCAGGGGGGTCGGTCGGCCGAACCAGAAACAGAGAGTGCAACTGCACTCTTACTAGCAGGTCGGTCGACCGGACCAGGGGGGTCGGTCGGCCGAACCTGATGCTCTGCAATTTGATGCCCAATTATTGATATGCCACCTCCTCCAATTCGCAACCGAACGAGCACGGACGCTAGGGAATTATGCCAATCGACTACCCGGTCCTATAAGCTCCTCGATGCATCACCAAAAACATGTTCAAACATCAAAGTTAGGATTTTTAACGAATTGAACTCAAAACACTAAAAATTGGAATATTCACAAAAGCAATCCAAATCAAAATCAAATGCGCATGAATAAGTGTTAGGAATTCATACCTAACAATAGAAGAGAATTATAAGCATAGATGTGAGATTAAAAATCTCACCTTTGAACTCAAATCAATGAAGGAGAAGCTTTAAAAACAAGCAAAGATCAATTCCTCTTCAATAAGAACTCAAGAAGCTTCAATCTAAGCTTAAAAGAGAAACATTTCCTAAATTAGGTTTAGGAATTTTCTGAAATCAAGGAGAGAAAGAGTTGGAGAAGAAGAAGGAAAAGCTTACCAATGGATTCACTTGAGTTTGGAGCAAGAAGATGGATTTGCAATGCAAGCTAGGGCTTAGGAATTTCTATTTCTTTTTTCTCTTCCACCATTGTTGAAAGCTTGAAGAGTTAGGAAAATAGAAAACGAGTGAATGAAGAGGAGAGGGGTTGGGACTGAATACATAAGTGGGCAGCCCAAACCAAAACCCTAAGTGAAAAGTAGCAAAATTCAACTTTCTCCAAACATATCGAAGCTTATACTCAAAAAGGTCGCAAACGGCATTTTGAACTCAATGGGGGTGGTCTCGAGTCCTAATTCGGCTGTCTACAAAAAGTAGCTTTTCGGACCAAAATCCGATGAACGGTGAAATATTTAAATAAAATATTTAAATATAAAATCGATAAATATGCGGGTTGTTACAAACTCCTCTCCTTAAAGAAATTGCGTCCTCGCAATACTTAAGAGGAAAATGAGAAGTAACAACCATGGAAGCATATCAACACAAAAGAAAATTTGAAATAGGAAGTTCACCATAAAGTGCACGAAAGAGTTAGCAAGAAATCTAGTGAAACTTCAATTTCTACAATATTACCGGGCTCAAGAATGAAAACCGGAATCCCTAAGGCATTTCCGTAGATAAAAGACGTGGGGAACGTGAAGAATAGCAGAAAATTGAGCCGGTGCAACGGCGTAGTACGAAAATGGTAGGCCCGAGGAACTAGAAACTCAAATAATTTGGGACATCAGTGTAGTACAAAAATGGTACGCCCAATGAACCAAAGCAAAGACATTGATGTAGTACAAACGGTACATCCAATGAATCGAATAGCAAAAACATTGATGTAGTACAAACGGTACATCCAATGAATCAAATAGCAAAGACATTGATGTAGTACAACGGTACATCCAATGAATCAAAAGCAAAGACATTGATGTAGTACAAACGGTACATCCAATGAATCGAATAGCAAAAACATTGATGTAGTACAAACGGTACATCCAATGAATCAAATAGCAAAGACATTGATGTAGTACAACGGTACATCCAATGAATCAAATAGAAAAGACATTGATGTAGTACAAACGGTACATCCAATGTATCAAACAGCAAAGTCATTGATGTAGTACAAACGGTACATCCAATGAATCAAAGAACAAAGTCATTGATGTAGTACAAACGGTACATCCAATGAATCAAAAGCAAAGACATTGATGTAGTACAAACGGTACATCCAATGTATCAAACAACAAAGTCATTGATGTAGTACAAACGGTACATCCAATGAATCAAAGAACAAAGTCATTGATGTAGTACAAACGGTACATCCAATGAATCAAAAGCAAAGACATTGATGTAGTACAAACGGTACATCCAATGTATCAAAAGCAAAGACATTGATGTAGTACAAACGGTACATCCAATGTATCAAACAGCAAAGTCATTGATGTAGTACAAACGGTACATCCAATGAATCAAAGAACAAAGTCATTGATGTAGTACAAACGGTACATCCAATGAATCAAAAGCAAAGACATTGATGTAGTACAAACGGTACATCCAATGAATCAAAAGCAAAGACATTGATGTAGTACAAACGGTACATCCAATGTATCAAACAGCAAAGTCATTGATGTAGTACAAACGGTACATCCAATGAATCAAAGAACAAAGTCATTGATGTGGTACAAACGGTACATCCAATGAATCAAACAGCAAAGTCATTGATGTAGTACAAACGGTACATCTAATGAATCAAAAGCAAAGACATTGATGTAGTACAAACGGTACATCCAATGAATCAAAAGCAAAGACATTGATGTAGTACAAACGGTACATCCAATGTATCAAACAGCAAAGTCATTGATGTAGTACAAACGGTACATCCAATGAATCAAAGAACAAAGACATTGATGTAGTACAAACGGTACATCCAATGAATCCAAAAAGAAAAGACATTGATGTAGTACAAACGGTACATCCAATGTATCAAACAGCAAAGTCATTGATGTAGTACAAACGGTACATCCAATGAATCAAAAGGACAGACATTGATGTAGTACAAACGGTACATCCAATGTATCAAACAGCAAAGTCATTGATGTAGTACAAACGGTACATCCAATGAATCAAAAGGACAGACATTGATGTAGTACAAACGGTACATCCAATGAATCAAACAACAAAGTCATTGATGTAGTACAAACGGTACATCCAATGAATCAAAAGGAAAGACATTGATGTAGTACAAACGGTACATCCAATGAATACAAAGCAAAGACATTGATGTAGTACAACGGTACATCCAATGAATCAAAAGGAAAGACATTGATGTAGTACAAACGGTACATCCAATGTATCAAATAATTCGGAACACCGACGTAGTACAAAAACGGTACGTCCAATGATCCGAGCCCGAATGATTTCGGAACACCGACGTAGTACAAAAACGTTACGTCCAATGAACCGAACACAATAAAAGGACATCGGACGCTAGTCCATAAAAGAAATGAGATGAAACTCAATAAAACAAAGTATACCAAAACGTCCGATGAACTTGATAGAAAGATAATTCCATTCAGACAACGTCAAAGAATCAACCACTTGTTGTTTACGACAAAGCGCATTGGCAACACGATTTCCCTTCTCGGGAATAAAAGAATATCAAGATCATAAGATGCTAGGAACTCGAGTCAACATGAAGTTCTTTATAAGAAAATAAATATTCCAAGGATTTATGATCGAGATGGAGAACAAATTTCTCCCCCAAAAATAATGATGCCAAATTCCAAAAGTAAAAACAATAGCCGCGAGCACTAGATCATGAGTGGCATACCTAGTCTCGATAAGCTATAATGATTTAGGAGCACAAGTGATAGCACGTTCTCCTTTGCAGGAGAACGGCATCCAAACCAATACGACTTGTATTAGTACAAATAGCAAAGTCTTGGTTCCCCTTCAGGAATCACAAGAATAAGAGTATCGGAAACGAATTCTTTCAAATAATCTTCTTTCCCAAAAACTAAAACTTTCAAATTACATCTATCATTATGTAATAATCATTCTAGAAAAATTTACTATTTTCAAGTTAATATACCGTGTCTGATTGTTTCATCAAAGCGTTTAGGAAATTCCTATCGATAACGTTGATCAAGCGCATCGATCAAAATTCTTAAAGCACTCAACGGGCAATACAATCACAAAATCATCTTTTATAGGATAAATAAATCTCTTAAAAAGTTTTAAGAATATTCTTTGTTCGTTTCAAGAACAAAATCCAGTTTTACTTATAAATAAATCTTATGAAAAAGATTTGCAAAATTTTAAATTACTATTTTCATCCAAAATCAGTAAATACAAGAATAGTCTCATCGAAATATTCATAGAATATTCGATTTATAAAATGGATGAAATAAGCTGGACAATTTGAATGACACAATAAGTCATTCATAAGAATCATAACGAGTGCGGAATGCGGTAAGTGGACTGCTAACCTCTGCAACTCGTAGCAAATGAAAACCGGTGGTAAAGTCAAACTGAAAAGACCTTAACACCACACAAAAGATTTCTTAGGTGATAATCCTAAGACAAACTCAAAAATACCGGAAAATTTCTCAAACTACATGAATGAGAGAAATAACACTTTCCTTATAAGTGGGCTTAAGGAATAAAATGATGCCATCAAGTTGGAATCAAAATCATAAAGGAAAAATAGAAATCTGCTTAACAGATTGAAAATGTCGAAGATGAATAGTCCACTCGAAAAATAGGATATGGGATTCACAATGATTAAGCCGATCCTTTCAAAAAATCAATTCCGAAGTCTAAGTAAAAATATCGACTCGGAAAGAAAAGTCTCATAAAATAATTTCGACATCAATAAAAAGCAAATTGAGTGTTGCGGATCTACCATCCGGATTCACAATCCTCAAAGAAGTCATCAAGCCCAAAATATTCAAAGAAAAAGAATCGACAAGTTCTTTTGATATAAAATAGTGAGATGGAACCCATATCAAAAAGAACTCAAATAAGAAGATCACGAAATAAAACAATGCCATCAAGGATTGAGTGAAACGTACCTTGACCAAGAGAAGAGTTGCTAGGGGCTTGCACAATATTTAGCTTTCTCATGTCCTTGTTCATAAGTTTGGGACACGCAGATAAAAGATGACCCGGTTTCTTGCGATAGCGACAAGAATGGGGTTTTGGACACATATTCGCATAGTGTTCCGTAGAATTACAATTGTAGCATCCTCCACGATTAGGGCTTAGAGTCTTTGCTACAAAAGTAGTTTGCTTCACTCTCTTATTAGGATTAAGGCCTTTGAACTTAATATGCCTCTTCTTGGAAGTCCCAATATCACAAACACTTCCTTGACCAACCTCTCCATGAAGAAGAGTAACATCCACAAGATGATTGAAAGAAACTTCAAGTTTCAAAGGTAGAACCATTTCGGGGTTCTTACTCAAAGCATAGATAAACTCTTGATTCTTTACAAGATCCAAAAGTTGTTGAGCAGACATGAATACTCCATCCAGGGGAGTAGCACTAGATTGACCGGCGCTGGGACGGGCAGGTCTAACCATTTCTCTTCTTTAAGAAAGAAAGAAAGAAGAGGAAAAAGTTATTCTCAAGATAAATATCAAGCAATTCTTGATAGATAAAACAAGGAATCATAAAGAAAATAGGATGAATCGGTATGAAGACTCGAATTAAATCCTAAAGCACGACTCCTAAGAAAGACTTAGGACGATGATCCTTGTTATAATATTCCATATTGTTCCGAAGTTTGGCTCTGATACCAAGCTGTGACGCCCCACCTCTATACCCACGCTATCCAAGAACACTACGGTGTAATGCTGTCAACTAGCACGGAGAATAAGGCTGTTGAGGAGCGACCATCTGTATAATTGCTTTGTGCGAGTACCGATATACCAGATAAAAATATAACTTTTCATCTCAAGAGGGAATCCGACACACCGACACAAACTCAAAGCTACTACACAGTGGCTATAAAGGTCTTCGGAAACAAATATAGAAATAAACATAACACAAATCAGTCACAGATAACTCATATCACAAAGGCGGAAATAGATATGAATATAGCACATGAAAGTGTACATCAGAGTAGTGGTCAAACAAGATCCACAATATCAAAAAGAATAGATACAAGTGCTAGACAAAAGAATAAGTATACATCATAGAGTCTGTATCTCAAATGTATACAACAAAAACTACTAATCTAAGTAGTTAGCCAAAAGTCAGATAATAGTCCGATAAGGAGTCAAGCAGAAGCACCTGTAATATCTCAGTCTGACCCGAGTATTATTTAAGAAGAAAATAATAAACGGATCAGTCTAGCTATAAATATCAGATGAAGTGATATATAATAAGAGATATGACATAAACATATAATAATCACAATGCAACGCTGTGATATATAAGTAATTGAAAAATCAACAAGAGATTAATCAATATCACAAAGATCTACTCAAGATAAAAAGGAATGTCATACTCCTAATTTCATTCACCAAGCCACAATATATGACATATATATCAATGCCCATCGTAAAAGTTGGTGAAACATAAATTCCAGAATTCAACACACGAAATCCAGAAATCACAAGAAAAAGGATCAACGACGTCGTACAGCGGCACATCCGATGAACCAAATCACAATCAAAGGGAACAACGACGTCGTACAGCGGGACGTCCGATGAACCAAATCACAATCAAAGGGAACAACGACGTCGTACAGCGGGAGGTCCGATGAACCAAATCACAAAGACATAGCACAATGCTAGTCTAAAACATAAAATGATCGTCATGATCAAAGAGAGGTGTCAATTACAATAAGCTAGTAAATATATGAGCTTAGCTTCATGTCCCATAACCACTAGCTTAACTTAAATATTTACGAACAAATTGTAGATCTCCACTAGAAAATTGTCACAAGAGATTCAATCGAACAAGTCCAAGAATTAACCGACGAAGTAAACGCAAGCGTTTCATACCACTTGTTTTACTAAGTCGTTTAATTAGATTTCTCATACGAGTGAGGTAAAGGCTTGTATATACTAATAGATTGGAAATCGGTTTGAGAAAACGAGCTTTGTAATAAAATAGTGTTGAAATCATTTGAAGAAAGAGTTTTGATATTTACTACTAGTATAGGAAACCTTTATATTTTTAAAGTGACAAATCACAAAGAAGATTGTAGAAACAATCGGGCATAAAAAATTCACATTCGAAGACGTGAATAAAATCCAAAGAAATCGATATAAAATCCATCAAAGTGGATATATCTAAAATTCCCAAAGAAAAGGTCATCAAAGTCGATAATAAATGACAACAACAAAAGGGAGACAACACGAATCGATTAAAGTTGGAAATTCAAACGAATTAGCAATATAGGCTAATCTGGCAATAAGTAGCAGGTCGGTCGACCGACTCCCTGAGTCGGTCGACCGAACCCAGAGGTTGGAAACTCCTCGGGCATCAGGTCGGTCGACCGAACCAGGGGGGTCGGTCGGCCGAACCAGAAACAGAGAGTGCAACTGCACTCTTACTAGCAGGTCGGTCGACCGGACCAGGGGGGTCGGTCGACCGAACCTGATGCTCTGCAATTTGATTCCCAATTATTGATATGCAACTTCCTCCAATTCGCAACCGAACGAGCACGGACGCTAGGAAATTATGCCAATCGACTACCCGGTCCTATAAGCTCCTCGATGCATCACCAAAAACATGTTCAAACATCAAAGTTAGGATTTTTAACGAATTGAACTCAAAACACTAAAAATTGGAATATTCACAAAAGCAATCCAAATCAAAATCAAATGCGAATGAATAAGTGTTAGGAATTCATACCTAACAATAGAAGAGAATTATAAGCATAGATGTGAGATTAAAAATCTCACCTTTAAACTCAAATCAATGAAGGAGAAGCTTTAAAAACAAGCTAAGATCAATTCCTCTTCAATAACAACTCAAGAAGCTTCAATCTAAGCTTAAAAGAGAAACATTTCCTAAACTAGGTTTAGGAATTTTCTGAAATCAAGGAGAGAAAGAGTTGGAGAAGAAGAAGGAAAAGCTTACCAATGGATTCACTCGAGTTTGGAGCAAGAAGATGGATTTGCAAAGCAAGCTAGGGTTAGGAATTTCTATTTCTTTTTTCTCTTCCACCATTGTTGAAAGCTTGAAGAGTTAGGAAAATAGAAAACGAGTGAATGAAGAGGAGAGGGGTTGGGACTGAATACATAAGTGGGCTCAGCCCAAACCAAAACCCTAAGTGAAAAGTAGCAAAATTCAACTTTCTCCAAACATATCGAAGCTTATACTCAAAAAGGTCGCAAACGGCATTTTGAACTCAATGGGGGTGGTCTCGAGTCCTAATTCGGCTGTCTGCAAAAAGTAGCTTTTCGGACCAAAATCCGATGAACGGTGAAATATTTAAATAAAATATTTAAATATAAAATCGATAAATATGAGGGTTGTTACAAGTAGTGCCTTCGGTTTGCTCATATCCTAAACAACTTGTATGGATGAGCGTTGGAATTGCATTGTTGCTTGGAGCGCAGTGTTAGTAGGAAGTGCTATATAAAAGGTAAAACGTAGCATCAAGCCTCATCAACCGGGAATGACTAAAACATGGAAGATGTAGTAGGGCTAGTGGGTCGCTCCCAATTAGGTATGATCATCCCTATTTGGATTTGATATTATCTCCTATTTCTAAGCTTTGGTGCCCATTAACCAAAGGGTGATCATATTCGGTACTATCCAGTAGGGGTAGGCTGGTTCTGTGTTGGTAGGGGTCGATAGGTTCGCCTCGGTGTTATTTTATCTAGTGATGCACCATGTCAGGAGGTACCCTAGTAGCCTGGTCATTGAATGTAATCCATTTTCCAATGCGTGCCTTTACAGTTTTAGTTGTATAGTTGTTATGCTGGAATTTAATTAGTATAACAGTATCAGCTATGATTAATAAGCATTTATACTCTAGAAACTATTCTAATATCACTGGATTTTCTATAGAAAATGTTTTGGTTACCGCAAGGTAAAATCTCATCCGTGTTTATATGCGGCATGATCTTATGAGATACCTTTATTTTGAAAAGAGTTCGTTAACTTTAAAATCCATTTGGGTGTGTTTATATCATGCTAGTTTACCAGACTTACTTAGGTGTTATATTATTGTAAGGCTCAGGTCAGACCGAGCATATTTACAGATTTATTTGGATTCATTGGAGCTCTGGTGACGAGTTGGAGGTCCAAGACGTATCTATGTATTTCTTTATGTTTCTCTGTATTGTCTGTTTGTTGTATTTAACAAAATTGTAAGGACATACTGTTATAAATGTCTAGGCTAAAATAGTTAGTGTAATCTAATTGATGTATGTATATTTTAGTTTTTTCTTTATGTAAAGATTTGTTCTATATTTTAAATTATTTGTTCCGCTATGATATTTTGTATTGTTTAGTTTTCTCCTTCCTTCGTTCTTCTTTTTCCCTAACTATCCGCCTTTCTATTCAATTTGAGCGGGTCATGCGTGGTTGATTGACTGCTTAAACTATACGGAAAAGTGGTTCATTACACTTAGATTAATATACAACTTGTTTGGTGTTGACTTGTTGTGACACACCAAGGGTATGGACTTATGTGACATATTCACGGGTGTGGGCTTATGTGACCTACCAAGGTATCGACCTTATTGTGGTGTACCTAGAGGGTTTGTGATGGCCATGACATACTCAATGCGGTCTTTGAAGACCATGAATATATTTATCTTATTATGATTGCTTGGTCATTTTAGGTCTTACATTCGTAATTTTACAAACGGTCTTAGCAGTAGTGACCATACGTATTGTAGCATACCTATTTGGTCTTAGCAAAACGGACCATATGCACTGTGGTGTACCAATTCGTTCTTAGCTATAGTGATCATACGCATTGGGGTTACCTTATCGACCTTAGCACTAGCGATCGTTGTTTTTGGACCATGGTATATTTGTACTATATCATTAGTAGTTTTGGGCTTGTGTAGTGCAATATAAGATATTACACTGACTTGTTACAAGAGAAGAGCACGTTATGCTATGATCATCCACTTTTGGGAACATTTACTATACTCGTTTATAGGCAGTCTGGATTGTCTCTAAACCATGTTTGTGGAGAGGGCCAACTGTGATATAGTAGTTTCTATTTGTTTGTGTACAATTTTAATATATTGTATTTTGAGATAATTCCCTCGCACCAAACTTTATGTCTGACCTATGTTTTACCTTTGTTTGCTTATGTCATGACAACTCTAGGGTATTCGATTGAGTAGTCCGAAAGTCAGGTGCTTTTGAGGATATGCTAGGAGAATACGCAATTATGACATTTTAGAGGCTTGGCATAGATGTTTTGAAATATATATACTTGTTATTTTAATTGTACATGGCAACCCTGTTATTTATATATGAGACAGTTGTATCAGATATTTATTCAGGGCTCCGTGTTTCCTTGGAGTTGATGTATTCTGACTATTCTATACTAATATTTATTTGTCAGTTGCTTCAGCTAGTGTGGTATCTTATATATTTTTATTTTATTATGTTCAAATATATTCATTATATTACATGTTATCATTTTGTTGTGAGATCATATCGGTATCTTAGTTTAGTGTTTTGTTCTAATTTTGCCTCGATGATCTGTCTTTTTTGGTAATTGAAAGTCGTGTGATGGGGTAAGGTGCATACTTTTGGGCACTATGAAGGGCGGGTTATTACTAAATTATCCCTTTTATCATTTGAATTGTTTGGTTGAATTGCTTGAGTTGATTGATTCTATGTGATCATCATTGTTTGGATTGTTGGAATATGGGTTTGAAATTGGATGTTATTAAGATAATTGATGGTTTGATTTTGTTGGATGCCCAAAATGCAAAGGAGGTATTGTTCGTTTGTATTCTGATTTTGGTAATTTATTTATATTGTGTTTATAATGTATGGATGGCCGAAATTCGATGGAATTTGACTCAGCCATACGATAAATTAATGTTGATAGTTTGCCATAATCCATATTTTTGGAAACTTCGATAATATGTTTTTGATAATATAAAATTAAATTGGAATATATATAAATTAAAAAAAAACTAGTTGAAAAATAAAATGATTTCTTGTAAATTATTTTGGATATAAAAGTTATTGTGAAAATAATTTATTTCTGACTATTAGAATATAGTGAATCTTTTGAATTATAACTTACAGCTTGAAATGAAAAGAATTACTTTTGAGATTTATAAATTTATTTTAAAGTATTATATAGCTATACAAAATTGTTGAATAGCTTATATAATTAATCTTGATTTGTAAAGTGAGTTTGGATGTTTCGAAAAATATGTATAGAAGGATTTGGAAATGGATTTTAGTAATTGAATCTAGTACTGGAATAACTTCAATAAAGGAAATTTGATTTATAAAGTGATTTTGAATGTTTTATATTTATATAAGTAAAGGTTTGGTACTAAAATGTTGGTATTGTAATCTTTATTTTGGGATTATATGAATAAAGTGAATGCATTATTTATTATATAATGTATGTGTTATAAAATATCTTATTATTTTCTAAATATAAATAAATTTAAGAAGTTTTAGTTACTTGTTTATAAATATAATCACTCTCTATATTTATATTTAATGTTTAAATTGTTTAATGGTTTGAGATACATATTATTTGAATCTACAATGACGGATTTTATTATATTTGTGGATTGAACTAGAAGTAGATTTATTTTGGAAATTAAAAATTATTTTGTTATTAAATTTAACATTACAAATTATATAGTAATTTTATAAATTATGTTCAATACATTAAAGATTTTGAATGTTTTAAATTTGTATATTTATCTGAACATTACATTTATTATTGTTTCATATTTTTTTACATGGATTTATTTACTATGAATGATCCACCGTTAATATTGTTTTGAGTTATATTTTATAATGATATGGTGATGACATCCTTTTATGTGATTTTGTGATGATTTCTATTCTGTGTAGCGGGTAATCTGAATAAAAGGAGTTATAATTTCGTTTGAGATGAAGCATTCAATAATATTTCTATGGTTATTCTTTGGACTCGTTATATAAAATATGGAAGGAGCGAGTAGGATGTGTGAGCATTGAATAAATGGACTAGTAACACGTGGTGGTATAGGATGTCGTTGAGTTATTTATTTAGTTATTCCTCGCTCATGGATGACACTCATACAGAGTATGTTATGTGAGTCGATGTCGTGAGTAATTATGGAGGCTACTTGTTAGGCACATGGTTTGTTTACATTATATGTCTGTCCACCTTTCTCCAACTCCCTTTATGTTTCAGGAGTGAACCAGATTAGCCAGCATCCACCCTGACCGTCTGATCGAGGAGGTCACGCCCTCGATTGTGACGTTGCTATTGTATATTATATTTTATGTGCATCATGAGATTGGTAGTTGATTGTCCCATGTGTTGCATAAGCCAACGTTAGTTACCATAGGGGCACATGTCGGTAGTTGTGGCCGAAGAGGCTACGCGTTGTCAAGCCTATGGTGGATCATTGTCATGATATTAAGAATGGTGAGGTAATGGTAACCGATGATTATAGGACTTGTGTCATATAGACAATGTGTGGCTCCTGGAGAAAGCAAACATTTTATCAATCTCTCGTCTAGTTCCGGTGTATGAGTATGTATGAGCTTGTATGCGTAGGTGGTAGATAGACACATATCATGTATGGATGAGATTATACTTAAGACTGTGTCTAGGGTATGGCCAATCCCATATCCTTCTTAGGTAGACGGCCTATTCACTACAGGCAGACGACCCATTTTTTATTAATTATACTTGTGTATTAGTATGAGCTAGCTCGAATCTTTCGTATTGATTTTATTGATTTGATGGCGATATTTTATAATACGAGATAAAGAGAAGGTTTAGGCATTGGTTTGTGCCAAAATTGGTCATAAACATCCAGTAGAGTTGTATAGAGAAATAAATGAAGAAATCTAAATGAAAATAGAGGAAACAAGTAATTAAATTACAGAAAATAAGCAAAAACAAAAAACAATGATTTATAGTGGTTCGGCATTGAAAGCCTATGTTCACTTTGGAGAAATTGTTTTATTAATGACTTTGAATCCTGAGTACAATAGGAGTCGGATTGAAATCTTTGAATACAATGAAGTACAAAGAAAACAACAGCATAAAGATCCCTCAAATGAACTATGAAGCTTGTATTTATAGGGAAGACGATCGAATATCTTCCTGAAAAATCGCCAACGGAATCTACAGATGCAAACGAAGTCATATGAGGGATCTGTTGGGCTAAATCCCAAGGAATAAGTATCTGCATATATCCCTCTTAACGACCGTGTGGGGTATCGTGATCCATCTGGTGGATCCCTCTTGGTGTTAGCTTCATGTCACCAAAAATGTTTGCATATTTGAATTCTAGAGTTTAAGATATTGATCAATCTCCAGTGAGTTGAACTGCTAAGCTAATGTGACTGATCCCATGTATAGAGGTAGGGATCATACCCGATCCCTCACCTAGCTGAAACTATAATAAATACTTAGTATATTATGTAGGGTTCATCCCTTGGTTTCGCTTGATTGCTGCTTCATATTGTTGTCTATGCTCGGTCTCATGACTCTTTTTCTCATCTCTCTAAACTATTTTCTTGTCCATAATTAAGTCTAACTTGTCTAGTTGGTCAAAATACATCCGAGCCAAAATGCTAGATAACACTTCGTCATTGTCTGACTTCACCTAAAGATACCTCATTATTGATTATTTCTAGATTTGATAGTGATTTAAAGATAAGCAAGATTCACCATCCGTAGTTGTTTTATGGGAATTCTGAGTTGATTTGTTTTATATGGGTAGTGACACTTTCCTACTTAGGTTTGCTATCAATGTCGTTCGAGATATTATGAAACTATAATTTATTATACTTCTCACATTATTACTGTATATTATATAACATCCATCATTCTAGATATAGCTTGACCCATTTATTATTTTTATAATACTCGGGTCAGTCCGAGACATTTTAGATATAGGGATCATGAGACCGGCTTGTATATTTGGGTATAAAGGAGGCTAGTTATTTGGTGTTATAGTGTATTATTTTGTATGGTATATTCATGTGCTATATATATATTAACATACCATGTATTATATTGTGTACTATATAATATCGCTGCGATTGACTTAGTGGTCTCAGTTATTTACTATACATTGTGTATTGTTCTGTCCTGGATGCATATATGTTTATTACTTTGTGCCGATACTGCATGCATATAGATGAGTTAATTATTCAATGTTTTAATATGTACCAGTATTAGCCCAAGGGAATATTCACGTATGTACCTCATATCGCCTCATTCTCCATATTATTCAATAGTATTACTCCGTAATATTGAATAGTATGGGTATAGAGGTGGAGGTGCTATATTGAATTCATTTTTTTTGTTTAATTTTTTTTTTTGAAATTCGATGGCTTAGAAGCCTGGGAAATTTTGGCCAAAATAGATACGAAGAGGGCAACAGGAAATAAAATGTCAGGGAAAGTGTAATGAAATAAAATGTCAGGGAAAGTGTAATGAATACATTTTAATGGAAACATTTAAACCTTTCAATTCCTTCCTTTAATACTTTCTTTATTTAATTCTTAATTAAATATCATTAAATCCTCTCTCTCTGCATGTATGGCTAACCAAACAGTTAATAGGGTCCTCTAACGACTGACTTTCCTACCCTCGAATGTTGACACTAATACATCCACGGTATTCATGTGTCGAACATCCAACTACCGAAAAGACAAAAAGTTAGTTTAAAATAAAAAAGAATAGAATTAGAAAGGAAGGACACGACATCATAATCTCACAATGGAATGATATTATACAATAACAAAAGAACAGTATAAAAAGTTACTCTAAATACAGGAATTTCATAGTTACAAAAGCTAAGTACTATCATTGGCCTGGACAATTATAACTGTCCATCCTCACAACAGTGATATATACATAGCTACATGGAACAACAGAAATAGAAATAGATAGATAATTGAAGCCTCCAGCTTATCTTCTGAACTCTAAAGCATCCAAGGTAAAACCTATAACTCAGGCTACTCCAAAGAGTATGCAAGGAATTTAGGGAACAAAAACCAAGTGTCAGACAAAAGTCCAGTGCGAGTAAATTCGAGAAACTTAAATACATATAGTAACTATTGAGACATATAAACTCCGGTGACAGTTTTCCCATCAAAAGAAGCCAAACATTCATTAAGCTTAATATAGTGATATGATAGATAATGTCTAGGGTGTACGACATAACTATATCAAATAGCTACTTATATTGGTTATACCATAACATATTTAGGTTATATTTAAAACCGCTAAGGTGCATTCGCATAATAGATTTTTCTATGAAGAGCTCTTCGGGGAGGCTAAATCCAATCTCCTGCACAAAAGGTCAAAAAGTACCTTTCGAGCATCATATACCTTGAGAAAATATATACCATTAAGGTAAGCACTAGAGGCCCATCGTCCGAACATAAACATGAACAACGTGAACTAAATATCACCAACTCCCCCGCCAACAATCGATAAGTATCTCTAGAAGTGGAATTGACAACATCCTAACGAGGGCCGCTAAACCTAGGTTGTGCATCCTACTCTATTTTTAGTCATTTTTAATGTCGAAGTTACATTCAAGATCTTTCACATGAGTCTTCATCACTCGAACAAAACATGACCCCCAATTGGAATCCCATATCTCAAACAGATCACAAATCATTACATGGATTCAAGCATCTAGAACAGATCTTGAATCTCCACATATATTTCCTTTTTCAACTACTTCCAAAACGCGGAACTCCTATATTATTTTTGAAGTGGTATTCGGTAGGTAAAATGCTTACCAATCTCGGACTCTTCAAACTAATCACTGAATTTATGGTTAACTCAATTAAGGTTCTTTCAGAATTAAATGAAAACTAGAGGCGCTTCGTACTAATACTCCTCCCTAGGTGTTCTCATTGATATGAAATCAAGAGTGATTCGATTACTTCTTATGTTAATATTAAGTCAAGTTAGTTAATCGACTAATCGATTATCTAGTCAATTGCTTATACAACCCAATATTCGTATAATTTACTCGTTTTCGACATTCTGACTTAACTATTCCTCGTCTAAGAGTGAATCCAGGAAAGTTAGAGCACCGGTTGCATAAAGCCTTGCCTAGATACTTCATTCTTGAATCTCACAAATAGATAAGTCAACCCCATCGGCTTTTAGTGTTAAATATAATATTAATGATTTCCATAAATAAGTAAGAAATCACAAGATTAACATGTTTTTTACATTCCCAACTTAAGTATTCCTTGGCCAAGGGGGAAACCGGTAGATTAGAGCTTTATTGCTCTATTCTTACTCGACGTCAATCTTAATTCTCATGAATAGATAAGCCTACGTCATCGTCTTTTAGTATTAAGCAAAGTTAATTTCTTTTCAACAAGTAATAGCATAATAAAACCATTTAGCCACTAAGTAATCCTTAACCTCTTTTTTGAAAACATTTCTATATACTTTTAAAATACTTGTAAATATGTATAATAGGTTTTCAAACATTTATCCAAAATATTACTTTAGAACAACAAGTTTGTAAAATCTATAAAACTTGAAAAAGAACATGTTTTATTATAAAAGTTCTTCTTTAAAAATTCATAGATAATTATTAAAAATTCATTAAGACCTTAAACCACTTTAAAAATACTTTAATAATATTTAGTAAACACTTGTAAAAATAATGGAAAAAATACTTTAATTAAATATCCTCTCAAACCTTTTAAGTCTAAAAATCAAGTCTAAATGAGGCAGTTTGCACAAGTGAAGTTTGGTCATTTTCGAGATGTTACATAAATTTTTATTATCCAAGTTTTTAATATAAAAAAACTTACATATAAAAATTATAAATATGGCGAGAAACCTCTAGGGATCTCTCCATAAAGTTCCATAGAATTCGCCAATTCACAACAGCATCTTCATCGACTATCGCTATAAGGGCACATTCAAATCCGAGTTATATTCAAACCTACGCTCAATTACAAACTGTGTTCTTTGTTCCATGACCTTGCTATATGTCATATGATTCCATTCAAGTTCGTTCAAGTCCATTCATATTTCACTTGTTTTAAAGGCCAGAACTAAAACCATTGTTTACATATATGTCTATATTAATTCAACAACATTAATACAATCAAACATAAACATATATATATATATATATATGATATTTTCTAATAAAAATGATGAGTTATCTCACCTTATATCCAACAAACAACCAAGATCTAATAACCCAAGTCCAAACCCAACCTAGCAACCTCCTTTCCTTCCCTTTCACTCTAGCTTTTGCTTTGCTTGTCCCTCCTTCTACAAATTGCTTACGGCTGTGGGTGGGGTAAAAGTATAGCTTTTCTTTCCCAAATTATAATTAATGGAAGGTGTTATAACACGTGGTAAAGCTTAACTCCAAATTTGAGTTGATTTGGATTTTAGTTTCAAATATTTTGCTTTAGGAAATTATTACGAAGAAGAAGAAAAGGACATGTATTTCAACTCTAAGCTTAGTGAATTTATGAATGATAACTAAGGTTATGCTCCTACATATATAGATTCCATTTGGTGTTGCTTAAGCTTGCCTTCAAACCCCTTCATTCCTTGGAAGACTCACCTCCCATCACTTCTCATTTAAGTCACCTCTCCTTTATGCTAATTACCATTTTACCCCTCTCACCGTAAGATATCTAATCCATTAAAAAATTATAGAACCATCCTAGCTTTACGAAGAAGTGTGTGTGTTAATTAGTTGCTAATGTGTTCATTTAATCATTATTCAAGTGCACAACAGTTCAAACAACTTATATTGGTTGAAAAATTGTTTATCGATAAACCGATTTTCGATCACATTATCGATTTTCTTCGAAGAATATAATTTTAAAAGCAATTTTCAAAAACAATTTTCTTATCATTATTCATTAATTAAATGATGCAAAACAAGGTTATAAAATCATACATATAACACTAACTATAATTTAAAACGTTTCGATATTCGAAGACGAAGTGTTCGAATTTCCACGTTGCTATTGGTCCCTTAAACTGTCTAAAATTTCATTAGCGTTAATGTCATTTAAATCCAATTTAAATGTTCTACGGATATCGTGTGTCCATGCGTGCATTTATAACATTTATGTACGCTTTTATTGAAGACTAATGGTATTCAAACATCATAAAAATATAATAATAATTCATATTTCATAAATATTAATTAATCTTATTAATTTAAAAACACACTTAATGTTATTCTATTTAAATCAAATTTAGATGCTTTATCGACATCATATATCGATACATATGTTTATAACTTTTATATATGCACAATGTTAAACACTACTGGTATTTAAAAAAATTAAATGATTAATGATTAATATTAAAAAATATTAATTAATTTAGTTAATTACAACGATTATAAATTAATCAAATCTTATGATTCATTCAAAGTATTCGTCATTTTTTTTGTGCAACTCAAAGGTATGAACTCAATCGGCGACTAATATCGAAGAGTTCAAATATTAACTTTCACATGCCATCTTAACTAGTGGCATGACAATTTTATTAAATTAATCGCTTGCATATCTTTTGGTAAAATTCAATTCTACTTATTGTAAGAGGTACCTGGTAGTGACGATTATTTACACCAATTCTTTTAGTGAAAACTATATCACATTAAGACTTATAGAATTTGGTATTGATAGAAATTCCAACATTGTCCACATTTGACCTTTTAAGTGCAAAAAAAATCCTTGGTTCAATAATAACAATTATTAAAACCATACTGCTCTAGCTAGAAATTTTGACTTTGACTTGACTTAAGCTGACCCCATGTTACTAACTCCATATAACCAGGGAGACAAATCCACTTTTAAATTGTGTTGCACTTCCGATGCTTTAAATCGACACAATTACAATTGTTTGATGGATGCTGCACCTTTATTAACTATAGTCAAAATGGAGTTTTGGTATTGAAACTCAATATTATAAACAAGTCGAGGGAATTGTGTGAAATTATCACATCGATATTCTATGTTTGACATTAGTTATATTAACCAATAAAAAACCATCGAGTGATCATTTCATTCCATGGTTATCAAATATTTATCAGTACGTACACCCATGTGCTCCTAATAGCCATGAGCAATATATTGTCCAATGTTTGGAGAGTGTTGCTAACCCTAATCTCAATGGATGTATCGATATCCAGTCTGATTAGGAATATTTAAAATGATACGTTTATTTTATTATGATAAATCACCAATGACTACAACACACTGTAACTATTATCACAAAAATTACCATTTATGGATCTTCTATATTAAATATACTTTTAATTAAATAAATTATCAATTAAACACATTATATCAAGTATATAATAGAAAATCACCTTATATTTTGAACAAGAATGGTTATCAAGTTAGATATATGTAACAAATTACATAATTACCCCTAGGGCATACCCCTAACTCTATCAATCTCCTACTTGCACTTGGGTTCAATTATAGAATCTTATTCCACCTTCATCAATCGGCTTTCTAAAGAACAATATGGTAAATCCCTCTGTGAATGGGTATGCTATGCTATTTTGGTTATGTACTCTATCGATCAACTATCTCCGTTGTTGATAAACTACCATTATCACGTGGAACTATTCTGTAACGACCCAAAATTTAATCACTTTAAATACGAATATTTAAAATATTATGTAACAATTAATTAATTAATTTTATAGCTCAAACAAACCTTTTTTCAATAATAACTAGTGATGGCGAAGTTGTTTTAAAATTTAGTTTACAAAATATATTAGTTCGAAGAAAAATCAAAAATGTGACTGAAAATCATTTTTCAACTTTTCACCATCTAAAAATTGTCAAAAAACATTGTGGACGCTGGTATATATGCACATATTTATATAAATAACATATGAAAATGATTTGAGTTACAGATTAAATATTTACTTAAGTAAAAGGTTAGTTTGACTTTCTTAAAAATAATATAAATATAAAAATATATAAAAGAAAAATGATGCGAAAAAGGTAATATCACATCACGACAACTCTTTATTAAACATTTCAAACAATGGTGATGTGATAAGGGGGTAGCATGATGGTTGCGTGTGGAATGGGAGAGAGGGGGTGAGGTGGCACAATGGTGTGGATGGTAAACGACTAAGGGTAAAATGGTAATTTTCCTATTTCATTTTATATAGAAGCTATTTTTATTTTCAAAAGTTCATTCTACTTCACCTTTTCCATTTAAAAAAACTTTACTCCTTTTCAAGCTTTCACTATTATTTTCCATGACTTCTTAGATTTTTCCTAAAGTAAAAAGTCCTTCTTCCCTTTTTAAATCCTTTAAAAACAAATTAAAAATCATACTTTTATTCTCTACTTCACTTAACATCCATAAAGAAGCCCAACCCACCTCACATCATTAAGGTCGAGCTGATGTTACCCTAGGACGAACAACTCTAGGTCACCTGAGGCTTCCAAAAATACAAATTTTATAAAGGAAAACTGAGTTCTAGTGTCTATCCAAGGTGTGGTGGTAGTTGACTTATTTCGATTGATTTTTGGTGAGTAAAGCTCACTTTTAAACCAAAGTATAAATTTTTTATTATTGATAATAATTGTTGTTGGTTGGAAAGTAATGTGGTTGGGTAATACATAATATGTTTATATGTAATGTTTGTTATGACTTGGAAACGAATTCGAAACATTAAGTATGGTTTGCAAGTTATTGTTTGATGTTATGGCATATGTATAAATCTATGAGCTCATGTTACGAATGTTGTATGTTATTTGGAAAGTAACACTAAAAATTGTTTTGTTATGGCATCGAGATCCTTTGGTTTTAAACTTGATTTACTTATTTATTTTCAAGGAAAGTGTTTTATATAGTTTCCATAAAATTTGCTTTTTATTTCCCAAAACTTTATATTAATTTTATAAAGTAATTTTAAACATAAAAAGGCAAAGGATTTAAGGGATATTTGATATATAAACAAGTTTTAAGGATATGGTGTCCATAGTGATAGTCTCACTGTGGATGCAGTTCACAAAACAAATTTTTTATGTAAACTAAAACGGGGTTTCCACTTGGATATTGTTGAAGAGTTTTTAAGACTATATTATAAGTATTAAAACATTTAGTTTATTAATTAATTAACTAAGGAGTTAACGATCATTTAATTAATTAAGTAAGTACAGGTAATTAACATTTAATTTACTAATTAAGTAAGGTAATTATTATTAATTAATTAAGTAAAGGATAATTGTAATTAATTAATTAATTATTAGATAAAGGTGAATTATTAGTTAATTATTAATTAAGAAAAAGGTATAATTACTTGAATTAACTATTGATTAAATAAGGTTTGAATATTAATTAATTATTAATCTGGTAGGGTTCAATTAATACTTAATTATTAATTAAGCTAAGATTTAATAAAAGGTTGCACTTAATTTAAATTAATTAAAAAAATGTTAGCAAGTTTTTTAAATTTTAAATTTTTTATCGCTTTATTTTAAAGGATCGGTTTGTTTAAAAGCAACTATCTATTATAAAGAATGGTTTAAATACAAGGGATTTTCTTTGTCCGTGCCATTAAGTAGCCAACAAATATGAATAAGTTGTACTAAAACATTGGCTTTTTTTGGAAGTAAGTCATCTTGCATTTAGCACTAAAAGCCGATTAGTAGGCTTTCCTCTATCTATGAGATCTAGAATTTGATTTCCTGGGGGGGGGGGGGGGGTAGAAAAGTCGAAATGTTGGAAACGTGATAGATATAAGAGAGTTAATTTCAAAAAATGGATCTTGATAAATTAAGTATGGAAGATATTTTATGGTATACTTAACACCAAATTCGAAGGTACGAAAACTCATCTCTGTCCCAAGAAGTAAGAATGTGTGTCGAGTCATGATTAGTTTTCTAATTTGTTTGATTTTATTGTTGATCAAAGGATATTACCATTTGAAATTGAAAAGTTGGGATAAGTATAGATTGTCTTATTTTTCATATGTAAATCTATACACACCCCAGATAGTGGATTTTCCCACTACCAATACCTTGACCCTTTTAAAATTATCGAATGTTGATTCGAACGGACCAGGATAGGGTAACATGAATTGTTCGAAAATCAATTCGTACCAACGTAGGTGTTTGGATTGGAAACATTTGGAAAATGACGAAATCGAAGATGAAGATCTTTGAAGTGAAGGGGATATGTGATACTAATCCTAAAGGTGATTCCAATATGGATGTAGTAGGACTAGTGCCTTGAGTTTGTTCTTAGAACAACTTGTATGGATGAACGCTAGCATTGCATTGTCATGTGGAGGGTGGTGTTAGCATTCCACGTGGGATTGCTAATGGAAAGGTAAAGCATAGCCTCAAGCCTCACAACCGGGAATGACTAAAACATGGGAGATACAGCAGGGCTTTATGGGTTGCATCCATTAAGGTATGGTCATCCTAGGTCTGGATCGATATTATTGTTTTTGAATATATGCTTCGGGGCCTAGTGCAATTTTTGATCACAGCCGAGGGATGATCATATTCGGTACTATCCAATAAGGTTAAGGCTGGTCATATGTTGGAGGGGGTCTAGGTAAGGCCCTTGGTATATTTTTCCAGAGGTGTACCATGGCACGCGATAAACTTTTAATTATATGGAATTCCTTTTCTAATAAGTGCCTTTATGGACTTAATTTTATACCTAATATGTTGGAATTTAATTAATGTAGCCATTTCGGCTACGATTCAATATTTATTTTAAATCCTAAACATTATCATAATTTCATTGGATTTTCTGTAGAACTATTTGGTTTATCGTCGGGTAAAAACCAATTTGTATTCGTGTGCAGCGTGGTCTTACGAGATACCTTTATTTTTAAAGGTTATAAGTGTAAAATTCAGTTTTCTAGAGTTCACTTACACCAGACCCATGTTTGATCCAAAGTTTAATTTTCTTTCCTAAAAACTCTTGGGCACATGTAAAGTGGCCAGGTATTTCAGGTTCTCACGGATTCATTTTGAAGGAGCATGGAGTAGCTTGCTTCAACATTAGCAATTATTTATTTGTTTTCCACTGTATATGTATCTTTTCTATAAGCAATATGGGGACATGCAGTTATAACTGTCCCTAATTGAAGTCGGTACCTATTGTGACTCCGATGTATTAGTTGGAAGTGACTATATGTACTATCAGATATTCTATTATATATAATTGCTTTGCATTATGAGATTTTGTGTTTTCCTTTCTTCTTTTCTTTTCCTTTATTTTTACCCCAACAAATTATCTTTCGGACACCTAGATGATCGACATATGAATATTGTGGGTGTATTAAGTATAGCCTTTGGGAGTAAGAAAGGTGGACCGTTACATATGGTATCAGAGCTTAAGTTGAGCGAACATCTACACCTTGGTTGGGTTCAGCTCATTTGGGATAGGGTTAGTAATACCCTAGAATGAGTTTACTTTGTGATACTGTGTATTTGTAATGTTTATTTGCATATGTATATACATTCGATTATAAGATCAGCTTTGATATATTTGATTAGTACCCTTTTCCTTATGATTATCTCGTCTAAGTATTCTAAAAAGTTATCTTACTATATCCAGATAGTAAGAATGAGCAATATGACAAGACAAGGTAGAGGAGCTAGTAGCATCACGACCATCAAATGGTCGAGCTCCGATGTTTGAAGAGTTGGAATAATTAAAGTGGCAACATTAGTGCAGACCCATGTGAACTTTGCAGCTCTATGCAAGATTATACTGAACTGGGAGGAAATCCATTTAAGGGCTTGAAATTCATCGTCGGAGTCCATTCTTGCGAAAAGATTTTCAAGGGATTAGATATTTTGGATGAGCAGAAGTAGTTCTTAGCATCTTTGTAATTGCAAGATGGAGTGGCAATATGGTGGGACTCCGTTACAGCTAATGTGCCGAAATTTGATTTTTCTTAGGCTAAATTTACGGAGTTTAAAGACCAATTTATGCCCACTATAGGAAAGACTCATATGTATAGGATTTTCTTGGATCCTAAGCAAGGGGATTTGTTGGTAGCCGAATATGAGACCAAATTCAATGAACTATCTTGTTTTGGATTGGAGTTGAATGATACTCTGTTAAGAAGAACAAGATGTTTATGATGGGAATGAAGGAAGGATTCCAGGAGAAAGATTACCCATTTGAACGGATCTTTTGTGGATTTAGTTGATAGGGCTTTGAGGTATGAGGTTCTTGAGAAGAAAACGCCGGTATCAACACCAAGCTCTAATAATAGCAGCAACCCGAATAGGAGAAAGTTCAATCAGGGAAGAAGCAATGAAAAGGAAAGTAGGGAGGAGATTAGTGGGACAAGGTTAAGAATGGTGGTTGTTTTATTTGAAAATATAAAGGCCATATTGTAAGATTCTGTCCAAATTCTGAGCTCTAAAGAAGCAGGCGAGACCCATCTCTCCAATGGTTTTGAGGATGCTATGCTTCAATAGTCACCAACCAGCGCATATGGTGATGGGTTGCCCACAAATGATGAAGGGACAGCAGGTCAAGGTTTATGCAAACAATGGTCAACCATCCACTTTGGCAGATGTGAAAGGAAAGGGAGTTCTTAAAGGTACTTTAATGATTGATGCATTTTCGTATGAGTATTTTTTGATATTGGGGCTTTCTATAGTTTCATTTCTTTAGAATCAATAGGAAAATTGCAACTTGCCCCAAAAATTATAAATACCCCTATTTGTATGTCCATTTTCATAAGAAGTACAACTAATCTATGCATGATCTGTGAGGGTGTACAAATTACCTATCTTACCCACCATTTTTCTTGCGACTTATTTATCCTAAATTTTAACGGGTTTGATATTATACTTGGTACAAATTGGTCATCTGAGTATGGAACTGTCTTTGACTGTGGTGGGAGGACCATATTTTTAGTGACCAAATTGTGAAAAATTGTTAAAGTTTCATGTGAGGACTCCGCCATGCGTATGTACAGTTTCTTTTATGCCCTTGAATCATCCCTAGAAGAGTTAGGGTCGATAGAAATTGTTAAGGATTTCTTTGATATCTTTGAAGAAGCTAATAGTCTACCTCTACATCAGGAAATTGAGTTTTATATTGACTTAATTCCCGGTTCGAGGCCGGTTATCCAGCCTATACATAAAATGGCTAAGAGAGAGAAGAAGGAGCTAATAAATCAAACTGATGATTTGTTGAGAAAAGGACTAATTGGACTGAGTCGTTCAAGTAAAGAAGCAGCTAGAGTTTTTGTTGCAAAGTCTAATGGATTATTAAGACTTTGTGTGGATTACCGGGAGTTAAGTAAGTAAACCATTCGGAGCAGGTACCCTTACCCTACATAGATGAATTTTCGACCAACTTCACAGTGCTTGAGTATTATCCCAAATGGACCTTGCTATAGGATTTCACCAGTTAAGGGAAATGAAGGATAGTATAACCTTAACTACATTTAGAGGTCCTGACTTTTTCTTTGAGTGATTGGTTAAATCTTTTGGGCTAACTAATGCACCCATTTATTCTGTAGACTCGATGAATCGTTCTTTTAGGGATGTTCTCAATAAGTTTGTGTTGGTCTTTACAAATGATATTCTTATCTACTCTAATATTGAGGAAGAGAACGAACATCATTTGGAAGTGGTATTAAAAAAGTTAGGGAAACATGTTCTTAAGGAAAAAAATTCTAGGTGTCATTTACTGCAGTCGAAAGTAAGGTTCCTAGGACACATTTTGTTGGGAGATGACATTTCAATTGACCTAGCAATGGTAGCAGTTGACAACTATGGTTGGAGTTTCGGACAGCATACGACTTGAATATTTTATATACACCAAGGAAAGGAAAATGTGGTAGCAGATGCTTTGAGCAGGAATATGATTTTGGAACTTTCGAAAGTTACCCTAACACTTTTAGATAGGATTATGAGAAAGTAAAGGGAAGATAGCCTATTAATGGAAAACATCAAGGATTTATAGGAGGGGCAATGTTCAAGTTTTGAGAAAGATCAGCATGGCATATTGCGTATGAAGGAAGGATATGTGTTGCTAATGTTGATGGTCTTAGATAGGAGGTTTTATCAGAATGTCATCAATCTAAGTTGGGTATCCATCCGGGTCTTTCAAAGATGCATCGTGATATGAAGCAGGTATTCTGGCGGAAAGGGATGAAGAGGGATATCTCTATCCATGTCAGCCGATGTGAGAACTACCAACAAATCAAGGATGATCACCAAAGTGAACTGCTAGGCTACTCCAACCCTTTGAGATCCCAAATTGGAAGTGGGAGCTGATATCAATGGATTTTATAGACGAGTTGCCTCGATCAAGGAAAGATAATAAAGATGTTTGGGTTATTATGGATCAATTAACGAAGAGTGCCTATTTCATTCCAGTAAAGCCGACGAAAACTACAGCCAGTGTGGTAGAAGTTTATATGAGGGAGATCGTTTGACTACACGAGGTATCATCTAGTACTGTAAGTGATTAAGATCTCATCTTTAAAAGCCAGTTTTAGAAAGCGTTACAAGTAGCTTTAAGAACAAAGCTAAGTTTGAGCACAACCTATCATCCTCAAACCAATGGTCTAAATGAGAGAGTGAATTGAATCATGGATGATCTGTTGAGAGCTTTTTTCGTGGACTTTGGAGGATTGTGGGAAGATTATATGCACTTGGTAGAATTCTCTTACAACAACAGTTATCGAGAAAGCATTGGCATGGCGCCCAATGAAGCTCTTTATGGACGACCATGCAATTCACCAACGTGTAGGGTAGAGACCAGGGTCGATTAGTGCTTGGAACAAATATGATTCGAGAAGCTATGGAGAAGGTTGTAATCATCAAGAAGATGATGAAGGAAGCCCAAGACCGATAGAAGAGTTATGTAGATTAGAGGCGAAGGGATTTGGAATCGCAGTTGGAGATTTTAGGTTTGTGAAGATTTGCCTAATTAGAGGAGTTGTTCGGTGTGGGAGAACTGGGAATTTGGCACTAGGTTATGTTAGACCATTTCAAATTCTTGAAAGGATTGGGCCATAAGCATATAAAGTTGAGTTTCCGGAGAGATTGTCAAAGGTCCACAATGTTTTCCATATGTGCCATTTAAGAATGTATGCGCACAACTCATCATTAATTGCGGAGCCGTCTATTCAAACATGATTTGGAGGTGGAACCAAACCTGACTATGATAAGACACTTAGTTTGCATTGCAGATCATGATTAAAAAAAAATTGCGTTGTAAGGTCTTAAAATTGGTTAAGTTCTAGTGGAGCGAAGATCTCAGAGATTGTACTTAGGAGAAGGAGGATAGCTTGAAGGAAGCTTATCCCGAATTGGTGTTAGAATAGTTGTTTGTGTGCATTAAGTACTCTATGTTTATGATATAGTTGAGTAGTATGTACCTTTTGTATGTGTTTCACCTTATATAATATATGGCCTTTTGAGTCACTTTGAGCTATCTTCTGTGTGCTAATTTTGGGATGAAATTTTTTTAAGGGGAGAAGAATGTAACAACCCGAAATTTAATCACTTTAAATACGAATAATTAATGCATTTTTAAATAATTAATTAATGAATTGTATAGCCTAAATAAACCTGTTTTGAATAATAACTGGTGATGGTGAAGTTTTTAAAACTTTGGTTTAGAAAAAATATTATTTCAGAGAAAAATAAAAAATGTGTCTGAAAATCATTTTTCTTTTCGGATTTTTGACTTTCCGTTATCTAAATGTTGTTAGAAAACATTGTATACTCTGGTGTATGTAATCACACAATCATATAAATAACACATGAAAATGATTTGAGTTAATAAGTTAAACATTTACTAAAGTAAATGGCAAGTTCGAATTTTCTTTAAAATAAATAAAAAATATAAAGGTGAAAAGATGTGAAAAAGGAAATATCACATCATAACAACTCATCCTTTTACGTTTCAAATTGTGGTAATGTGATAAAGGGAGGTGGCATGATGTTTGCTTATGGAATGGGAAAGGGGGGAAGGTGGCACAAAGGTGTGAAGGGTAAAGGACTAAAGGTAAAAGGGCAATTTTCCTATTTCATTATAAAAGATATTTTCCTTTTTCTAAATTTCATTTTACTTTACTTTTTCCATTTCAAATTTTTTTACTCTTTTCCAAGCTTTCACTTTTATTTTCCATGGCTTCTTAGATTTTTCCTAAAGTAAAAATCCCTTCTTTCCCTTTGAAATCCTTTAAAAACAAATTAAAACTATACTTTTACTCTCTACTTCACTTAACATCCACAAACGAGCCCAAACCCTCCTCAAATCATCAAGGTCGAGCCCATATTACCCTAGGCCAAACCACAAGGCAACTTGAGGCTTCCAAAAATCCAACTTTTACAAAGAAAAACTGAGTTCTACTGTCGATTCAAGGTGTGGTGGTAGTTTGATTGTTTTGTAATGAACCGAGCTTTCGACCCTCGAAAATCGATATTAATACATCCATTGTATCACATGTCAAGCAATCGAATGCCCAAAGACCCGATTGTTTGGGAAAATAAAGAAGGAAGAAGAAAAATAAAACAACATAGAATCTCACAATGAAACAAATAATCTACATTATACCCTAAATCTTTTCACAAAAACAAAACTGTAATACATGTATATACAGACATCAATCAGAGTATACTAACCTATTTCAGCCTGGACAATTATAATAGTCTGTCCTAACAATTATTGATGAACAAACAATGAATACAGTAGAAAATAACCATCTACATGAATATGTCTTTGGGCCTCCAACTCATCTCCTAAAGCTCTAATAAGTCCAAACTAATTTGTAATATATTCGGTCTGACCTCAGCATTATAATAAAATAACACTCGATTAGGTCTGAAAAACCAGCATGAGAAAACACACCAAATTGGATTTAAAGTTAAAAAATCTTTGAAATCAAAAGGTATCTCGTAAGACCACGTTGCACATAAACACGGATGAGTTTTTACCTTACAATAACCAAGACTGTTTCTATAGAAAATCCATTTACATTTTAATAATGTCCAAAGGCGAAAATAAAAATAATCAAATAGCTATGATGCACGTGAGTGTACATCAGAACAATACTAGGTATATAATCAAAAATCGATAAGTCACGTTCAATAATTGTGTAGATTTTCCATGGAGGTGCCCAAACTTCGAGGAACTATCCTCCTACAGAAGGATAAGAGATATCCTTCCAAAGAATCTTACATCCCTAGTGATCTACCATAGGAAAAACATAGCTAGTCTCACTAAGACCGGGTGCATCGCCCCATGCATGCATAACAATCGTAAGTGACATCAAGGAGGCGGCGACTACACCCTATGGGTTTGCCAACCCTATTGGCCATGCCTTCTATCTCTGGTTTTAGTCATTGCTGCTGATGAGGCTACATCTGACATTTTAGCTTACGCACCGCCACCAAATAGATCATGGGATCCCATATGGATTCCAATACCCCAATGGGTCTCGGAATCACACATAGATTCCCACATCTAAATTAGATTTTGCAATCACACCCGGATTCCCATACTTCAACGGGTCTTGGAATCACACATGGCTCTTAACATTCCAATATATCACGAATCTCCTCCATGGAAACGTATATGGTTAACGGAGTGGTTACGGGTTCGAGTCATCTCTTACAAGTACACTCCTCCGCTTTCTGGGTGCTCCCAAAACCAAATGCCGATTTTTGGAATGACCAGTACCGGTTCTTTAGGAAATAATCAAACAATACATAAGAACGTTGGATCAGCCCCTAACTGTTTGAATGGACGGGTCTCCTTATCATTTGTCCTAGAAGAACAAAACAAGTTTATACGTACAATATAGTACCACCGATGGTAACTGTACCATGTAATTCTCATGTTTCCCCTAGATATTTCTAAAGTTAAAATCATTCGCTGTTAAGTAGGGAATATTTCTATACCACCAAAATTAAGAAGGATTGCATATTTAGGTCAAGTTTTGATAGTCGATTATTGAACTATCAAATAACAAATATTCAATTAGGAATTTATTTCATATGGAAAGCCAATATTGGTTAAGCATATAAGCGACCACTAGCCTCATTTTATAAACCTTTTACAAATAAAAACCACTTGTAAATTTCTTGTATAGGAATATTTTTCCAAGATATATCCATTGATTCTTATATTTTCAATACTTAGTAAATACTATCTTAACAGTATAAGTATATTTACAAAACTGAGAAAGATTTTCTTTTCATTCGACTCTCAAATCATTTATAAGTTTCTTTATAATTCTAGAAATCATTTTATAAACCTCCCAAAAACCATGAATAATTCCTTTATATAAATTCAATCCCTTAAGACCTTCTTATACATTTCAAAATCACTTATAAACCATTTATGAATCTATATACCATTTATAAAAATTTCTTTTATAAATCTATAACCCTGTTTCTAAAATTCGTTTATAAATATCTAACTATTTATAAACTCTTTTTCCCCGCAGATAACCTTTTCTTACGTCTTCAATCCATTTTACAAATTTATTTATATAATGCATGTCTTTTAACTCTATTTATAGTCTTGGAAACATTTATAAATAATTAAAATCATTTACTTCAAACATTATTATTATATAATAATAATTAACAATGAACATTATAAATAAATGGAAATCATTAACTTTAAGTATCTTAAAATAATAATTAATTATTCTAAAATATTTTTAAAGAAATAAAAATCATTAATCCTTACCATTTTGTAAATAATAATAATAATTTATTTTAAAACCTTATTAATAATTCTTATTATTAAATTCAAACCATAATTTTTATTAAATAATTAATCTCTCAATTTATTAACCGTTTTATAAATCATTAAAACATATTAACTATAAATAAATAACTTTTAAACAATATTAAAATAAAGAATGACTTTAAAATAATATTAATATAATTATGTAACTTTAAAACAATTTTAATATAATTAATAACTTCAAAAGAAAGTTACTATAATTAGATAACCTCTAATTAATATTTATAATTTAATAACTTAAAACAATATTAATATATTTAATTAAATTTAAAACAATATTAAAATATTTAATTAACTTAAATAATCCTTAAACAACATGTTTTCGAAACCCAATTTCAGATTTAAAAATCGTTTTTTGTCTCAGAACCCAATTCCGACTTAAACGATAATTTTTAATATTTTTAAAATACTAATTTGAGGCCAATAGCCACCCAACTCTTAACAAAAATCAATATTGATCTTCTTATCACTACCGGGTTTTATTTTCAAACATATAATAACGTTATAATCATAGTATCCACAGTCATATTTATTATTCAATAAATCGTATAAAAGAAATATCATTGAACAATTCAATTATAGCTAGGAATCATGTTGGATCTCTCAAACCTGCTTCCCTGCATCACAAACGTTATCTAATCATAAAATATAAATAACCGCTACTAGGCGAGATTCGTATAAAAAGGGTCATCTGCTCTTACACGGGATTGCAATAGGGTCTCATCCGCTTCAATAGATGGAAATATTCAATCCAACTAATATATATAATAATTTATCCAAACAACCATTCAAACAAATTTATCAACTATATATCATAGTAGTCAACTAAAAAGGTGAGATGAACTTACCAAAATTTACTGTTGTCGACGAGGCGTTCCCGTTTGGAACTAAAATCGAACGACATTTGATTTTAGGCCAAATTTCAACAGTCTCTAAATATTCCCAAACCAATTCCATTGCAAAGCTCTCGTCGATACGAGCGCAATGCAAAAAGTTTAGTCCCGATCGAATCTCGTATGAAGGAGATATGAATTTTATAACTTATCGAAACATTTTAAAAATAAACTAATCACACTTGACCTAATTTACAAAAATGCCATCTTCCCCCAATATCGACCTCTGTTGTGCATGATGGACACGGTTGTGTACACATCTTCATTGACAAGGGGATACGCAAGGCAAATCGAAAATCCAACGATTCCCTTGAACTTCTCTTGGGAATCTCCATTTGCCCATACAAAATTCATCGACTTTGCCATGCTCACCTGAAACACGACCTTGCCCACCTCTCTTCGCTGCTACAGGAGTCGTCTCCCTCTCCAGTGAAGCGCACCTCTCCTACCTAGGTGCTAAGGTTCTATCTCCACTCTCGTATCCTAATCCAACAATTGCTTCCCGAGTTTGCCAAAAACCCAAACCCTAGTTCCCATACCCAGTACCGTCGAGTTGAAGAAATGATTTTGCACCCTTCTACATGCATATTAGGTCGACGCTCTCACCAAAACAAAATTTTTAAAGCTCGTTCCAGATTTTTTTATTGAGTTGATCTTGAGGTATAGATTTTTGAATTCTAAATTTTTTTTCCTCTCCTCTGTTTGCTGCAGTGTTTAAATAATAAGGGAAGGATGCAAAGTATCGAAGAGGGGGTGTGGGTGGTACAGGGTATGGTCAGATCACATGGTGGTAAGCAATGGCTGTATGGTCAAATTGATATATATATATATATGTATGTATGTATGTATATGTATATGTATATGTATATGTATATGTATATGTATATGTATATGTATATGTATATGTATATGTATATGTATATGTATATGTATATGTATATGTATATGTATATATTAAATTCAAAATATCTAGCTATATAATTCTGGACCCCAATCGAGGAATGTCGCCTGGCATTCTATATGTTATACTCCTATTCCAAACTCAAAGGAACTTGTTTCGAGGTCTAATTCGATTATATGTAGAAGATAGCTTTTTGAACCCAATTATTATATTAAATTTTCAATATAAATTTCAACACACTTTGACCTCGCACGGCCAAATGGTGCATCCGATTGCCATGAATTTTGACCGCATAATATAATTCATTATTACAGGCCCATTGACACTAATTTTGTCGAAATCTGAGACTGTGATCGGAAGGCTTTTTGTAAGTTAATTAAAAAGAGTTAATTTTAAAAGTAGTTACATCACTTTTAAATCAGATTTAAAATTTTTCTTCCCTTCATTCTTATTAATAGAATAATCTTTGAATTTATTTTTATCTAACTTAAAACTAAAGATTCCATTAACAAATTTCAATTATTAAATATAACAATTAAATTATCCAATAAATCACTATATTTGAAATTCAAGTTATTTAATCTATGAAATTAAATTTTCAATATTTAAAATTAATTAAATATTCCAAACTCAAATGACAAAAGTCATTGATCGTTACATGTTTCGATTGATTTTTGGTGAGTAAAGCTAACCTTTTTAACCATAGTTTTAAACTTTTGTTATTGGTAATAATTGTTATTAGTTGTTTGGTTGGAAAGTAATGTGGTTGTGTTTTACATATATGTAATTATATGTAATCTTTGTTATGGACTTGAAAATGAAGTCGAAAAGTTTAGTATGGTTTGCAAGTTATTATTTTTACTTGTTGTATTATGTTATGGCATGTGTATTAATGTATGAGCTTATGTTATGGATTATGTATGTTGTTCAGAAAGTAACACTTAAATTTGTTTTGTTGTGACATCAAGATCACTTTGGTTTTAACTTGTTCTGCATATTTATTTTCTAGGAAAATGTTTTGTAAAGCTTCCAAAAACTTTACTGTTTAGTTTCCAAAAACTTTATACTAATTTATAAAGTATTAAATATAAAGAGGCGAAGAATTTAAAGGGTTATTTGATATTAAACTAGTTTTAAGGTGATGGTATCCATAGTGGTAGTCTCCATGGATGTAGTTCACAAAACGAAATTTTTTATGTAAATTAAAATGGGTTTTTCACTTAGATATTTGTTGAAGAGTGTTTAAAACTATATTATAAGTATTAAAAACTTTACTTTTATTATTCAATTAATTAATTAAGTGTGGATTTAATAATTATTAATTAATTACTTAAGTAAAGATAATTAGTATTTAATTTACTAATTTAGTAAGGAAATTATAATTAATTAATTAAGTGAAGGATAATTATAATTAATTAATAAGTAAAGGTTAATTATTAATTAAGTAAAAGGTTTAATTATTTAAATTAATTACTTATTAGGTAAGGTTTGAATATTAATTAATTATTTATTGGGTAGTGTTTAATTATTACTTAATTATTAATTACGTTAAGATTTAATAAAAGGTTTCAACTTATTTGAAATTAGTTAAATAAAGGTTTTCTAAACTTTAAATTTCTAATCACTTTCTTTCCAAGGATCGGTTTGTTTAAAAGCAACTTTCTTCTACAAAGAATGGTTTAATTGCAAGGGATTTTCTTTGTCTTAGCCCTTAAGTAGCCAAACAAATATGAATAAGTTATACTAAAATATTGACACATTTTATTGGAAGTGGTCATCTAATATTTGACAATAAAAGCCGATGAGTAAGATTTCCTCTATTTATGACATCTAGAACTTAATTTCTAGGCAAGGAATAGAAAAGTTGAAATGTCGGAAACGTGATAGACATAAAAGAGTTAATTTCGAAAAATGGATCATGATAAATTATGTATGGAAGATATTTCATGGTATACTTAAACCAAATTCAGAGGTATGGAAACTCGTCTCTATCCCGAGAAGTAATAATATGCATCGAGTCAATTTTAGTTTTCTAACATGTCCGACTTCATTGTTAATCAAGGGACAGTACTGTTTGAAATCGGAAAGTGGGGATAATTATAGGATGCCTTAGTTTTAATATGTGAATCTATACACGGCCCAAATAGTAGATTTGCCCACTATGATAACCTGACCCTTTTAAAATTATCGAGTGTTGGTTCGATGAGACTGGGATCAGATAATATGAGTTATCAGAAAACTACTTAAAACCAACATAAACGTTTGAATCGGTAACATAAGGAAGATGATGGAATCGAAGATGAGGGTCTTTAAAGTGCAAAGGCTACTTGCTACTAATCCTAAGGTAATTCCAATATGGATGTAGTAGAAGTAGTGCCTTTAGTTTGTTTATATCCTGAAGAACGTGTATGGACGAATACTAGCATTGTATTTTTGCTTGGAGGGCAGTGTTAGCATTCAAAGTGGGATTGCTAAAGGTAACGTAAAGCGTAGCCATAAGCCTTACAACCGAGAATGACTAAAGTAGGAAAGATTCAGTGAGGCTATGTGGGTCACACCCATTAGAGTATGGTCATCCCTGATCTTCATCAATATTATCATTTTTGATTGTATGCTTCGAGGCTCAGTGCGGTTGTTCATCACAACTGAGGGATGACCATATTCGGTTCCATCCAGTAAGAGTTAGGCTGGTTCTGTGTTGGCAGGGTTCAAGGCAAGCTTCTAAATGAGGCACTAGGTACATTTTTGTAGAGGTGTATCGTGGCAGGCGGTATCTCAATAGCCTTGTCATTTTATGTAATACATTTTCCAATAAGTGGCTTTACAGACTTAGTTGTATATTTAATATGTTGGAGTGTAATTAATCTAACCATTTCGGCTATGATTCGATATTTACTTTAAACCCTAGATCTTATCATAATATCACTAGATTTTCTATAGAATTGTTTAGGTTATCATAAGATAAATACCCATCTGTATTTATATGCGGCATGGACTTACGAGATACCTTTATCTTTAAAGGGTTTTATAAATATTAAATTAAATTATTTGGATTTTTCTCACACTAGACCCACGTCTTACCTGGTGTTTTATTTTCTTTCCACAAAACTCTTGGGTACTCAAATTTTATGAGTAGCCAAGTAGTCCAGGTTGTGATGGGTGCATTTTGGAGGGGCATGGAGTAGAGGGCTTCGATGTTTGCTAGTTATCATTTATTTTCCATTATACGCGTATATCTTGTATCAGCAATGTGGGGACAGGCCGTTATAGCCATCCTTGGCTAAATTTAATACACGTTGTGATCTAATATATTATTTTGGAAGTGACCATATGTACTATCTATGACGACCCGTAATTTTTAATGGTTTTATTAACGTAATTAAATGAATTTTGTGAAATTTTAAACAATAAAAATTTAATATTTGAAGTATGTCTAATTAACATGGAAGATGGTAAAATTTCATCAGAAATTAAGGAAGTTTATGTTATTGTGTACTTTTATTTCAATTCAAATCAGTTAAAAATTGATAATAATAATAAAGTGTTTTTCGAACCTGAATATTTTTGTACAATAAATTTATAAATCATCTTCTAAGTGAGACATCATATTTCGTTTCTTCAAATTTGGACTGCTATTGCTCCGTTTATCTTATTTTCAAAAACTTGGCATCATTTTTGGTACCGATTATCGACTTTTGAACGGATGATCGTACCATTGATATCTGTATACTGTATTAATCGTCTCCGCTTGCCGATCTCAGCGGTATATATCATTTGTGTTTTAAAGTCTGGTATGCGACGAAACCGCGTAGCAGATATCTGTATCAGTTACGAAATTTGAACTCTTGGTTTCTTTGTTTTTTTAATTGTTTACAGAACTAATAATCTTTGACTTTTAGAATTTCCAGTATTTACCTTCTGACTTTTGCTATCTCTCCTTGCTCAACATATGTTCGTTTACATTCTTTATTTTTGCTTTGGAAATAATACATAATAAATATTTATATATAAACTTTTCTATTCATTTTCTCTCATCTCACTGGCTTTCATGCTCCAACCCACCTACATCCCCTCACTCCACTCAACTCTGACAACCTCCAGCTCGCCAAATCACTCCCCTTCCCTCATCTCCCCTCATCTTTTCCAAGCCGAAGCTATACAGTAGGCCACCCATCTCCTAACCAATCATCTTATCATCTCATTTACCCATGAACCGATGCAGTCTTCTCCCATGGCCACCCCTGCCTATGACTGAAGTTATATCTTCCATCTCCCTTCTCCCCCATGCTGCTTTTTCACACTACCTCTTCTCACCACTGTGTCTATTCAAGGTATTATATTTACATTATTTTAGAATTATGTCAGTGTTTTGTTTATATTTAAAAGATATGTAGTATATATATCTGGAGCTAGTCTATTTGTTTAATCTAAAGCCAGTTTGCCATCAAATAATATGCTTAAATATCTTCAAATCTGTGGTATATAATAACATATTTAGTTTAGTTTTATATATGTATGTATGTATGTATGTTTTATATATACAGATTCTAAGTATAATATATATTGGTTTGAAACACAAGTTGCATATGTTGTGTACGGTACGATTTATACATATATTCTGCTACAAAACATATAGAAAGTCCGACCTATTTATCTCTAAATTTTTGACATAAATATACATAGGCTGGATTTCCAAATATATATATATATATATGCGTATTATATTAAGTAATGTTTATACATGTTTAGAAGTATAATTTGGGTTATTTTCTGTTATAATTTATTTGTATATACTTATGAATATATAAAAAATTTATATATATAGTCTGTATAGCTTATATAATATAATATAGATGTTTATATAAATATCAATTTAAATAAATTGTTATATAGGTTTGCATGGACTTTCAAATATGATATTCATCTTGGAATATATAAGTTGATACAGTTTATATGTTTTATATTAACAGATGCTACAGTATTGTACCTTGTTTGCAACATTTTTTATATATATTAATATACAATGTTTTGAATACAATGTTCTGTAAATATTCTTAAACTATATATTATAGATATATAGGAAGTTTTGTAATATGTTTTAATATATAGATGGCACGATATGTTTTACAGTACAAGTAGGTTGTGTAGTACCATGCGTATTATACAATATGCTTTGCTGGAGAACACTCTCCGTTGAGTGTATATATATATCTATATATATATATATATATAATGTTGATATTTTGACTTTATGAATAGGTTTTATTTATACAAAGTATTTAAGTTATAAGATCTACATATATTATATGGAAATTGCAAGATAATATACTATTTAAAATGTATATATATAATGTATGTTTTAATACATATGTGTTATTTTATAGTCAATACTGAATTCAATATAATACCCACATGTTATATAGAGTATTTTATGTTATGATGTTGTATTATATTTTGTTGTAAAGGTTATGTCAGCTCATACCTGAATTATATAAATATTTGATTTTATACACATAAATTTATGTAAGTCATATATATTATTTTATCTTAAATTACATATGGTATATAAATATATATTATTCGTTTTCGAAGTAGTTTTATGCAGATGTGTTTAAGAATTTGTTTTGGGTAATGGTTTTAAGTATAATAAATTTTTTGATTTTTATGCTTGGGTTTAAGAATAATGATTTAGAAATTTTTATAATATTTTAATCTATGTCTTAATTTAAAATACTAAAATATATAATAATAATGTATCTATTTTCAGTTTATATCAAAACTGATTCTGATTAGTTCTTATCGATTCCCCATTTATCAACTGTGTCCGTCGTGCCTGTTTTCTTCATCGAATCGTGTCCATCTAGCTTTGTTTGGAAATTTGTGCTTAGATTTGCAACTCATCTCATTTTTGTTCATCTCTAGCCTCGAAATGTGAGCAATCACTCATGATTAACGTTCTTATATTTATTAAACTTTATTTCAATTGAAACGACAATTGAAATTTTCTGTTGTTAGATACTTACATTGCTATATATATGATATTATCTGTATCTATTCACCTGTAACATCTAACACCATCATCTGTTACTTATATTGATTATACATGCCTGTTATATTATTATCATATATGTTATCACTCTGCAAGTTCTCTGTTAGTATAGAATTCACTATGGGTTGAAATGATACATACTCGAATGATCTGTAGAATATGAGAAAATCATTATGGGCTGAAATGATAAACCCAAGCGATTTTCATTGAATTGAATTGGGATTGCGGATTGAAATGATATATATTCGTATATATTTAAATTGCAAATAGAAATGATAAATATCCATATCACTTGACCATAGGATAGAAAATTATACACAGACACCGTTGGTCAATATATATTAATGATTTCCAACGTTTTGAAATGAATATTTTGGTTTTAATAAATATTGATTTTACGATAGATATATAAATGTTCTTTTTATAAAGGTTTTAAATTATGACTTTTTAAATTATATGTTTGAGATTTTAAAATTATAAGTTAGTTTAGAATTATAAATTTTAAGATTTTACTTACAATTTTACAATTTTAATATATATATATAATAATAAGTTTAATAATAAGATTTGATCTATTAAATTTGATTTAATAAAGTTGATTTAATAATATATAATATGTTTAAGTATTTATTTAAAATTTATATTTTTAAATATAGAGTTTACAATGATTTTAATAAAATTCAGGTTGGAAAGAGATAGAAATTGGTTTGAAATTGAATTAATTTAGGAATTATACTCAAATAATTTTGATTTGAAATTTATCAAATTTGGGATTTTAAAGATATTATTTTATAACTTGATTTTGATTAAAAGTGATTTAAAGGAATATTTCAAATTCACATAAATTGAAATGGTATATTTAGTTTTATTTAAATATGAAATTTGAAGTTTATTTAAATGTTATTAGAATGATTAAGTAAGTTTTTCAAAACTAAACAATAGTAAAGCGAATTTGTTATACATATGGAATTATCAAATTTAGGTCTCAAATTGTGGAATAGTTAAAGCTTTGAAATACATCGAAATTGAAATTATTTATTTTATGGTTCAAATCTGTATTAGAAATTCATATAATTTGAAAAGGGTTATTGAGAAACTGAATTGAATTGAAATTGGCGAATTAAGATTGAATTAAATTGAATTTTGGAATTCGGGTTGATTTGAATCGATTTGTGAAATTTGAGGAAGCTATTTTATTATATGAAGTATTTTTAAAATTTTTTAAAACTATTTATATATTTTACTTTATAAATTATTTTAATATAAAATTTTAATATAAACTATTTTTGATATAAACTATTTTAATATACTAATTATTTTAATATGAACTATTTTAACTTATAACTATTTTTTATAAACTTTATTATATGTACTATTATAAATATCTAAACTGTTTAAAGGAAAGTGTTATGGTTTTCCAAAGTATTATGGTTCCAAAGAGCTACGATTTCAAAATGTTGTGATTTCCAAAGTGTTATAATTTCAAGTGTTTTGGTTTCGAAAGTTTTATAACTTTGAAAATAATATGATTTTGGAAGTGAATATATTTGAAATGGAAATGATATCATATTGATTTGGTTTTGAAATGGAAATGATATCGTATTGATTTGGTTTTGAAATGGAATCGATATCGTATTGATATGGTTTTGAAATGGAAATGATATTTTGGTTTTAAAGTATAAACTATTTTGAAAGGATCGTGATGTTATAATAACGTTTGGTTGTTAAAGAGATCAGGATCAGAAGTTGTCATACTCTCTGCCAACTCCGAAAACCACTTTAACAATTGTGTACGCGATGGAGATTCCAGAATGAAGTAGGATGGTGGTGACGATCCTATTGAGGTATATACGTGGACCCGACTCCCGTGGGTTGGCATAAGGTGGCTAAAACAGTAGCGATTCTTGGGCCAAGTGAGGTAGCTCCTCCGATCGGACACACTTATTGTATGCCATTTTATTACATTATGATGGATTTGGTGCGCACCTTTGATTTTGGGAGTGTGGCTCGAGGTGGGCGTTAGCTGTGGCCATGCGTTACCACTAGTCCGGATGCGTAATTGGTATATCTTCCCTGACATTGCCTAGTTGTGCCGTGTCACCTACCTTAGCGAGACCGCTGTGAGTTTTTTTTGTACCATACCTATGGAGTGCCCTCTGATGACGCCCAGTACATGGGAGATTACGGTACTGTATGACTACGGGAATATATAAAATGTGTTAATGTGGAAAATGTAAATCCTTAATGCTATTTTAATATTTTACTTTACTGTAGACATTATTATAATAGCGTATATTACAGCATAGTAGATAGTTTAACGGATTCTTAGAGGATGGTCATCCCAAACATCCTTTGAGTTACTTGTATTTTAGTTGATATTTCACTTGAATTGGATTTATTGATATAAGAATGTTAATCCTGACTCGAGTGTTTTGTGTTTTGTGTTTTGCTTTACGCTCGGGTCAGATTGAGTGATACATCATTGAGACTCACCTTTGGAGTTAGAGCTTTGCTTGGATATCCATCTATCTATCCAGCTTGCAGTTTTCAGTTGATTCCAATGGTGTATTCAGATTTTGTATTGAGACTTCTGTGTATTCGAGGCTTTTGTTGTATCTTGTTTAACACTTATATATGTGTGTGTGTGTGTGTGTGTGTGTAGCTTCATGAACTACTATTCTTTTATTTCCGCTGGTTATTGTTATATTACTCTGTGTATGTGATTCTGTGTTTAATTTATTTGTGCATATGTCGAGTTTTGCCAAATATAAATTAACAAACTAGTATATGAGAAATTCAAGTCCGACATGTGTGGATGCGAATGGTTGGAAATATCAGGATGTTACACTATCTAATATTCGATTATATATGATTGTCTTGCATTATGAGATTATGTGTTTTCATTTTTATTGACTTTTGTTTTCTTTTTACCCAAACAACCTATCTTTCGAACACTTAGATGATGGATGCATGAATACTATGGGTGTATTAAGTGTCGTCTTTAGGAATAAGAAATGAGGATCGTTACATATTCGGAGTATGTCACTTGGCTTCTATTAAGTTTTAGGTTCATTTACGAAATGTTTAGCGACATAGCTATATGCAACAATGTCTGGAATTCTCAACATTTGGTATCACACTTAACTCGATTATAAACTTATGTGTTTATTTATAATTATTATATTATAGAAGCCTTTGGTTTAATCAGCTATTACTTCTTGTTTAGATCAATTTGACTTAAAGTTGTCAACTGAAGTTTGAACATGAATTTAGGATTGACATAATACTCAATATCACTAATGAAGTTCGAGTCCATGCACTCCTTTATAAGGAGTTCGTTGTTTCTATAAATACTTCTATTGCATTTCACAAATACTCAAGAATGCTCAAAATATATAATCTTAATTCAGATTTGATGATTGTTCTACGTATCAAATACATAAGAAGTGTGACATTATCGACAATATCGCACGTACAATAATTTTCATTTCCAATGCATAAGTAATCCATCTTTGCTCAACATTAAACAAATTAATATATGCATGTGTATATCGTTTTAGGATTTACAAACATTCTTTTATACATATTATGAAATATGTCATTTTAAAATCCAATGTCGAGTATTATACAACAAAACTAACATGATTTTAACTTTAGTGCATCTTGAACAATCATAAGTTTGTTACTTACTTATGGTTTTAAAAATATTTTGTACCTTTTAATATTATTTCCTATAGACACATGCTTTCTTTGCATTATGACTAAAATTCAAATTATTTGATTTCTCGATTAAAATACTTACTTAACTGTGATGCTTATCAAATAACACTTTCGTATCATTCCTTGGATAATATCTAATACTCATAAACACAGCTATTTCTCCCACTGACTTCGAGACATTTTGGTTGTTATGTGCAATTGTCTATTCTGAATAATAGTTTAGATTTTTTTTGTTTTAAGATATACGTACTAAAAATCAAAGATATACCAAGCGATTAATTTTAAGTAAAATCTGACTTAACTATAGCGCGTTGAATGGACAATCTGTTATGTTAGTTCCAACAGTTGAAATTTACGATGTTATTCTTGTTAACGTGGATTATGTTCCAACTACATCGATCTTCTTTATGAAGCTACTTTTATAGCGGATGGTCATATCATTTCAGGTGTAAATATCAAAATAATATTTTAATAATGTACTAGGAATCCATTCTGGATTTGCGCATCATGCTTCATGGTAGAGTTAATACTCTTAATAGCTTACTTAAGACTAAGAGATCTTTTCTCAACATTCATAATTACTTTAATGTGCGAGATTTATTGTTTGACATTCTAATGTGTTGTGTTTATTTTAAGTTTGGTTAATTTCATTTCATTCCTCATAATGAGTTTCATCTTTGGATCATATCCAAATCCATTTTACTACCAATAATTTCTAGAAGAAATTCCTTCACTACGAAGTTGGTAATTCTTGAATCAACAATTGATTACTAGTGTAATCGAATAAGTATTCATTAATTTATTATGAATTACATTACATAAAGTTGACTTGGAACTAATTTATGATAATTATGTTCAAAACATATATTGGTCATCCAGTAACGATTGTTCCCTAACTCTTGTGGGGCAATTTATAGAAGAACCATCACATATAATTATTATGCATAGTCTATCTACTTGCGCAACCACCAACTCCATGGACCTAAGAAATGTTGGGGTATCACTTAAACCTTTATCCTGTATAGTTTTGTAAAAATTCATTAGATGAAATTAATTAAATTTTGTGTACAACTCTTCAGTGCACAACCTTATAGAAAAAAATTAGCTTAACTTCACTAATCATTAATCGTACTTTGTCCAACGAAGATCGATTACTCCTTATCGAAACATCATTATGTACCATTGGGAGGACTGAATTTTAAGATGAATGTTTATTCAATTTTCAGGTATGTTCAAACTCTTTCTAATATGCTTATTCGATCAAATCAAATCATTCTACCACATGTTATATCGTTTACTTCCATTTTATATTATATGAACTTATCATAGACATACTATGTGTATCAAAATACTTGTTCATATTTCTGATAACTCATCAATGAAGACAATGAAGTACGTGAAACCATTTTGGTATAATAGACTTTCAATCACGTACATCTACATGTATCAACCCGAACAACTCATCAACCATTTCGAATGAACCAATTTGATTGGGATTCGTACATTATGAATTATGAGCATTCACTATATAACATTAATATTTGATCGCACATGGATCAACTATCCATATTCATGTATTACTTTTAGAGTTTGAAACTCATAAAGGACAACACATAGTCTCAGGAAAATAAACACGTAAGTTACCACTTACGAATATATTTAGAAGTTATAAAATTCTGCGCTTGCATAGGTATTGAAACAATTACATGTAGAAAATATGTATTAGTAAATAGATTTTATATTTCTTTTTTCAATCTTTAATTGAGTACATTTGTATACCTTTATTAATAAACATTTTATCAACTATATTAATTGCACAAATTTTTTAATGTTGGTTGTCATGACTTTATATAACAAATGTTCTTTCAATATTAGAAAGGTTAAATTTTATCATTTCATTTTTCTAATAAGGCACCCTCTAGATTTTTATGTTTATCAAAATCATAAGAAAAACATAGAAATAATTTGATTTCTCTGGTGGATGCTTGTCTTGGGATTCTGACCTTTTGGAAAATCAGCAAATCATAAGTCGACAAGCAATAGATAACACTTTATCGGTTGTATCAAATACAATTCCTAAACTATAGTCTTTGCCTAGTATCATCACTATCTTGAAAAATTTTAACGGGTCAAATAAGATTATTCACTCATACCCACCATTTCACAACGGCTTAAGTATAATGCGCGTATTTGGAGGAATATCAATAGATATATGGATGTATCTTACCTCATTTAGTCAATATACTAATGGTGCTACACACAACATGTCTAGCTTGAGGATTATCAACAAATATAGAGAATGCAAGCAATATATTAATATATAAATGGTACGGGACAACCTTATATTAAAGATTCACAATTTTAATATATTATATTATGTGATATCCTTTTATGGAATAATATATTTCTACTCTCGTGATTCAAGAGTCGGACACATCAAATATCACGGCATATGTATTGTACGCATGTATTTATCCCTCAAGTCTATTTGGGTTTTTTCCCTGTTCCACCTAATCTATTGTAAGTTTAATTATTATAAAACTTTTATAATTTAGTTAACTTATATCATATTCTTATGTATATTACATTAATTAAATCTTACTTAATTTAATTAATAATTAATTAACATTTTAATGAATTTTATGTTATTCTATTAAACATTTTAATTGAATATGTATACCATTACATTTATGATTACACACATAAATCTATGTATGTATGTATGTATTTTATTATTGATCAATTAAATTTTAATTAACTTATTTAATTGGATAATTTAATAAAATATTAATTTTGAAAATTTCTTATGTTTATACATATATACTTACATCATCTTGAACGATTCATGATAACGTAATATGTGTGTGTATTGTACATGTATATACTTTAATTAATTAACTATTTAGTTAATTTTCTTAATTTGTCAATCTTTTTAATAAATATTAAAATTTTAAAAATATGTTTTTATATTTTCAAAGCACTTTTGAAAACTATATTATAACATTTATAATGTATATTGTTTTAAAAGCCAACTTTGAAAATCGTATTATAACATTTATAATGCAATTCTTATTTTAATTTAACTTTAAAATTTAAAATCCTATTTTAATTTTAAAACAATTTAGAAACACATTATAAAATTTAAAATTTTATTTCTTATTTAAAATTTAAATTTTCATTTTTGTTTTCAAACCAAATTTAAAAATTAGCCTAAGACCCAATTTATATTGGGCTTTTTCTATTACGGGTAACCTTTGGGCTTACTTCACTTTTCGGGCCAAGTTAGCTACCAAGGAAAGTAGTGTACTTGATTATCAATGTACAAGCCGAGACATTACCTTCCTAGACCCTACTAAATTGGTAAGCTTAATTGGTTAGCCCTAACATGATTAATCTAGACTACATAGACTACTTGGCTCCAGTGCTATTATTAGAACCAGGCCGATCGGAAGCAGGGGAATAGATAGATTTCAAAAAAAAATTCCTATTTTACATCGAAGGAGCCTTTAAAATCTAAAAGATTATTAGATCCAATTTAATGAAGTTTTAACTAAAATCATATTTTATTTAGTTTGATTAAAAGGAAGTTTAAATCTTATTTAAATTTGTATGTATTGTAATGAATGTATTAAATACATTTGTATTTGTGAAGTGTAAGTGTAGCATATAAGCAATGTATATTTGTGTAACTAAAAATGTAAACTTTTTAGAAAAGGAAACCTTTTATTTCTTTCTCTTAACATATGTATAACGAATTAAGGGAAGATGAGTCTATAAATATAAAAAGAGAAACCTTTCAATTCCCTCTCGTTAATTAGATTAATTGACATATTAAATGGTATTTATACCTAATGTCAATACGTAACCCTTTGGTGACCCCAATAGTCATGTGTATTACATTGATGCACATTTGTTGAGCATTATGTACTCTTTTCTCAATACATAAATCGACATCCGGTCTCGATACATCTTAGCTGAGAATATTTAAAATTATATGTTTAATATCATTATGATAAATTACTCATGGTCACAACATTGTGTAACTACTATAAAAAACATACCATTTATGGATTTCTATAAACATACTTTAATTTAAATTAACTAATTAATATAACACATTAAATCAAGTGTGTAATAAAAAGAAAACACTTTTTATTTTGGAAAAGATTGGTTATCAAGTTAGACATATGTAATAAATTCCCCTAACACATACCACTAACTCTATCACTCAATATATTTGAAGAATCCAACTATGTTCCCTCTATTGTTTCCAGAACAAACTGCGCCAATATTTTCCTAATCTAAAAAAATTGGAGCCAACACCTTGACAGATTTCAAAACTATCATCCTCCTCAACACGTCCTTTAAATTGATTCTTATGGTACTTAATAACAGACTTAAACCATTCATTTCTTTAAATTTAATACTGAACAATCGGCCTTCATCTATGACAGATACATCCTTGATTGCGTTTCCATTACCAAAGAAATCATCTCCCACTAACATATCACCAACTCCCTATGTGACTAAGCTAAACATGTTTTTTCTTTCAACTCTATCCACTAGAACTTTATCCTTAATCCGCTCCTTGATAATGGGTTTCCTCGAAAATGTAAGTATTCTATAGACTAAGATGTTACTATCTTGGTCAATGGTATTGGTGGAGGAGTAATCAAATCCTTTATGCGCTTCGCTAGGGAGACATCATCACCTCATTCAAGTTTGCCCTGGCTACAAATGTATTCAATAGAATGAATAAGCTGGCGGTATCTTATTGCTTCTCTCAGGCGTAATCTAAAATAATCAATATGCAGATGACACCATTCTATTCGCCTCCCACTCCTGAATCCAAATCCATAACCTGAAACTCCTTCCATACTCCTACGAACTTGTCTTGGGCTTAACTATCAACTTCTCTAATACCTCAATTCTCATAGTTGGTGGTGCCGAACATCTAGGATATCAGGTCGCAAACTCATTGAACTACAAGCTGGAACACTTTCCTTTCTCCCACCTCAGCATCACTACTCATACTACGAACTCCAAAAAGATGATCAGTGCCCTTTAGTCACCAAGATATCCAATAGACTTGCCACATAGAAAGCCCCATCCCTCATAAGAACTAATAGGTTAGTACTCCTCAACTCTATCTTAGTTAACACCGCCTTCTGGCTCTTATTTATCAAGTCTCTAGTCGGATCATATCTAAAATCGACTAAACTAGAAGAAACTTTTAACGTCATAGCTTGGTTATCCGCTTCCATTTTAAATGTTTGATGAACTGGGGCATTGTCTGCAAATCAATCTCTTAGGGAGGACTGGAGATCCTTAACCATCAATAATTTAACTTTGCTTTGCTCACAAAATGAATTTAGAAGTGCCTAAATGGTGAAATTTACATCTGGAGGAACTAGATGCTAAGAAAATATTCTGAACCATACTCCAAATTCATTCTTTATAATCCCACCATCAGCAAACCAGCCCCCTTATGGGTTGGAGTACTTTCCATCTCTAACTGCTTTGTATCTTGTGTACTTGTGAAGATTGGAAATGGGGAAAACAGTAGCTTCTGGTTGGATGCTTAGTACTTCGAAACCCCTTAAAGAATCTCCTCCCCAACTCATACAACATTGTTGACAATCGAAAAATTGTAGTATATAACCTTGGTGTGAATTGCATTCAATCTAACCGTGCCACTACTAGACTTGCTCTTGGCCAACTGCGCTGCCTCCTATCATGACTTTGCACCTTCACTCCTTCTCCCATCCCTGGAAGGCCCTTGAGAATAATGGAATTTTCCCAGTCACATCCCTTAAAACCGACTCAACGACTTCTGAGACATTTTTCTTACCCAAGAATGTGGAAATGAAAGGTCCCAAAGTTAGAATCTCATATGGCTGCTTATCCAAGGGAAAATCAACACTAAGGACAAATTAATTCGTAAAGGCATTGATATCTCTTCCAACTGTCTGATGTGCAATGTTGCACTCAGAAGCAACAACCATCCCTTCTTTAGTCGTGAGATAGCCCTTCTACATTTGGAACACCTATGCAACTCACATCATTAGGCTTATCCCCATCATTACCTATTGAGATATATTTAGAATATATGATTAGATATTATGATATATTTAGAATATATGATTAAGATATTATGATATATTTAGAATATATGATTAGACGTTATGAGTGGTATGTAATAGGGGATATATCTTTAGAAGATTTCATACTGTTTTTGCAATGTATGATTAGATGCTATGAGTGGTATGTAATAGGGGATATATCTTCAGAAGATTTCCTACTGTTTCCGCAATTCTAGAGTTACCATAAGACAGAGTCTTGGGTATGTATTATAAATATGGATGGTGTTTAATAAGAATTCCTGCTGTTTCTGCAATTCTAGAGTAACCATAAGACAGAGTCTTGGGTATGTATTATAAATATGGACGTTGGTGATTAATAAGAATTCAAGGTGAGTTTTACCAATTCTTCTTTACCTCATTATATGAATATCAATAGCACAACACGAACATGAACACAAATAAACACACAGACACTCCGCCCTTTGCATTCGGCTAGGTTTTATGTGCTAAATGTAAATCATGAATTTTTTAATAATAATGCCGGCAGCAAATAAAGTTTTGTCACGAGGCATCACTTCTTTTTTATAGTCGGATAGATGAATATTTCTACCCTCTCAACTTGATGATTATTGATGAGATGAATGACTATGAGTCGACCGATAGCAGCGATTCCATCCCTACTGTTAATGTTGCTATCACAAGTGCCTCTAGTGAGGATTAGACAGCTGATGATGGACATCCTTCTTTGGGCTTATATAACTGTTATGTACATTTTCTTAGTATGATATAGTTATCGGTGTTCAGTAGTGCATTTTGTGAAAGTGTAAGTTAGCACCTTTTACTACTACCAGTCAGGCATGTTGGTTGGAAGACTTTCTATTTTATTTAGTCTATTCTTTTAGGTTGTGTAGTCTCATAATACACAACCATTCCTTAAAAAAAAATTCCTAACCCATGGTCTATTTCCTAATCTCACTTTGACTATGAGTTTGTTTAATAAATCAAAAGAGATTATTTCACTCATACCAACCATTTTGCAATGGTGTAAGTATACGTGAGTTTGCTAAAAAATACATATAGTTATACCTCGTGTAATCAATATATTAATAGTACTACACATAATATCACTTAGCTTGAGTTTGCTTAAATGTTACATAGTATGCAAGTAATTTATTACTATGTGTGTGTACGATAGAGGATAACATTTTTATTAGGGATTCGTAATCTTTGATATATTTATTTGAGTGATATTGACTTATGGAACAGTGCATTCCTAATGAAATACATTCGTGATTCAAGTGTCAAACATATATGAAATCACGATGTGCATACTACACATATGTATTAATTCCTCAAACATAATTTGGGCTTATTTAATTGATTTTAATTTTATTATTAAATCATATTTAATAAATTATTTCATTAACTCTTTAATTACTTAAATTATATTCAATTTAAATATTTTAAAATTGATTATTGATTATAACACTTATAAAGAATATATATACGTATTTAATTATCACATAAATTATTTTCAAATTGATACTTAATTAATTTAAATAAATTATTTTAAATCAAAATGTAATTAATTTTAAAAATTTATTATTTTTTTTCTTAAATATTTTAAGATAAATATACATATAATAAAATATATTTTTCAATTTAATTAATTAAATTTTGATTATTTATTTATTATTTAATATAAAATTTTGAAATTTATTTAGTTATCAAAATAATTTTGAAAAATAGTTTATGACATCTATAAATTTCTTTCATATTTTAAATTTAACTTTTGAATTTTAATATATTATTTAAATTTTCGAAACATTTTTAAAAATTAGCCCAAGGCCTAAAATCAGTTCGGGCCATTATGTTCGAGATAACCTTTAAGGTCAACTTCATCCTTCGACCATGTTAGTAGCTACATAGGGAAAAATACTTGATTATCCATACCCAATCTTAGACACCACCTTTTACTAAATGGGTAGGTTTTAGTAAGTTGTCCCTAATACTACTGATTTAGACTGCATTGGGTATTGGGCTCTAAAACCACTAAAATAATTGGGTCGAGTCGTAGTAGGTTAAATGGACGAACCTCAATTTTTTCCATTTTAAATTTTATTAGGCCTAGAAGTCTAATTTATTTAGATCCAATCTAAAATATTTTAAATAAAACTTTATTTATTAAATTTTATTATATAAGAAATTAATTAATTTAATTAAGCTATATTTTATAAGTGTAACAAATATACTCATATTAGTATAGTGCACGTGTAACATGTAAAAATGTACAAGGTTGTGACCATTTTTAGGTATTGGGATTTACATTAAAATAGATACATCTATCCCTTTGTATATAGCTTTGTTTTCTATAGTTTTTGTGACGGCCCGCATTTCTGTATAGTTCAAGTTTACAATAGTCTACACATCTCCAACTCAAATCGAACGGAAGAGCGGATAGTTAAAGTTGAAAAGGAAAATAATATAGAATAAAATAGAAAATAGAATCTCACATGAATGGAATAATAGTTATTATTTCAAGAATAAACTATACAGCGAAAAAGTTTGAATAATATATCAGAGTCTAATCTGGATTCAGCCTGGACAGTTATAAACCATATGTCCTTACAAATGCTGAAAAATAAAAACTACTGCAATAGATGCAACATATAATAGAATACGTCTATACGTAGATGAAGACCCCTAGCTCTCCTTTGGAAACTCCAAGCAACTTCAACAAAACCAGAAACTACTTGGATCTGACCTGAGTATTAAAAATCTCGAATTAGGCTTGATAGAACAACATGAGATACTTTAAATGTTTAGATCATGCCCATGTCAATCAAAACCTTTGAAAATAAGGTTATTTCATAAGACCACGTCCACATATAAAAACGGATGGGTCTTTTATCTTATGATAACCAAAATACTTTATACTAAAAATACTTTGATATAATTTTTTAATAACATTGGTTTGTAAAACATTTTTCAAGTAAATATATATAAAACAAGTATCAATACACGAACTAAGTTTATGGTAATATATTCGGACTAGGTACAATGGAATATACCTAGACGGAATATATGATACCAAAGGGGAAGCTAATGTTTGTAAAGCATTACAGCTATTTTGGGAATATAATCAAAACTGTAAAGCTCGTATTGGGATTGGATTTCCAACATGACAAGGAACTTATGGCCTGATGTGTTGTTTTGGTTGCAACAAACATATATCCAATGGCTACACATCCAAGGACTCAAACGCCACTATAATTCCGTCAACAACCGATAGGAATCAATATCAATGGCTACTCATCCAAAGACTCAAACAACATTTATTCTACCCATCAAAGGTGGTAGCCTTTTCTGCATTTCATTTGATAGCCCATAATTATGTCTTGCAGACCCCATAGTATCTTATATCATTACCGAGTTGTGAGGCTAGAGAGGATATGCTCTTCTTTTCATAAAGTCATACTTTTTTTTTCACAAAGCCACACTTTATTCTTCCACAAAGCACATTCCACTTAGATTGCCAAATTGGCATTCCTTCAATTACTATTGACTTCCACAAACATTCAACTTCTGAGCTCGTACGTCTTAGAGAAGGGTGTTAAGCTAAGAGAAGTTACTTTCTCCACCACCAAGCAGATGTATGTTTATAAAATTCAACATTTGTGATCTTAAAAATGCAATGTCAAATATTCGTCCATAAAAGTTCGTTCCGGGACATTACGAAACCAAAGGCACTCCTCTTACCACATCCCTTTGGGAATCACTCCTAGGATCAGTAACGAGCAGACCTTGCAATACGAAGATTTCTAAACACGACATGGACACTACTATAATAAATATCTCTATATTGGGAGAGACCTAAAGAATATCAACAAGCAGTCCTTCCACTATGAAGATCTCCAATCTTCAATAATCATCATCTTCAACATGCCCTCATCATTAAGATGTCTTCATTTCCAAAGGAATACATTGGTTCGAAGTGGTTTTTAGATAGGATTTACCTAAACTCGACCCCAGTCCTTCGAACCAATCATCGATAAAAAGATATCCGGTATATAGGTGTTCGTTAAACAACATCCAAACGGTTAATCTTTTATTCGATTAAATTGCTCTTAGAGATAGATTCATTAAATTATCCCTTTATCTTTTTCAGAGTATATGGAATCATTAAACCTCATTTAACAAGTCCTTTGGTTAGTTAAAACCTTTTAAACTTTGGAATAATTACAATAATTTCACATTTTTACTTAGGAAAACATTTCCAAATCGTTTATTGAATCTCAGTCAAAGATTTCATATTTCCAAAACAAAACTTTTAAATGGGTCAAAAACGGTGTTATTTAATACATAGTTTACTACAAACCAAAAAAATTAATTTCAAGTATAGGAATTAAAATAACTCCAAATCACTTGATTTAAATCTCATATTGGAAAATGTTATTGAGTAAAAAAGACAAGGGAATTATACTAATTCTACTTAATATCAATTTCCGTATTTAACCTTTATTATCCATCCAATAGCGATGAAATCACCTTTAAAATTCGTACGGAAAGAATGGGTTACCGCCTTGGTATTTAACACCAAGTGTAATAAAATTATGCCCATGAAATCCAAGTTGTTTAAATTTGGAAAATTTAATCTTTTCTACTTAACTCGTTTCCGACATTTTGACATTATCTATCCCTCTCCCAAGAGAGGCCAAGTGAGCTAGGAAATTGATTGTTCCTAAACATCTTTTTAGTTTAAGTAGCTCATTTGGATCTCACGAATAAAAAAATCAAGTCTACTTGTTGGCTTTTAGAGCCAAGATTAAATCACTTGATTTTGACATCTTTTCTTTAAATCATTCATTTGAAATCTTGAAAATAAATTATAATATCCTCAAATCATCTTTAAAACACTTAATTATTTATTTAAAAACATTTATAAAATATTTTGGAAGGAATATTTAAGTTCAAAGCCATATTTCAGAAGTTATTAAGAACTGCTGTAAAAGATGCTGCGAATAGTGCTGCGAATAGTGTTTTTTAAAACAACTTTTTTTACTTCATATGTTTTCATTTTTCTAATTAAAACCACATTTATAAAACATTAAATTATTTATAATATATATTTTATATTTTTAAACATTTTTAAAAGTATATATTTAAAACATTTGCTACTTTGGCCACCGAACTGCCAACGTGCGATTTTATTGAAAATTATATTTGCTCATATTTTAAAATCTGTTAAATGAAATCTCGATCCTTTTCTTTTGTTTGAAACTATAGTCATAAGAGTTTATAAAATTCTTATTGCAAAGAAATCCAACTTTGATCCCATCTTATGGAAGGATTTAACTCTTACGGTGCAAAATCACGAACTACCTTTACGTGACGCGTCTATTTTTGACTTGAAATTCATTATTTGTCAAAACTTCTCCAATTTAAAATTTGATGTTTATAAAACATTTATAAAACATTTTCAAACATTAAACTAATAATTTTTATTTTAAATCGTTTTTCACTTTTAAATCATTTCATAATATTATATTATTATAATATTTATTTTCAACCTTCTTATATTCTTAAAACCATTAAAAGGCTCAATAAACTCCATACATATATTATATGAATTCGTTTTCTATTAATTAACCATTTTTATTATGATTTCTCATAATTTATCACAATCAAGTTATCAACCATATCAACATCCATATAATCAACCATATAATCAACCAAGTTATCAAACATTCATACAATCATTAAAAGATTAAATGGTCATATTATCATACTTAAAAATAGTTATAGACATTATTTATTGTTTAATAAACATTGTGTATTCATCTTTGTATCTAACTAATTCTTCCTACCAACATTCTTATCCAACAACACTTCACCATCATTACTAAACCTAACCAAACTCTACCAAATCAATTCCTTCTTCACATAAACATCACCTAGAACCATGCTTCTCTCTTCTAAATCACACAACCATCCTCCATCGCCATCTTTTACCTCAAGGCCATCCTCCCTCCTCCACTTTGCTCATGTCCAAGCCCATCCACGTCCACCATTGCTCTCGACCTTGAGCCTTCATAGGCATGGATGCCCCAAACCTTCCAACGTACATTTATTTGGCTTTCTAATGATGTTCTAAGGTATTTGACAATGTTTGGAGGAGATTAGAGTTTGTTTAATATGATTTATAGAAAGTTAGAGAGGAGGAAGAAGATGACATTAAAGAGAAGAAGAAGAGAGCTTCAGAAAGAAGAAGTAGAAGTGTATTTACGTGTGAAAAATGAGAGGGTATGCTTGTGTATTTATAGGAATAAAAAGAATACAAAATATATTTAAGTAAAAAGACCAGAGTACCCCTTCCTTAACCACTTAGCTAAAGTCATTTCTCTTTTAATCCGCATCACTTCCATCACCCATCATATTATCCTTTGTCTCTTGCCTTAGCACTTAAGGAAATGAATGTGGATGCATTTGTGGCTAAAGAGCGGATTTGGTTTGGATTTGATGTGATTTGACTAGATTTTGTTTAGAATTGTTAATTTTGCCTAATTAATTACTCACTTAGTATAATTTGTCTTTGTTAGTTCTAAATACTTGTTTATGTGTTAGGATGTTCATATAATAACTATTCATGTTGCAAAACGCTAACACTACTTATATTTAATAAAACATTGAATTTTGACAAAATGTTTTACGGTCACATTTTGACTGCTTTGTTAATCTATTGATTTATATAAAAAAATTTGAAAATTGATTTGTTATCCTCCTTATATAATTGAAACAAGTGTAATTGACTTATAAAACCATATTTAATAATATTAAAATCCAATTGTAAAAATACGACGTCGATTGGTAGAAATTTGCACACTTTTATAAAACAAGTATATGTGTTTATAAAACCATTATAAATCAAATTTATATTATTATCATATCACTATATACCCATTTTAAAAGAATTATTATCATTTAAATCCAAACATTGAACGTTTATCCAATTTTATCATAAATCGGCTTTTGTCAATTTTACGATATAACTCCATAATCTCATATTTTTGTAAACCAATTCTAAAAATAAGTTCACCATTATTATTTACAAAATAAAACATGATTAATTAAGTTTTAAAATATTATATTTGAATATTTAAAGTTAATTAAATATTCCATTTAAAAGTGGTAAAATTATGGGTCATTATAATTTTATTTGAAAGTATATACATACATATGCACGTGCATACACATGCATATACATATATATATAATTTATAAATAATTTTGACTAATTCAAAATATTTTGATATTAATGTCATGAAAATTAAGTGTTAATTTGAAATTCAAAATAGATCTAGATTTAAGTAAATTTCTATTTTAAACTTTAAATTTGAATTACAAAATAATATATATATATATTTATATATAATCTTAAAATAAATATTATTCGAAATATACATATAAATATATTTTATAACTTAATTTAAAAATGTATTTATTAAATATTGTTTTAAAATCATATGGTTTCGATAAATTATTTTTTACATACATAAATTATTAAATAAAATAATTTAAATAAATATATAAATTGAAATAATTTTATACGAAAAATATATTTTAAAACCAAAAATACATATATTTATAAATTAGTTATACATAATTGAATATATGTATTTATATATCATACCTATTTTATATAATTTCATATATTACATTATAACATTATTAAAGTCGTTTAAAATTAATTTTAAATTTCAAAAATTGCAATTAAATACTTATGATATGACCAAAAATGACATGAGTTTCTTGTTAATGCTTACATATATTTTTGATAAAATGAACTGAATATATACACAAGATTGGACAATAAAATGTTTATACAAATTAATGGTAAGATTAGAAACTAAATAGCATGAATATTATGATCAACATATACAATAATAAATAACATTGAATTTGCAATTGTAACAAAACAATAGCCTTTGATATGCACCTTGGATGAAGAACCAACTCCTAGATCGAATCGAATCACCTCTAGAAATTACAATGAGCTAGAGATGAATACCACTCTTTGTTTAAATGGTTTTTGATCTAATTTGTTTAGGAAATTCAATGGCTATACGCCTTTGGTATTTTTGGCTATGATAAGGTAGGGTTGTTAGCTAAAAATGAAGGAGAGTGAAGCTTTTAAATTGGCATGTAGGTGGAGCAAAAAATGAAGATCTAATCTCCTTTATTTACTGAACCTTTTCTACCAATTCCATTCAATATTTAAGCATTTAGAACTTCATCCTCTTCTTCTATGGCCAGCTGTACTAGGGCATAATGGGCTCACAAAAAAATTTCCAAACCAGATTATTATTTAATTTATTTAAATCGAATTTAAATATTTATTGATATTGTATACCGATACGAAGATATACAACTTTTATATACACATTATTAAATACTAATGGGATTCAAATATATCAAAAAACTAATAATTAATATATCATAAATATTAATTAATTTGTAATAACTATAAATTAATTAAATTGTGTGGTATTTTGGAGTATTCAGAATTACGATTGTGCGACTAAAAGGTGTACACTTAGCTAGCGATTAATATCAAACAATTCGAATATCAACCTTCTCATGCCATCTCAGCTAGTGGTGCGACAGTTTAGCCAAATTTATCGGTTATCATTTTCGGTAAAATCCAATTTTTCTATTTAAGTGGTACTCCATAGTAATGATTATTTACACTAATTCTCTCATCAAAATTGTATCACTTGAGGACTTATGAAATTTTATTTTGGTCAAAATTCCAACATTGTCGACATTCAACCTGTTTAATCCAAATAAAAAGTACTTGGTTCTGTAATAAAAATTAGTATTAAATATATTGTTATAGCCAAAGACTTTGACTTTGACTTGACCATGAGACTAACCTTATATAATAGAAAAAGCAAATTATCTATTGTGTAGTGTTTCTTTCCCAATTCTTCAACTAAGACCCAACTACAGTCGATAGATAAATGCTATGCCACAATTTAATTATATTGAAGTGGAGTATCCACATTAAAATTCAATATCACTCCCAAGTTGGGAGCACTGTGCAATATCGTCATTTCAAGGTTCTTTTTTTGACCATAATTATATTAACCAATAGAAAACACTCGAGTGTGTCATTCCATGGTTATTCAATATTTATCAGTAAATAACCCCTTGGTGCCTCTAAAGTTACAAGTAATACACTGCCTATCATTTGGAAAGCATCACATATTCTAATCTCAACGGATGTATTGATGCCCTGTATCAAAACATCCTGATTAGAAATATTTAAAATAATATGTTGTTTTCGATATGTTAAATTTCACATGATTACAACATTGTAATTACTATCACATAACATATCATTTAATGATTTTCTATTTAATATACTTAAATTATAAAATTTATTAATATAACACGATATGAAAAGTATATAGTAGAAAGAAAAACACCTTTTACTTTGAACGAGATTAAACTATAGAGTCGATTGTTTACAATGAATTATAGAATTTTCCTAAGGGTATACCCCTAACTCTATCAATGAATACATGTATCTATCTATATTATCCCCTCTATCTGTAGACCATTCTGTTATATCTCATGAAGACTCTTGTATAGATCATGAGAAATGGATGCTAGAAGTGAAAAACTAAACTTAGGAGGAAGACGCACCATAACTATTGGAGATGCTTGGACCAATAATAGAATCGCTAACAATACTACTAATGCTAATGTGAGTGCCAAGGCCACACTAGTTTATATGGTGATGATGTATCAGTTCTTAGTTAAGATGATGGAAGATGGAGCAGGAACTAGGTTGGTTGGAGGAAATGCTTGTAATGCGGGAGCTTTCATGGGATGTTTCACTGAGTGATTTGTTCCACTGGCTTCATCATCATCATCTTCTCCTCCCAACTCTTCTCTTTGAGCTCTTTCACCGCCCAAGTTCTGTTCTACTCCCATTTTAGCCTCATCAATATTACCGTCTCTTTCATCCCCTTCATTCCTATGAGATCTTTATTGACTTATTGATCCTGTTCTTCCCCAGATTCATCGTCATCTAGGTTAATGATCTCTTTAATTTCTATGAAGGCTCCATGAGGAGTTAAAGGATCATGAGTAGCCCGAGCCGCCCCAGCAGTAAGTGGATGTACAGAATTCTCCTACCATCGTAAATAACCTGAAAACTATGCATGCAAGCATTGGTAAGGAGATAGGAGGTATGCCATAGATTTGGATCAACTCCTTTTAGAAATTGAGAAAAACCGCTAGAGTGGGAGTTAGAGTTTGATAAGGAATATCTGTGAGAATTGTAGAAGAAAACTTAGTTCTAGTGTGGAAGAAGCTACAGTATAATGAAATAACTGGATATGAGAACTTATATCAGAAAATCCAATATCGATTGAAGCCTTCAGGACAGCTGATGAAGAAGTGTTCGTCCTTGAAATGCCTTCTTTTACTATGAAGCCCTTCGACAACCTTTCATCGGGTTAAAGCCTCAATTATCATAAAAGGTGGGGTCTTCATCCTTCTCTTGAATTCAAGTAAAAAGGATAGCTCCTTGAAGGCTGGTGGCCTTCCTAGTTTCATTAGAAGATGACATAAAAATGATTTACGAGGGCATAGCTATTTGGATGGATTTGGGACAGAGATAGACTAGGAGATTAAGGAAGAACTTTAGGAATTGTTGAAGGGAGGCATGACTGTAGAAAGGCACATGCTTCAATTGACTTAAGGAAGGTGAGCGCTTTTGGGAGTCTCTAGTAGAAGAACTTCATTTTCATGAATCACATGCTAATGGCAGACTCTCCTCGGTTCTCCCATAGTGAGACTTTAAGGCTTGGCACTTGGAGGGTTATCCAAGATCATTAGGAGATGCTAGTCAACCTCTAGGATGAAAGAGACAAGAGATCCTTTTAGGGGGATAGCTTGGAGTTGAAGTTCTCGGGTAATTGAACACCTCACCCTTGATGGCATAGAAGTAGATGTCGGGAAAGTGGATAAATCTGCGTTCAAAGGCATGAAAGGACCAACCCCATTATGAAGACGAGGACATCTTTGGTAAACCATTCTATACTAAAAAAAGATAGTGTACATGGTCAGATACGATTTGTGTCAACAATTTACTGTGATTAAAAATTATGTAACTGATGTATTAAGTCTAATGGACGTTGACTTGTGCTGACCAATTGGATCTATACATTAACTAGGGGGAGTGCAATGTGTCAATCTATGAGTTGTGCATCATTTGTCAATGGCATGGTGTACGTTAACACTCTGTGAAGACAGCCTGCTTTCACTAGCAAGTGAGCTCTGTCATGTGATATAATTATGTATTAGATTTTACTCATTATTGAAGAATGCAGAACAATGGAACTGATGTCTAGAGAGACATAGAGCTTATCATTGCAGGATCATATGAATATATTGTTTGACTCAAAGTTTCGACAATTGATTATTTTAGCTCCAAAATGCATCCATTGTGATGATTTCTTGGATTTATCTCATCGAAACTAAGTTGACAACCCATATTCGAGAAGAAGATTAAATCATGTTACCTGCCATTCATCATTCCTGCTTTGCGGATCTTCAAACTCAAAGTCTAATTCAAGGAGTACAGAGTAGGATCCAAGAACCATAATGATAACGTCAATGGAGTTAAAGTCATATGTAAATTTTTTAAATGAGCTAGAAATGGTGATGGGTGGCAAATTATTCAAGTCTGAAAGTGGGTTGGCAACGACTACTCAAATTTGAAAGGGATAATGAGGTGAAAGATATGGTGGTGGAGAGGCCAAGATTGAGGCTGAAAACTATATAAAGCCGATATCTAAATGATGAAGTTGGTCAAAATTGGATGGACCTTTTGCTAGGTTGACTGATAACGACTAATCTGATGGGTTAGCAGTCTAGTCGATGATGATGGCAATGCTTAAGATGCAATAGTGGCTTCAAGAGAGTATAAGTGGTTGTGGGATGAAATTTCGCAAGGCAAGAAATGGAAAGGCTAAGTAAGTGAAGGTGGAAGCATAGAAAATATTCTAATGGTTTCTTTCATACTCTCTTGAAAAATCATGTCGGCACCAACTTGGTCATGCTGGTACCGATAGGTTTTTAACCTCTTAAAAAAAGAGAAAAAAGAGAAACCTACCTGGCCGATAAACGAAGTAGCTTTCAAGAAAATTTCTAAAGTGATTGAATTTTTCAAGTGGAATGCTTTAACTTTTAAATCTACAGAAAAGATGTGAATCGATATTTGTGTGAACAAATGTCACTACTACAAAACAGGCCATTTGCATTAGTTGTTTACCCTCCTTTTGCATCAGTTCAACAACCGATGCATATGCAACCGATGCAACAGGGTCAACACTTTTGCATCAGTTCTGAAACCGATGCAAAATGGTCCTTTTTGCATCGGTTGTTAGTAACAACCGATGCAAAATATCATAGTTGGTAACTTGGACACAGACCCCATGTTGCATCGGTTGTAATGAAAACCGATGCAACAAAGGAACTTGTTGCATAGGTTGTTGTTGAAAACCGATGCAAACTAATCCCTCTATTGCATCAGTTTTTTATAACAACCGATGCAAACTAATCCCCCTATTGCATCAGCTGTTTATACCTAATGCAAAAAAGCCATTCTCAGAGACCATTATTACGGTACTCAAATAGACGGTATATATTATTGATTATAACAAACAATTATTGCATGTAATAATACAATCATTCAAAATAAAATTTGATGTCAAATACATAATCAGATTTAATAATTCGACAAAAGAATGAAAAACATAAATAAATTCCACAGTACATAATCAGACAGTCAGTAGTAAAAAATAAAAGCTGCGTGTTATATGTAGACACACAAAAATACATATATACAGAGAAGAGAATGTATCGTTGAAAAGGATAAATTAAGCAGAAGATGGTCTTCAAATGCACAAACCTTCATCCTATTTTGTACTTGAGCTACCTGAAGTTGAGCTGTGCAATCTGCATATGCATATGATCCTGCAGAATACAAATCTGTGGATAAATTACGTGATGAACTCTGCATATGCAGAATGATCCTACAGAATACAAACCCAAAAAATGAGTTATTTAATTATAAAAGCATCGACTTTGAGCAAGTCGATCGTGAAAGAAATTGGCTTGTTCCAAACTCTCTTCTCCTTTTCAAACCCGGATATTTATGAAGTTACTTTGAGCATTACTTATGAAGCATTTACTTTGAGAATACAAATCTGTGGATAAATTACGTGATGAAAATTAACTTTGAGCATTACTTATGAAGTTGCTAACGGTATGCTAAATTAGCCATTTCCTGCTTTGGAATTCATCCTTTTGTTATAAGCTGTTGCTAATCCAAACAAACAACAGTGTTGAGAAATTAAATCTAGTACTACATAGAAAATTATGAAAGCTAAGTATAAAAGTAACCCAACACAATAAATTCACATATTTTTTTAATACAAAAATATGTGTTTAATTCAAATGCATAAAAACTATTTGGGTTGATGGAGAAACCAAACCTGTAGAATGATTTTGTACATTATGAACTTCACTTATTGTAAAATCTAAAATATGAAATATATGTGTAGTTATGTATAAATCAATCAGTCACTATGTATTAGCGGTCAGTAATGGATCAGCACATTCTCACGTTGAGGAAAATAATCTACATGTGTAGTGGGACCTAAAAAATGATCAAATAGAGATCGCATGTATTTGGAGCTAAAAAGTAGGCATCATAACAACATAAGAACATCATTTTTATTGTTCACTTATATTAGATGAAAACTGCTCGCCGTAAGAAGCAAAAACTGCTCGCCGTAAGAAGCAAGTTTCGTCACACGGTACATAAAGGTTGTCTCTCCCTGAAACTTTCCCTTTCACGTACCTTTACATCACCAAGGAAAAAATTTAACCGCCCAAAAAAGAACTAACTGAGTATAAATTGAATACATGACATAAAATAATATTTTAAGCTCTATACCAGTTGATTATGATAAAATATAATTATAAAGAATAAGGTTACACTTGGTTGAGAAAGCTAATTAATACTATTAGAATTTTAACATGATCATTGAATTCAAAAACTGTACGTTATCAAAGAGAGTAAGTTTTTAGTGTCCTATTCAATATAACTAGTAAAATTCATAATGTAGTCTACTCCACATTATGTTTCGACAACTCATACAATTCATGCTTCAGTAACAGTCTACTCCAGTTTAGCATATCTATTAGTTCACTCTTCTCAATCACGGTTTAGCATAATTATCACCAGCTTTTTATGTCACTCACAGCAGCATACAACTAAAGCAGTATTTGTTTATACAGTAGTAAGTTCATGACATTTAATCAGAAGGTAAATGAACTTAAGAGTTTCTCAATACTATGGCAGTGTTAGCTTGGAATAACTTTTCTGATTACTAATTACTCTAACCACACTAAAACATGAAAGGAAAACCTAAAATGCATTTTGTTTGTTCAGTTGAGCAATCTAAAAATTACAGTGAGAAAACATGTGTAGCCAGCATATCCAGAAATATATTCTATGATACCATGACAAAGTAACAATGACGTAGCAAGGGAAGAAAATGGAAGCCGATTGCTAGCAATGAAATAGATAAACGTTCTATAAATTAGTATAACAATTTTTTTATGATGTTTAATAATATTAGAAAGCTGAACAAGATGCAGTCTAGCATTTGTTCATGTCATGAAAACGGAGGGTTTGGTTTGCCTGAAACCTAAGGTTCTTTGCAAGCATGTGCATAAGCACTATATGCATATAAAATACGCGTCTAAAAGGTCATAAACAAAAGCACCGTCAAACTATTTGGTCTACCCATCATGAATCGTAATGCTTACAAATTAAATCTTGCACCCTAGAATTATTAAAAAGAAAAAAAATCAGGATAATATAGCTCTAGAGTTTTTTTTACTTCTTCAATTAATTTTACATGAACAGTAGCATTCATAAGTCCGATTTCCGTTCTTAACCTTCTCATATCTTACAAGTTTACATACCTTAAGGATTAGCCAGGATATTGTCTAACAGGATAGTGTCAGACTTAGAAATTTAACTATGATTTGCGAATAAACTATTTAAAATTATATGTCAAGTACTGTGATTCATAAAGAGTGTGCTTGAAAGTTGTGAAACCTGAAACAGGTCATCAGATATAAGTCCCATTCCATGAGCAAATGGAACAAGAGCATTCCTATCAAATACTTCATCCGTCACGCCATTTCCAACCATATACCCCTAAAAATTATACATTAAAACAACAATATTATAGAGTCATTTGTTCATTTCTGAGAATACAAGAGTAATAGTAATTAACACTATACCTTGAAGTTCAATGTAGGACTAAAACCATCTTTAATTCTGAGTAAACATCAAATAACAATGTGTTAACACAACCTTCATCATATTATAAAATAATCATTATATAATATCAATACTTAAGAATTTAGCATACCGTTAGCAACTTCATAAGCAAGGGTGGGAACATACACCCTAGCATATGATTCACCAGCAATAAAAAAATCATTTTGAAGGAACTCTGGGTATAGATTGAACCACTGTTTGTAATGTACACACATAAGAAGCAATAATTAATCGTTACTGGTTGTTATTGCTAATAAACTCGTATCATCGATATGTGGAAGATTCAATCACCTTTAAAAGAAAAGCATGTGAATCAGATGCTGTTTTCAAATCTCCAGTTATATAATCCAAAACATTTTCTGAAAATGATAATCCAACACCAGCAGGCGAGTCTACGTATATAATATTCGAAACCTACATAATTGCAAGTTAAACAAAAGGTTTATATTTTGTACTGAAAAAAAAATGATAACTTTCATAAACATAAGAATGTAACAACCAGTCTCCTGCTTTCGAATTTTTCACTTTTTAAAGTAATAATGTGCATCAAACAACTTGACATGGTTAAAAAGGCATGTATATGTAAAACCTCCAGCAGTAAGGGGATAATTGAAATTAAACATTCTCTAAACATGTGACTTTAACAATGGGGCTATTTCCACATGTTAATTAGATATACCTTCGACCAACTATAAGGATTCAGATGCAATTTTGGCAACTCTCCAACATTTTTTCCAGCCTCGAAATTAAATGGACCTGAAAATTAACACATTTTCTTGAAAAAAGGCAGTAATTTAAAAGCATTCCATTGTATGGTCTACCACAAAATAGCGAATAAAATACTAACCATGTTCATAAATAAACCCATCAAAGCTTGAGCAACCAAGACCTCCATTAGGCCACAAAACAACAGGATCTTTCGAAGAGTTTCTTTCAGAAACCACAAAATAATAAAATAAATTCTTTCCGTGATTTTCGTCGATATTTACATACCTTAAACACACATAGGAAACTGATCAAAATTCTGCGAAAAGACAACAGAAACGGATTGATATAATTGGAATGAAAAGGAAAAAAAAATGGATACCGATTCCCCAAAGCTTCGACCTTCTCTGCAAATAAATTCACCGCCGTAACCCTCCAAATAACAACCATTTTTTATTTTTATTCTGAATTTTAGTGGGAGATTCTCAAATTTGGTATGCGACAAAAAAAAAGATTTGAGTATGAAATAAGAGTTTGAATTACGTGGCATCCTATTTAGCGAAAAAAGCAGCTTCGACGAGGGTTCAAGAATAACCCTAATTTGATTACAGTGAACTAAGATTTGGGATTTGGAAGTGTGAATCTGGAGGTGAAGTATGAGGAGTTGCGTATGTGGATTAGCGGTTGAATTTGGAATTTAGACTTAAAGGAAAGATGGGAAGCGGGAAACAAAAATAAGAGGGCGGCAAACAACCATTAGCATCGGCTAAAAAAAATTAATGCACATAAAGGTAGTTGCATCGGTTGTAAATAAAACTGATGCAATAACACTATTTGCATCGGTGTATTTTCTTCGGTTGTTGACGATAACCGATGCAAATTATATTTTTGTGCTATCTACTGCTTTCCACATACCAAATGCACCGGTTGTTAAAACGTAATCGATGCAAATACTTCTATTTCCATCGGTTGGGGTAACAACCGATGCAAATGAGGCGAAGCAACATGCGCATTTTGTACTAGTGTGTGTCGATATTCACAGAATGGATGCAATTTTTCAAGATAACGGTGCAGAGAATGAGACTATCTTTACAGACATAATTTTCACTCTTGCTTCGATCTAAAACATGATTTTCTATCATGAAATCATACTTTAGGGAGAAATTATCATTCAGCATTTGAACCAAGAAACAGCTCGATGGATCTGGACTTCAAGATAAAGAATAAACACTTCGAGGAGCGTAGGTGGTGTAACGAATGATGGATAAATGAAGCATGAGAGGTTTGCCAAGATTTTCACATGGAAAATCATGTTGGTAACGACATGATTGATTATGTCGATACCTAGTTGTTTTTTCGAAGGGACCCACCTTAAACTATAAAATAAGTTGTGCCTTATACTTTAAAGAAGAAGGCAAAGGGTCGAATGGGACAAATCACGTCGATACCGACATGATTTGAAGGGCAATTTTATCAACTAATATCCAAAATTGAAAACTTAATCAATTGTGAAGAAGAACCAAGAAGGCAATGTAGCAAAAATCACGTCGATACCGACATGATCATGTTGATACTTAGTGGTTTTGATTAATGATATTTGCACGTTTTTATGCATGAATATTCAGATATGACTTCTTACCTGTTCATGTGTGAGCTAGCAAATTTGAGGAAAGGATTCGATAATAATTAGACATGATTCAGCAACAGAAAGAGAATTATGGATCTTTATCTCAATTTGAAGCGATAAAGCTTTGCCATTTTTTGGTTTCAAAGATTTCTTCTCGGAAATTATTATATAATTCTCTAAAGTTGTATAATCTAATTGAAATAAAGTTAGTCGTGGATGTAGGCAATATAATTAAGGCCAAAACACTTTAAGAACCTAGTATTTCCTAATTTTAAATTGATTATTCTCGATATTATATGAATTAGGATGTCATACCACTTTTTGGTGCAAATTCCTTCAAGAACCTCTTAAGAAAGTTATGATAGTAGGGGCCAACCCAAGAAAACTATGAATTTCGGTGCCGATCTTTGATCCCTTCCAACAATGCGCTGTAGCTACATCACTTTGGTCTACAAGATCCCATACTCAAACACAACATGACCCAAGAATCGCACTTCCCATCTCCATTGGAAAACTTTGCTTTCAATTGGTATTGCCCCAAAGCTTCCAACACCACTCTAAGATGTGACTCGTGCTCTTCTTTATCTCTAGAATATGTCAAGTTTTCATCCATATACATAACCACAAATTTATAAAGTTGCCCTCAGAAAACACAACTCATCAAAATAACAAAATGTGCTGGAGTATTAGTCAATCCAAATGGCATGACCTTCCAATCAAATGATTGGTCAGATGTCTCTAAAGCAGTTTTGGCAGACTATCCTCCACTACCATCAATTGATGGAACCCTATTATAAGATCTATTTGTGAGAATATCTTTGGGCCACTAAGTCTATTGAATAAATAATCTATGTGTGGCAATAGATACTTATCCTTTTGGGTCAACTTCATTACTTCTCTATAATCGACGAAAAACCTTTACAGACTATAGACCTTTGTAGCAAATACAATCAATGTCCCTTGTAGTACTTATTTAAATAAAGCCCTTCCTTAGTAACTCTTTGATTTGTGCTTCCAAATCCCTTCGCTCTCTCAGTTCAATATTCCTAATTGGCATAACCACTACTTTAGCATCTCTCTCGTGATTGATATGGAACTCAATCTTTTGATAAGGAGGTAACCCCATAAACTACTTGAATATACCGACAAAATACCAAATAATAGAATCTAATGAAACCTCATCATGAGAAATGTCTAATGAATACAAATAGCTATTCATAACTCTTCGGCTAATAATGCATTTTGAGCCCTAATGCCTTACCATTTCCCTCTCTAACCTATTTCCCCTCACTATCAAGCACTATCTTATGTCACTAATCCAATCCATGCCATAATTTAAAACCATAGCCTATAAACTCAAGATAAATGCATCACACGCTTAAATGAGATATTTTAGCAAACCATATTCAAATAATTCGGCCGCCCATGAGATTTGTCACAACAAGTGGTTAGAAAATAATTTCCAAGATATTTTGTAGCTATTAACTAAATGAATATACATAAATAAAGCAAAGCATCTGTATCCAAAAAAACTCGAACATGTGTATTATAAATAGAAATCAAACCTTCTAAGACGGCTATCTTTCCCTTCTCTTGAGTCATAGATCCACCTGGGGTTGAAAGTCGCTTCAATAGCATAAAGTTTTGTTGGAACTCCTTTGTAATGTAATGAACACTCCCTTTTATAATGCCTAATTCAGCCTCAATTAAAACACTTGCGCTTTGTGAGATCCATATTACAATCTTTGGTCATGTGCCCTTTGAAGTTGCACCTTCTACATAAGATCCCCTTTCGTTTTCTTTCGTTGCTCATTCTTGCCTCCTTTTCCCATGCTATTCAATTTTAACGTTGGTTTCCCTTCAACTTTCACTTCAACCTCAACATCCCTATAGAACCCTCATAGAAAAGAGCAATCTCAACTAGATTTTCAAAAGTCTTCCATATTAATTTGGCCAAGAACTTGACTTTTGAGGCCTACGTATGAGCCCATGCAAATTTGGAAGCCTTCTTCAATGGAGTATTGAAAAGATCCATCCTGAACTTAGCTAGAGCGTTAAACTTTCTCACATATTCCAACATTGATAAATTACCTTGGCGAAAATTGATAAATTCTTCAAGTGTTGTTCCCCTGTTGGCCCTGGAGATGAACTGAATCCCTGATCGACGTTTAAAATCATCTCATGTGAATACCTCCTCTTATAACCCAATAACTACTACTTCCCACCAACTTACAGCATCCACTTTGAGGTAGCATGAAGTTAGCATGTGCCTCATTGTGTCGTCAATTTTCATGTTGTGGAATATTGCAAGGTTTGATCCAAGCTTGGGTCTCAGTATAGCCTCTGTACCCAAATATGCAGTGGTATAGGGAAAACTGCAGCTGCGCTGGCTAAATTTCCCTTCAGAACATCCGGGACCCCTCATAGGAGGTATAGCCCATGCTACAGCAACTAGATATTGTCAGAATTTAGCGAGCATTTTGGCCTCATTACCGACATTTGCATTAGCACCTCTTGTCGTTGTTATTGTATTTCATCTCGTATTTGCATGTCGGTAAGACATATACATTAGGGACTTCCATTGGAGTGCAAAAATACATGGAGTACATGGTGCTTCAGTATTTATATAGTAAAAATATAAAAGGACGCTTTCTGAATGTTTCCCAAGTATATTGTCTGGTAACCTAGGCTATTATACTAAATGTAAAGATTCTCCATTCATAAGACCTGAAAATACATATAGAACGACACCATATCCCTAAGAGCGGATAAGATGACTCTTAAATATGGTAAAAAGAAAACTAATAGAGCATGTCTGTCGTAGGTTCGCATAGAACTCGCAGCAAAAGGATATAATATAATAAGAACATATTCATATGCAAGACTATCTAATATCATATCAATATGAATACAATAACACTCCAAATATATGGAGCTCAAATGATAAACATCACAAAATAATATGTCTCTTATACAAAAAAAAGGTCCGATATGCCCACATGCAAAAATACTATATAGGTAATGATAGAAATAAATAGTCACGGTCCCATAACCTACTCCAGCTAGAAATGTCTTCCAACTCTATAACGCAGGCTTACTCAAGGAAAAGATAAATCAAATAGGTGTGCATCTATCGATCTATAAACAACCCATCGTTCATATTTTTAATCTATAAACAATGCTATCATCTATCGATCTCGTTCAAGCTTACTTTTTTATTTAGTTAAGTTGTTTAAGTCCAAATTTTTTGTATTAGCATTCATTCAACTCATCAAGCATATTTTTAATCGAATAACCCAGTACTCAACCATTTGACAAGGGTTAGAGCACCCATGGCTTAGTTTTAACCTAAGATAGCAATTAACAATAATAAAACCACAAAGGAAATCATATTAGGTAGAGAGCCATTCCTACACACAACTAGTTAATAAATTTTCCTCAGGTTATCTTACAATCAACACTTGTAATTCTATTTCAAAAATTCGTAGATCAGCTCTACACTTCTAGCAAATTCCAGCTTATAGGTGTTGTAGAGGATACTCTTAACCAAATTTAGAGTTTTTTTGTGAGATTTTAAGAGAAGGAATGGCGGAGTTATGAAGAAAGAAAGGGAAGATAGTTTTTGGAAGGAGGATAGAGGAAGATGAAGACTTGGTGGAATAGTGAAGAAATAGTGATCCGAATTTTAGAATTTTAAATCTTTAGAGGCATTTCACACTTTACGTACAAGCTTAACACTCCATCTTGATCCGTCCCTTTTCTTCCGTTCTCCAATTCTTTCAAGTTTTATATGTTTGCAACATGGTTTGAGATTCCGTCCGGCACGACGGAAATTCGGTCATTCCGGTCCGGTTCCGACTGTGACGGAACGGAAATCAAGATAAATTCCATTTCAAGATGTTTGCAATAAGAAAATGGATTAAATTGAAGAAAAAAAAGCAAGAGAGGAAGAGAAATCGGCTCTAATCCACCAATTGCATAAATGAAAATCAAATAAATAAACAGAGATCATTATAATAAACAAAAGAAAAAGAAAAATTCACCTTTGTTTATCGGACAAGATACCTAGGTAAGAACATAAATTGATGAACAAAAAGAAGCCGTCGAGCGAAGGAAAGGAGGAAGAAGCAACGAGCGACGAGCAGAAGTTTTATTTTTTAATTTTATTTTTTAATCTACGGTTAAGAAAGATGAACGTGATTGAACTAAGTGGATCGGCCACAAAAGTGTGTGACAGAACCTCCTTCATGCCAATAACAGATTTTGGGCAGGGCTTTTGGACTTGTTTTGAGTTAATAGTAATTTGTGTAGAATAAATTGTAAAAACAATTACATGGTTGACTTAATTTAAATTAATAAATTGTGTAAAATAATTTGTATTCCTAATTTTTTATATTAAACGAAGCATGTATACATAGTTCAAAGAATGTACCATAATCTATGTTAGTGTGGTACATTTATTAGTGTATTTAGTTATTTATATAATAAAAAATCCAAAATTATGAAGCATATAACTATAGTCGACGAAGAGATAGAAATTTGAACGTTGTACATGAGGATCAAGGGGATTATGATGGCAGATATACTTCTAACAATGTCTCCAGTTTTAGGTATTCTATGTTTGAATATACCGATTGTTATTCGTATTGTGGGTTAAATCAACCGTATGCTGCTGAGCCATCAAGTAGCCAAGATGAACCCTCACCCTTTGATAATATGATGACGACATTTTTAAGTTCGGATCTGATACAACAGTTTCTTTTCCAGCATATTATAATCCGACACAGGATAAAGAGAGCGATGGACAAAATTTATATGATGCTCAGAGGAATAACTTTTGGTATTAAATTTTTATGTTGTATGTTTTGTAACTTCTATATCACTTGAATAAGTTAGTGTAATTGACTATCAGTATTGCATATTTATTTGTATATTTATAACAAAAATGTAACGGAATTCACAAACCGGATTTAAAACGGAATTTCCGGAAATCCCGAAACGGGATCGAAATTTTGAATTTTTCAAATGACCAGAACGGAAACGGAAACCGGAACTTCGAACCTTGGTTTGCAAACATAAATGATAATTCAAACACAATGGACTAACTTTGGGTCCTAATTCCATCGACTTCAAAAATTCGTCTTATACATCCAAAATCACTCTTAACCATGTGGCTTTTTTTTTATTTAATAAGACAATTTAATCAATTCATTGCTCATTACAATGATTGAATGACTCCTTATGTGAATTGGTCCCTTAGTAATACCTTAATATTCAAATATCAAAACGTGTATGGACTTTGTTGAAGTATATTAGTGGACATGGGTTCATTTACTTATAAATTATCTACGTAAAAACTTATTTCTAATCATTTACCCTATAACCTAAGAAATGATATATTATGCACATTTTTTCTTCATTATCATTGTATCGCTAAGACTTAGTTAGGTCTATGGTCAATACTCATATAATTGTTAATTGTGGGAGGGCATCAAAGTTCTTAGTTTAGTCTAGTAATATCAGGCGGTTTTGTGACGACCCGCCTTTCATTCCACAGAAAAATGCATCATCATTAAGAAAGGGATAGAAAAGAGAAAAGATAGAGAAGAAGAACTAAACAACATCATAATCTCACAGCGAAACGAATAAAATATATTAATCACATAATTATTACATAATATACAACATCTATCAGAGTTACATAGCTTACACATCACATGTTAGACATTTATAAAGACCCGTCTAATCATTACAACTCAAGAAACAACACAGAGATATAGACACTGACACTAGAATAGTAGAACCATAATATCTATATACACTGAAGCCACCTGCTCCAAATCTTCTCTAGAATTCGTCAAACCTAACCTGAATCCCTTGGCTACTAGTAAAAATTTGAGAACCCAAGAGTTTAATAAAACAGAAAATAAACTCTCGATCAGACATGGGTCTGGTGTGAGTAAACGGGTTAAAGTTGCTTAACATTGAAAATCATTTGAAAGAAAAGGTATCTCGTAAGACTTCTCACACATAAACATGGAAAAGTTTTTACCTTACGATAACCAAAACATTTGATAGGAAATCCAATATTATTGTAATAGGGTCTAGGGTTTTCAAATAAACTAGAAAATAGCCGAAATTGTTACATTTATTAAATTCCAAAGGTTTACAATCAAGTCCGAGGGCACTTATTGAAGATTTGATTCCATACAATGACAGGGCTACTGGAGTATCGTCCGTCGTAGTACCTGGTTTAGATCAGAGTACCGATGATCCACCCTAAATCCCCTACAACACAAGGCCAGAATCATCCCTTACTGGATAGTCCCGAACAAGACAACCCCGTAGTTGTGGCCAACAACTTCCCGCTAAGCCAAATAAAAAGGGACCTCTAGACAGGGGTAAATCCCGTCCTACTTGGGCGCCACCCACTTAGCCTTGCCGCACCTCACCTGTTTTAGTCATTCCCGGTTAATGAGACTTAAGGCTGCGATTACCTTTTTAGGACACATCTATCTTAAAATGCTCATCATCCTCCTAACGATGTTCTGAAAGCATTCAATCCATACAAGTTCGTTCCGGGTTCAAACGAAACCGAAAGCACTATCTCGTTACACTCATTTTGGAATCACCCTCAGAGTTAACGACAATAGCCCTTGCACTCTGAATCTTCATCTCGAAACTGAAAGCACTATCTCTGTTATACTCGTATTGGAATCACCCTCAGAGTTTTAGCGACAAATAGTTCTTACACTTCGAGTCTTCAACTTGACTTGAGAATTCACGACCTAACGTTTAATTTGGATCGATGTGTTTTTTGAAATTCCAAATCTGGAAATCCGATCCCGGTCTCACCGAAATCCAAAACTCCATTTTAATATCCAAGTTGTTAAAGATTTAAAAATTTAATTTATATTCAGATAGATGATTCACAATATCACAGGTAGATAATCCATATCATCACAATTCATCCAAAATATCTCATATCACCAAGCAGCACATGTCACATATCAGGGATATCACATAGTCCAAAACATCCCATATCATTCATCATTCATAAGCAAAATATTTAAGTTGAACAATTCCTAATTAATTTAATTAACCTCCAATTAAATTAATTACTAACTTTTTAATCACTTGGATTGCTTAAACCCTGCTTACTTAACATTAATTAGTTTCAAACCAATTAATTAATCATCCATCCATTATCTATCTTAATTGACCATTCTTGATTAATTATTCTCTAATTACATTAAGTAATTAACCTTTAATTAATCACAGAGATTAATTAGCCTTGACCATTAATTAACCTTTAATTACTCTCGTCAATTAATCAATTACATTAATTAATGATCTTCTAATTACTTTCATTAATTAGTTACTTTTTTTATTTAATTACTTTTAACAAGTAATCTTGAATTAATCACATTCACTAATTAATATTAATTGATCACATTCGGTAATTAATTATCCTCTAATTAATTAACTAACCCTTTAATTAATTATATTAATTAATCCTTTAATTAGTTACACTAAGTAATTAATTCTTAATTATTTCCATTAAGTATTTATTCTTTAATTACTTCTATAAGTGATTTCTCTTTAATTAATTTCATTCAGCAATTAGCCCCTAATTAATCACTTTCAGTAATTATCCATTAATTACTTCACTCGGTAATTATACTTTATAAACTACATTAAGTCATTATACTTAACCTATTCCACAAATGATTATCCTTAATTAATTAAACTAATTAATTATCTAAAATTAATTATCTTAATTAATCATCTCATAATCAAAAGTTAATGATCTTTAAATTAATCAATCATTAACTATTCACTAATTATTTGTACTAAATAATTATACCTTGATTATTAACATCAATTAATCTTTATTAATCTAATAAAGTGATTAACTTTTAATTAATATTACTAATTAATCAAATTAATTAAACACTTAATTACATGATTTAATTTTTATTAGAAAACATTAGGTATCCATTATATAATTAAAAGTATAATTTACCTAAAAACAAAACAATTTAAAACATTTAATTTATCATTTGAAATCTTGAAACTTATCCAAAACTTCTTTAATAAATACATATTCTTTGAAAACTTAGTTATCAATTTTTTTTTACTTATTCCGTTTTTTAAACATACTTAAACTTGGTTCAAAATTTCTTTTGAATCTTAAATACATTTTAAATCTTAACTAAACATCTTCTTTAGAAAACTAATGTTTTAGAATCTTTAAACCTTTTAAAACTTATTTACACACTTAAATTGAAACTTTAAATAATATTCTAGCTTGTAAAACTAAATTTTGTTTTTCTTTAAACTTAAACTTGATCTCTTTTAAAAATTTAAAACCTGGTTACTCAATCAAAACAAAAATCGAGCTTGACAAACAATTCCCGAGCCAAAACACTTGAAACCCCGAACCAGCCTCGTGACCCTCGCTAAACATCACTACTTCGAGTCGCACTAGCATCTACGCGAGAATGAAACCTAGAGAACATCTTCTTCCCAAACTCGAAACAAACCCAGATACAACACAGTGCACTGTGCACGTGCACGATGACTCTCCCGACTCTGACCAACTACGCCGGCCTCGTCACATTACCAATGACCTCTATAAGCCTTCCGACCACCCAGATGCAACAATCCCATCTCGAATGGAAATCGAGTACTTCGATCAAAACTGGAACCCAAACTTCGATCCGAAACCACCCCTTGCCGTCGATCTCGACCATGAGATCCCTCGTCGATATCGCCCAAACTTCATTATGACTTCCATCATCATTTCCCCCACATCGCGATCGAGTCTGGCCTTCCCACGGCGACTCAATCTCCTCGAACATATCGGCTACCCAGATCGCCAGAAAAACCCTACAGCGCCATTCTCAGACCATACGGCCTTTGATAAATCCCACCAATATTTTTCTAGAGATCATCACCCCTAAAGCTACCTACGACAGCGATCCCGAGCTTCGAATCGTCTTTGATCGCCAACAATCAATAAAATACCCAAAACTATTCAACTAAGCATATCTCGATTTATATAACACTAAAAATCATGATTTTAGTGTCTAAATTCATCATTTTCTAAGGCCAATGTAGTTCTAAAATCCAATTCAGAAATTAAGATGATGGATTTTTAAGTCATATTTGGATCATCTCGGTATATTTATATTTCTGTAAAAATTTCTAAATGTAAAATCTTTAAAATATTTTTAAAAATGATATTACACCGTAATGATCATCTTTCATTCAAAGATCAAGTTTGAATCTGATTGTAGTGGGAGATATGAATTTTCAAATAAAAAAATGAAGCTTGAGAAATCAACAGAAAAGCGTGTGTGTGTATATATATATATATTCACAGATACATTCACGTCCATATACAAAGAAGCTCGGTCATATTCCAGAAAACATTCATGTAAACATAAATTCAATATTTTCATATAGATTTGTCACATGAGATTGATTAAAACTGTTTTTAGAGGGAAAAAGGTTAGCTCGATTTTTAAAAGAATAGAGGAGCAGATTTCTTGTTCCAGCCTTTAATTTCTAAGATCTAGAATTGTTACACTTGTTTTGAATTTGATTCTGAATTGCTGAGTTGATTCCTATAGCTCAATGTTGAGTTGAAATCTTAGAATACTTGTTGTTGATCAGGTTTCTTTTGATTTATTTTTATTTTAGTTATAGGAAGAAGAAGAGAAAATATTCGAGCTATAAACTTTTGAACTGAAAACAATAACCAGATTTTTCTTTTAAAACTTATTTATTTAATTTTTAGAGAGAAATGAATCTTGACACTTGTTAGTTTAAGTTATCCATGCTTAACAAATGTAAATGCATGATCTTTATTTCTTACAAATGTTAATTACAAGGATTTTTATGTCTAAACCCTTATCTAAAAATCTCTTATGCCTTTTTATTTATGAAAATAGGAATTTATGTTTATATTTATTTATATATACTTATGTTTTTAAATAAATTAATATATTATATGTTTTCAAACTATTTTTAGTTCATAAGACATTTAAAAAGAAAGTAAAATCAAACCTTTATATATATTTATAGACCTTCAGTTTAAGTAAAATAAAATTTTATAAAATCTTATTCAAACTAAAACTATTATACTTTTTAGATAAATAAACATTTTCTTTAAGTGTTTTAAAAATAATGATAAACATTTAAATAGCTTTTGAAAAGTGTTATTATTGAATTTAACATAATTTCCAAATCGCAATATATATATATATATATATATATATATCTGTGTGTGTGTGTGTGTAATTTGAAAAAACATGTTTTTATTTATTAAATTCAAATCAAAGCCTTTGTATTTACAATATATATAAATATATACATTATAAATAGAAAATATTTTAATATAGTTTTGAAAATTATTATATTGAATTTTAAAACAAAACTTCAAATCACAATATATACAAGCATATATCTTACAATTTGAAAACATATCTTTTATTAAATTCAAAGGCGTCCTATTTACAATATATATATATATATATATATATTATAAATAGAATATATTTTTATTAGCTTTGAAAAAAAATTACCAATTAAATGTTTATTAGCTTTGAAAAGAATAAACTTGCCCATTTAAAATAGTTATAAAAGAAAATTATCAAACCAATTTAATTATTAATAAAGATCATTAAATTGATATTGCCCAGAATTCTGGGTTAGCACATTCCTCCCCCCTAAAAGAATTTCGTCCCCGAAATTAAAAAAAAATTAATAATCCAGCAATGGTTTTAATTTTTAAATAGTAAAGCACGCATCAACCATAAACTAACAATCATAGCAACCAATATAATCAAGCAACAAATCTAACTAACTATTCTGACACAAATTAGGATAGACTATCTAGATTTTACCAAATACAATCACTGGGATCCTTACTATATTGAATCTAAACTGGCTACACCACTATGATCCTGAGCTCCTTCTTACCTCGATCTACAATCTGAACAAGATATCAGACCACAATCAAGTCTTGCTCAACTTCTAAATCCTGAACTGCTGATTCCACAATCAGTGATGGATCTTACACATACTCCATCAGAGATACGTGAAATACATTGAATTCCAGCCATCCAAATTGGCAATTTAATTCATAGACCAAAGAACTTATCCTCTGGAGAACACTGAGAAGGTCCAATACACTTTTGAGCTAGGTTTCCAATCTTACCAAATCTTATTACTCCTTTGATTGGAAAACCTTATCAAATGCAAATTTCCAACTTTGAATTCCAAATTCCATCAAATCTTAACTATAAAACTCTTCTGACAATCCTGGGCTGCCTACAACCTTCCTTGAATCAGCACAATCTTCGCAGATGTCTCCCAAAATAAAACTGGACCAAGAACAATACGATCTCCGGATTCCACTCAGCAAGATGGTCCTTCCCAGATCCAACGAAATCCAACACACAAGCTCTACTCCACAAACATTAGAAGACCTTGAACTTACTTTTCCTATCTGGAATAGCCAGAACAGGTGCACTCACAACCTTGCCTTCAGATCCTGAAAAACTACTTCACACATAGGGTTCCATATAAACTTCCTGCAGTAACCTTCTATTCCAAGAAAACTGCAACTTCCAGTTGCATTCACTCTAGAACAGCTGCTTCCTCACTTCCGCTGCACAATTCTGATTAGGAGAAGATGAAAATGCCGATGATGAACACAAGCACAAACTTGATCCACCATCCCGAAAATATGGTTCATCAGATCCATAAAAGAGAAAATGCATAAGTTCTACGAAATCTTGAGCTGTTTCACCTAATCCTCTTTCCAGGAGCTATCCTCCTACTTAGCTGAACCATTGGCATCACCCCGGAACCAAGTCAATATGAAAATCTCTAGATGCTAAGGCAAACCTTGACTTCTACGAAGATATTCGAAAAAAATCTCTAACAACTTCGATAACTCTTACTTCTTCTTGAGACGCCTTGATCCCATGCAAAAGATTACCCAAGAGAACACTCAACTATCGCAAGTCACTTTTGCAATCTACCCAGTCTAATTTCCAAAGATACCGTTCTCTCTTCATAAATCAGAACGGCTTATGCTTAACCAATCCATTCAAAATAGGGTCAAATCCCTCAAGAACACCTCGCTAATCAGAAGAAGCTGACGGTCCACTCTGCTGCTTCTGAACTCCACCTCTAGGAAACTGCTTAGCCAAAGACCTTCCTACTGGCACACAAAACACTTCCGGGCTGCACGCTGCCACAGATGCCAAAGATTTCTTATCCATAAGCTCTTCGATCCTCAAAGCGATATCAACCAATTTCACAAAGAGCCTTTGAGATGGTAGACATCTTCTCAAGAAACTCGGGCCTCAAACCAAACACAAACACCCATGCTGAACTTAGACTCATCACTAATGCAAACAAACTCCCTTGCCTGAGATCTAGAAAATCCTTATGCAGTTAAGTCTTCTCTACGGCAGGTACCAACTGCTCCTTAAAAACTTTCTTAAACTTGCACCAATAGAAAACACCTTCGGGTTCATCTATGGTAACCGTTTCCCACCACACAGCTACTCCTTCCTAAAGTTGCCAAAATGCTATCACTTGCTTCTACACATCCAACAGATCCAAACTCTTGAAAATCCGCTCACCCAAGCGCAACCAAACTTGCACTTCAAGGATGGACTCCGATTCTTGAAAGAATTTCCTCCGAGATTGGTGAAATCCTTACACCAAGCTGCAAAGCTTACTCAAGGCGGTATTAGGTCTACAGCCTCGACAGATGCTCTTCCAACCTCAACACTAGGGCCTCTTCTATTTGTGGTAGTCGTGCTACATACACCACTACTCCATCTGCCTCTAGAACTTATGTTGGAAAACCCGGACAAGTAACCCAACAGATTAGGTGTATATGTGTGTGTGTGTGTCTATATATATAAATTATGAGTACGCTCTCTCAAGATAGAAATCATTCTAAAGCCTAGGTATTCACTTAACCTAGAGATCTGATACCATTATGACGACCCGCCTTTCATTTCACAGAAAGACACATCATCATTAAGAAAGAAAGGGATAAAAAAGAGAAAAGATAGAGAAGAAAAACTAAACAACATCAGAATCTCATAGCGGAACGAGTAAAATATAGTAATCATATAATTATTACATAATATACAGCATCTATCAGAGTTACATAGCTTATGCATCACATGTTAGACAGTTATAAAGACCTGTCTGATCAATACAACTCGAGATACAACACAGAGATACAGACACAAACACTAGCATAGCAGAACCATAATATCTATATACGCTGAAGCCTCCTGCTTCCAGTATCCTTCAAAATTCGTCAAAGCTTACCTGAATCCCTTGGCTACTCGTAAAAATTTGACTATCAAGAGTTTAATAAAACAAAAAATAAACTCTGGATGAGACATGGGTCTGGTGTGAGTAAACGGGTTAAAGTCGCTTAACTTTGAAAATCATTTAGAAGAAAAGATATCTCGTAAGACTTCCCACACATAAACATGGAAAAGTTTTTACCTTAAGGTAACCAAAACGTTTGATAGAAAATCCAGTGATATTATAATAGGGTCTAGGGTTTTCAAATAAACTAGAAAATAGCCGAAATTGTTACATTTATTAAATTCCAGCATACATAGGTTTACAATCAAGTCCGAGGGAACTTATTGGAGATTGGATTCCATACAATGGCAGGGCTACTGGGGTACTGTCCTTCACAATATCAGGTCTAGATCAGAGTACCGAGGATCCACCCTAAATCCTTTGCCACACAAGGATGGAACCATCCCTTACTGGATAGTCCCGAACAAGATAACCCTGCAGTTGTAGCCAACAGCTGCCCACTAAGCCAAATAAAAAGGGACCTCTAGACAAGGTAAATCTTGTCCTACTTGAGTGCGACCCACTTAACCTTGCTGCACCTCCCCTGTTTTAGCCATTCCCGGTTGATGAGGCTTGAGGCTACGATTACCTTTTTAGGACTCATCTATCTTAGAACGCTCATCGTCCTCCTGACGATGTTCTGAAAGCATTCAATCCATGCAAGTTCGTTCTGGGTTTGAACGAAACCGAAGGCACTATCTCATTACACTCATTTTGGAATCACCCTCAGAGTTAACGACAATAGCCCTTGCACTCTGAATCTTTATCTCGAAACTGAAAGCACTATCTCCGTTATACTCGTATTGGAATCACCCTCAGAGTTTTAACGAAAAATAGTTCTTACACTTCGAGTCTTCAACTTGACTTGGGAATTCACGACCTAACGTTTAATTTGGATCGATGTGGTTTTTGGAATTCCAAATCTGGAAATCCGATCCCGGTCTCACCAAAATCCAAAATGTCGTTTTATTGTCCAAGTTGTTAAAGGTTTAACAATTTAATTTATATTCAGATAGATGATTCATAATATCACAGATAGATAATCCACATCATCACAATTCATCCAAAATGTCTCATATCACCAAGCAGCACATATCACATATCAGAGATATCACATAATCCAAAACATCCAATATCACTCATCATTCATAAGCAAGATATTTAAGTTGAATAATTCCTAATTAATTTAATTAACCTCCAATTAAATTAATTACTAACTTTTTAACCACTTAGATTACTTAAAATCCTGCTTACTTAACATTAGTTAATTTCAAACCAATTAATTACTCATCCATCCATTGTCTATCTTAATTAATCATCCTTGATTAATTATTCTCTAATTACATTAAGTAATTAACCTATAATTAATCACAAATATTAATTAGACTTAACCATTTATTAACCTTTAATTACTCTCGTTAATTAATTAAATACATTAATTAATGATCTTCTAATTACTTTCATTAATTAGTTACTCTTTTTATTTAATTACTTTTAACAAGTAATCTTTAATTAATCCCCTTCATTAATTAATCTTAATAATCACATTCAGTAATTAATTATCCTCTAATTAATTAACTAACCTTTAACTAATTATATTAATTAATCCTTTAATTAATTAAACTAAGTAATTAATTCTTAATTATTTCCATTAAGTAATTATTCTTTAATTACTTCTATAAGTGATTTCCTTTTAATTAATTTCATTCAGTAATTAGCCCCTAATTAATCACTTTCAGTAATTATCCATTAATTACTTCACCAAGTAATTATACTTTATAAACTACATTAAGTAATTGTACTCAACCAATTCCACAAATGATTATCCTTAATTAATTAATCTGACTAATTATCTAAAATTAATTATCTTAACTAATCATCTCATAATCACTAGTTAATGATCTTTAAATTAATCAATCATTAACTATTCACTAATTATTTGTACTAAATAATTATACCTTGATTATTAACATCAATTAATCTTTATTAATCTAATAAAGTGAGTAACTTTTAATTAATATTACTAATTAATCAACTTAATTAAACACTTAATTACATGATTTAATTTATATTAGAAAACATTAGGAATCCATTATATAATTAAAAATATAATTTACATAAAAGCAAAACAATTTAAAACATTTAATTTAAAATTTAAAATCTTGAAACTTATCCAAAACTTGTTTAATAAACACCTATTCTTTGAAAACTTAGTTATCAATTTTTTTTCTCTTTGTTTTTTACTTATTCAGTTTTTTAAGCATATTTAAACTTGGTTCAAAATTCCTTTTGAATCTTAAATACATTTTAAATCTTAACTAAACATCATCTTTAGAAAACTAATATTTTAAAATCTTTAAAGCTTTTAAAACTTATTTACACACTTAACTTGAAACTTTAAATAATATTCTAGCTTGTAAAACTAAATTTTGTTTTGCTTTAAACTTAAACTTGATCTTTTTTAAAAATTTAGAAACCTGGTTACTCAATCAAAACAAAAATCATGCTTGACAAACAATCCCGAGTTAAAACGCTTGAAACCTCAAACCAGCCTCGTGCCCCTCGCTAAACATCACTACTTCGAGTCGCACTAGCATCTACGCGAGAATGAAACCAAGAGAACGTCTTCTTCCCAAACTCGAAACAAACCTAGACACAGCACAGTGCACTGTGCATGTGCACGATGACTCTTGTGACTCCAACCAACTACGCCGGCCTCGTCACATTTCCGATGACCTCTATAAGCTTCCGACCACCCAAATCCAAAAATCCCATCTCGTGTTGAAATCGAGTACTTCGATCAAAACTGGATCCCAAACTTCGATCGAAAACCACCCATCGCGTTGATCTTGACCACGAGATCCCTCGCCGACATCACCAAAACTTTGTCACGACGTCCACCATCGTTTCCCCCCATCGCGATCGAGTCTGGCCTTCCCGCGGCAACTCAATCACCTCGAAGATATCGGCTACCCAGATCGCCATAAAAAACCCTACATCGCCATTCTCAGACCACCACGGCCTTTGATGAATTCCACCAATATTTTTCTAGAGATCATCACCCCTAACGCTATCCACGACAGCGATCCCGAGCTTCGAATCGTCTTTGATCGCCGACAATCAACAAAATACCCAAAATTGTTCAACTAAGCATATCTCGATTTATATAACACTAAAAATCATGATTTTAGTGTCTAAATTCATCATTTTCTAAGGCCAATCTAGTTTTGAAATCCAATCCAGAAATTAAGATGATGGAATTTTTAAGTCATATTTGGATCATCTCTGTACATTTTATTTCTGTAAAAATTTCTAAATGTAAAATCTTTAAAATATTTTTAAAATTGATATTACACTGTAATGATCATCTTTCATTCAAAGATCAAGGTTTGAATTTGATTGTAGTGGGAGATATGAATTTTCAAATGAAAAAATGAAGCCTGAGAAATCAATAGAAAAGTGTATTTATGTATGTGTGTGTGCGTGTGTATTCACCGAGACATTCACATCCATATACAGAGCAGCTCAGTCACATTCCAGAAAACACTCATGTAAACATAAATTCAATACTTTCATATAGATTTGTCACATGAGATTGATTAAAACTGTTTTTAAAGGGAAAAAGGTTTACTCGCTTTTTAAAAGAACAGAGGAGCAAATTTCTTGTTCCAGGCTTTAATTTCTTAGATCTGGAATTGTTACACTTGTTTTGAAGTTGATTTTGATTGCTGAGTTGATTCCTACAGCTTGATGTTGAGTTGAAATCATAGAATACTTGCTGTTGATCAGGTTTCTTTTGATTTATTTTTATATTAGTTATAGGAAGAAGAAGAGAAAATATTTGAGCTATAAACTTTTGAACTGAAAACAATAACCAGATTTTTCTTCTAAAACTTATTAATATAATTTAATTTTTAGAGAGAAATGAATCTTGCCACTTGTTAGTTTAAGTTATCCATGCTTAACAAATGTAAATGCATGATCTTTATTTCTTACAAATGTTAATTACAAGGATTTTTATGCCTAAACCCTTATCTAAAAATCTCTTATGTCTTTTTATTTATGTAAATAGGAATTTACGTTTATATTTATTTACATATACTTATGTTTTTAAATAGACTAATATAATATATGTTTTCAAACTATTTTTAGTTCATAAGATATTTAAAAAGAAAGTAAAATTAAACCTTCATATATATTTATCAACCATTTTAGTTTAAGTAACATAAAATTTTATAAAATCTTATTCAGACTAAAAGTATTATACTTTTTAGATAAATAAACATTTTCTTTAAGTATTTTGAAAATAATGATAAACTTTTAAATAGCTTTTGAAAAGTGTAATTATCAAAGATTATTAAATTGATATTGCCCAAAATTCCTGGTTATCATAGGTCTACTTTGGTTGGAGATTGAGAATTCAAATTGACTACCGATTATGGTGATACTCCTTCTATATGAAAAGACATAAATCATCTTCTTGAAAGTCTCTCATTTCAAATAGCTAAACTTATACTCAACTATGACTATAACATGATCGATGTTGTCTTATGTTTCCTAAATAATTTTGAGAACTAAATGTCTAGTATCTAAAATGAATTTATGATCCAAGCACACTAATACCCATACCCATACTTTATAGGGTGTTAAGAATAGGAAACCATATAAAATGCGTAAGGTTGAACTCCTAAAAATATAATTCGGTATTAAATATATATCATGTATAAATTTCAATCACATACATACCAATATGTTAATATTTTTCATTATAGGTTTATATCTTTTGGTAGAATTTTCATGGAAAGTACTATCATGATATATAAATAAATTAATAGTTCTACAATTATGGTTTTAAATTTTTTTTATCACTAGTGTTTGATCGTTTTGAATACATGAAAGCATATCAAGCACTAATTCTGCTACATTTATAGCCGAAACTACTTTTATCATTATGAGCTCATGAGTTCGATACTATTGATGATAAACCATATTTTTCTTTATTATGACATTTTCATTTATTTTATTAAAATTTAACTTATAACCATATTTTCTTAATTTTCATTTCATCTTTGAAAATTACAATTTCTTTAAGAAGCTCTAAATTCTCTTCGTTTATAGCTTCGTTCTATTTTTCAAGAGGTAATAATAGATAATTAAAGTAATTCATAGAAAAAAATAAATTTATCACCCATGTTTTTTAAATTACTAAATTTCTTTAAATATATCAGTCTCAAACTCACAAATATTTTATTTTGCTAGCGTTTCTTTGTGATTTCTTTTTAAATATTTATTTTCTCAAATATCTTTCCCAAAATTCAAGTAATTGAGTATAAGTAGTACGCACTTCATTGACTTCTCATATGACAATTTTTTAGTCATGTTGATTCAATATATAGCATGATTATTTGCCCTTGTTTCTCTTGCTTTAAGTGAGTCTTCTTGTGGTCATTTTGTAAAATCTTGTTGTGAAATTTTACAGGAACCCTCTTTGATACTAAATGAAAAGGCTAGATGGACCGGAGTTGTTCAAATATAGCATGTCAGTGCGTATTTAAATAGTAATAGTTTCTAACTTATTTATGTAAGATATGAAATAAAATATGGGGTTTGAAATAAAAAAATCAATACAGCATTAGCAGAATAAGAGGAAATTATAGACACAAATTTATCCTGGTTTAGACCTTCTCCTACTTCCAGTCCCAAAGCCATCTTTAAATTATCACTAAATGAACTTTCAATTAGACCAAGTTGTGAGTCAGCGGAATAGGGATCTTAAGGCTAAATTAACACTAGTGGAAGGAGAATAGTGTTTACTTGATTATATGAATATTTTTGAAATTCTTTAAGTTTCTACTTGGAATGAAATAATTAACAATCACAGAATCAAAGTATAGATAAAAGTAAATGCAGTAAAAGTAAAAATGAAAGAACAAACCATGATTTTATACTGCTTCGGAGTTACCCTACATCTAACCCGTGGATTTCTTTTCAACTAGTAAATGCAAATACAATGTCGATTTCAAGGCAACGGGACATATCCTCTAGAATTCTGACATCTGAGTAGAATCACTTGATTTTGGGGCTACAAGCACACCCACTAGATTGCTACTAAGAACACCCAACTGATTTACGGGTTATAATTACACCCAATTGATTTTACAGGCTACAATCACACCCACAAGTATAGCAGTATGATTTGATAGAGTTTTACAGACTCGAATCTTTGATCTTGATTACAATTGATCCTATAACTCTTGAATAGCACTTTGACCTTGTTTTGAATGAGGGAGATGAGAGAAATCAAAGAGCATATGAATATGAATCAAACTAGTAATGACCGAATTTGACTCTGGTTGTATTTCGATAGAGTTTGAGTATATTTTGATTTAGAAAATGAGATAGTGGAAAGGGGAGAGAAGAATAAAAAATGTAGATGAAGAAAATTCGTTTTGAAGTCTAGTATATATAGAAAAACAATAGTCATGTCCATTTGTGAAGAATTACGATGAAAAGACACTTCCATTGAAATTTGAAAATTATAGCCACTATGTTGACATATGCCTATAGAGTATGTTGACATACTCTTCAAAAAATTGAAAAACACTTTAAAAATATTATTTTGAAAATACGTTGCTTTGTAAAATGATTTGATACTTTGTAGAATCATTTAAATATGGTTTACATATTTTAATCAAAATATAACTTAATAAAAATTTATAAAATAATTTTGAAAGATTTAATAAGAGTATTCAATAATATATATAAAAATCAATATAATTATAAATTCTTAAAAAATTCAACATATATATATATATATAAACTTAAAAATATTAAAATAATATCTTTATTAGTATGGGAGATTGAAAATCATTTTAGGAAATATTTTTTTTTTTTTGAGAAAAATGTGTGATCCTCTATCATGAGAGGAGAGCACACATGGAATACTATATATATAACTAAAAAATGGAGCTGCCAACATGCCTGACAGGTGGCAAGTCTAAAACAACAATAAAAATAAAGCAGTAGAAACCCCTCGAATGAGCTCCGGCAAAGCCACCGCCCATTACACCCTAGTATCGAGCTCCGGCAAGGCCACCACCCAATACTAAAGTGTTAGAGGTATCTAACAAAAGGAAGAGCACCAAACTGAAAATCAGAAGAAGACCAAGAGACAAGACAGGAGCAATCCGCGTCTCTGAGAAGAGCCATCCAGCAAGTCTGAAAAAGCTAAATGCTATCCAGCAAACCTGATAAGAGAAGAACCCGCATCCAACCTAAACAACACCTGAAATAGAACTAGCAAACAAATAAGAGAGAAACACATATATGTATATAAATAAAATTTATATACATATATGTGTGTATAGAAACCAAAAGAGAGAACTAAAGCTAGAATAATCAGACACAAACAAGAAACTAATTATGATCCTAGAAAAGAAAGAGAAATGTGATTTAAAGAATTATTAGAAACAGTATAATTGGAGTTAAGATTAAATGAGTTAATATTATTTCTAACCTTATTAAGATAGTCCTTAAAGCAATTATTTTTAGCTAATTTATATTTAGGATTAGAAATCCACTTTAAGCAGAAATTTGAGATTAAAATAATCAATTTGTTATTTTGTTGATAATTGTTATAAAAAATTCTTTGGTTTCTTTCAAACCAAATATACCAACAAGAAATAATGAATAAAGAATCAAGCAAATATCTAAAATCCTTATTAAACATGAATCTAAAAGAATTCCAATAAAATAAGCAATCAGAAATTCTAGAATTAATATGAAACTCAAAAATATTAAGGATCTTAATAAGAATAAAATAGGTATCCAAACAATCAAAGTAAATATGATTAATATCTTCAAAAAATGTGTTGCAAAAAAAACATTTATTGTCAATACTAATATTTTTCTTTTTTAAAAATTCAATAGTATTTAACTTACCATGAATGATGAGCCACATATGAATCTTAGATTTAGGAGGAGCATTAGACTTCCAAATGAATTTAAAACAATTGACAGAAACCCCCGAAAAGTTGATAAATTTGTAAAAGGAATTAGAAGTATATTTCTTACTCTTATCCCAATCCCAACTAATAAAGTCATTATCATTGTCAATATAATAAAGATTAAGTTTAGCATAAAGCAAGAAAAGATGTCTAAGAGTAGGTCCTTCTAAAATACAATTAAAATTAAAAGTCCAAGGAGGATCACTATCAGAATTGAAAACATCAGAGATTAATGCAAATTTGAAATTACAAATATCATATAAATCTTTAAACTCAATCTTAAGAGGAGTAGTAGAAATCCAACTATCATGCCAAAAAGAAGTACAGTTACCAGAATGAACTATAATATTTAAACCCAAGTTAAAGATATTACTGCATTTTAAAATAGATTTCCAAAAACAAGAAATATTTCTAAAACTAGAAGAACTAATATGGTATAAATTATAACTACCATTGTAATAAAAATTAGATATAATATCTTTCCAAATGGCCTTATCACTAATGTCCCTGAATTTCCATAACCATTTACCAAGAAGAGACAAATTCATATTATGTAAATTAATGACTCCTAAACCACCCTCTTTTTTAGATTTACATACAGTATCCCAATTAACTAAACATTTAATACTACTATTGGGGTTATCACCGCTCCAAAGAAAATCCCTTCTAATTTTATCTATTTTATCTATCACCCAGTCGGGAAACAGATGCATAGACATCCAATATATAGGAAGTGCTGATAAGACAGAATTAATCAAAACCAATCTACCTGCTCTAGATAGAAATCTAACATTCCAATTATTGATCCTATTTTTAATCTTATCAATAATAATTAACCAATCATCATGTTTAAGTTTCGAAGGTCTAATAACAAAACCAAGATAGTCAAAAGGAAAACTCATAGTTTTACAATTTAACGTATTAGCAACTAAATTTTCTACATTATCAATATCATTTAAAATTAAAACGGAACTTTTATCAAAATTAATTTTTAAACCAGATAATAATTCAAAACTATAAAGGATAAATTTAAGAGCAATAATATGTCTAGGGTGATGGGAGGAAAAAAGCAAAGTATCATCAGCAAATTGAAGGACAGATAAGCCAAAAGAAGAAATATCATTACCAATGGCACCCAAAAGGTTATTGCTAACGGCATTTTTAATAATCTTAGAAAAAACATCACCAGCAAGATTAAACAGAAGGGGTGATAAAGGGTCTCCTTGCCTTAAGCCTCTCTTAGATTGAATCTTATTACCAGAAACACCATTAACCATAATACAGGAGTTACCCGTTTTAAGCAAAATAATAATCCAATTAATCCATCTATTACTAAAGCCTCTGGCACGGAAAATTTCTATAAGGAAATCCCAATCAACCGAGTCGAAGGCTTTAGCAAAATCTAATTTTAAAATAGCACAAGTTATATTATTTTTACAACAAAAATTAATATATTCTTGAACAACCGCAACACCATCAGTAATATTCCTGCCTTTAATGAAAGCAGATTGCGAACAGTCAATGAGGTCATTCATTTTTAAACTAAGCCTATTAGCTAAAACCTTAGAAATAATTTTAACAGAGCAGTTCATCAAAGAGATGGGCCTAAAATCTTTTAAAGTATTAGCGCCCACTTTTTTATGTAATAAAATAACATTAGCAAAATTAAAACGACCTAATTGGAGATTACCATTATAAAAATCATTGAACAAACACATTAAGTCTAATTTTAAAACATCCCAAAAAGATTGATAAAAGAAAATAGGAAAACCATCCGGACCCGGAGATTTGTCTCCAGGTAAATCAAAGATGGCTTTACGAATTTCCTCAATAGTAAAAGGGGCATCTAAATCAGAAAGATTAATGTTAGAGGAAGATGGATAAAGATCATTCCATCTAGCACTAACTCTATGCTTAATTTTGGTGCCAAAAATGTCTTTGTAATAATCAGTAAAAGCATTATTAAGATCTCTTTGATCAACTAATTCCACATCGTTAACTAAAATGGAGTTAATTGTATTACTACGTTTTCTATTATTAGCTAGATTGTGAAAGAATTTAGTGTTATTATCACCTTCATTTATCCAATGAAAATTAGATCTTTGTTTCCACATAACTTCCTCTTTTTCAAGAATAGAATAGAGATCCTCTTTTAAATTATTAAGAACATTCCTTTCACCAATATTTAATTGTCTAGATTCTTCAATCCTATTAAGTTTAAGTAATTCATTAAGAATATTATCCTTTTTAATTTTAATATTACCAAAAACATTTTTATTCCATTTTTTAAGAAAATACCTGAGGTTTCTAAGTTTAAGCACAAAAATTTTAGCAGAATTACCATAATACTTAAGGCAAAAATAATTCATAGATGACCACTTATTAATGACTAAATTAGAAAAATCAGATTCTAAAAACCACATTTTTTCAAATTTAAAAACCTTATTCAAAAATCTATGACTATCACAAGTAAGGATAATGGGACAGTGGTCAGAAAGGGTAAAAGGTAAACCTGAAACTCTACATATAGGGAATTTATCCTCAATATCATCACAAACAAAAAATCTATCTAAAAGAGCAAAGGAGGGAGACTCTCTATTATTACTCCAAGTAAATGATCTATTGGATAGAGGAATTTCGATCAAATTACATTGAATAATAAATTGATCGAATTCCTCCATAGCCAAATAATCACCTTCCCGAGGAGAACGCTCCCCAAAAAAACGAGTCACATTAAAATCACCCCCTAAAATCCAAGGACCAGGGGCAAAAGACCTAAACTCGAGGCATTCATTCCAAAGAATCCGCCTCTCAATTTTAGAATTAGGCCCGTAAACATTAGAAATATTAAGAAAAGAATTATCAGAAAGATTAATTAAGATAATGTGTAAAGAGTGCTGCTTCTTAATACACTGAAGTAATTTAAAGAGATTATCTCTCCAACCAATCATAATGCCCCCAGATGAGCCCATTGAGGGAAGAAATGCCCAATTTCTAAAACGAAAACCACCCAATCTTCTAAAGAAACGAAAATCAGGACATTCAATTTTGGTCTCTTGAAGAAGAGCAATGTCAATAGAAAAATCTTTAAAAAAGATTCTAACCTTATCACATTTACTGAGGTCATTCAAGCCTCTAATATTCCAACTAATGACTCTCATAAACCCATAGATCTAGCCCTATCAAGTTCTTTACTTCTAATAAACTCACGATCTAACTCAATATCAGAAAAAATAAAAGCAGAGCTACTAGCTAACCGACTAAACTCAGAAGCAGATAAATCACCAAGCGCATAAGAAGAGTAAACACTACCAAAATCAAGATGCATACCAGAGCCTGGTTCCAAAACACTGCTCACAGTGCTTGAACCAGGAAACTCACCCGCTGACTGAGAGCGACTATCTCTAATCCTGACACTGCGACGAACCAAACCACACGAAGTGACCAGCTTTTTACGCCTACCTCTCTTCGAAGTAACAATAGAAGGCACTGAGATGCCAACAGCCTCAACATTCAAAACAGAAAAAGGATCATCAGAACCCACACTTCCAACATTAGAATCAGCAAAATCCACACAAGCACCAACACTGTCACAAAATTCCCTTTGGAAAGAGGACGACCTCTGATCAGTAGGAGAAGGAAAATTAGCTATAGGACGAAACTGATCCAATGCTAAGTACCCATCTGAACCAGAGTAACAAACCAAATCTGTATCACTAGAATTACTAGACCAATCTGGGAGTTTAAGTTCAGAAATGCAACCAATTTGATCGGATGAATCAAGCATTTCATGCTCAACATGCACATCACTTTTAGACAATATCTCAACAGTGGGTGAATCATCAACAACAATCAATGACGGCATCTCATCTGGTGAAGAATCATCAGATAAAAGCCAAGTAAGAGGAACATCAGTGTGATTCAACAGCAAACACTCATCAACACCATCACCTTCTAAATGAATATCATCAACCCAGTTATTATAATCAGAAAAAGCAGAGCAACACTGAGAAACTGAAGTCACTAGCGGATCCACTAACTGCCTCACTTCCAACAAATCAAAACAAACAACATCAATCTGAGGGAGAATATCACTAACCATCAAGTCGACCGAAGGAAGAAACTCAATAGATTGAACAAAATCAACACCAGAAGAATCCGAGCAATCAGAGACTAAGTCAGAATCAAGACAAGCAAATCTATTACTGGTGGAAATCATGAATGGTTCCAGAGGAGAAGAAATGCCTTTAAATGATTTAGGATGAATAAATCCACTAAACAAGTCATTATCCAAAGGAGATAGACAACTGACAATATCTGGATCAGTTAAAATGGGATCAAACCTAACAGAATCTTGAATGGTTTCAACAAAATCCATCTTTATCTCTGAAATAACCGAAAAATCCAAAAAGTTATCAAGCATCTCAGAATCGCCACTATTAACAAGAACAACCTTATCAATATTTGGGGAATTAATGTTGTTAAAGTGGAACAAAAGATCATCAAGTAATCTCAAACCATCTAATCTCCTATGACCAAGAATGCTGATTAATAATCCTCTCAAGTTTATAAAATTATGAACAAAATGAAAACCATGCTTAGCCAAAATAACAGGAGGAATGGACTCGTTCGAAGATGAATCGGAATGACCAAAATAAAGCTCTGGATCTCCAAATTTTGCTCTGTAACCCTTGCCAATATTGGGAGCATTAACAACATTAAAGTGAAATAACAGTGATTCCAGAAAATTAAAACCTTCAGAACTAAACAGCCCAAGATGTTCATGAATAAACCTTTTCAGAAGCATGATTTTAAGCATAAACTGAAAACCATTATCAACCAAGAAATCAGACGAGACCGAAGAAGACAATTTGATCGAACATTTATCACTTTTGTGACCAAACTTGCCACAGTAGAAACACCTAATAGGATCACGGCACTGAGATGCGAAATGATTACTGTCACCACATCTAAAACAAAAAGAACTGCTGCCTTTTGAATCAATCCAACGCTTAAAAAGGATCTGAGGTTTCGCGTCGCACAAGAAAATCCCAGGCAAATTATCTTTAACCACTTGAGCATATGTGCGACGATGGAGAGAGACAGGAGCAAAATCCTCAGAAAAAACAAGCGATGATTGAGGAGGCGAAGAGAAAAAAAGAGATCTTGAAGAAGACGAAGGAACAGACGCCATTTTTTTAAATTTATTCAATTTTCTTATATCTCTAGGTATACTATTGTCTACATTATATGATATTCATTGCTTGATTCTTTTTAGGAAATATTTTGAAAAGTTTATTTTAAAAATAGGATATTTGAAAAACAATTTAAATCAAAATTAGAGAAGGCGATAGAGATCATAAAAGTGTTATCAAGGTTTTAACATAAATTGTATGACTCTATAACTTATCTTGAATATCTTGAAATATTGAACTCTTCAATACTCATGAGTCTTCAATTATCATCATCTTAAATCTACTCATAATATTGCACATTCTTCTTAATCAACACATGTCTAATATCCTGCACTATATACTATATATATCCTAATAAAACATTAGAATCATTTTATATAATGTCCTATAGTTGTTATCATAAAAACCAAAATCTAAGGTACTGACAATCTCTCCTCTTTTGATGATGACAACTATGTATATAAATTATGATATAACTCCTCCTGAGTTCAAAAATCCCCCCTTAATCTATGCCTAGATTTTATATGTTTCTCCCTCTTTGTCATCAATAAAAAATAACCAACTAAAACCATTACTCTAACACTAAGTCTCTATCTAATTCTAACTCTAACTCCTCCTAAATAAAATACTAAATTATATATGATGATGGTAAATATTGTAGAAAAACAATAAGTGATATGTGAAATTAGATAATCATGAAATAATCATAATCAATCCAAATGTCCATCTAATCCAACAAAAATAATGTCATACACCATTCAAACAAATCCACAGAAATAAAACTAATCAAATCCAAACCAAATCAAATATTATTATTTATATACAACCAAACCTATTTAAAATAGACATTTTGAGGAACTTCCACCCATCCATCAGCGTCAAATATTAGATCAGCTTTGATGGCATCATAATCTTCATTATCTTTATTGATGGTACATTCTAGGTTGGTGGTTGGTTGTTCTACATTCAAGGCAGAAATCATCCTGTCAAAATGCCTTTTGCTCCTTGATCATCTGCATTTGACCTAATTCTAAGTGCTTCTAGTTTCTTAGGATGAAAGAAAGAATGTTCTTGAATTATTCAAGAGTTGTTCGAGGTTTTCGGTTAGTTTTGGATAAGAGAAGCCATTGATTTTTATTAAATTTTAGGAATAGGAAGAGACTTGAAATAAATGATTCTCTGATCTTAATACATATTTAAGTGAGTGAAAATTCATTGGAAATAACTGACACTTGCTGTCTATTTAATTTCAAAATTAAAAAATTGAAAAATTACCGTTGTATGTCGACATACATACCTAAGGTATGTTAACATATATAAAGAAATTTACTAAACAATTTTGTTTTGATATTCTAATGTATTTAGCTTATACATTTATACTTGTATGTTTTCCAAAGATGATAAACAATGTATAATAACAGCAAGAAATAGAATTTTCCTTGATAATAAGGATGAGTACAAAAAAAAAGATGCATGAAATTTCGCATAAACTAAAACTAGAAAATCCAAATACAAAGATAGCTTAAATAAACAACTAGAAAGATGTGGATGAAGACTAATAAGAACCACTAACTTGTGGATGATCTTTCCAAGTAATTTATCCATTTTGTTGGAAATTATAGTAAATCTCTTTGAAAATGATTTCTTAATTTTCATTTGGTTGTGAATGATCTTCTCTCGATTTTTGAGAAAATCTTTATTGGATGGATTAGGTGGCATATTGATACTTTCCGAAGAAGTATCCTCCTCTTGTTGTTCTTCCTCCTCAACTTCCATTTCCATTCCTTCCTCTTCCTCCTCTTCTCTTATTTATTGCTCCTCTAATCAAGCCAACCTTTGTTCCTTTTCCAAACAAACATTTCGTAAGGTTTTAATAAGGGTGAAATATGCATAAGTGAAATGTTGGCCTTGTCAAATATTTTACGAGGAATTATTTCCTCTCCTTTAAGGCTAACACCAAAATAATTGAAAATACGAGTAAGATACACACCATGAAATAGTGTGTTTTCATGTTTAGCAAGATTTTTAGAAAATATTTCATCCAAAATGACTTGAGACCAATTTATATCGTATTGACCATAAATGGGGAAACAACTTTGAAATTTTTTGTGTCAGGTTATTATAATTACCCGTTCTAGGAGTGGTACCTTGTTGCAAAAGAAAGCTTAAAATTCTTGCTTTAGGACATAAGTTTTTGTTTTTAAATTCAAAATATCATCACTTTCTAAAATGTCATAGATAACTTCATGATTTTGAAAATCAACTTAAAAAGTTGAAAGGTCTATTCCATTAGATTTGCTTCCAAGTATGTGACCCAAAAGTTCGCATTTAAACTAATTTGTTTTCCCTTGACACTACTCCAAACTTCTCCTTCTCTTCCATCATAAAAATTTCCTTTTAAATTTGCGTAACACGTCTTCACCAATTGTGGATAACAAACAAAATCATTTGAGAAGCATCGATTAAACCAAGAATTTCATTTTATAAACAAAGAGTAAAAAGATTATAAGTAGGAAAATTTTCAAAAATAACAAATCTTCCGAGAAAGACTTTTTCGAAAGATAAATACTCAATATAGGCTTGCATAGATTCTTGATCAATAAAAAGATATTCTTTTATTCACTTAGAAAGCCTTATGGTTCCTTTGTATTTCTTAAGGATGCCACTGAAGAGTGGTTTGAAGAGATAATAGGGTTTATGGTTTTTGAATTTAACAACGAAAGTGAAAAATGGATTGATGGAGATAGAGTAAGAAAATAGAGATTCAAAGGACATGTTCTCTGATCAAAAAGACAACTTTTCAAAACATGATAGTTAGTGAAAAGTTTGCGGGAAATTCAAATTTTGAATTTGAAATTCAAAATCTGTCGACATATCTCGCCATATCATGTGGGGTATGTCGATATATATATATATATATATAAGTCAAAAAATTTCAAAAATGATTTTTGTTTAACTATATCCTATTATATATATATTCACAGTTATTCTAGTTTCAAAAAAATTGTTTTAACTATATTTTATATTCTTATTATATTAATAAAATATATAAAATATTTAAATTAAAATATAATCACACAATATCCAATTAGTATTATTATTAATCTATAAGATATTCCTAATAACCAATAAAGCAACCAAAAAATAATACATTCAATAAATTAAAGCTTTTGACATATTAAAACCGTACCTTTTTCTAATCCATTTCACTATTTTGTTCTGAATTATGTATTGTTGTGAAGAACATGTTAGCAATTTCTGCATCGATTCATTATCACTTGAGGATGTGTTTGAATCGACTAATGTTGCAGTATAGGCTCTTCTCCATTTTCTAAATGAATCATTATTTGGTGTAGTTTTCAATTTATTGGGATATGGACAATCTCGTTTTAAATGGTAGGGTTATCACAGTTATAACATCTAATGCCATTTTTGTTTCCACTTACACTTTCTGGATTTTTGTTGTCATTTCTTTTGAAATTGTTCATGTTTTAGAAATTTTCTAAAATTCCTTGTCATGAAAGAAATTTCTTCATCCCTGTCTGAATCCAGATTATCCATCGTTGCATTAAAGCTATAGATTTCTTCTCTATTGCTTTGATTTCTCTCATACCCTGCATTTGTCCTTCCAAAGACATTAAATTGTCAATTAACTCTTCAACTTTTAGAGTGCTAATGTCATTAGCCTCTTCAATTGCAAGAGTCTTTTGATCCCATTTAGGAGTAAGTGAATTGAGGATTTTTCCAACTTGATCCTCCTCAAATTTTTTTTTACCCAATGCAATAAATGAGTGTACTATATCTTGGAATATACTATATATATATCAAATGTGGACTAATTTGGACTCATTTCAAATAATTGAAACTGGTTTATTAAAATTGAAATTTTAGACTTTTTTACTTTACTTGTGCCATTATGTGTGACTTGCAAAGTTGTTCAAATTTCAAATGCATATTTACATATAAATGCTATATTAAATTCATTTATATCTAGTGAACAAAATAAATATATTCATAGCCTTAGAGTTACTTTACGCAGCTGGTTTTTGGTCAGCAGTTCATTATGCAAAATTAGACTTAGGCTTAATGTACTTAGTTTGTGTGATATTCCAAGTGCCCAAACCAATTGACTATGAATAAATTTTCATTCTATATGACCAATATGTGTAATTGCTGCCATTAAAAAGTGGGGGTTTAACATTAGTTTGTCCTTCGACAAAGGAGTTACTAACAAGTTTATTAACAGCGTTACTAACAGTACTACTGTCAATGTTGGTTGCCATTTAGAGTTTTTCAAAAATCAAACGATGAATACTTTGAAAACAAATGCTTTGATACCAAATACGAGTCGGCGAGAAAGGAATATTAAGGCTAAATTAACACTAGAGGGTGGTGAATAGTGTTTAATTGATTATATGAATATTTTTGAAATTATTTAAGTCTCTACTTTGTAATTTACAATCACAGAAACAATCACGGAATCAAAGTGCAGATAAAGTAAATGTAGTGGAAGTAAAAATGGAAAGAACACAACAGGATTTTATACCGGTTCAGAGTTACCCTACATCCAGCTCCGCATAATTCCTTGTATGGATTTATTGTTAACTAGTAAATGCAAATATAATCTAGATTTCAAGGCTGTGAGACACACCCTCCAAAATGCCAACTTCGGGGTAGAGTCACTTAATTTCCTAGCTACAAGCACAACCACTAGATTTACGGGCTACAAAGTACACCCAATTGATTTACGGGCTACAATCACACCCAATCGATTTTACGAGCCATAACCACATCCACATGTATAGCAGTATGATTTGATAGAGTTTTATTGACTCGGATCTTCGATCTTGATTACAATTGATCCTATAACTCTTAAATATCACTTTAATCTTTGTTTGAGTGAGAGATATGGGAGAAATCAAAGAGTAGATAAAGGAGAATCAAACCAGTAATGATTGAATTTGATTCTAGTTGGATTTCGGCTGAGTTTGGGCATATTTTTAATTAGAAAATGAGAGAGTGGAAAGAAGAGAGAAGAATAAGAAAGTAGATGTTGAAAATTCATTTGGAAATTTGGTATATATAGGAAAATTACAATCATGTCTATTCGCGGAGAAATACGATGAAAAGACACTTCTATTCAAATTTGAATTTTGAAAATTACAGCCACTATGTCCACATATGCCTATAGAGTATGTCATTATACTCTTCACAAAATTGAAAAACACTTTAAAAATATTATTTTGAAAACCCATTGCTTTGTAGAATAATTTGATTCTTTTAGAATCATTTAAATATAGTTTATAAATATTTTAATCAAAATATAACTTTATAAAATTATTTAGAAAGCTTTAATTAGAGTATTCAATAATATATATAAAGACCAATATAATTATAACTTCTTAAAAAATTCAATATATATATACTTAAAAATACTAAAATAATATCTTTATAAGTATAAGAAATTGAAAATCATTTTGGGAAATATTTTGAAAAGATTATTTTAAAACAAGGATATTTGAAAAACAATTTGAAACAAAATTAGAGAAGGCGATAGAATCGGAAAAGTGCTATCAAGGTTTTAACATAAATTGTATGACTCTATAACTTATCTGGAATATCTTGAAATCTTAAACTCTTAATTACTCATGTCTTCAATTATCATCATCTTGAATCGACTCTTGATACTTTATAGTCTTCTTAATCAACACCTTTCTAATATTCTGCACTATATACTACATATATCTTGATAAAACATTTGCATTTATATTTTATATAATGCCTTATAGTTGTTGTCATAAAACCCAAAACCTAAGGTACTAACACAAGTGAATAGGTGTACATTACAAGATTTCTCTAAATTTTTTGGTCGATCTCTAAACTGGACAACGGACCTTTTCGATTGATCAAATTCTTGGATTTCAAACATTACCAACTTCTCGAACTTAAAAAAAGGGTACTTAATTTCTACTACCAGTTCAAATAATAAAATAGCTTTTAAGACAATGTATCTTTAATACAAATTTGTCACTTTATGGTACAATGATAATCAATACTCTCCTTTAGTTATTGTTGCCTCTATTTTTATGCACTCCCCCTATCTAGGTGCTTGAATTTTCTCCCACTATACCATCATTAAAAATGTTCAAAAAACCCAAGAAAATATATATACTAGTCAAATAACAGTATATTCAAAGAATATTTTTAAAAGTAGATATAGGGTATCTAAAACGAATTTAATAACTAGGCTTATAGATAGCCATAATTAGAGGGTCCTAAGGATTATGTTATTGGAAGTCATACCAAAGTGGATATGGTTGAACCATAGTGATCCCATAATCGACACAAGTAGTGTATTCATGTTTGTGCAGTGGTTTGGAATATTAATAGACCAATATTAGATGCTGTATAGCTAATTAGTTAATATTGGTTTCGGTACGATATTAGTTAAGGAGTGATATGCAGATGTCGGTGTAATATCGGCATGTTTAATAGTATCATATAAAAATTATAGCGGTAATAAAATATGTATATATCCATATTTTAATACTTTAAATAATTGTTAAAATGTTTCGAGATATATTCATATAAAGAATTTGCATATACAAAGTTGGTTTTTTAATTTAACATGAGATATTTTTGCACTTTTTCCACTTGATTGCGACAAATAATTATGGTATATATCGACTTACTATCACCGATATATTGGCAAATATTAGTGACATATCACTGAAATATATCTAAATAATATTTTAAGAGATACTTGACAAAAAATATCGCTTTAAATCCGTTAAGAAATTATATCGACGATATGATATGATATTAACTACATAAATATGGAGTGGTAAAATCTTTTGGTAAGAATAGGAAATAAAATCATAAGAGAGAAATACATAATAGATTTATATTAAGAAAATATTTGAATGATGCTTTGGAATATTAGGACCATATAAGGGTGATGGCATTCCAAATAAAGAGTAAGAAACCTTGAAAAGATTGATTTGGAATAGTTACAAGAAGTAGGAGCCAAACTTTCAAGTAGTTGCTATTAATGTCTATTTTAGGCCTCCATAAGTTGATAAGTGGCATAGGGAATAATTGACCATTTAGAAAAGGTATGAAAAGCAAAGGTGTAAAAATAAGTGAACAATCTTTGCAAATTAATTTTAATCAAAATTCAAATTTTAACATGTTTACATATTTTTACAAATGACATGAACTTATTTTGCAGTTAACATATAAAAAATATATAAATTCAAAAAATGTACGTAAACTATAAAATATCTATACCAAATTTCGTAAAAAATATTAAAGTCGGTTTTTTAATCTATTGCACGGTTTAAATGTAGATATATTATTTTAGACATATTATAACTGCATTATCTTCATACAGCTAAAATTGATATATAAAACATATGATTCTCAATGATTTATTTCTAGTCATAAATGATGGATATCAATGGAAAATTTATTAAATTTTGTAATTTAATGGTGAAAACGAATCTTAAATCCAACTTTTCTACATATAAGTTATTGCATTTCAAAGATTGAAATAATGGCGCTAATAAAGTGCAGATGTAATATTAACTAAGGAGGAGCCTCATTTATAAGACATTAAAGGTAGATGACATGCTTTGTATCATGATTATTAAATGCGACGCTACGTTAATATTTAGTCTCCTAAACGGGACCTAATAAGATTATGTGTTTCAGGATAAAGTAGAAAATAGATGACAACTTAAAATATTTTTTCATTTTCCTATTCTCCTTTCCTTTTTAGGCTTAATTTTATTTTGAATGGGTTTTATACTTGTTACCACCAATTCTCACTTCAACCTTGTCGAAACCAAGGAGAGTAGAAGAGAAGAATTTACAAAAGATGATAGCGTCAACAAAGCCTTTCGAATGAGTCAAAGGGATGCTACAGCAAAGATTAAATATGCTATAAGCCTTTGAAGGGGTCGAAAGAGGATGAAAGAACCCTTCTGAAATAGATGCATCCGCTTGCATGGAGACATTTCAAATAAGTTGAGGAACACCTTTCAAAGGCAGCAAATTACAAACACTCGCGTGCAGGCCAAACCTTTCAAAACTGAAGGTTTCGCCTTCATTCACATTACACAGAAAAATGCTTTGTTAGAGAAACCCCTTCGAAAACATTACTAAGCTTTTCGAACCAGTCAAAACCTTTCACAGCTAAGAAAGAGAATCTTGCTAAAGTTCAATATGGTAGTCTCCTATACCAGATGAAGGGGTTCCGCATAGATCAGCAAGTATGTCTTCGAAAGTTACCTTCCGCTTCAAAACCCTTAGCACTTCAACACCTTCAAAACCCCAAAGATCTATCTATTAATAGAGCCAAAAGCTCATGCTTCTGCTTACTTGCAATGACATAGCAATACAAGGTGGAGAAGCCTACCTACCCCTTTCATTGAAGTCAGAAGCACTCAAGTCTATTTGAAAGCAATGCAGAAGGATGCCTTAATGTGAACGACAATGAAAGGTCTCCAGGGCCGCCTTTCGACCAAGTCGAAAGGTGCCGAGCTACA